>CM060919.1:798722159-799372159 GCA_030737875.1 Allium sativum
ACCGGTCTCTCCATATTAACAACGTTAAAATGGTCAAAACATTGATAGTCTGTGATTTAACTATCAAAGAAAAACTCATGTGCAAACAACGATATTATTTCCAGATGGAAATTATATCGATCAATCATCATTCATATATATATATATATATATATATATATATATTCTTATTTTCCTTATTTTCTATGTTTAGAAAATATACGTTAACACTGGAAAACATTTCCATAACTTATTTACGTATCACTATCATTCCACAACTATTAGTCCCTGACTGTAAACTAGTAAGAGAACGACTACCCAAGTATAAATCCCGAAGGCCGAAACCAACATCAGATCGATACTCAGAAAGCTGTTCAACATAACAAATCTCTAGTCAGTTTCTGATTTAGCTTAACTCCATTTCTTAATTCCTTAATCATGAACATTTCCTTTTCTAATTCATATTTCCAATTTTAATATTTGATTACGTTTCTGATTCTATTTGGAAAACATTCCCAAATCTTCTTTAACTTGGATTTAAACAGGTGTTTAAATCAACATCGCGACGACAACTCAAACCACTATACTTATTTACTAAATTCACTTAACCACTTTCACTCTCGAACCTTAACCATTTCTAAATAAAAACGAAGTCAATCAAGTTGGGGTATAACTACCTCTCAGACCTTAACTGAACAACATTCAAATCTCGAAACAGGGTAAGTTCATCTTTAACTCTTTAACACTTCCTTACGTAACTTCTGGATATAATTTACGAGTCCAACTCCTTTACAGAATCACTTGATTATAACAGTGGTGTTATAATCTCCTGCTTCTGAAATATTATAACTTTAACCTAACTCTTATTTCCTAACTCGAATAAATAACGAACAACCAATTTATCAACTCCTATTTGGTTAACTCTTATTCTATAACTCTTATTCGAATACTCCAAATCTAATAACTAGATTCGATTAACTTACTTCGAATATCTCTGATTCGATTAACTTACGTCGAATAACTTATATTCGATTAACTCACGTCGAATAACTTACATTCGATTAACTCACGTCGAATAACTTATATTCGATTAACTCACGTCGAATAACTTATATTCGATTAACTCACTTCGAATAACTTATATTCGATTAACTTAACTAACTTAACTCGACTCGACTAACTCAACTCGACTAACTCGACTAACTTGGTTCGACCCACTCGATTTGACTAACTTGGTTTGACTAACCATACTCGATTAACTCAACTTGATTAACTCCAACTGGTTAACCCTAACTGATTAACTCTAACTGGTTAACTCTAACTGATTAACTCGACTTACTTAACCCAACTGGTTAACTTGACTTACTTAACCAAACTGGTTAACTCGAACTGAACTGGTTAACTCTAACTGAACTGGTTAACTCTAACTGAACTGGTTAACTCTCTACTGAACTGGTTAACTCTAACTGAACTTACTTAACCCAACTGGTTAACTTGACTTACTTAACCCACTGGTTAACTCGACTTACTTAACCCAACTGGTTAACTTGGTTTACTTAACCCACTGGTTAACTCGACTTACTTAACCCAACTGGTTAACTTGGTTTACTTAACCCACTGGTTAACTCGACTTACTTAACCCAACTGGTTAACTTGGTTTACTTAACCCACTGGTTAACTCGACTTACTTAACCCAACTAGTTAACTTGGTTTACTTAACCCACTGGTTAACTCGACTTACTTAACCCAACTGGTTAACTGGACTTACTTAACCAAACTGGTTAACTTTAACTGATCTGGTTAACTCTAACTGTTTAACTCCATGGTTAACTCTAACTGAATAACTTATTTGATTCAACTCCTTTTGATTAACTCCTTTCGAATACCATATTCGATTAACTAACTTCGAATACCATATTCGATTAACTACTTCGAATACCATATTCGATTAACTACTTCGAATACCAAATTCGATTAACTCCCTTTTGAATAAACTATTCATTTATAAAGATTTACTTTTAGTAACGGTTGTTCACTTTACAAATGATTTCCTTTTTTATAACGTTTTCCTTTTTATAACGTTTTCCTTTCTATAATATCCTATTCAGTTATAAACACATTTCCTTTTTATAACTCTATTTATTTTCTAATTATTTCCTTTTCAAATTTATTCTTAAAAATATTCTAACTCCTTAAATTCCTGGAAAAATTCGCCATAACCTCCTTTGTACCGGGAGCATCGGGAAAATCCCCAAACCCGCCACACAGGCCTTTCCATTCAAAAAGAAAATATTTTGAATTTATTTTCTTTTTAAATTATCTCCTATTTATAAATATTCCAATTTATAAATATTATATTTTCAACATCACTTTGAAAACTCCCTTATCAACATCCCGTCTGTATGGTATTCAACACATCAAATCACGATGGTCAATAACGTCCAACCACATATAATCGACAACAGATTATATATCACATCATATAACAGAATATATAAATCAAAATAGTATTATAAATATCGAGGAACCCAGTTGGGTCCCTCCAACCTGTTTCCCTGCATCACAGATGTTACACAGTATAATCAACATCACTTTGAGTTCAGTACAGATTATTCTGATAAACAGAATCAACATATAAATATTTAACGGTTTATATATATCTATATATATATATATATATATATATATATAAAATTTCCACTAACTGACTAGCAGTTCAATCAATCAACCAACACACAGCGATCAACAGATGATTAACAGTTCTAACAATACATTATAAAAATATAACTGTTCAGAGTTGGTGAGTTTTACTCACATTTGCAGTTCATCGTTAAAGAACGATAAACCGTTATTTGATTTGAATCAAACAATTTATTTCGCCATAAATTCATACGAGCCCCAATCCACTTCCAGTCAGCTTCATTGTGAAGCACTCGTCCATACGGTCCCAACGCAACTTACGGTTCGTCAATCTGATATTGTATGACGAAGATATGAATTTTCGAAGTTCATACACTATTTAATTAAACTAAAAACTAGACTTTAAATGCAATTGGGCCTCACCACTAAAAAGAACTGGCCCACTTCTGTTTTAATACCCAAACCCGCATTCTTATCTTCTCCAACAGTTAGAACGCGACCTGCTCCATTCTCAACAGCAAATTTCGAATCCTCCTACCAACCTCACAGCTTCGTTTCTTCGTGAAATCCAACAACGAGACCACCGGAGTTCATCTCTTCGGCATCTCCATCATCCTACGTGCTCAACAACCAACTCGAGCTCACCATGTCAATCCCGTCGACAGCCTATCCTCCACGCCACACAGTACCTGATCGACATTTTCTGACACCAGAACACCCCAAAACGAAGCACACAGGCTCCCTTCGATCTGCCGAGTCCCAATACAGCACTAGAATTCGGATCGATGCCTCGTATATTCCCAATTCCAGAACCCTAGTTGACGCTGTGTTGAAACAACGAAGCCAAAGTAAAAATCGAACCAAAGAAAACCCCATCGAACACAACTAAACCCATTCAGAAACGACGAGCAACTCTCCAGCATCACAAACATATTCGGTTTCCTATTTACAACTTTTTATTTGATTTAATATCCAATTATGAAAAGAGGATTTTGCTGTGAGGGAGATAACAGTGGCGGCGGAAAACTTGTTGACCGAGTAAACGAATGAATTAGGTTTTAAGGATTTCAAAGGGGGAGTATTTATAGGCTAGATATTTTTTTGAAGATATTTTCCAAGGATATTTTCTATTTTTATATTCATTTATTTTTATTCTCTGCACTCTAAAAATTCGTGTGATCACACACAATGCCTAAAAATCATGAAAATTTACATGCAGCTAGAGTTCGACATTACGGTCCCAACGAAACTGGTTTCGTCGAATTCCGACTTCGTATGCTCACACATCATATTTTTAACTGTCAAAATACTGACTGTTTCTCACCCTAAAAATCCGTACGGCCACACACTGACTCTAAAAATCACGAAAATGGAAATCTAACAACTATTTGATATTGCGGATCCAACAAAATTAGTTTCGTCGAATTCCGACTTCGTTTGCAAAACTGGCTATTTATAACGCTCTGAATGACCCATTTAAATATATAAATATATTTAAATAAAATTAAATTAAATATAAATAAATTTATATTATCGTATATATTCACAGTGGAATACCATACAGCTTCAGTATAATTATATAATTGATATTTCAAGTCCAGGTTGAATCGATATTCAATTTATATTGAAATTCCCTTTTATAACGAATATAAAGCGTTACGAATTATATACGAATTCCATAGCGACTTTTTCTGAAATTTGATTTGGACATAACTCAAAATCTACACGACGAAATCCCGATATTTCTCTTCCACTAGAAAGATATACTCCACCAGCTCCACACGTTTCTTGTTTCACAGAAATCCGACTTGAAACGGACCCTGTACATTCAGTTGAAGTTCAAATCGCCAAATAGCGAACTGCAGTGCCATTTCGAACTTGATTATAATTATATTATAAATTATACGTTCAACTGTCGTCGATTGAATATATTCGTTATTATATTTCGAATATAAACTCAACCAATCATCTGATACTATCCACTTCCCAGTATATTGTGAATATCACTATTCTGACCATTCCGGCTTATGATATATTTTATTATATTATAATTATTAATTAAATATTCATTTTTATTTAATTCAGGTCATCGATATCGCCACATCGATAATAAATAATTAAATTAATTAATTATTCAACAGCTAAAAATGCGGGTCATTACATTCCACCTCCTTAAGCCAATCCCTAGCTTCCACAAAAGTTTCTGATCCTTGAAAAGGTTTCCCTCCCATAGCCTTAAATTCCTTGCAAGTCTTAGCAAAAGTATCCGTGCGAGGAGGAGGAGGGGGAGGAAGATCGGGTGCAACTGGTAGTGGAGGAACATTTGCTGGACCCGCAGTGGCGGCCCTAGCCTCCATCAACCTCCTATACCATACTGGTATCGCTACACCCTACAGAAAGTTAAGATCTTCAGCCATGCTGAAACGAAAAAGGAAAGATTCAAAACGGAGAATTCGAAAGATAAAGATATGGCTATTGGGGATTATGCTTTTCTTTCAAAAAAATTTCTCTTAAAAGACATGTTTTTGAAAATACTCGTTCAAAAATGTTCTTAGAAAAAATAGTTTTTCTAAAAGTTTTATCTGTTCTGGTAACCTGGCTCCGATACCACGTGTAACACCCCACACCCGCTACGGACACTCACTAAGGGAATGCCATAGCATCGGTGGAGTATTTTAAGTGAATATAGAACAGAAAAATTACAACAAGACAGATATAAATAATACTTGAAAATTTAAAACATCGTTTCATTGCAGCACAAGATAAACATGTCTGGTTACAATACCAAAACCAACTAAACAAGAGTCAAGTACTAAATATCCATCTTAATAAAACATAAGTACATAATCCCACTACATAACTAATAGCCATAATAGAAAAGATAACCGAGCTTTACATCAAGAGTCCAAGCTCCAAGATAGATAAAGCAGTCTGGATCAAACTCCACTAGAACTAGGCCCAACCTGAGGTCCTGAGGGGGAAAAAAAGATAAAAACAACGGGGTCAGACATAAGTCTGAGTGAGCCCTATAACTTTAACAATACAATCATTAAAGTAATTAGGGTATGATATAAACTTGGTACGGTGACGACTGGGGATAAATGACTACATTAAGCAGCCAACTAGACATAGGAAGAACTAAGATATCGGTAAGGACGCATCTACCCACCCAAGGATAATTACTACACTGCACCACACCAATCATTCCTAACTTAAAGGTTAATCCCACCCAAGGACTTAGAAAATTTAACTAGTAGTTTCGTGTACCCCTAGCTGACCACATAGGTGCCGTCTGCCCCTATACCCACTACTCCCCCAAGCGATCGGCTCCCTAACGTAGATACCCGTGCTGGCCCCACAGTGGGGTGTATCACTCCCCAAGTGGCAACCCGATACAACCAACGGTGCACGGCTTATACCTACACGATGCAACAACGTCTTACCTACCAGCCCGGGTCCACACACGCATATGAAACTCGTTGGACTTGCGTTGCCACCGCTAACCCGTTTTGGCCTCTTATAGTCAAGCCCAGTACGCGTGTCCCGTCCTCGACATGGGTCGAGTCCAATAAGATACATATGGGTTACTGGTTGAAATGGGCCCCCACAAGCTACCCACCTAAGCTTGTCCCCTTTTCTAGTGTATCCCACTTAACCCTTTAATCATGTTTAATTACATGTTTCCACTTGGTTAAGTATTCTAATCGTATTTTCTATTGCCACCCAAGGCAACCCACTGGATTTCCACATGCCACCCAAGGCACTTACTTGATTTCCACATGCCACCCAAGGCACCCACTTAACCCCTCATGCCCCACTACATGCTTATCTGGTTAAGTGTTTCTTAATTGATTAAGAACGTAACCTTTGTAAAGACCTCTCACATTAGACTATCTTTTATGGCAGCTGGATTTGCCGGTCGTGTCCGGGCAGCCTTACGCCATAACAGAGTCTAACCTCGTGTCTTTACACTTGTCACGTATTTAGTTCATGCCTAAGACCTCTCACATTGGGCCTACCATTTGTAGCCGCTGGATTTGCCGGTCGGTTCCGGGCAGTCTTATGCTACAAAAGGGTCCAACCTCGTGTCTTAGTCGATTAATTACACCTAATTAATCACTCCCATATTTTGAATTAATTTTCCCTAATTAATTCCAATTTAATGATGTATATAATTGACTCAATTATGTCCATCCACTCATGGTATGCAACATCATACCAATTTCACCACAATTTTGTTAACATGAATATTAACCCCATCGTTTCCCACGTAATACGCTAACATGACATACTTAAAAGGGAAGATTCATCACAAATACAATGGGTTCAACTTAGCATAACATTAGCATCACATAGGTTTTAAAGGTGTCAACTTGCATATATGACCATAGCATCAAACCCAACTAGCATAAATAATCAACCCAAACTTGCATGAATCACATATGTCATAAAGAGGGTAACTTGCATAAGTTACTTTTGTCATACAAAGGGGTAAACTTGCATATATATGTATGACATACAAAGGGGTTAACTTGCATATGTATGCATATCATACAAAGGTGTAAACTTGCACATGTTACTTGCATATAATCAAACACCAAACTTGCATAACATGTCATATATGAACTTGCATATAATCAAACACCAAACTTGCATAACATGTCATATATGAACTTGCATATAATCAAACACCAAACTTGCATAACATGTCATATATGAACTTGCATATAATCAAACACCAAACTTGCATAACATGTCATATATGAACTTGCATATAATCAAACACCAAACTTGCATAACATGGTGTCATAATGGATCAATGTTTATCATAGTGATTTGCATAACTAGCATCATGAACATATAACATAAATTACACCCAACTTGCATAACTAGCTTCATGGGCACATAGCATCAAACTTGCATAACTTGCATCATGAACATATAGCATACAACTTGCATAACTAGCATCATGAACATATAGCATAAAACTTGCATAACTAACATCATGAACACATACCATATGATAACATAACTTGCATTGATCCACATACATAACCATAACCTCATTATATCCTATCATAATTAGTTTAGCAATTGCTTGCTAAAGGCATAGAAACTCACAACTTGTTGATTAGCACTCCTACGAAGAAGATTAAGTTGCTAGAGTTGATTAGAAGTTGATTTGAGAAGCTATCTTCCTCTTTAATTTGTGGAGGCTCCTTCTAAGTTGCATTTTGACGGCATGACGACGTTGTATCCAATTTTAGCATGAATTAGGGTAGTCTTAGGGTGTATTTATAGATTAGTTAAGTGTTTTAGGCCATTAGATTAACCCTAAATCAGATTAGAGCCGTTAGATCTCGTCACTAGCCACCAAAACACAACCCAGATCCCAAATCAGTGCACCCAGGTCACCTGGGCTCGACCAGGGAGGTCGACCCCTAGGTCGACACTAGGGTCGACACCCATGTCGACCTGGTGGGCAGGTCGACCCCCAGGTCGACTCCCAGGTCGACTCCCAGGTCGACTCCCAGGTCGACCTGGTCTGGGCGGGAATTTTCCCGCCTAGCCCATATTCTGCATTTTTGAAATCTGTTTCGTTTTCTGATTTTTCGTGAAACTTCTAAAGGCCATATCTCAGTCATACGGACTCCGATTCACGAAATTTATGACTCTATTTCGCGTATTTTTCCGAGACGAACGCAAACGCGAAAGCCGTTTCCCTTAATTCTCACGTCTGAGATTAATTATTCTTTAATTACCAAACGTTAATATTAAGTGAAATTCGGGGTGTTACAATCTATCTCATTAAATAAAATTCACGTTAATATTATTTTTACTATCCTTAATATTACTAGGGTTAGAACTTTCATTTATCTTTATTTCAGTCTTTCCTAAGTCCAACACCTTTTCCTAAATAACTAAATTTAAACTAAAATAACAATTATAAATTTCATTAGCTTTACAACATGCTATAAATTAAAATTCTCCTAAATTCATACTTATAAAGTCCATTTAATCCTTATAAGTTTAATTTATAATATATACTTTATAATCGTTACTCTTTTCAAATTTTATATCCCCATAAAGAGGATTTCCTTATTCCATAAACATTATAAAAAAACATATTAATATTCCTGTTTTATTTACCTGAATCAAGTTGATGTCTCATACTCACTAAAGTTAGAAATATGTAATATAATACATATCAGAAAATTATTATTATTTCAAAATCAGTTCATATGTAAGGTTTATGAATTCAACAAACTCATTTTATTTACAAAATAATCATTTTATTAATTTCTTATTATAACACCTTTAAATTCATATAATATTTTTCATAGTACTTTAGGATTCCAATTATAAAGTAATTATTACCTTAGTTATTAACATATTTATATTTCTCATTAATTTGCATGAGCTATACTTAAAATTCATTCATTTTCTATTAGGTCAATGATAAGTTTAAAATATGAGCTAGGAGCTGAACTAACAAAAGAACATAACCAACAAGAATCTACAAGGATGGAAAACCCAATTAGAATAAATTAGGTAACATTTAGGATTTTGGAAAGAAATCATAATCAAATAGATGCCCATTAAGGAAGATGGATCGAAATCTTAGAAAATGTTAAATATTAAAACAAAATTTATATATAAAATCCTTAAAATATCATTTAAAATGATTTTATAACTATTTATACTTTTCAAAATACGATCCCTATAGAAATGATTCTACGACTAATGCTACTTATTATAGGGTATCATTACCCCACTTCTAATGTGTTAATGTGAAGACCCAACTTTTTTGTACTGTTAAAGCTACCAATTAACCTCACATGTCCAACTCCAAAGGCACAAGGATGCGGATAGTTAGGGGAAAGAAGTTAGATGGTGAGAAGAAGAAAGAAATATTAAAAGAAGAAGAAGAAGAACAACAACAACACTATAGAGTCAGAGTATACATGGCACACGACAAAAATAAACTAATATAAAAAGATATGGGAATACATCTCTACTCCAGCTCCTCTCCTGAAGCTCCAAGTAAAAACCTAGCCTTGAAAATATACTCGGTCTGACCTGAGCACATTTTGAGGAAAGCAAAATCAACCCGGATCAGTCCGGAATACTTTCAGTGATAAATTAACATCACAAACAACTTGATTAACTTTAGAAAATCCTTTAAAAGAATGGAACTCTCGTAAGACACGACCACACATATACATGACACGTGTTTTTACCTTACGATAACCGAAACACTTTTATATATCAAAATCCAATGATCTTATACTATTGTCTATCAAACCGCAAATAAAATAGGAATATACCCGAAAAGCTTGCATCTCACTTTTCAACATTGTTGGTTTAAAACTAAAAATGTATGCTCATATTGGACTTCGGATTTCCAACATGACTAGGTATGTAACCACCTTCCGATCAGTATTCTCTAGAGATAAAGCACCGGAGTTCAACAAGAACATCTTATATCTGAAATTTCATGCTTAAATGACTACATTCGAGCTCTGATCGCAATGAAAATTGAAATTCTGTAATAACTTAATATTCCGGACACAATGAAACCTTTGTTTCGTCGAATTCTGGAATCATTTGAAAAGCTCTCTTTTAATTTCATAACGAAAGTGATACGTGCTTATATCACACATGATCACATAATAACTCCGCTTGACCTGAAATTGGAAATACTACAATAATTAACCATTACGGATTTTATAAAATTGGTTTCTTTGAAATCCGAGGTCGTTTGAAAATGGACTGTTTCAAGTGTAAAAATAAATCGATAAAATATAATCGATTTCAAAACAATCAAACCCATTGACAATAAAATATTATTATCATTTATATCCAAATAGAATTTATATAGCTGCCAAATAAACTAATTTGGATTTTAAACTTAACAATTTAAATTCCAAGTTAAACGATATTTAATTTATTTGAAATCCTTTCGTTTTATTTAATAAATCGTTGTAGTTCATAAACGATTATACAGCGATTTTTTTGAAAATTTGATTTTGACAAAACTTAAAATCTACAAGATGAAATTTTGAATTTTCTCTTCTAGTAGAAATTATTATCCAATATATCCGAAAGATTCTTGTTTCAAAGAATTCCGACTTATATTGGATCTACACTCAATTGAAGTTCAAATCGTAAAACTACGAACTATCGCGATGCTGCGAGCCCGTTTTTAGTTAAATTTAATTTATACGTCCAAACTCGTTTAATTAATAAATTCTTTATTATAATTCAAATCTGAACTTAATTGGGTCTTAATAAATCATCCAATTTGTGCTATACCTCAAATCCAATTTATTCTCAATTATTTCGGCATTAAATTTATTATTTTGCTATTCAAATTAAATTAATACTCAGAATCATAGAATTCGAGTTATTTAAATTTCCCAATGAAAATTTAAAACCAATTTTAAATGTTCAAACTTAATGCTAAAAATCTGGATCGTTACATTCCTCTCACCTTAAAAGAATTTCATCCCCGAAATTACTAAGGCAGGAAAAGTGCATCAAACTCATTAACTTTTCACAAATCTACTTAATTAAAATCTCATATTCTATTTTCTAGACTTTTAACTCCAACTGATTTAATTAGTTTCAATCAAAATACCAATTCATTTCTAGTAACAAAAAATTTTAGAAAATTTCTAACACCTTAAATTTTCGAAAAATTTCGGTAGTCTCCCCGTACGAAGGGACTTATGCAATATAACAAGAGATATAAATATGTATACATCAACCCACATGGTCAAAAAACAAAATTCCTATACCAAATTTTGTATTTTTGCATAGGTGTACCTTATATAAGCGTTATTAAGCAAGTTCGCTTAATTCATATGCAATTTACGAGGCCAAAACCAAGTCAATGGCTCCATATGCCTGTACTTACTCAAATCAAACAAGTGAGTCTCAATATATGAAGTTTAGCCAACCTTCATTCTTTTAACCAATATAACCACATTATTTCATATGGTTTTGAATGATTCACAACCAATATTTTTACATTCAATTCATATGTCATCCAAAATTCATAACTAAGCTGTATAATCATTTACAACTCAATTTTTCTATACTCGATTCCACTCGATTTTATTTCCAATCCAATACAATTACATTTAATTTGACTTCAATTTTAATCCATTTCATCCACCTATATCATTTTAATCCATTTAACTTGCACAAGTTAAATTCAATTTATACGTTCAAACTTCGTTTCATTAGTAATTTCCTTATTATAATTCAAATCTGAACTTAATTGGGTCTTAACAAATCATCCAATTCATGCTATACCTCAAGTCCAGTTTATTCTCAATTACTTTGAAATTAACTTTATTTTTTTCTATAAAACTCGAGTTATTTAAATTTCCAAGTCAACATTTAAAATCAATTTTAAATGTTCAAACTTAACAGCTAAAAATCTGAATCGTTAGTGTTAAATCCCCAAAAGACAAGGTATTAACCAAACCTGGCTTTGATACCATATGCAATTACTAGCTATTTTCCAATGGTCTAAGTCGATAATATAACCAACTCTAATCATCTGAGATGGCAGATTGTTATTGCTATGGGGACAACTATAAAATCATTATAGAACCAAAGGTAAATCAAAGACATAGAAAAGCATAATATCTCATAGCGGAATAAATAAAATACAATAGTAGTTCATGAAGCTGCTAAATTCAAAATCTTTAAACTTACATATAATATTAGAGTTATAGAATCATATACAGTGGAATTCTAATTACAATGGATTTTTAATATATAAGGAAATAACTGAATTAAATAGATAGAGATGAGGTTCTTCAACGAGTTTCTAGCTTCGAAAGGTGAAATCTCAATTCTATGATACTCGATATGACCGGACTATAAAGTAAATCAAAACACTCGAGTCGAGACTAACATTCTCATATAAGTGAAATAACTCAAGTGAAATATTCAAAGAAATGCATCAGTAACTTAAAGGATGTTTTGGATTCCCATCCTCTAAGGATCCATGGAACAATATACATATGATACAATACACTATTCTAGTAGTGTATACAATAAATATGTAACAACCCGCAAATTCTGAACCAATTTAAAAATTTTATTTTAGAAATTTTAACGGAAATTTTATAGTTAAAATAATTTATTTTAAATAATAATGACTAAAAATATATTTTAAATTGAAGTTAAAACGAATATATTTATTTTTATTATAAAAGGGAGTTTGAAATAGCGCGGTAGTTTGAAAATTTGAATTTGAACTTTGACGGACTGTGCAGGATGCAAAATAAATCGGATTTTAGTGAAACAAGAAATATTTAAATCTGTTTAACCATATCTTTCTAACGAATGTAAGAAATCGAAATTTCATAGTGGGAATAAGAAGTCATGCCCAGTTTAAATTTCAGAATAGTCGCTGTGGAATATATATATATATATATATATTAAAAATAGCCATTTTTCAAACGACCTCCGTTTTCGACGAAACCACTTTTGTTGGAACCGAAATGTCAAATTATTGCTAGGTTTCAATTTTCATAATTTTTAGAATTAATGTGTGAGCGTGGCAGAGGAAAACGTGTTTTGTCAATTACAGTCAAAATCGATCGACCAGAAAAAGGCCATTTTTCAAACTGTCTCAGATTTAACGAAATTAGTCTTGTTAGGACCGTATCATCAAAACATAGCCAAAAATATTTTTTCTGGAATTTTTAGAGTCCGTATGTGGCCCCGGTAAATTTAAATGTAAGATTGAATTAATTAAATAAATGATTTAAATATTAAATTAAAGATTTCAGGCCATAGACATTTGATTGGGCTAACGGGACCTAGCCCATTGGATTCGAAATGGGGGTACTTGCATAGGGAAATCCTTCGTTGTGTTCGATTTGGGGTTAACATGAATTAACGGGCTTCTTCTTTGAATTTAATAATTAAACAATACAAATATACGGTATATATACTGTAGAAAATACACTAAACCCTAGTCCCCAATTAACCAGCCGCCATCTACCGTATTCCATGGCCAGAATACACGTAACCTTCTTCAATCCGATCTCCCTCTTCTATTAATAAATATCGACAGTTTCAAAGGCAAAACTGAAGAACATCGCGAGCTTCATACAATCAACGGTCACGATCTCCTCTAGCTCAACGTGGTGCTCGGGATTTGGGTGGAAACCTGCGCCATCTGGGGTTGGATTGCGAGGTACAGGGGCCATTGCACGAGGTAGGGTTCGAGGAGGAGATGCGCGAGGTGGAGGACTATGAAGTGGCGGTGTTGGATCATGTTCCGGGGCCTCAGAGTTCGATGCGTGGTGGGGTATTCGAAATGAACGATGGGTTCATGAGATACAGAGAATCGGATGGAAGAAGAAGCAGAACAAAGACCCTTGTTTGATTAGCCAATGTAATTAATATTTATCATATAATTAATTAGTTAATTTATGTTAATAAGATTCAAACAATTGTAACTTTTTGTCACGAACTCAGAATTCAGAGAAACGAGTTGCATTGCACTCGTATCGTCAAACACTTCGCAATGGAATAGACAAGGACAAAAACGGAGACTGTTGGAAATTCAGATAAATACCATTGTGAGGATTTCTTTTTTTTTTAATTAATTTATTTATTTGCTATATAACTATTGTACGTATATGTCTAGATCTGCTGTGATGTGATTGTGGATGATTTATTTGTTTGTTGGTGATGTGTAAACACAGATCTGTATGTGTGGAATAAAATAATCCATTTTGTAATTTTATTGATTTGGAACGGAAGTGCGATTTCAATAAAATAAATCATTTTGTAATGTTATTGATTTGGAATAGAATTGCGATTTCAATAAAAATAAATCATTTTGTTATGTTGGTGAATTGCATTAGATTTTCAATTCAACATAAAAACATTATTTGGATTACTTTTGTTGAATTGAATTAAATTGTCAATTCAATTTGATCGTATTTGTTGAATTGAATTAGATTGTCGATTCAATATTAAAAAGTTGTTCTTTTATTTACATTCCTTGATGCAAATGTTCATTGAATTAAAAAGTTGTTTTTTTATTTGCATTCCTTGGTGCAAATATTCATTGAATTAAAAAGTTGTTCTTTTATTCGCATTCTTTTATGCAAATATACATTGAAAAAAAAGCTATACTTTTATTTCCATTCTTTGATACAGATAAAATATTGAAATTGGAGGGTAAATTTTTATTTGCATTTCTTGATGCAAATAAAACATAGTTTTAAAAAGGTTATACTTTTATTTGTAATTTAGATATAAATTAGAAACATGATTTTTAAAGTTACATTTTCATTTGCAATTTTAGATACAAACAAAACAATAGAATTAGATTAACAATAAAAGTCACCTTTTTATTTTGGTATGAAATGTTTGATTGGAATAGAATAACATTTTTGTTCAAAATGTTTGAATAGAATAAAATGTCATTTTTGGTACATAATGTCATTTAAGTCATTTTATTTAAAAATGTCATCTTTGTAAGATTGTTAGATCGAAATAAATATTTCATTTTGTAAGATGATTAAATTAAAAAGGATTACATAAAAAATGACATTTTTGGTCAAAACATCGTATTTAAAAGTTGAAATTTTTTATTTGCATTTTTTGATGCAAATAAACATCGTATTTAAAAGTCGAATTTTTATTTGCATTCTTTGATGCAAATAAACCATCGTATTAAAAGTTGAATTTGTGTTCGCATTCTTTGATGCAAATAAACTATGAAATTAAAGGTTGCATATTTATTTGCACTCCTTGATGCAAATAAAATATTAAATTAGAAGTTGCATTTTTATTTGCATTCTTTGATGCAAATAAATCATAAGTTAAAATATTACATTTTTATTTGCATTTTAGAAGCAAATAAAAGCATATTTTGAGAAGTTACATTTTTATTTACATTTTAGAGGTAAATAGAAGAATAAAATTATAAGAATCATTTTTACTTTTAAATTAGAGAGACTAAAAAGATTATGGTAAAGAGAATTCATCTTTATTGTATCTTGGTTAAACTAAATAAAGTCTTTTTATTGTCATTATAAATTTTAAATAAAAAGATTAGAATTAAAAAGATATGTTTTTGGTGTCATCTTAGCTTCAATAAAGAGAGTAAATAGAAAGATAAGTTTTGTTTTGTCATTTTATTACAATACAAAAGATGTATTTTTGGTTAATCAAGAATGAGGCATTATTAGTTCATTAAAATTGATTAAACAAAAAGACACATTTTTAACATTTAAATAGAATAATACAAAAATATTCAATTTTGTCATTTTAAAAGATTAAGAAAATATATTCATTTTTATGAAATTAAAATAGTTAAACTCAATTTGTCACTATTATCAATTTATAATAGTTGAAATCTATTTTATCGCTTTTGTCAAATTATCAAAGTTAAAACCGTTTTATCGCTTTTGTCAAATTAACGAAGTTAAAACTATTTTTTCGCTTTTGTCAAAATTATCATAGTTAAAACAAATTGGTCACTTTTGTCAAACCATAATGGTTAAAACAAAACATTATCATTTTCGTTGCATTAGATTTGACAAAAACATTATGTTACATTCATTTGTTCTGTTGAATTAGAATTGTCGACAAAACAAACACATCACTTTTATTTGTTTTGTTAAATTAGATTTGTCAACAAAACAAAGTCATTATCTTTGTTGTTTTGTTGAAAACGAATAGTTAAATTAAAATATACATTTTGTCAAAATAGATTAGTTAAAGCAAACCATATATTTTTGGTCAAATTATATATTTTTGTCAAGATAAGACTAGTTGAATCAAAATACACATTTTTGTTGAAAACAAAAATTACCTTTTGTTAATTAGATTTGAATTAAGACAAAAATTACATGTTTGTTAAATGAAAAGTTAAACACAAATAGTATTTTGTGTAATAGGTTTGTTTTACCATAGAAATATCCATTTTGATAAAATAGAATTGTCAGCAAAATGGAACTCCTTATACGTTTGGCTGAGATAGAATTTATATGCAAATAAAATAATCATTTTTATTTGCATAACATAAGATAGAATTTATATGCAAATATAAAAATCATTTCTATTTGCAAACTTACATTGGAGTTTATATTCAATTATAAGAATCATATTATTGGTCAAAATATACATTAGAATGTATAAGTGTGTTAAAGTGACGACATTTTATGTTAATGCATACATTAGAATTTGTATGCAATTTAAAATAAACATTTTTAGGTGTTAGGTTATACATTAAAAGACATATTCCAATAAGACTATTTCTTTTATGTGTTAAATTTAAGAATAATTACAGATAAATAAAGTATAATAAAAATTATCTTTTCTTTATCATCCGCAATATTTTCATATAAATAAATTACTTTCTATTAGATATTAGAAATGTATAAAGAAATTATGCGAGTCAAATATATTTTATTTCGACATTAGGAATAAAATATCATTTTTTGTCCATCATTATCAACATGTTGGTAGTATTAAAATTGGTTAAATTCATTAACCAATTATTTATTTATGTATACTGTTGTTGGCTGAAAACCCCACACGGGTATTGGGATGATAATTGATATGCACTAGTCCCAATGTTTATTTGTATGTCAATCGATAGATTGATAGGCTGCGATGAGCGTTATTATTTCATTTTATTGCTCACACAGTTGTGAACTGCACTCTGGATGTTGAATGGACAGTTTGATGATTATTTATCATTTTTTGTCATTTACATACGATGTATGAAATCCATATAACCAAAGTTATATGGTAAATGATTGAGTCGCTTTCCGATTCAGAGTATCTTTTATACAAAGAATATTTTGAACAAAGAATTTCTTTCAAATAAAGAATATTTTTTTAAGGATATTGAAATAAAAGAATTGGATTTTGGGTTGTCGTGGATGGTGTCTTAAATAACACTGTTCTTAAATCCCATATGAAGGAATAAATCTTTTAACTAAGATTATTAGTGTTTCAAATTATACTTATTAATTAGAATTATTGATATGTGAATTGGGTTTACCATGAACTATGTTTTTAAACGACATTTGTTCTTTAACCTAATTAACATGATTTTGGGTTTATCGTGAACAATGTTTTTAACAGACATTGATTCTTTAACCCAGTTCAAGATAAGATTTTTGTCCTAAATTTGAATAATCGTAAAGTAATGATTTTGGATATTAAATTTGAATTGGTGTTTTAATAAATCTTTGGAAATAAGGTTTAAGAAAAAATTTAAAAGAATTTATCTTTGAAAAAATTAATGGGAACCTTTCCCTAATAATATGAATATTTTATTTAAAGAATATTCTGAAGTGGAATGAGGCGTTGGATGTGTATTTACAACACTTGATTTTTAAATTATAAAAATATGCGAGTTATTCGGAAAGACATGGTTTAACCCATTCTGAATAATTACTACGACGATTAAAGGTCGAAGGCATTGAAGAAGGTGATTGAAGACCGGCGATCTACACATCGAATGGACGACTACTGATGCCTAGCATTGGGTCGCTCCCAGTAAAGGGTTAATAGTGGTAGTTGTCCGGACGTACTTGTTGATCGTCCGGACACGCGAGCACCTAGGTGACTCCGGTTTCGTTCAGACCCAGAACGGACTTGTAAATGGATGTGTGTTCAACATTGAATTTCATGCTGTGTAATTAAATTAATATCTATTAATATATATCTGCGGTGGCGTAGGATTTATTCTCTTGCTTAACACCCTTCTTTGAGACACACAAGCTCGAAGGTTATATATTGGTAGATATTGATCGCATGGTGTGAACTGTCAATGTGACATGCCAAGATGCAATTGATCGAGGTTTTTGTTGAAAAGCAAAGCCTTGTGGATGATGATCAAAGCATAGCCTATTTAGGCATAGCTTTGTGTATTTCGTTACCTCGCGAGCCTCACACCCCGGTAGAGTCAAAAACGGGACAAGGGAACGCAGGGAGTGCACACGTTTCTTTCTAGGTAGAAGTGGTGTTTGGGTTTTTACAAGGCCCGACATTTTACTTATGTGGTTGATGGATTTTGAGGCGCCTCGGATATTTTTTATTGGTCGCCAATGGCCAATTATAGGTCCAATAGGATCGGGAAGCGTGTATTCAGGAATTGCCAATCCACCAGCGTTATTTGTGGACCAGCCGTGTTGTATCCAAGGGTTCACTACGGGGGATCCTGAGACATTGCGAGAGTGTCTCGAATCGGTAAGGAGATCGTTCCTAGCCTTGACTCATGATGGAAACCCAATTTCCAATACGACATCATGCGGTTTTGATTGTAGAACTAGTATGACGACATAGTATATGGTAGCTATGCCGTCTATGATTAATGCATTATGATTGAAATGTTTTTAAAACATATATACACTAATAATAATATCAAATCCATTTTATCGTATCAAGCATTTTTGACCATTATAAGGTAAAACTCTATCCTCCGGCTTGCGTTGCATTGTGTGATAGGACCTGAGTCTTATAATGGTTTCATTTTTCTAAAAAGCATTGCGTTGTTTTAACGATTTACTTTATTTATGCACTAGCAATCCAATGGAGTAAAACCGTTCCGCGTTAGCGGCGTGGTCCTGTGATTAGCCTTATTACTAGTTAAGTTAAGTAAAGATTTCTCATACCAGTCCCATGACTGACCCGTAGTTTGTTTCACTTTGCAAACTCGGGTGCTCTCTTTTCCACACGGGCAGTTGAGTAGCTTATTTTGCAGATATATTGAGCAGGATTCTGGATCGAAGCTTAGAGTTGTGTCCAGAGCATTGATAGACTTCCGCTGTATCAGTTTATTTGTTCCGCAGCATTGTATTACATTTATTGTAACTTATTTTTCACTGTATTATATTCGATGTACTCTGATATTCTGTACTCTGATGTTGCATTGTTATGATGTAATAAAAGTCTTCTGTTATTTGTTCTATTGTGTTGTATTCCCAAAGTTAATGTATTCGGGTTTTGAGCGGTCTTGGTCCATTTAATGATCGATCGGGTCGAGCAAAATCTTTATTGTTATAGTTGGTATCAGAGCTCTGGTTAGCTCAAATCTTTGGGGTACAACTCGTTAGAACTGAACAAAAGACTCATCAGAGATTGGATTAGTAATATCCAATAAGAATGACTCGTTAGAGATGGGATCATTAGTATCCTAGGACGAGTGTGAAGAGTATTAATTTTTGAAAATAAAAATGAAAATAAATTAAGTTTTGAAATTTTAAAATCTTATTATACGTATTTGAATATATTATTTTATCTTATTTTGGAAATCGAGTATATAAAGATTTTGCATATACGCCTAGCTAGCGTGTATTCGAAACCTCAAATATACTAGATAGATATAGAATCACACTTTAGTCGCCCGGAGATGTTCTTATGGTGGTTCGAAACATCATCAGAAATTATGTTCGAGTTTCGAAAGTGGTATATCTATATATTTCTTTGACTGGTGTGAGAACCAAAACTAGATAGGGTCTATTGCTGTGATATGCACTAAAATATGATTTTTGACTATATATAAAAGTTATATATATTTGAAAAGTTGTAATAACCCGGAAAATCTGGGCCAGTTTAAAATTTTTATTTTGGCAATTTTAGCGAATTTTGAATATTTAAAATAGATTATTTTAAATAACATCGACGAGAAATTTATTTTGAATATAATTCGAACGTATATATTATATACGCGTCGTCGTTAGAATATAAATATTTATATATAATTATAAAAGGAATTGAAAATGGCGCGGTAGTTCGATAATTCGATTTCAAATTTCAAATGAATGTACCGGGTGCAAAACAATCCGGATTTTAGTGAAACCAAAAATAATGGGATCTAATTGATAATATCTTTCCAATGAATCTGACCAATCGAAATTTGATAGCGGGAATCAAAAGATATGTCCAGTTGAAAATTCTGAATAGTCGCTATGGAATTCAGGCCCTTAAAAATGGATATTTTGCATACGACCTCGGATTTCGACGAAACCACTTTTGTTAGATCCGCAGTGTCAGGTTATTGCTAGGTTTCAAATTTCATAATTTTTCGAATCAATATGTGAGCGTGGCAAAGGAAAACGCGTTTGACCAGTTTCTGTTGATTTTAATCGAATGGAAATTGGCCATTTTTCAAACGGTCTCAGAATTCGACGAAACTAGTTTTGTTAAGACCGTATCGTCAATACGAAGCTAGAAAATATTTTTCTGGAATTTTTCTAGTTAGTATGTGACCCCGGTAATTTGAAATGTGCGTTTAAAATTCAATATAGTGATTTAAATGTAAATTCAAAGGAAACTGATTGTAACAAGCAAATCAGCTTGCGATACATATCCCATTGTGTTCGGAATGGGGGTAAAACGCTATGGGCGACAGGCGGTGGGCCTCGTTTCGAGGTCATGGGTAAAAGTCAACCTATTTGCGAAATTAAATAATTAAATAAAAAAAATATTTTCCCTCCTATCTCCTGCTTGGCCCCCCCGTTTCTTTTCTATTTTAGGCAGAAAGAAAAGTGAAAAAAAAAAAACCTAAATTAGATCGAGCCGCCCGCCCACGACCGCCATCGCCTCGTCGAAGACCCACGCCTCCACCTGTCCCCCCTCCATCGATCGAAGCCGTCGACGAAGACCCCGCTCCTCCCTCCATCGCGTTCGAAACCCGAAGCCGCCCCTCTCGAAACCCGAAGCCCCCCCAGATCGTACTATCTCCGACGAAGCCCCTTCTCCCCTCGCTCGAGACACTGAAGCCGCCGACGTCGTCTCCTTTCCCCCCGCTCCTCTGTAAGTTTTTAATTTTATTTTATTTTTATTTATTTTATTTTTATTTTATATATAAATTGATTTTTATATAAAGTTTAAAAACTGATATTAGGATAGATTTAAAACTGAATTTAAAGAAAAAGAAATTATAAAAACTGATTTTGTTTAAATTATAAAAACTGATTTTATTTCGAAAAAAAAACTGATTTTGTTTAAATTATAAAAACGGATTTTAATTATAAAAAGAAAACTGATTTTATTTCGAAAAAAAAACTGATTTTGTTTAAATTATAAAAACTGATTTTATTTCGAAAAAAAAACTGATTTTGTTTAAATTATAAAAACTGATTTTAATTATAAAAAGAAAAACTGATTTTATTTCGAAAAAAAAAACTGATTTTGTTTAAATTATAAAAACTGATTTTATTTCGAAAAAAAAACTGATTTTGTTTAAATTATAAAAACTGATTTTAATTATAAAAAGAAAGACTGATTTTTAAAAGGTATTGAAAAAGGATTTGAACTTTAGGAAGTAAAAATCATATTTTTATATATGGAAAGTCGAAGTTAAAATCATATTTTTATATATTGAATAGCATCGTAAAAATTCGATTTTTACATGTGTAGAGAATACGGGCGAAAGCGACAAAAGGCGAAGATTTCTATAAGGGAAGTATCGTGAAGTTGGATAGCTATATGTGAGAATTTCTCACCTTTCAATTTCTTTTCTAGTTATATATATATACTAGGATGCAGACGGTGCTTAGTAGCACCCGACACAATCGTCCACAGACCATGGACTTGTTTGTTTGGTTGCATAGATTAGTTAGATGATTTGATTTGAATTTGGTTGTTTGGTGATTTGATTGATGTGTGAATGGCGTGGGCCTTCACTAGACCGGGGATAAGGCTAGGCCTCGTCCCGTTTCTAGTATCGTGCCGTTATGCCGCCGAAATTTTCTAAAATAAGTTAGAAAAATAAAGATATCATTTTATTGAATAAATGAATTGAATAGAAATTCATATTTGAAATAAAATGTTTTATCGTTAAAAATATAATTTTTAACGTGAATGTGAATAAATAAAATATTCATTTACAAACCGGACGGTTTGTTTATGTACACTTATTTGAATGACATTCATTGGGACGATAAATTTTACACCTCGCCCAACAGCACAAATAAAATATGTGTTTGATTGTTTGAAACCCCACACGGGTGTTGGGATGAAATTTGAAGTTCACTCATCCTGATTGATTAAATATGTCGATCGATTGATTGACAGGCTGTTATAAGCGTGGAATACCTATATTTGATGCTTATACAGTGTAGTGCACTTTGGTTGATGGTTGATTATTTTCAATGCTATTATATACATATGTTGTATGAAAATCCATATAATTAACATTATATGGTGATTGATTGGGCCTCATTCCAATTTGAAAAATAAAGAATATTATAAAATAAAGGTTCATGTGTTGACAGTTTCATCCATTGAGATTGGTCATGTGTTGAACGAAATATTTTGATAATAACAACTATTTTGAAAAAGAAATATTTGAAATAGAATATTTGAAAATAGAGATTTATGAACCCGTGTTGATTAGTTTGACGCCATTTTGACGTAAACGATATTTATATCGATTTTATTCATTTTGAAATGAATTGAATTGAAAACGATTTTGAAATGAATTGAATTGAAAACGATTTCGAAATGAATTGAATTGAATTGAATTGAAATTTGAAATTTGAATTGAATAGAAATGAATTTTAAAACGAATTTATAAAGAAGAACTCAATTTTGATTTGAATTGAAAAGGAAGTTGAAAATGTTTTTGAAACGAATTCAAAACCATTTATATAATTCGTTTTGAATGGTAATCGACGAAATATATTATATATATATTATATATATAATATAATGGCCTGAATAGAACGCGCCGCGCCGTGGCAGTTCGTGAATTTTGACCATTTATTTCAAATGGACATTACGGGAGATCCGACCGTCGGATTCTCCTAAAACCAGAACCGTTGGGTTCGTATCGAAAAGAGCTTTCTAATGAATGTTAGAAATTTGAAATCTAACGGTTGGATTTGGAGATACGTCCAAATCAAATTCGAAAAAGGTCGCTATACGTGCAGTTCGATGGCCGTTGATGGAAATCGACTGTACGGGCCTTGATAAAATTATTAAAAATAGTAATAATTTGTGTAAAATCATAAGAAATGATTTGTGAAAGATTGGGATGAAAAACTCCCTATTTGAAAAGATAAAAATAGATTTTTATCGAAATGAACTAGTTTTGAACTAGAATTAAAATTCTATTTATTTTTAAATAAATAAATTGAATTAGAAAAGGGTTTTAAAAATAACCAGAATATCCAATGATTGCATTGGAGTGGATTTGAATCGAAATTGTCTTCGGAATATTTCGATGTTGGAATTCGTGATTATACAGGTGTTGTTATGGAAATTTGAAAGATATATTTGTATCGTTATTTCCAATACGACATTTGTTAATCGTAGAATTTGATATTGAATATAAGCCGATATATTTTCTATTCAGAGCCTTATATTGAATATCAAATGTGATTTGGGTTTGTCGTGAATGGTGTCTTCACTAACACTGTTCTTGAACCCAGTTGAGAAATGATTAAATCTTTTTATTTAGATTTAATGAAGTGTACCAATTAAATGATATTTAATTGGAATTGAATTGATATTGATTTTTGGGTTTATCGTGAACAGTGTTTTAAATAACACTCGTTCTTTAACCCGATCATTAATGAAATGTGATTTTGGGTTGTCGTGAACGGTATCTTCAATAATACAGTTCTTAGACCTAAAGGAGTTAAGAAAATCAGAAACTAACTGGAGATTAGTTAAGTTGAATAGTTTCCGAGGTATTGATCTGATGTTGGTTTCGGCCTTCGGGATTAATACTTAGGGAATTGCTCACTTGCTAATTTACAATTAGGGACTGATTGAAATGTGATGTGATTTTGGGTTTACCGTGAACCGTGTTTTAAATGACACGGATTCTTTAACCCAGTTAACGATTAAAACTAAGTGGAGTTTTAATGAATCTTTAATTAGATTGAAATAATCGAAATGGAGTATCACCAGTTTTGCTCCAGGCGATAGTTAAATCTTTAATTAGATTTGAACGTGAAATGGTAATTGAATTTACCGATAACACTGTGGTGTTAGATATGAAGTATAACCAGTTTTACTTCATGGGATGAATAGGTTGGGATTGGGAAATTAAAACAAATGATTACTTCGGTAAGGTTCGCTAATCCCGACTAGTTTGAATTGATATTCAAAAATAGATTAAAGAATAAATTCAAGAAATTTATCTTGGATAAAATTAATGGGAACCTTTCCCTATGAATGTGAAATTTAGAAACTAACTGTCGGTTAGCCAAGCAGAATGGTTTTCTGGATATTGATCTGATGTTGGTTTCGGCCTTCGGGGTTAATATTTGGGGAATTATTCTCTTGATTAATTTACGGTCAGTGACTAATGAATTGGAATGAGGCGTATGTTGTGTTTGTGTAACACTTATTTAAAATATACGCGAGTTATTCGGAAAGACCGGGTTTATCCCATTCTGAATAACTGATACGACGATAAGTCGAAGATGAAGACGATGGTCGAAGACCGGAAGTCTTCACGTCGTTTGGGGGATTACTGATGATCTTGATTGGGCTGTACACCCAAGAAGATGGAAACAGTTGGTGATCGTCCAGACGTACTTGGAGATCGATGGATATGCGGGGTACTAGGTGCCTCCGGTTTCGTTCAGACCCAGAACGGACTTGTAAATGGACTGTGTGTCTGACATTGGATTTTAGTCCGTGTGATTGATCTCTATTAAATATATATCTGTTTGGCGGCGGAGAATTTATTCTCTTGCTTAACGCCCTTCTCTGAGACGTACGAGCTCAGGGGTTATATATTGATGGATATCAAACGCATGGAGTGAATTGCCTGTGTGGCATGCCTAAGTGGCAATTGATCGAGGCTTCTGTTGAAAAGCAAAGTCTTGTGGTGATGATCAAAGCACGGCCTTTGTGGCGTAGCTTTGTGTAACGTTTACTTCGCGAGTTTCACCCCCGGTATGAACCAAAAACGGGAGACGGACCTCAGGGAGGGCATGCGTTTCCTTCTAGCTAAAAAGTGGCGTCAGTGGTTTTACACGCCCTGACGAGTTTGACTTATGTGGTTGTTGCTGTTGCGAGGCGCCTCGGTTTGATCGGACGATCCGGGTCCGATGGAGTCATTTAGTTGGCTCACCTACGCCCCAAAGGGCGGGGAAACGCAGTGTTCAGGATTTCGTCTAATCCACATCGGTGGACCGGCCCTGTCGCTCCAAGGGACGATGCGTTCTGTTCCTGAGACACGGGCTAGAGCGTCTCAAATCGGTTGAGGACTATCTTTTGCCTCGGTTCATAGATGGAAATCCAATTTCCAAATACGTGACATTTGCGGTTTTAATTGTAGAACTAGTATGGCGACATGATATATGGTACCCATGCCGCCTATGATTGATACTTATGATTTGAAGTGTTTTATACACTATGCACTTATAATAGTATCAAATGATTTGTTTTAAACGTATCAAGCATTCTTTGGCTGTTATAAGGGAAAACCCTATCCTCGGCTGCGTTGCATTGTGTGATGGGACCTGGGTCTTATAACAGCTTCATTTTTCTTTATTTAGCATTGCGCTGTTGTTTTATGCCCTGGTATTCTTGGGAGGAAACCCGTTCCGTGTTATACGGCGTGGTCCCTTGATTTACCTAACTTTAAAAATAAAGATTAATAACTGTTTTAGTTCTCACACCAGTCACATGACTGACCTGGAGTTTATTGTTTTAACCTAAACTCTGGGTGCCCCTATTTTGACACGGGCAGCTAGTAGTTTTGGTTTTGCAGATTTATATTCACAGGATCCTGGTTTACAGCTGGAACGATATCCGGAAAGCTTTGTATCCGTATATCTCTTTCTAGTTGTGTATTGTATTATTTTCCGCTGCGATGTATTTAAATGTAATTTAAATCTCTGATATTTCTGTGTAATATTTATTCATTTATACTCTGTATATTCTTGTATTCTGATGGAATTGTTGTAATAACAATGAAATGTTCTTCTGTATGCGTTCTGTTGTGGTTTGTTCTCGAACTATCCGACGCTTTCCTTTACGGGGAAGTTACGGGTTTTCACAGTTGGTATCAGAGCTTTGGTTTACAAAGCTTAGAGAACAAGACACATTAGAACCGTACGAAAGAATTCATCAGATATTGGATTAGTAATATCCAATGAGAATGACTCGTTAGAGATGGGATCAGTAGTATCCTAGAACGAGTGTGAAGAGTAGTGTTTTTGATAAATAAAAGTGAAAACAAATTTTTGTTTTGAAAATTTAAATCAATTATTCGTATTTGATTATCTATTTATATTGAGTTGGACAGCCCAGTATATATTGATTTTGCGTATACGTCTGATCCGCGTGTATTCGAAGTTTTAATATACTGGATAGATATAGAACCATACTCTAGTGGCCCGAAGATGATTCTGATGATTGACTAGTCGTCATTAGTATTCATGTTCGAGTAACGAAGGTGTGATTTCTATATATTTCCATTAGACTGGTGTGAGAACCAAAATTAGATAGGGCCTATTGTTGTGAATTGGCATCAAAAACACGATTTTTTGTATATGTATCAAAATTATGAATTTCAAACTCTAATTCACTAATTGATTGATGTTTGTGTTGTTTGTTTATTTGTTTGCTAATTTTTAACCAATTAGCCTAATTGAACCAAATAATGAATTGTATTGAAAATTGGTCGCATTTGCATGCATACATGTATATCTTTTGAACAGGTCATAGCAAGGAGGCTAGAGCAGAGAATAAAATTTGTTTGCCCGACAAATAGGTACATGTTTACTACATAATTTCCTGTTTTGTTTGGGTGATGATGATTTTGTGAGCCTATTGGCTAGCCGCTTGGCCTTTTCTTTTTCTTTTTGAGATCTGAAGGACCGGGGAAGCTATTTGAAATTCCCCAATGCTCCCGGTGCAGGGGAGGTTATGGCGAAATTTTTCAAAAATTTAGGGAGTTAGCCAAATTTTTGAAATTTTGAAAATTCTCAGAAACTGAAAAGTTGGAGAATGGAAGCCAGATCGAACATTGAGTTGAATAATCAAACCACTTTCGACTTTGTTCCTTTTCGAGGACGAAAAGTTTTAAGTGGGGGAGATTGTAATAACCCGGAAAATCTGGGCCAGTTTAAAATTTTTATTTTGGCAATTTTAGCGAATTTTGAATATTTAAAATAGATTATTTTAAATAACATCGACGAGAAATTTATTTTGAATATAATTCGAACGTATATATTATATACGCGTCGTCGTTAGAATATAAATATTTATATATAATTATAAAAGGAATTGAAAATGGCGCGGTAGTTCGATAATTCGATTTCAAACTTCAAATGAATGTACCGGGTGCAAAACAATCCGGATTTTAGTGAAACCAAAAATAATGGGATCTAATTGATAATATCTTTCCAATGAATCTGACCAATCGAAATTTGATAGCGGGAATCAAAAGATATGTCCAGTTGAAAATTCTGAATAGTCGCTATGGAATTCAGGCCCTTAAAAATGGATATTTTGCATACGACCTCGGATTTCGACGAAACCACTTTTGTTAGATCCGCAGTGTCAGGTTATTGCTAGGTTTCAAATTTCATAATTTTTCGAATCAATATGTGAGCGTGGCAAAGGAAAACGCGTTTGACCAGTTTCTGTTGATTTTAATCGAATGGAAATTGGCCATTTTTCAAACGGTCTCAGAATTCGACGAAACTAGTTTTGTTAAGACCGTATCGTCAATACGAAGCTAGAAAATATTTTTCTGGAATTTTTCTAGTTAGTATGTGACCCCGGTAATTTGAAATGTGCGTTTAAAATTCAATATAGTGATTTAAATGTAAATTCAAAGGAAACTGATTGTAACAAGCAAATCAGCTTGCGATACATATCCCATTGTGTTCGGAATGGGGGTAAAACGCTATGGGCGACAGGCGGTGGGCCTCGTTTCGAGGTCATGGGTAAAAGTCAACCTATTTGCGAAATTAAATAATTAAATAAATAAAAAAAATATTTTCCCTCCTATCTCCTGCTTGGCCCCCCCGTTTCTTTTCTATTTTAGGCAGAAAGAAACGTGAAAAAAAAAAAGAAAACCTAAATTAGATCGAGCCGCCCGCCCACGACCGCCATCGCCTCGTCGAAGACCCACGCCTCCACCTGTCCCCCCTCCATCGATCGAAGCCGCCGACGAAGACCCCGCTCCTCCCTCCATCGCGTTCGAAACCCGAAGCCGCCCCTCTCGAAACCCGAAGCCCCCCCAGATCGTACTATCTCCGACGAAGCCCCTTCCCCCCTCGCTCGAGACACTGAAGCCGCCGACGTCGTCTCCTTTCCCCCCCGCTCCTCTGTAAGTTTTTAATTTTATTTTATTTTTATTTATTTTATTTTTATTTTATATATAAACTGATTTTTATATAAAGTTTAAAAACTGATATTAGGATAGATTTAAAACTGAATTTAAAGAAAAAGAAATTATAAAAACTGATTTTGTTTAAATTATAAAAACTTATTTTATTTCGAAAAAAAAACTGATTTTGTTTAAATTATAAAAACTGATTTTAATTATAAAAAGAAAACTGATTTTATTTCGAAAAAAAAACTGATTTTGTTTAAATTATAAAAACTGATTTTATTTCGAAAAAAAAACTGATTTTGTTTAAATTATAAAAACTGATTTTAATTATAAAAAGAAAAACTGATTTTATTTCGAAAAAAAAAACTGATTTTGTTTAAATTATAAAAACTGATTTTATTTCGAAAAAAAAACTGATTTTGTTTAAATTATAAAAACTGATTTTAATTATAAAAAGAAAGACTGATTTTTAAAAGGTATTGAAAAAGGATTTGAACTTTAGGAAGTAAAAATCATATTTTTATATATGGAAAGTCGAAGTAAAAATCATATTTTTATATATTGAATAGCATCGTAAAAATTCGATTTTTACATGTGTATAGAATACGGGCGAAAGCGACAAAAGGCGAAGATTTCTATAAGGGAAGTATCGTGAAGTTGGATAGCTATATGTGAGAATTTCTCACCTTTCAATTTCTTTTCTAGTTATATATATATACTAGGATGCAGACGGTGCTTAGTAGCACCCGACACAATCGTCCACAGACCATGGACTTGTTTGTTTGGTTGCATAGATTAGTTAGATGATTTGATTTGAATTTGGTTGTTTGGTGATTTGATTGATGTGTGAATGGCGTGGGCCTTCACTAGACCGGGGATAAGGCTAGGCCTCGTCCCGTTTCTAGTATCGTGCCGTTATGCCGCCGAAATTTTCTAAAATAAGTTAGAAAAATAAAGATATCATTTTATTGAATAAATGAATTGAATAGAAATTCATATTTGAAATAAAATGTTTTATCGTTAAAAATATAATTTTTAACGTGAATGTGAATAAATAAAATATTCATTTACAAACCGGACGGTTTGTTTATGTACACTTATTTGAATGACATTCATTGGGACGATAAATTTTACACCTCGCCCAACAGCACAAATAAAATATGTGTTTGATTGTTTGAAACCCCACACGGGTGTTGGGATGAAATTTGAAGTTCACTCATCCTGATTGATTAAATATGTCGATCGATTGATTGACAGACTGTTATAAGCGTGGAATACCTATATTTGATGCTTATACAGTGTAGTGCACTTTGGTTGATGGTTGATTATTTTCAATGCTATTATATACATATGTTGTATGAAAATCCATATAATTAACATTATATGGTGATTGATTGGGCCTCATTCCAATTTGAAAAATAAAGAATATTATAAAATAAAGGTTCATGTGTTGACAGTTTCATCCATTGAGATTGGTCATGTGTTGAACGAAATATTTTGATAATAACAACTATTTTGAAAAAGAAATATTTGAAATAGAATATTTGAAAATAGAGATTTATGAAGCCGTGTTGATTAGTTTGACGCCATTTTGACGTAAACGATATTTATATCGATTTTATTCATTTTGAAATGAATTGAATTGAAAACGATTTTGAAATGAATTGAATTGAAAACGATTTCGAAATGAATTGAATTGAATTGAATTGAAATTTGAAATTTGAATTGAATAGAAATGAATTTTAAAACGAATTTATAAAGAAGAACTCAATTTTGATTTGAATTGAAATGGAAGTTGAAAATGTTTTTGAAACGAATTCAAAACCATTTATATAATTCGTTTTGAATAGTAATCGACGAAATATATTATATATATATTATATATATAATATAATGGCCTGAATAGAACGCGCCGCGCCGCGGCAGTTCGTGAATTTCGACCATTTATTTCAAATGGACATTACGGGAGATCCGACCGTCGGATTCTCCTAAAACCGGAACCGTTGGGTTCGTATCGAAAAGAGCTTTCTAATGAATGTTAGAAATTTGAAATCTAACGGTTGTATTTGGAGATACGTCCAAATCAAATTCGAAAAAGGTCGCTATACGTGCAGTTCGATGGCCGTTGATGGAAATCGACTGTACGGGCCTTGATAAAATTATTAAAAATAGTAATAATTTGTGTAAAATCATAAGAAATGATTTGTGAAAGATTGGGATGAAAAACTCCCTATTTGAAAAGATAAAAATAGATTTTTATCGAAATGAACTAGTTTTGAACTAGAATTAAAATTCTATTTATTTTTAAATAAATAAATTGAATTAGAAAAGGGTTTTAAAAATAACCAGAATATCCAATGATTGCATTGGAGTGGATTTGAATCGAAATTGTCTTCGGAATATTTTGATGTTGGAATTCGTGATTATACAGGTGTTGTTATGGAAATTTGAAAGATATATTTGTATCGTTATTTCCAATACGACATTTGTTAATCGTAGAATTTGATATTGAATATAAGCCGATATATTTTCTATTCAGAGCCTTATATTGAATATCAAATGTGATTTGGGTTTGTCGTGAATGGTGTCTTCACTAACACTGTTCTTGAACCCAGTTGAGAAATGATTAAATCTTTTTATTTAGATTTAATGAAGTGTACCAATTAAATGATATTTAATTGGAATTGAATTGATATTGATTTTTGGGTTTATCGTGAACAGTGTTTTAAATAACACTCGTTCTTTAACCCGATCATTAATGAAATGTGATTTTGGGTTGTCGTGAACGGTATCTTCAATAATACAGTTCTTAGACCTAAAGGAGTTAAGAAAATCAGAAACTAACTGGAGATTAGTTAAGTTGAATAGTTTCCGAGGTATTGATCTGATGTTGGTTTCGGCCTTCGGGATTAATACTTAGGGAATTGCTCACTTGCTAATTTACAATTAGGGACTGATTGAAATGTGATGTGATTTTGGGTTTACCGTGAACCGTGTTTTAAATGACACGGATTCTTTAACCCAGTTAACGATTAAAACTAAGTGGAGTTTTAATGAATCTTTAATTAGATTGAAATAATCGAAATGGAGTATCACCAGTTTTGCTCCAGGCGATAGTTAAATCTTTAATTAGATTTGAACGTGAAATGGTAATTGAATTTACCGATAACACTGTGGTGTTAGATATGAAGTATAACCAGTTTTACTTCATGGGATGAATAGGTTGGGATTGGGAAATTAAAACAAATGATTACTTCGGTAAGGTTCGCTAATCCCGACTAGTTTGAATTGATATTCAAAAATAGATTAAAGAATAAATTCAAGAAATTTATCTTGGATAAAATTAATGGGAACCTTTCCCTATGAATGTGAAATTTAGAAACTAACTGTCGGTTAGCCAAGCAGAATGGTTTTCTGGATATTGATCTGATGTTGGTTTCGGCCTTCGGGGTTAATATTTGGGGAATTATTCTCTTGATTAATTTACGGTCAGTGACTAATGAATTGGAATGAGGCGTATGTTGTGTTTGTGTAACACTTATTTAAAATATACGCGAGTTATTCGGAAAGACCGGGTTTATCCCATTCTGAATAACTGATACGACGATAAGTCGAAGATGAAGACGATGGTCGAAGACCGGAAGTCTTCACGTCGTTTGGGGGATTACTGATGATCTTGATTGGGCTGTACACCCAAGAAGATGGAAACAGTTGGTGATCGTCCAGACGTACTTGGAGATCGATGGATATGCGGGGTACTAGGTGCCTCCGGTTTCGTTCAGACCCAGAACGGACTTGTAAATGGACTGTGTGTCTGACATTGGATTTTAGTCCGTGTGATTGATCTCTATTAAATATATATCTGTTTGGCGGCGGAGAATTTATTCTCTTGCTTAACGCCCTTCTCTGAGACGTACGAGCTCAGGGGTTATATATTGATGGATATCAAACGCATGGAGTGAATTGCCTGTGTGGCATGCCTAAGTGGCAATTGATCGAGGCTTCTGTTGAAAAGAAAAGTCTTGTGGTGATGATCAAAGCACGGCCTTTGTGGCGTAGCTTTGTGTAACGTTTACTTCGCGAGTTTCACCCCCGGTATGAACCAAAAACGGGAGACGGACCTCAGGGAGGGCATGCGTTTCCTTCTAGCTAAAAAGTGGCGTCAGTGGTTTTACACGCCCTGACGAGTTTGACTTATGTGGTTGTTGTTGTTGCGAGGCGCCTCGGTTTGATCGGACGATCCGGGTCCGATGGAGTCATTTAGTTGGCTCACCTACGCCCCAAAGGGCGGGGAAACGCAGTGTTCAGGATTTCGTCTAATCCACATCGGTGGACCAGCCCTGTCGCTCCAAGGGACGATGCGTTCTGTTCCTGAGACACGGGCTAGAGCGTCTCGAATCGGTTGAGGACTATCTTTTGCCTCGGTTCATAGATGGAAATCCAATTTCCAAATACGTGACATTTGCGGTTTTAATTGTAGAACTAGTATGGCGACATGATATATGGTACCCATGCCGCCTATGATTGATACTTATGATTTGAAGTGTTTTATACACTATGCACTTATAATAGTATCAAATGATTTGTTTTAAACATATCAAGCATTCTTTGGCTGTTATAAGGGAAAACCCTATCCTCGGCTGCGTTGCATTGTGTGATGGGACCTGGGTCTTATAACAGCTTCATTTTTCTTTATTTAGCATTGCGCTGTTGTTTTATGCCCTGGTATTCTTGGGAGGAAACCCGTTCCGTGTTATACGGCGTGGTCCCTTGATTTACCTAACTTTAAAAATAAAGATTAATAACTGTTTTAGTTCTCACACCAGTCACATGACTGACCTGGAGTTTATTGTTTTAACCTAAACTCTGGGTGCCCCTATTTTGACACGGGCAGCTAGTAGTTTTGGTTTTGCAGATTTATATTCACAGGATCCTGGTTTACAGCTGGAACGATATCCGGAAAGCTTTGTATCCGTATATCTCTTTCTAGTTGTGTATTGTATTATTTTCCGCTGCGATGTATTTAAATGTAATTTAAATCTCTGATATTTCTGTGTAATATTTATTCATTTATACTCTGTATATTCTTGTATTCTGATGGAATTGTTGTAATAACAATGAAATGTTCTTCTGTATGCGTTCTGTTGTGGTTTGTTCTCGAACTATCCGACGCTTTCCTTTACGGGGAAGTTACGGGTTTTCACAAAAGTTAATCTCCTAATTGATTGCTGGTTGTGATGTTTTATAATTAGTTTAAATAATTAAAATATTGGAATGATAATTAATTTAACCAGTATATAAAAGAATTATAAATTTAACTAAACCAAATCTAATATTGAACTAAATTGATTGAAATTAAAAGTTAAGTTGGTTAATTAAACAACTTTTAGCTCCGTTCCTTTTCGACGACGAAATTTTTTTAAGTGGCAGAGATTGTAACAACCCGCAAATTCTGAACCAATTTAAAATTTTTATTTTAGAAATTTTAACGGATTTTTAATAGTTAAAATAATTTATTTTAAATAATAACGACTAAAAATTTATTTTTAATCAAAGTTAAAATGAATATATTTATTTTAATTATAAAAGGGAGTTGGAAATGGCATGGTAGTTTGAAAATTTTAATTTGAACTTTGACGGACTGTACATGATGCAAAATAAATCGGATTTTAGTGAAAAAAGAAATATTTAAATCTGTTTAACCATATCTTTCTAACGAATGTGAGAAATCGAAATTTCATAGCGGGAATCAAAAGCTATGCCCAGTTTAAATTTTAGAATAGTCGGTGTGGAATTTATATATATTTTTTAATATTAAAAATAGCCATTTTTCAAACGACCTCCGTTTTCGACGAAACCACTTTTGTTGGAACTGGAATCTCAAATTATTGCTAGGTTTCAATTTTCATAATTTTAAGAATTAATATGTGAGCGTGGCAGAGTAAAACGTGTTTTGTCAATCATAGTCAAATTCGATCGACCAGAAAAAGGCCATTTTTCAAACGGTCTCAGAATTCGACGGAATTAGTCTTGTTAGGACCGTATCATCAAAACATAGCTAGAAATAATTTTTCTGGAATTTTTAGAGTCCGTATGTGGCCCCGGTAAATTTAAATGTAAGATTGAATTAATTAAATAAATGATTTAAATATTAAATTAAAGATTTCAGGCCATAGATATTTGATTGGGCTGACGGGACCTAGCCCATTGGATCCGAAATGGGGGTATTTGCATAGAGAAATCCTTCATTGGGTTGGATTTGGGGTTAACATGAATTAACGGGCTTCTTCTTTGAATTTAATAATTAAACAATACAAAAATACGGTATATATACTGTAGAAAATACACTAAACCCTAGTCCCCAATTAACCAGCCGCCATCTACCGTATTCCATGGCCAGAATACACGTAACCTTCTTCAATCCGATCTCCCTCTTCTCTTAATAAATATAGACACTTCCAAAGGCAAAACAGAAGAACATCGCGAGCTTCATACAATCAACGGTCGCGATCTCCTCTGGCTCAACGTGGTGCTCGGGATTTGGGTGGAAACCCACGCCGTTTGGGGTTGGATTGCAAGGCGCAGGGGCCATTGCACGAGGCAGGGGTTCGAGGCGGAGATGCGCGAGGTGGAGGACTACGAAGTGGCGGTGTTGGATCATGTTCCGGGGCCTCAGAGTTCGATGCGTGGTGGGGTATTCGAAATGAACGATGGGTTCGTGAGATACAGATAATCGGGATGGAAGAAGAAGCAGAACAAAGACCCTTGTTTGATTAGCCAATGTAATTAATATTTATCATATAATTAATTAGTTAATTTATGTTAATAAGATTCAAACAATTGTAACTTTTTGTCACGAACTCAGAATTCAGTGAAACGAGTTGCGTTGCACTCGTATCGTCAAACACTTCGCAATGGAACAGACAAGGACAAAAACGGAGACTATTGGAAATTCAGATAAATACCATTGTGAGGATTTCTTTTTTTTAATTAATTTATTTATTTGCTATATAACTATTGTACGTATATGTCTAGATCTGATGTGATGTGATTGTGGATGATTTATTTGTTTGTTGGTGATGTATAAACACAGATCTATATGTGTTGAATAAAATAAACCATTTTGTAATTTTATTGATTTGGAATAGAATTGCCATTTCAATAAAATAAATCATTTTGTAATGTTATTGATTTGGAATAGAATTGCCATTTCAATAAAAATAATCATTTTGTTATGTTGGTGAATTGCATTAGATTTTCAATTCAACATAAAAACATTATTTGGATTATTTTTGTTGAATTGAATTAAATTGTCAATTCAATTTGATCGTATTTGTTGAATTGAATTAGATTGTCAATTCAATATTAAAAAGTTGTTCTTTTATTTGCATTCCTTGATGCAAATATTCATTGAATTAAAAAGTTGTTTTTTTATTTGCATTCCTTGGTGCAAATATTCATTGAATTAAAAAGTTGTTCTTTTATTCACATTCTTTGATGCAAATATACATTAAAACAAAAAGCTATACTTTTATTTCCATTCTTTGATACAGATAAAATATTGAAATTGGAGGTTAAATTTTTATTTGCATTTCTAGATGCAAATAAAACATAGTTTTAAAAAGGTTATACTTTTATTTGTAATTTAGATATAAATTAGAAACATGATTTGTAAAGTTACATTTTCATTTGCAATTTTAGATACAAACAAAACATTAGAATTAGATTAACAATAAAAGTCACCTTTTTATTTTTGTATGAAATGTTTGATTGGAATAGAATAACATTTTTGATTAAAATGTTTGAATAGAATAAAATGTCATTTTTGGTACATAATGTCATTAAGGTCATTTTATTTAAAAATGTCATCTTTGTAAGATTGTTACATCGAAATAAATATTTCATTTTGTAAGATGATTACATTAAAAAGGATTACATAAAAATGACATTTTTGGTCAAAACATCGTATTTAAAAGTTGATTTTTTTTATTTGCATTCTTTGATGCAAATAAACATCGTATTTAAAAGTCGAATTTTTATTTGCATTCTTTGATGCAAATAAACCATCGTATTAAAAGTTGAATTTATATTCGCATTCTATGATGCAAATAAACTATGAAATTAAAGGTTGCATATTTATTTGCATTCCTTGATGCAAATAAAATGTTAAATTAGAAGTTGCATTTTTATTTGCATTCTTTGATGCAAATAAATCATACGTTAAAATATTACATTTTTATTTGCATTTTAGAAGCAAATAAAAGCATAGTTTAAGAAGTTACATTTTTATTTACATTTTAGAGGTAAATAGAAGAATAAAATTAAAAGTATCATTTTTACTTTTAAATTAGAGAGAATAAAAAGATTATGATAAAGAGAATTTATCATTGTTGTAACTTGGTTAAACTAAATAAAATGTTTTTATTGTCATTATAAATTTTAAATAAAAAGATTAGAATTAAAAAGATATGTTTTTGTTGTCATCTTAGCTTCAATAAAGAGAGTAAATAGAAAGATGAGTTTTATTTTGTCATTTTGTTGCAATACAGAAGATGTATTTTTGGTTAAACAAGAATGAGGCATTATTAGTTCATTAAAATTGATTAAACAAGACGACACATTTTTATCATTTAAACAGAATAAGACAAAATTATTCAATTTTGTCATTTTAAAAGATTAAGAAAATATATTCACTTTTATGAAATTAAAACAATTAAACTCAATTTGTCACTATTATCAATTTATAATAGTTGAAATCTATTTTATCGCTTTTGTCAAATTATCAAAGTTAAAACCGTTTTATCGCTTTTGTCAAATTAACGAAGTAAAACCTATTTTGTCGCTTTTGTAAAAATTATCATAGTTAAAACAAATTAGTCACTTTTTTCAAACCATAATGGTTAAAACAAAACATTATCATTTTCGTCGCACTAGATTTGACAAAACCAATATGTTACTTTCATTTGTTCTGTTGAATTAGAATTGTTGACAAAACAAACACATCAATTTTATTTGTTTTGTTAAATTAGATTTGTCAACAAAACAAAGTCATTATCTTTGTTGTTTTGTTGAAAAAGAATAGTTAAATTAAAATATACATTTTGTCAAAATATTCATTTTTTCAAAATAGATTAGTTAAAGCAAACCATATATTTTTGGTCAAATTATATATTTTTGTCAAGATAAGACTAGCTGAATCAAAATACACATTTTTGTTGAAAACAAAAATTACCTTTTGTTAATTAGATTTGAATTAAGACAAAAATTACATGTTTTTTAAATGAAAAAGTTAAACACCAATAGTATTTTTGTGTAATAGGTTTGTGTTACCATAGAAATATCCATTTTGATAAAATAGAATTGTCAGCAAAATGGAACTCCTTATACATTTTGCTGAGATTGAATTTATATGCAAATAAAATAATCATTTTTGTTTACATAACATACGATAGAATTTATATGCAAATATAAAAATCATTTTTATTTGCAAACTTACATTGGAGTTATATTCAATTATAAGAATCATATTATTGGTCAAAATATACATTAGAATGTATAAGTGTGTAAAAGTGACGACATTATATGTTAATGCATACAATAGAATTTGTATGCAATTTAAAAGATAACATTTTTAGGTGTTAGGTTATACATTGACAGACATATTCCAATGAGATTATTTCATTTATGTGTTAAATTTAAGAATAATCACTCACAAATAAAGTATAATAAAAATTATCTTTTATTTGTCATCCGCAATAATGTCATACAAATAAATTACCTTCTATTAGATGTTAGAAATGTATAAAGAAATTATGCGAGTCAAATATATTTTATTTCGACATTAGGAATAAAATATCATTTTTTGTCCATCATTATCAACATGTTGGTAGTATTAAAATTGGTTAAATTCATTAACCAATTATTTATTTATATGTACTGTTGTTGGCTGAAAACCCCACACGGGTATTGGGATGATAATTGATATGCACTAGTCCCAATGTTTATTTGTAAGTCAATCGATAAATTGACAGGCTGCGATGAGCGTTATTATTTCATTTTAATGCTCACACAGTTATGAACTTCACTCTGGATATTGAATGGACGTTTTGATGATTATTTATCATTTGTTGTCATTTACATACGATGTATGAAATCCATATAACCAAAGTTATATGGTAAATGATTGAGTCGCTTTCCGATTCAGAATATCTTTTATATAAAGAATATTTTGAACAAAGAATTTCTTTCAAATAAAGAATATTTTTTCAAGGATATTTAAATAAAAGAATTGGATTTTGGGTTGTCGTGGATGGTGTCTTAAATAACATTGTTCTTAAACCCCGTATGAAAGATTAAATCTTTTAACTAAGATTATTAGTGTTTCAAATTATACTTATTAATTAGAATTATTGATATGTGAATTGGGTTTACCATGAACTATGTTTTTAAACGACATTTGTTCTTTAACCTAATTAACATGATTTTGGGTTTAACGCGAACAATGTTTTTAAAAGACAGTGATTCTTTAACCCAGTTCAAGATAAGATTTATGTCTTAATTTTGAATAATCGTAAAGTAATGATTTTGGATATTAAATTTGAATTGGAGTTTTAATAAATCTTTGGAAATAAGGTTTAAGAATAAATTTAAAAGAATTTATCTTTGATAAAATTAATGGGAACCTTTCCCTAATAATATGAATATTTTATTTAAAGAATGTTCTTAATTAGAATTAGGCGTCAGATGTGTATTTACAATACTTGATTTTTAAATTATAAAAATACGCGAGTTATTCGGAAAGACCAGGTTTAACCCATTCTGAATAATTACTACGATGATTAAAGGTCGAAGGCATTGAAGACAGTGATTGAAGACCGACGATCTTCACATCGAATGGACGACTACTGATGCCTGGCATTGGGTCGCTCCCAGTAAAGGATTAATAGTGGTGGTTGTCCGGACGTACTTGTTGATGTCCGGATACGCGAGCACCTAGGTGACTCCGATTTCATTCAGACCCAGAACGGACTTGTAAATGGATGTGTGTCCGATATTGAATTTCATGCTGTGTAATTAAATTGATATCTATTATTATATATCTGTTGTGGCGGAGGATTTATTCTTTTGCTTAACACACTTCTTTGAGACACACGAGCTCGAAGGCTATATATTGGTAGATATCGATCGCATGGTGTGAACTGTCAATGTGACATGCCAAGATGCAATTGATCGAGGTTTTTGTTGAGAAGCAGAGCCTTATGGATGATGATCAAAGCATAGCCTATTTAGGCATAGCTTTGTGTATTTCGTTACCTCGCGAGCCTCACACCCCAGTAGAGTCAAAAACGGGACAAGGGAATGCAGGGAGTGCACACGTTTCTTTCTAGCTAGAGGTGGTGTTTGGGTTTTTACAAGGCCCGACATTTTACTTATGTGGTTGATGGATTTTGAGGCACCTCGGATATTTTTTATTGGTCGCCAATGGCCAATTTATAGGTCCAATAGGATCGGGAAGCGTATGTTCAGGAATTGCCAATCCATTAGCGTTTTTTGTGGACCAGCCCTGCTGTATCCAAGGGTTCACTATGGGGGATCCCGATACATTGCTAGAGTGTCTCGAATCGGTAAGGAGATCGTTCCTTGCCTTGACTCATGATGGAAACCCAATTTCCAATACAACATCATGCGGTTTTGATTGTTGAACTAGTATGGCGATATAGTATATAGTAGCTATGCCGTCTATGATTAATACGTTATGGTTGAAATATTTTTAAAAAATATATACACTAATAATAATATCAAATCCGTTTTATCGTATCAAGCATTTTTTACCATTATAAGGTAAAACTCTATCCTACGGCTTGCGTTGCATTGTGTGATAGGACCTGAGTCTTATAATGGTTTCATTTTTCTAAAAAACATTGCGTTGTTTTAACGATTTACTTTATTTATGCACTGGCAATCCAATGGAGTAAACCTGTTCCGCGTTAGCGGCGTGGTCCTGTGATTAGCCTTATTACTAGTTAAGTTAAGTAAAGATTTCTCATACCACTCCCATGACTGACCCGTAGTTTGTTTCACTTTGCAAACTCGGGTGCCCTCTTTTCCACACGGGCAGTCGAGTAGCTTATTTTGTAGATATATTGAGCATGATTCTGGATCAAAGCTTAGAGTTGTGTCTAGAGCATTGATAGACTTCTGCTGTATCAGTTTATTTGTTCCGCTGCATTGTATTACGTTTATTATAATTTATTTTCCGCTGTATAATATTCGATGTACTTTGATATTCTGTACTCTGATGTTGCATTATTATGATGTAATAAAAGTCTTCTGCTATTTGTTCTAATGTGTTGTATTCCCAAAGTTAACGTATTCCAGTTTTGAGCGGTCTTGGTCGATTTAACGATCGATCGGGTCGAGCGAAATCCGTATTGTTACAAAATATACCTTTGGAAATAACATAAGTGAGAATACCTTTACTATCCTCACATTGTTTGCAATACAACGGTCCATACAGATACCGTAAAGTTCACTGTAAATTAGTGGTTATCAAAGAGCACTCCATAAGTACAATACAAAATCTTAGCGGGCTCGATCAGGATAATATGACAAGGTGTAGCAACCCGGGATTTCGACACTCGAATCCTGACACTATTACATTCTATGCCCATAACTCAAGTATCGAAAACCCCAGAAGGCTATAAGAAAGAATTTAGAGGGTGAGATAAGAAAGAAAGAAAGTTAGAATAGAAGAATAAGAAGGATCAACATAACACAGATTCTCACATCGCAGCGGAACAAAATATAATATGGAAATAACTTTTATTGAAAGCTTGAAATAATACTTACAACATCAGAGTACAACAATTCACCTGGACAGTTATAATAGTCTGTCCTCAAATATATATAACACACAGCGGAATAATAATGGTTGAACATCATACGTATGAACTCCTTCAGCTCGTCTTTGGACTTCAAATCATCCGGTAACCTGAACCTGTACACCTCGGCCTAACCCGAGCATTTATAAAACACCGGGTCAGTCTGGTGAACCAGAGTGTGATAAACTCGCAAAGTTTTAAGAGAAACCATCCAACTTGATTTTTAAGTTCGAAAAATCTTTTCGAAAGAAAAGGATAATCGTAAGACCAAATCCACACATAAACACAGACGGTTTTTACCTTACGATAACCCAAAACATTTTTGAAATCAATATCTTTTCTGATATTATAATAGTGTCTACATACAAGTAAATATCAATCTAGCGGAACGCTTGCATCTCACGCTCCACATACATAGTATACAATCAAAACTGCGGGCTCTTATTGGAGATTGGATTCAGACTGTGACAAGGTATGGGACCACCTGCCGATAGTGTATCTGTAATAACCCGGAAATCAGGGCCAGTTTAAAATTTTTATTTTGGCAATTTTAGCGAATTTTGAACATTTAAAATGAATTATTTTAAATAATATCAACGTGAAATTCATTTTGAATAGAATTCGAACGTATATATTTAATACGCGCCGTCGTTAGAATATAAATATTTATATATAATTATATTAGAATTGAAAATGGCGCGGTAGTTCGATAATTCGATTTCAAACTTCAATTGAATGTACCGGGTGCAAAACAATCCGGATTTTAGTGAAACCAAAAACGTTAGGATCTAATTGATGATATCTTTCCAACGAATCCGACAAATCCAGATTTCATAGCGGGAATCAAAAGATATGTCCAGTTGAAAATTCGGAATAGTCGCTATAGAATTCAGGCCCTTAAAAATGGAAATTTTGCAAACGACCTCGGATTTCGACGAAACCACTTTTGTTGGGTCCGTGATGTCAAATTATTGCTAGGTTTCAAATTTCATAATTTTTCGAATCAATATGTGAGCGTGGCAAAAGAAAACGCGTTTGACCGGTTTTAGTTGATTTTAATCGACTGGAAATTGATCAATTTTCCAACGGTCTCAGAATTCGACGAAACTAGTTTTGTTAGGACCGTATCGTCAATACGAAGCTAGAAAATATTTTTCTGCAATTTATAGAGTTAGTATGTGACCCTAGTAATTTGAAATGTACGTTTAAAATTCAATATAGTGATTTAAATGTAAATTTAACGGAAACTGATTCAAACAGTCGAATCAGCCTACGATACATTTCCCATTGGGTTCGGAATGGGGGTAATACGCTATGGACGACAGGCGGTGGACCTCGTTCAGGGATCATATGTAAAAGTCAACTTTTAGTGAATAAATAAATTAAATAAATAAAAAAAAAACTTTCTTTTCCCCTTAACTACCCAGGCCCCCCCCGATTAATTCAGTCGAAAAAAAAAGAAAAAAAAAACTAAATCGCTCAGGCGATTAACGCCGATCCCCCCCCCCCCCCCCGTAGCCATCGCCGCCGCCAGAGACTAGCCCTCCCCAGGTCGATGCCACCGTCGACGAACTCCCCCGCCGATGCCCTCCTCACGAGCGACCCCCGAAGCCCTTGAACCCCTCCGCGATACCTCCGAACCCCAGCCGCTCCCCTCGAAACCCCCACCGTCGATGAACCCACATCCCCCTCCGTCGAATCCCAGAAGCCGCCACCACCTGATGCCGCGTCGCCTCCAGACCCTTCGCCGACCGCAAATCCGAATCCCCTTCTTCCGATTGAACGCTGTAAGTTTAATTTTGTGTTGTTTTCTTTTAATTTAAATTATATACCTTGTTTTATTTTCTGATTTTAAAATAAATAATAAAATAGAAAAGGGTAGATTTTTAAAATTAAAAGGGATTCGATTTTTTTTTTACATTATAGAAATGTTAAAGATATAATTTTTATATAGTAGCGAATATAAAGATTTGATTTTTATATTTTTAAAGTATTAAAAATATAATCTTTATTAAGTAGAGGTAGAAAAATATGATTTTTATATTTTTAAAGTATTAAAAATATAATCTTTACTATATAGAAATATTAAAAATATAATCTTTATAGGATAGAGAATATAAAAATATCATCTTTGTGTATGTAACGAAATAAAAATCTGATTTTATATACGTTGAGATAAAGTGGTAATTTTTATAATGATGAAAACTTTATTTTTATAAAGGCGAAAACTTTACTTTTATAAAGGTGAAATCTTTAAATTTAAAAAGGTGAAATCTTTAAATTTAAAAAGGCGAAATCTTTATATAGAGAATAGCGTTATAAAAATAGAATTTTTATCTATATATTAGCGGTAAGGAAATATGATTCTTATATATTGAATAACGAAGTGAAAAATTCGATTTTTAAATATATGAGTGATTATAGAAATATGATTTTTAAATTGAAAGTGAATAAATAAAAATGTGATTTTTATTTTAAAGACATCAAAATATAAAAATGTGATTTTTATATATATAGTGACTACGGGCAACGAAGATGACGAAGATGGGATAACGAAGAAGATTTCTACTTAAGAAGTGTCGTGAAGTTGGATAGCTTTCGGTGAGAACTTCTCACCTTTCAATTTCTTTTTCTAGTTATATATATACTAGGATGCAGACGGTGCTTAGTAGCACCCGACACCCGTCATCCACAGACCATGGATGGCTTGTTTGTTAAATTGTTTGGTTGTGTAGTTGATTAGATGATTTGATTTGAAATTGAATTGTTGGGTGAAATAAATTGATTTGATTGATGTGTGAATGGCGTGGGCCTTCACTAGACCGGGGATAAGGCTAGGCCTCGTCCCGTTTCTGGTATCGTGCCGTTATGCCGCCGAAATTTTCTAAAATATGTTAGAAAAATAAAATATCATTTTTATTGAATAAATGAACTGAATAGAAATTCATGTGTTAAGATAAAATGTTTATCGTTAAAAATATAATTTTTAACGTGAAAGTGGATAAATGAATATTTATAAACAAATCGGCCGATTTGTTTATATACACTGATTTGACTGATATCGATTGGGTCGATAAATTTTACACATCGCCCAACTGCACAAAATAAAATCTGTGATTGATTGTTTGAAACCCCACACGGGTGTTGGGATGAAATTTGAAGTTCACTCATCCTGATTGATCAAATATGTCGATCGATTGATTGACAGGCTGTTATAAGCGTTAGATATCTATATTTGATGCTTATACAGTGTAGTGCACTTTGGTTGATGGTTGATTGTTTATTATTGCTATTATATACATGTGTTGTATGGAAATCCATATAATTAACGTTATATGGTGATTGATTGGGCCTCATTCCAATTGGGACAATAAGGAATATTATAAAGAAAATTCATGTATTGAATATAAAAATAGTCATGTGTTGACGATGTGCATGTGTTGAGTGAAATATTTTATACAATAAAAATTACATCTTTATCATATTTACGATTAGAATCTACTTTACGGTGGAGTCTAATTAAAATCAAACGATAGATACCATAGTTTTATAAAATATTTTACCTAACAAGAATAGTGATGTGTTGACAGTACTCATGTGTTGAGATTAGTCGTGTGTTGAAAGAAATATAGATTCATGTGTTGAATGGGATATATATTCATTTGTTGAATAGAATAACGAATTATTGAAATATAAAGCCGTGTTGATTAGAGATGCGTTATTTTGACGCGAACGATATTTATATCGATTTTATTCGTTGTATAATGAATATTGAAAAGTGATTTCAAAATTAAATATTTTGAAATGAAATTCAAATTGAATTAGATTAAAATTCGAATTGAATAGGAAGCGAATTTGAATTCGAATAAAATAGAAATGAATTCAAATTGAATTGAATAGAAATTGAAATTTAAAACGAATTCGAATTGAATCAAATAGTAAATGAATTCGATTCGAATTGAATAGAAAGTGAATTTGAATTCGAATTGAATAAAAACGAATTCAAATCGAATTGAATTGAAACGGATTAGAAATTGAAATTGAATTGAAATCAAATCGATTTGAAATTGAATGTAGTGTTGAAATGGTTTTGAAAACGAATTTAAAACGATTTATAAAATTCGTTTTAAAAGGAAATCGACGAAATATATATAATATATATATTATATATATATAATGGCTTGAATAGAACGCGCCGCGCCGCGGCAGTTCGTGAATTTCGACCATTTATTTCAAACGGACATTGCGGGAGATCCGACCGTCGGATTCTCCTAAAACCGGAACCGTTGGGTTCGTATCGAAAAGAGCTTTCCAATGAATATTAGAAATTTGAAATCTAACGGTTGGATTTGGAATTATGTCCAAATCAAATTTGAAAAAGGTCGCTATAGGTGCAGTTCGATGGCCATTGTTGGAAATCGACTGTACGGGCCTTGATAAAATTATTAAAAATATTGATAATTTGTGTAAAATCATAATATGTGAATTGGAAAGAACTGGGATGAAAAACTCCACATTTGAAAAGATAAAAATGGATTTTGTCGAAATGAACTAGTTTTGAACTAGAATTAAAATCAATTTATTTTTGAATTAAATAAATTGAATTTGAAAGTGATTTTAAAAATAATCAATATTCCCAATACGTGGATTGGACTGGAATTGAATCGAAATTATCTTCGGGATATTTCGATGTTGGATTTCGTGACTATACAGATATTGTTATGGGAATTTGAAATATATATTTTATATCGTTATTTCCAATACGATATATGTTGGTTTCAGAATTTGATATTGAATATAAGCCGATATGTTTTCTATTCAAAGCCTTGTATATAATATCAAATGTGATTTGGGTTTATCGTGGATCGTGTTTTAGATGACATTGGTGCTTTAACCCAGTTAAAGGCAAGATATTGATTTTTGAGAAGATTAAAACTAAGTGAAGTTTTAATGAACCTTTAATTAGATTAAAATGTGAATTGATAATTTAAATTATCGAATCTGAAAAGTGATCGAGAGTGGAGTATCACCAGTTTTGCTCCAAAGCGATAGTTAAATCTTTAATTAGATTTGAACGTGAAATGGTAATTAATTTTACCGATAACACCGTGGTGTTAGATATGGAGTATCACCAGTTTTGCTCCATGGGATATATAGGTTGGGATTGGGAAATAAAACAAATAATTACTTCAGTGTGGTTCGCTAATCCCGACTAGTTTGAAATGATATCCAAAGGAAGATTATAGGATAAATTTAGAAGAATTTATCTTGGATAAAATTAATGGGAACCTTTCCCTAAGAATGTGATTTTGTGAATAAAAGACTATTCCGAAATGGAATGAGGCGTTTGTTGTGTTTGTGTAACATTCGTTTATTATATACGTGGGTTATTCAGAAAGGCCGGGCTTATACCCATTCTGAATAACCGATTCGACGAGATGTCGAAGATGAAGACGGTGGTTGAAGACCGGAAGTCTTCACATCGTTTGGGTGATTACTGATGATCTTGATTGGGCTGTACACCCAGAACGAGGGAAACAGTTGGTGATCGTCCAGACGTACTTGGAGATGGATGGATATGCGAGGAAAGTGCCTCCGGTTTCGTTCAGACCCAGAACGAACTTGTAAATGGATTGTGTGTCTGACATTGGATTTTATTCTGTGTTGATTGATCTCTATTAAATATACATCTGTTTGGCGGCGGAGAATTTATTCTCTTGCTTAACGCCCTTCTCTGAGACATACAAGCTCAGAGGTTGTATATCGATGGACATCAGTCGCATGGAGTGAATTGCCTGTGTGGCACGCGTAAGTGGCAGTTGATCAAGGCTTCTGTTGAAAAGCAAAGTCTAGTGGTTGATGATCAAAGCACGGCCTGTGTGGCGTAGCTTTGTGTATAACGTGAATTCGCGAGCCTCACACCTCGGTATGAGTCAAAAACGGGATAGTGACTGCAGGGAGAGCACGACGTTTCTTTCTAGCTAGGGTGGTGTCAGTGACCTACCAGCCCTGACATTTATATACTTTTCACCTGTGTGGTTGTTGGAATGCGAGGCGCCTCGGATATAGGTCTGTAAGGACCGGGAAACGTGTGTTCAGGAATAATTAATCCTCAAAAGTAAGAGAGGACCGGCCCTGAAGATCCAAGGATCATAGTGGGGTCCTGGGACATTTGCTAGAGTGTCTCGAACGCGGAGAGGAGCTTGCCCCTTGCCTCGGCTCATGACGGAATCCAATTTCCAATACGTGTATTGCGGTTTTATTTGTAGAGCCTAGTATGGCGACATAGTAGATGGTAGCTATGCCGCCTATGATTGATACTTATGATTGAAATTGATTTGACACTATACACTTATAATGGTATCAAATAATGTGTTTTAAACGTATCAAGCATGCTTTGGCTGTTATAAGGTAAAAACCCTATCCTCCGGCTTGCGTTGCATTGTGTGATGGGACCTGGGTCTTATAACAGCTTCATTTTTCTTTATTTAGCATTGCGCTGTTTGTTTTATGCACTGGTATTCTTGGGAGGAAACCCGTTCCGTGTTATACGGCGTGGTCCCTTGATTTACCTAACTTTAAAAATAAAGATTAATAACTGCTTTAGTTCTCACACCAGTCACATGACTGACCTGGAGTTTATTGTTTTAACCTGAACTCTGGGTGCCCCTATTTTCCACACGGGCAGCTAGTAGTTTTGGCTTTGCAGATTTATATTCACAGGGTCCTGATTTACAGCTGGAACGATGCTCGGAAAGCTCTGTATCCGTGTATCACTTCTAGTTGTGTTTTGTATATTTTTCTGCTGCTATGTAATTTATTGTAATCTATGATATTTGTCGAATGTAATTGATTCATTTATACTCTGTATATTCTTGTATCTGATGGAATTGTTGTAATAGCAATGAAATGTTCTTCCGTATGCGTCCTTTTGTGTGTTGTTCTCAAAGTATTCGTGCTTTCCTTCACGGGGAAGTGGCGGGTTCTTTCAGTTGGTATCAGAGCTTTGGTTTACAGAGCTCGAGAACAAGACACATTAGAACCATACGAAAGGATTCATCAGATATTGGATTAGTAATATCCAATTAGAATGACTCGTTAGAGATAGGATCAGTAGTGTCCTAGAACGAGTGTGAAGAGTATATTTTTCAAATGAAAACAATTTTGTTTTGAAAATTTAAATCGTTTTATACGTATTTGAATATTTATTTATTTTGAATATGGACAATCGAGTATATATAGATTTCGCATATACGCGTCATGAACGTATAGTCGAAGTTTTAATATACTGGATAGATATAGAATCACATTCTAGACACCCGGGGATAATTCTGGTGATGTGGCCACATCATCAGTATTTATATTCGAGTTTCGAAGGTGTGATTTATATATATTTCCATTAGACTGGTGTGAGAACCAAAACTAATATAGTTAGAACACATTGTTGTGAATTGGCACCAAAAACATGATTTTCAGTATATATATCAAAATTATGAATTTGAAACGTTAATTCAACTAATCGATTGATGTTTGTGTTGTTTGTTTATTTGTTTGCTAATTTTTAACCATTTATGCCTAATAGAATCAAATATTGAATTGTATCGGAAATTGGTCGCATTTGCTTGCATATACATATACTTACATTGAACAGGTCATAGCAAGGAGGCTAGAGCCGAAGAATAAAATTTGTTTGCCCGACAAATAGGTACATGTTTACTACATAATTTCCTGTTTTGTTTGGGTGATGATGATTTTGTGAGCCTATTGGCTAGCCGCTTGGCTTTTTCTTTTTCTTTTTGAGATCTGAAGGACCGGGGAAGCTATTTGAAATTCCCCGATGCTCCCATTGCAGGGGAGGTTATGGCGAAATTTTTCGAAAATTTAGGGTGTTAGCCAAATTTTTGAAAATTTGAAAATTCTCAGAAACTGAAAAGTTGGAGAATGGAAGCCAGATCGAACGTAGAGTTAATGAATCAAACCACTTTCGACTTTGTTCCTTTTCGGGGACGAAAAGTTTTAAGTGGGGGAGATTGTAATAACCCGGAAATCAGGGCCAGTTTAAAATTTTTATTTTGGCAATTTTAGCGAATTTTGAACATTTAAAATGAATTATTTTAAATAATATCAACGTGAAATTCATTTTGAATAGAATTCGAACGTATATATTTAATACGCGCCGTCGTTAGAATATAAATATTTATATATAATTATATTAGAATTGAAAATGGCGCGGTAGTTCGATAATTCGATTTCAAACTTCAATTGAATGTACCGGGTGCAAAACAATCCGGATTTTAGTGAAACCAAAAACGTTAGGATCTAATTGATGATATCTTTCCAACGAATCCGACAAATCCAGATTTCATAGCGGGAATCAAAAGATATGTCCAGTTGAAAATTCGGAATAGTCGCTATAGAATTCGGGCCCTTAAAAATGGAAATTTTGCAAACGACCTCGGATTTCGACGAAACCAATTTTGTTGGGTCCGTGATGTCAAATTATTGCTAGGTTTCAAATTTCATAATTTTTCGAATCAATATGTGAGCGTGGCAAAAGAAAACGCGTTTGACCGGTTTCAGTTGATTTTAATCGACTGGAAATTGATCAATTTTCCAACGGTCTCAGAATTCGACGAAACTAGTTTTGTTAGGACCGTATCGTCAATACGAAGCTAGAAAATATTTTTCTGCAATTTATAGAGTTAGTATGTGACCCCAGTAATTTGAAATGTACGTTTAAAATTCAATATAGTGATTTAAATGTAAATTTAACGGAAACTGATTCAAACAGTCGAATCAGCCTACGATACATTTCCCATTGGGTTCGGAATGGGGGTAATACGCTATGGACGACAGGCGGTGGACCTCGTTCAGGGATCATATGTAAAAGTCAACTTTTAGTGAATAAATAAATTAAATAAAAAAAAAAACTTTCTTTTCCCCTTAACTACCCAGGCCCCCCCCGATTAATTCAGTCGAAAAAAAAGGAAAAAAAAAACTAAATCGCTTAGGCGATTAACGCCGATCGCCCCCCCCCCCCCCCCCCCCCCCCCCCCCCGTAGCCATCGCCAGAGACTAGCCCTCCCCAGGTCGATGCCACCGTCGACGAACTCCCCCGCCGATGCCCTCCTCACGAGCGACCCCCGAAGCCCTTGAACCCCTCCGCGATACCTCCGAACCCCAGCCGCTCCCCTCGAAACCCCCACCGTCGATGAACCCACATCCCCCTCCGTCGAATCCCAGAAGCCGCCACCACCTGATGCCGCGTCGCCTCCAGACCCTTCGCCGACCGCAAATCCGAATCCCCTTCTTCCGATTGAACGCTGTAAGTTCAATTTTGTGTTGTTTTCTTTTAATTTAAATTATATACCTTGTTTTATTTTCTGATTTTAAAATAAATAATAAAATAGAAAAGGGTAGATTTTTAAAATTAAAAGGGATTCGATTTTTTTTTTACATTATAGAAATGTTAAAGATATAATTTTTATATAGTAGCGAATATAAAGATTTGATTTTTATATTTTTAAAGTATTAAAAATATAATCTTTATTAAGTAGAGGTAGAAAAATATGATTTTTATATTTTTAAAGTATTAAAAATATAATCTTTACTATATAGAAATATTAAAAATATAATCTTTATAGGATAGAGAATATAAAAATATCATCTTTGTGTATGTAACGAAATAAAAATCTGATTTTTATTTTATATACGTTGAGATAAAGTGGTAATTTTTATAATGATGAAAACTTTATTTTTATAAAGGCGAAAACTTTATTTTTATAAAGGTGAAATCTTTAAATTTAAAAAGGTGAAATCTTTAAATTTAAAAAGGCGAAATCTTTAAATTTAAAAAGGCGAAATCTTTATATAGAGAATAGCGTTATAAAAATAGAATTTTTGTCTATATATTAGCGGTAAGGAAATATGATTCTTATATATTGAATAACGAAGTGAAAAATTCGATTTTTAAATATATGAGTGATTATAGAAATATGATTTTTAAATTGAAAGTGAATAAATAAAAATGTGATTTTTATTTTAAAGACATCAAAATATAAAAATGTGATTTTTATATATATAGTGACTACGGGCAACGAAGATGACGAAGATGGGATAACGAAGAAGATTTCTACTTAAGAAGTGTCGTGAAGTTGGATAGCTTTCGGTGAGAACTTCTCACCTTTCAATTTCTTTTTCTAGTTATATATATACTAGGATGCAGACGGTGCTTAGTAGCACCCGACACCCGTCATCCACAGACCATGGATGGCTTGTTTGTTAAATTGTTTGGTTGTGTAGTTGATTAGATGATTTGATTTGAAATTGAATTGTTGGGTGAAATAAATTGATTTGATTGATGTGTGAATGGCGTGGGCCTTCACTAGACCGGGGTTAAGGCTAGGCCTCGTCCCGTTTCTAGTATCGTGCCGTTATGCCGCCGAAATTTTCTAAAATATGTTAGAAAAATAAAATATCATTTTTATTGAATAAATGAACTGAATAGAAATTCATGTGTTAAGATAAAATGTTTATCGTTAAAAATATAATTTTTAACGTGAAAGTGGATAAATGAATATTTATAAACAAATCGGCCGATTTGTTTATATACACTGATTTGACTGATATCGATTGGGTCGATAAATTTTACACATCGCCCAACTGCACAAAATAAAATCTGTGTTTGATTGTTTGAAACCCCACACGGGTGTTGGGATGAAATTTGAAGTTCACTCATCCTGATTGATCAAATATGTCGATCGATTGATTGACAGGCTGTTATAAGCGTTAGATATCTATATTTGATGCTTATACAGTGTAGTGCACTTTGGTTGATGGTTGATTGTTTATTATTGCTATTATATACATGTGTTGTATGGAAATCCATATAATTAACGTTATATGGTGATTGATTGGGCCTCATTCCAATTGGGACAATAAGGAATATTATAAAGAAAATTCATGTATTGAATATAAAAATAGTCATGTGTTGACGATGTGCATGTGTTGAGTGAAATATTTTATACAATAAAAATTACATCTTTATCATATTTACGATTAGAATCTACTTTACGGTGGAGTCTAATTAAAATCAAACGATAGATACCATAGTTTTATAAAATATTTTACCTAACAAGAATAGTGATGTGTTGACAGTACTCATGTGTTGAGATTAGTCGTGTGTTGAAAGAAATATAGATTCATGTGTTGAATGGGATATATATTCATTTGTTGAATAGAATAACGAATTATTGAAATATAAAGCCGTGTTGATTAGAGATGCGTTATTTTGACGCGAACGATATTTATATCGATTTTATTCGTTGTATAATGAATATTGAAAAGTGATTTCAAAATTAAATATTTTGAAATGAAATTCAAATTGAATTAGATTAAAATTCGAATTGAATAGGAAGCGAATTTGAATTCGAATAAAATAGAAATGAATTCAAATTGAATTGAATAGAAATTGAAATTTAAAACGAATTCGAATTGAATCAAATAGTAAATGAATTCGATTCGAATTGAATAGAAAGTGAATTTGAATTCGAATTGAATAAAAACGAATTCAAATCGAATTGAATTGAAACGGATTAGAAATTGAAATTGAATTGAAATCAAATCGATTTGAAATTGAATGTAGTGTTGAAATGGTTTTGAAAACGAATTTAAAACGATTTATAAAATTCGTTTTAAAAGGAAATCGACGAAATATATATAATATATATATTATATATATATAATGGCTTGAATAGAACGCGCCGCGCCGCGGCAGTTCGTGAATTTCGACCATTTATTTCAAACGGACATTGCGGGAGATCCGACCGTCGGATTCTCCTAAAACCGGAACTGTTGGGTTCGTATCGAAAAGAGCTTTCCAATGAATATTAGAAATTTGAAATCTAATGGTTGGATTTGGAATTATGTCCAAATCAAATTTGAAAAAGGTCGCTATAGGTGCAGTTCGATGGCCATTGTTGGAAATCGACTGTACGGGCCTTGATAAAATTATTAAAAATATTGATAATTTGTGTAAAATCATAATATGCGAATTGGAAAGAACTGGGATGAAAAACTCCACATTTGAAAAGATAAAAATGGATTTTGTCGAAATGAACTAGTTTTGAACTAGAATTAAAATCAATTTATTTTTGAATTAAATAAATTGAATTTGAAAGTGATTTTAAAAATAATCAATATTCCCAATACGTGGATTGGACTGGAATTGAATCGAAATTATCTTCGGGATATTTCGATGTTGGATTTCGTGACTATACAGATATTGTTATGGGAATTTGAAAGATATATTTTATATCGTTATTTCCAATACAATATATGTTGGTTTCAGAATTTGATATTGAATATAAGCCGATATGTTTTCTATTCAAAGCCTTGTATATAATATCAAATGTGATTTGGGTTTATCGTGGATCGTGTTTTAGATGACATTGGTGCTTTAACCCAGTTAAAGGCAAGATATTGATTTTTGAGAAGATTAAAACTAAGTGAAGATTTAATGAACCTTTAATTAGATTAAAATGTGAATTGATAATTTAAATTATCGAATCTGAAAAGTGATCGAGAGTGGAGTATCACCAGTTTTGCTCCAAAGCGATAGTTAAATCTTTAATTAGATTTGAACGTGAAATGGTAATTAATTTTACCGATAACACCGTGGTGTTAGATATGGAGTATCACCAGTTTTGCTCCATGGGATATATAGGTTGGGATTGGGAAATAAAACAAATAATTACTTCGGTGTGGTTCGCTAATCCCGACTAGTTTGAAATGATATCCAAAGGAAGATTATAGGATAAATTTAGAAGAATTTATCTTGGATAAAATTAATGGGAACCTTTCCCTAAGAATGTGATTTTGTGAATAAAAGACTATTCCGAATTGGAATGAGGCGTTTGTTGTGTTTGTGTAACATTTGTTTATTATATACGTGGGTTATTCAGAAAGGCCGGGCTTATACCCATTCTGAATAACCGATTCGACGAGATGTCGAAGATGAAGACGGTGGTTGAAGACCGGAAGTCTTCACATCGTTTGGGTGATTACTGATGATCTTGATTGGGCTGTACACCCAGAACGAGGGAAACAGTTGGTGATCGTCCAGACGTACTTGGAGATGGATGGATATGCGAGGAAAGTGCCTCCGGTTTCGTTCAGACCCAGAACGAACTTGTAAATGGATTGTGTGTCTGACATTGGATTTTATTCTGTGTTGATTGATCTCTATTAAATATACATCTGTTTGGCGGTGGAGAATTTATTCTCTTGCTTAACGCCCTTCTCTGAGACATACGAGCTCAGAGGTTGTATATCGATGGACATCAGTCGCATGGAGTGAATTGCCTGTGTGGCACGCGTAAGTGGCAGTTGATCAAGGCTTCTGTTGAAAAGCAAAGTCTAGTGGTTGATGATCAAAGCACGGCCTGTGTGGCGTAGCTTTGTGTATAACGTGAATTCGCGAGCCTCACACCTCGGTATGAGTCAAAAACGGGATAGTGACTGCAGGGAGAGCACGACGTTTCTTTCTAGCTAGGGTGGTGTCAGTGACCTACCAGCCCTGACATTTATATACTTTTCACCTGTGTGGTTGTTGGAATGCGAGGCGCCTCGGATATAGGTCTGTAAGGACCGGGAAACGTGTGTTCAGGAATAATTAATCCTCAAAAGTAAGAGAGGACCGGCCCTGAAGATCCAAGGATCATAGTGGGGTCCTGGGACATTTGCTAGAGTGTCTCGAACGCGGAGAGGAGCTTGCCCCTTGCCTCGGCTCATGACGGAATCCAATTTCCAATACGTGTATTGCGGTTTTATTTGTAGAGCCTAGTATGGCGACATAGTAGATGGTAGCTATGCCGCCTATGATTGATACTTATGATTGAAATTGATTTGACACTATACACTTATAATGGTATCAAATAATGTGTTTTAAACGTATCAAGCATGCTTTGGCTGTTATAAGGTAAAAACCCTATCCTCCGGCTTGCGTTGCATTGTGTGATGGGACCTGGGTCTTATAACAGCTTCATTTTTCTTTATTTAGCATTGCGCTGTTTGTTTTATGCACTGGTATTCTTGGGAGGAAACCCGTTCCGTGTTATACGGCGTGGTCCCTTGATTTACCTAACTTTAAAAATAAAGATTAATAACTACTTTAGTTCTCACACCAGTCACATGACTGACCTGGAGTTTATTGTTTTAACCTAAACTCTGGGTGCCCCTATTTTCCACACGGGCAGCTAGTAGTTTTGGCTTTGCAGATTTATATTCACAGGGTCCTGATTTACAGCTGGAACGATGCTCGGAAAGCTCTGTATCCGTGTATCACTTCTAGTTGTGTTTTGTATATTTTTCCGCTGCTATGTAATTTATTGTAATCTCTGATATTTGTCGAATGTAATTGATTCATTTATACTCTGTATATTCTTGTATCTGATGGAATTGTTGTAATAGCAATGAAATGTTCTTCCGTATGCGTCCTTTTGTGTGTTGTTCTCAAAGTATTCGTGCTTTCCTTTACGGGGAAGTGGCGGGTTCTTTCAGTATCTCTAGAGGCGAATACACTGGGTTCAACAAGAACGTCTTGCAACCCGGCCCACACATGACCGACCACTCATTTCGCTTGAGTGTATCGAATGTATATCACCAACGGTTGGGCTCAAACCACCGTTTGCCGAAAAGGGACAGCATCGATAGATTACAGAAACAAAAGGAATTTCTCTAGATAGGTGATTACACACCCTAATGGGAGCGACCCACATAGCCATGTTGCTTGCCCGATTTTTGTCATTTCTCGGTTGATGAGGCTTGAGGTTATAATCGGCTTTTGGAACATCTGGCCATCATTTACATCATCTACACAAGTCATCCAGGAACAGGATGAACCGAAGGCACCCTCCTACTACAACCTAGGAATCACCCTATAGATCAGTAGCGAGTAGTCCTTGCAACCCATAGATTTCAGCCACGACAGAATCACAGTATATCTCTGGGGATCAGCCGGAGATTGTAAGTAACTCTTCCGTTTATGAAGGTCTACGGTCTTCAATTGCTCCATCTCGATCAACATCTCCGACGTATTCGTATTTATTGGTCGGAATGGTTTTCGAATATAAATTCGATCCCAGTCTTTCTGTACCAATAACGTTAGGCCAGATTTTGATAGTCGGTTATTTAACTATCAAAATAAACAACCATAAAAATAACACAGATCCATTTGTTCAGAACACAACGTCACTTGGCCATTCAATAATATAATATTCTCAAATCAATTTATTTATGTACTTAGAAAAATATCCGAAAATCGTACCCAAATTCTCTGTTAACTCTCACTTGAAAACATATGCTACAACTTTACTTATCATTAAATTTTGGAAATCGATTCAATTTATTTTTCGCAAAACAATCGTTAAGAAATCTCTTTTTGTTTCGTTATCTGAACACAATCATCGTCACTTATCCTTTAGAATAAACTCATTCTAAATCTCTTTTCTTTGCTTTTGAAAATATCGTTATATTTTCACAACTCCTCTTATTACCTTGATTATGAATATATCATTTCATATTCTCTAGCCCATTTTATTTCCGTTACTTTAGAAATACCAATGTACATTTCTTCAAATTCTTTTATTTTCTTTATTTTGGAATCTCATTATCTATCCTCAAATATTTCAAATAAATGTTGCATTGTATAATCTCAAAATACATCTTTCTAACATTTTTACCATTACAACTAATATCATCCTTCGATAGTCCTGAAGTTGTTCAAGTTGGCGTATTTTAATTACCTCTCAGACCTTGATCAACATCATTCTTATCTTATGATAGATACGAATTGTAATTCAAAACCCTTATTCATTCCAATGCCAACAATTACCATTTCACTCTTTCATTTAACATAGGGTTCTATAAGCCTTCTTACTTTTGAAATACTATTATTACAAAATTTATTGATTTAATAAATGATAAATAAAACATCAACTTTTTAAACCTCAATGTCTTTAAACTATTTATTATCCGAATTCTTATTACAATCCTCAACTTTTACCAAAACCAATTACAAAATCCTTTTTCTAAATCTTTCTTGGAAAGTCCTATTTTAAACTCGCCCCTTTCAGTTAATGCCATGATTATGTAATGTTAATTTAAAATTAACGTTTTAGCTTCCCATCTCTTTTATAATCTCCTTTATACCACTCTGGTTTAATAAAACCCTTTTTCATCTCGGTTCCCTTTAATTCAAATATTAAGTAATCTTTATTTTAAGCTTATCGCCTTTGCTTAAAACCCTTTTATAACTTAATTTATCAAATCTAGTTTAAAATATAAAGCCACTCACAACTTCCTTTAAATTCCAATCATAATTCATTTATAACTTCGATTTCTTAAATGAGCTTTATTTAAGAAATAATTTACTTTATCGTTAACTTGGATAAATATCCAATTTCCTTTTCTTATTAAGTTAAACACCATTCGCTAAATTTATTTTCATTTTTATCTGCACAAATTTATTTAACTTAATAATCAACTGTCGTTATAACAGTTGGCTTGGTCAACTTTAACATACGATTAACTCGTTGGTCGACTCTAACTCGTCTTATTTAAACTAATAAATAATATTATTAATTTAAATAAATCCTTTTCAACATAATATTATTTTAATTGTTTCTTTAAAAACAATTAATAATTGTTTCACATTTACTTAAAAATATTATTAATACAAGAATCAGCTTTTATAAAAGATAAAGCACGTGCTTCGCACATGGATAAATTTTGGTACCAAAAATGGTGGTTAGAATAAACCCTATATATATATGGTTTGTTTATTTCTTTTTATAAATTACATTAAAAATCTAGATTCACTTATAAATAAATTTCATAACTTTATCGATTCACCTGACGTTAAATCGATCTTTATAAACACAGTTTTTATTTTGGCCATCTGCTATAAATTCCTCAACCCATATCATCCATTGATTAATAACACAACAACGTTGAATTCATATTCAACAATCAGTAATCCAATCAATAATCTAACCATATTGGTTAAGCGGTTCATGTAACGATGGCATGCAAATAAATAATCAATTCCACTGATGACGGTCAACCAATAATAATAATTCGAGCAATGTTATTATAAACGTAACCAACAAGGTAAGTTACCTTGTTTTGAAATCATCGTTAAAAATAACGATGTTGTTTCATTTAAATTAAACAATGTTTAATTTAAATAATCGATATAACAATATTTAACAATACCCAAACAATCAAATCAACCAACAATTAGCAAACATGGCATATAAATAATAAAACCGACTTATAATAATTATAAGTAGGAAAACTGAGTGAGTTTAACTCACCTTGGTCTTACTCCATCATTAAACCGCTTGTTTTTAATTAAATTAAACTAGCGTTTAATTTAATTAAAAATTTTGGTTGCTCCCTGTGCTGACCAAACCAACTTCATTGCATCGAGCTTGATGATACGGTTCCAATAGAATCAACCTCGCGGCGTTCTAACTGCGCACGGTTAAAACATGACATTAACACTAATTTAAAACAATTAAATTGAGTTAAACTTTTAATTTAAAAACTTATCGGACCTTACTCAATTTATTATCGGACCGTCTCCATCCATTAAACCCACGTCCTCCCTTGTCTTTTGCCAATCCCCCATTTGCTACCGGCTGCCTATCTGCGTGCGTCCACTTCGATTCAATTTTTTTTATTCACTTGCTACAAAATTCTTCGGAGGCCCAGAAGCCCACCAATGCATGTAGCCCACGTCCTCTATTCTTTCCTATATCCTACCATTCTGCTCCCACCGCCTATTTCTTATTTCTTCCCAAATCTAACTTCTGCAACTTCTTCTTACAAACCTGCACCCTTACCTTCCATTTTGCATGAACTTACCATGTTAAAACAATACTTCAACTTCCTCCCATCACCTCTACAAACTGTGGCTATACTCTACTGCCTTACCAAACATGAACGTCCACCCTATATACATTCCAGAGAATGAGAATGATCACGCATCCCCTCCAAACAAGAACTGCACCCCTCCTTGTCCAAAAAGAATGCACGAACCAGAACTTATACACAGTCTGTACACTGTGTGATTCTCTCGAACACCACGTCCACTCTTGAACCCCGAACACAACGGTGTACCTCCAGCTTACCCAAAAGTTTCACTCCCTGTACCCAACGCTTATGACAAACCATGCATGCTTCTTCACTGAAATCTTGTTTCAAATCCCGAAGCTCCGATCCGAATACATCCTCTTTTGTTCCTCGCCCCCAAACTCTACCTGCTGACCGCCCTTACACCAACCCCGGTGCCTTCCTCCACAGATGACAGACCGACAGTGCACAGCATGATCCCATCATGCAACAAATAAAATGAAGAGGGAGTACAAGGGAAGCATGCGCGAGTATCACGGGAACAAAAGAAACATTTTGCGGCATTTTTTTTTATAAGAGAAAATGCAGTTTCATTTATGTGAAAAGAAATAGGATGGAGCAGTCTTATATATAGAGAAGAAGGCGTGCGCATCACGGTTACTTGGCAATAAAGGCATCGATGGTTCGGTCGGCAAGAAACTGATAATTTTCCCTTCAAGGCAACGAAAAAAGATAGCTTAGCATTTCAGGGTAGGCTTTCAGATAAAGGTAGGCTGCATGTATTTTCCTTTTCGTAGGCTGTAGCTGTTGATGGATGGTTTGAATGCCATGTTAATTCAAGTGAATCGAAGGACTGAAAAGAAACGGCAGAGCGTACAAAAATGAGATAGGGTATGCTGTGCATATTTCATTTCACTTTATATAGGATTGGACGTATGTATTCTAGGGTAGCTGTTAAGCTTTGCTTTCTTCCTTTCATATATTTTGTGGGTACTTCATTTATTGCAGCATGTGCATTTGTACATTTAGTCTAGGGTAGTAGCAGGTGGCATAAAATAGAGTAGGCATTTAGAAAGAAGAAAATGGGTACGTCTGCATTGTACTTGTACTAGCACGTGTTGTGTTTATTTGTATCTGTTTTAGTTTATGCTAGTCTGTCTACAAAGTGTCTGCTGCTCCAAATAAAGATACGGTGACTTGTCTCTTCATACGGTAGAGTGACGGGATGGTGTAGAGTAAACAGTGTGGGTTTGTGTCTTAGGGTAGGAGCGCAGTTTATATATATTTTTTTCTCTTCTAATTCTTCTTTCTTTTACTTAATGGTGAAGGGTTCTTTTATTATTTAGTATTTAAATTTCAACGTATTCCGCTATACACCAATTTTATTCGTTTACGAACAGTTGTCGACAGAAATAAAAATACTGTTGTGTCCAATAGTGTGTCACGGTCCCAAAATTATAATAATATCGGTAGGTTATCTTATATTTTGAAACCCCAAAATATTAATATAGGGTGCAAAATACTCCAAATAAAAAGTTGCGTATTTAATTAATTAAAAATTACAGTAAAATTCTAAAAAATTAAATTAACATTACATCTCAAAAGAACCTTGTCTAAATTCGAATCCAGTATGCAGTTATTTCCAATAAACTGTTACGGCGATGAACGATTCTATGGCGACTATTCGAAAATTTGATTTGGACATATCTTGCAATATATAAATTGAAATCTCGATTTTTCTCTTTCATTAGAAAATTATAATCAATACGATCCTAACATTTCTTGTTTCACAGAATTTCGACTTAAAACGAATTCTACATATTCAGTTGAAGTTCAAAACTCAATATTACGAACTACCGCGCCGTTACGAGCTCGTTTTAATATAAATATAATTATAAACGTTCCTTCTTCGTTTAATAATGAATTTCAATATTAAATCCATTAATATTACAAATATAATATTTAAAACTAATTTAAATATTCGAATTCACATAGCCGAAAAACCCGGGTCGTTACACAAGTTATGCGAGCTAATACCCAGGGTTGGATTCTACCAACTGCACGCTCAAATTAGTGGTAACATATAGCCACAACTACCCCTACCTCGAGACAACACTCTTATATTCAAGGCCCCCCTAATCAATTGCAAAGTAATAGATATGGTATCGAAGAAGTGTGTCAGATAGAAGTAACTAACTCACTTGGTCATGTTATAGCTCATATTTTGGTCATTTTAATTAGAACCCACAGGTCAATGCTATCAATCATCATTCTCTTACTTCATTTCAGTAGCGTTCTCCAAACCATCCTAATTTATTATGGATTATTTACCACGCACATAGTTGTAAAGTGGTTCCCGGTATTGACAAAGAGTACGCTAATATCTGGTCTCTGTCTTTTTAACAACCAAACGCTTATTTCACACTGCGATCATTTATATTTGAAATCATTTTTGCAATGTCATAAATCATATTTAAATCAACTCATTATTTGATTAAGTTTAAAATTTTATAGATTCCTATTTACAAAATAGTTCGTTAACAAAATTACATTTTGATTTCAAATCCTCAATAACATAAATATCGTTACTCAAAATCTTTATATTTAAACATTTCAGACTTAACAGCTCGGATTAGAAATAAACTAGTTAATATAACACAAAATAGTTAAATTAAAAATAATTGTATTCCTATAAAATAATTTGATTTATAAGAATTGTAAAACATATAATAGTTAAATTTAGGATAAATGGTATAATTAAAATATTTATAGAATGTATAATGATTAAGTTAAATATATAAATTAGTTAAATTAAAATAGTTATAGGTAATAGTTAAATAATGTAATATAAAATAATTTAATGTGAAATAATACAAAATTTTCAAATAATCTAATATGCAAATTGGGTTAATTTCAGTTAATACAAAATTTTCAATAGTACATTCTTAATTTCAGTTAATTTCAAATAGTACATTCTTAATTTCAGCAAATTGGGTCAATTTTTAAATAATACAAAATTTTCAATAGTACATTCTTAATTTCAGTTAATTTCAAAATCATATGCAAATTGGGTTATCCAGTACTATTACTTAAATCAAATTCTTCAAGAATCAAATTTACCTTTAAATCACATAATAATAATTTTTTTTGGCAAGGCCAGACGGTTTTTAAAGTAGTCCGTAACACTTTTTCATTCACTACGCCATAAGAAGTGACGCCGTAGGTGCCAAAAAGTGTTGCTATAGGCAAAAAATGATTTGTGGCAACACTTTCTCAGGGTTGCCTTTTGCCGCATTTCCTCAGAGTCAAAGGCAACACCTTTTTGATCCTATGGTAACATAAGCACAGGTGTTGCCACAGGTAACACTAGAACAGAAAATACCCTTTCACAACTACCAAAACCAGTTGTAATATGTCTTATACAGCTGGCAATCATGATAAAGTCAACCTTTTTTACAACTGTTTCTAGCAATTGTTAAATTTTATTTTACAACCGTTAAAAGTAATTATACCTCAACTGCTATTAATCAAAATTTTCATAGTATTATAATAAATATTATTATAACACAGTTTTTATTCAAATACATATTTTATTTCAATATGTCAAATGATAAAAAAATTGACTCCACTATTGTACATTCATTGGTATATTACACAATCATTCATATTTACATACAATCCTCACTACATTATCACTCGATTCACATATACAGACTCTCACATACAACCATAAGCAAGAAAAAATACACGAAAATGATTATATAAGCTACATTGTGAATGTTATTCCATGGCTTGGACGATATCCCACATTTAACAGTGATGTTCATGATGCATAATATTTTTGATCTATAAGTATAACATATTAAGTAATTAAACTAATGTAACTTATCATAATACCATCATACCATTTGTCATGAATCTATTACTTAAGTTATCCCTGTCTTTTGCTCCTTCAAAACAACAAGTGTAGACCCCAATGCTACGCCACAATTTGGAAAAGATGCACTAGAAGTATTAACATGAACTGGAGCAGCTCAAACAATGGCAAGTCAACAGTTGTGCAGTCAAGCTTACATACCTCTTGTATGAGATCAAGAGAAAGAATATTAACCAAGGTGTCAACTGATAGGGATAGACCACCATGCAAACATAAAACCTACAAATGGACATTTCATTTTTTATGTGGTTTGACAATAAAAGAAAATTCAAAATTGAATAAAACGGAAAACTATAGATGAAAAAAGAAAAGAATTCAAGAAGTACCTAGTTCTCAATTAAAGTTGTAAGTGGTAGATAATCAAAAAGGTCAGTAAAATATTTCCACACATTTGCATTACCATATTTTCTTAAGCATTGATGATAGAATCCATATCTGAAATGCAAATGTAACACCCCAAATTTTCAGTTAACTGTAAATTAACAAATTAAAGTATAATTAATTCTAAATGAAAGAATTAAGGGAAACGGGTTACGACATTGCGTTCGTCTCGGAATTCTGCTTGAGATAGAGTCCGAGTTTGCGGGAATCAGACTCCGTATGAAGGAGTTATGACCTCCGGAAGTTTCAGAATTCAATTTAAAATTCAAACAGTTCAAATGAAGTTCAAAATTCGAAAAAAAAGACCCAAATTGGGTTGGGCGGGAAAATTCCCGCCTAGGCACCAGGTCGACCATAGGGTCGACCTGGGGGTCGACCTGCCCAGTCGACCTGGTTTGACCCTGGCTGGCCTGGTCGGTTTCTGGTCGAATTTCTGAGCTTAGCTGTGTCACTAGGGCTGATTTGTAACATTCTGGTTGGCTCCTCTCGAAGTGAATGGTCTAGATTCATCTATGATCATCTGACGGCTCAAATCAATATGAAGTTCTATATAAACAACTTAAGTCTCCAACCAAAATTCACATAAAAAATTATAGACGGAGCCGCCATGCTGTCGGGAGAAAACTGAGAGGAGCCTCAACTTGTAGAAAAGCTTAGAGACAAGCCAAAATTAAAGTTAAAACAAGAATCAAATCAACGTTTGTCTACCCAAAGGAAAGCAATTCAAATTCAGAATTCAGAAATCAGAAAACAAGACCGTCGTTTGTTGTAAGTATAGTGATTTTTCCAATGTGAATAAAAGTTAGGATTTGATTCGATGTAAAATGGAAATGGAATTGTGTTATTGTATAACGATGATGTTAATTCATATCTATTTATTGAAATGATTGTGATGTGAATGGTATTGGGATGTTTGTGGTATAGTTGAGTTGATATGGATCCTATTGTACATTTAGAATCACATGCAAGTTGTATAGTTCATGTTGTAATCTACACCTATATGTTTATGTGATTATATAGGTCGCATGTGTTATGACTAAGCTAAGATCTCATGTATATACTTTATGCTAAAACCCCTATGCCTAAGTTCATATACATGCTCATATGTTTACTCAAAAGTTGCAAAGTTCATAATTGGATCCATGCCAAGATCCATTTTAATACAAGTTTCATGTTATAGTGGTAAACATGATTGGATCTAGTTCACACATGCGATGAAGTTATACATACTTTATGGACATGTTATATTCTTGTCATATGCTAGTGATGCTCGATGTTATGCCTAGATCTAAACATGTTTAGGCTTATGTTGTCTAAATCATATGTTAATTCATGTGACACCTATTTGGTTAGACCTCTATTTCCATGCAAGTTCACATGTATGTAAGTTGAATTAGCCTATGTTGCAAATTCACATATATGTATATTGATTTAGTCTATGTTGCAAGTTCACACCTATGATATTCATGTTGACTATTTTACAAGTTCACACCTATTATGTTCATATTGACTATGCCAATAATGCCAAGTTTACACCTATGTCATGTTTATGTTAATGAATGCCAATTTTGTGTATGCTAAATTAAGCTAAGTTTTTAGCCTAATATTATATGTTAAAAACCATGCGAACGAAAATTAGGCTAAGTTGGTTAGCCTGATATTTAAACGGGGTAACGTTGGGAAAATTGGTAATTATAGGAAACTTGACATAAATTGGTGAAAATATATGAAATTGGCATGTTTGTCACATGCCAAAATTGGTGGCACTTGAATGGTATAAATTCTTATACCAAAAATGTTAAACTTGGTAGGTGGGCCATAACATTTAATTGTTAGCAAATTTACATATAACAAGTAATAAAGACAAATACGTAATTTAGAAAATACGAGTATGCTTAACACGAGGTTGGATTGAGTTGTGATGCAAACCTGCCCGGACCCGCCCGACTGTCCAGTAGTCACAACAATATCTATCCAATGTGGGTGGTTAAGCATTGAGCCCAATAAGGACCCGAGGTTAGACTGAATTATGGTGTAAACCTGCCCGGAACCGACGGGCACATCCAGTAACTATAACAATACCTGTCTAATGTGAGTGGTCGGTGCTTTAAAAAGCTAAGGACGGACAAGTCAGGATGGTAGGGTTAAGTTAACTAAAACACTTAACCAATTCAACTTGTTAAATAAATTGATGGGTGGGGTTAGGTAAATACAGACACTTAACCACTTAACATGTTTGACTAGAAAACCCTAGCAACGGGGACCCATTTCAGCAGTAACCCAATTAGGTATCATGGTACCCTGAAACTAGGCAGGGTGGGGCATGATTACTGGGCTGATTGTAAGCGGTCAAAAGCGACGGCGGTGGGTGCAACAGTGTGGGTTGTAACGGAGCGCGGGCGTGCACACACATCGAAGCAGACAAACAGAGCACTGGTGGTACCAGTAGTATAACCTATGCATTCTAGAATTGTGTAGGGCCGCCACCATGGGACTTGATACACCCCATGGTGAGACCAGCATAGGTATCTACAATCCTTGGGGATCATAAGACACAGATGATTATGCGAGTAGGAGTCGATCTTTAGAAAGGGGATCACTTCACCCTGATCATGGGGTGCCAGTTAAGACAATGCATGTAGGTGCAAAGATATAGTGTGGGGTGCGATAGTTTATTCGATTCAAAAACAGCTTTACCTTAGTTTATGATACTTCCTATTTCCAGTTTATACTTATCATGCCCTTTTTCTTATTCATATACTGAAGAGTCACTAGACTTACCCGGCTTTTTGTCTAACCCTATTTTCTTTCGTCTTCTTTTCTTCCGTTTCCCCCCAGGTCCACATGGAGGAAACAACCCAGCTTAGTCAGACTCTTTGCAAGCTTCAAGATAGAAGATGTACGGTTTGGACTCTCTTTAGCTATGGCTGTTGGATACACTATATGGGGATTTATGCAGTTTAATTATGTTTTTATGCTTCTTTATTTAATAACCAAGACAGAAATGATGATGTAATGTTTTGGAAGTTATTATGTGACAGTTATGGAAATGTTTTGTATGAACGCATATTTATGAAATAAAAAGTCTGTTGTTTTCCGCTGCTTTTATATATGTATATATATGTGTGTTTATATCTGTCTTGTGTTTTATCTGTGACTTTTACTTACAAACCTCCACCAAAGTAAAGGCATTCCCTTTGTGAGTGACCTTAATGGAGGGTAGGGTGTTTCACTTGGTATCAGAGCATAGATTTACTAGACTAGGTAAAAGTTTTTGAAACTATTTTCAAAAAGAAGTTTAAAGAAGCATTGTTTTCAAGAAAAAGAGTTATTTTTAAAAGGCATAATTCCCCAAAAGCCATATGCACTATCTCTCTATCCTTTGTCTTGAATACTTTCCTTTTTGTTCCAGCATGTCTGAAGATCTTAACCTTCCAGAAGGAGTACTGATCCCTGGCTGGTTCCGAAGGTACCTAGAGGCTAGGGACAATGGTGCGGGCCCAGCAGACATTCCTCCTCCAACAGTGGCAGCGGTTCCTCCTCCTCCTCGTGGAAATACTTTCGCTAAGACATGTAGAGACTTCAAGGCTATGGGTGGAAAGGACTTTTATGGAACTGAATCCTTTGTAGTAGCAAGGAACTGGCTGAAGGAGACCAAAGATTTGTTCGTCATCTTCGAAGTTGACGACAGGCAAAAGATACAGCTAGCAGTGTGGTTGCTTAAAGATGAAGCTTCCTATTAGTGGGAAGTTACCCATGCTGAGAGGCCAGTGGAAACGTGGGAAGATTTCAGAATGAGGTTTGAGATGAAGTTCCTCTCCCAAGCTGAAAGAAGCCTGCAGATGGAGAAGTTCCTAACTCTTAAACAAGGAAATATGACAATCACGGAGTACGTCAATCAGTTTAATCAGCTGGCCAGATTTGGGCTGGATTTAGTAAACACCCAACACAAGAAGGCCCTTCGCTTCGTCAAAGGTCTGAATGAACCTCTACACAGCCTTGCAATGACCCATATACCCATGGGAGCGACCTATGAAAGCTTGGTGGACATGATGCTGCTACACGAGGAAGATAAAGGTAAGAAAGAGGCAAAAGTGGAAGTGCCTCAAGAAAAGAAAGAGGGTTTACAGGCTAAGAAAACAGACTTCAAGAAAGGCGGGAAGAACAACAAATCCCATGAAAAGAGAAGGTGCAATTTCTGTGGCATTGTGGGACATATAGCAAAAGACTGCATGAAGAAGAAGGCAAAGACGAATGGTGGTTGTTTCCATTGTGGAGAGACGGGACACTTGGCTAAGGATTGCCCAAAGAAGCGGGGGCAGCGACAGAGGACTGGATTCACCTCAGGAGGACAGGTTCACGTGCTGGTAGCACCTCCGCAGGAACGAGGTAGAAATATTCCTGTAGAAAGCTTAGTTTATCTCTATGATCATCCAGTTCGCACTCTGTTTGATTCTGGTGCATCACACTCCTTTATTCCATCTGCTTTAGTAGAATCTCTGTACCTAGACACTAGTGTGGTAGAAGATCCCTTGGTTGTTTCAAATCCAATTGGGGGCTCGGCTTATTTATCGATGGTTTGCCTGGATTTGAAAATCTCTATTCTAAGTGTTGAATTTAGATGTAGCGCCTTTGTTTTGGGCTTCTCGGGATATGTACTGATCTTAGGCATGGACTGGTATTCCAGTAATGGTGCCATTCTTGATTGTGAGAAAAGAGTGGTTAGGCTCTTGACTCGGCTCGGTAACACTCTAGAAATTTCTTGTAATCCCTTAAATGATGTTATGCATAGTTATCTAGAGTCGCTTGACGCTTCTGTTGAGAATTTGCAGTCGGTTAGAGTGGTCCGGGAATATCCGGATGTCTTTGAAGAGGTAAAGGGCTTACCTCCGAAGCGGGAAATAGACTTCCGCATATATCTTGTTGATAATGCAAAGCCCGTATCTCTGCCTGTTAGTCACATGGCTCCAAAGGAGAGAAAGGAGCTCAATAAGCGAGTTAAGGAGCTTCTCGAGAAGGGATTTATAAGGCGGAGTATCACGGAACGGGGTGCTCCAGTAGTGTTTTCCACCAAAGCAGATGGTTCACTACGTCTTTGTGTGGACTATAAGGAGCTAAACAAGCTAACTAAAAAGAATAGACACCCGCTTCCCAGAATAAACGATTTGTTTGATCAGCTTGTAGGTGTGTCGGTCTTCTCCCAACTTGATCTGGCTACTGGGTTCCATCAGCTAAGGGTAGCTGAAGATAGCATTGATAAAACGGCATTCAGAAACCCAGATGGTTTCTACGAGTGGCTTGTCATGCCTTTCAGCTTGAAAAACGTACCCGCTTATTTCGTAGACCTAATGAGCAGGGTGTTCAGAGAATTCGTCAATAAGTTCATGGTGGTCTTCGTAGAGGATATTTTGACCTTCTCAAAGAATGAGGAAGAACAGACTCAGCATCTGAAGGAGATCACGGAAACTCTTCGAGTTCATCAGCTAAAAGCCAAATTCTCCAAATGCCACTTTTGGACAGAAGAAGTAAGATTTCTTGGACATATATTGTCTAAAGAGGGGTTAGCTGTAGAACCCGCGAAAGTGGTGGCTGTGCAAGATTGGAAGACACCAAGAAATGCAACCGAAGTCCGAAGCTTTCTTGGGCTAGCCAGTTTTTACCAAAAGTTCATTAGGGATTTCGCGAAAATCTCAGCTCCACTCACAAGGCTAACAAAGAAGAATCTGGCGTTCGCTTGGGATTTGGATTGCGAGTTTGCTTTCCAACGACTAAAAAGGGCTCTTACAACAGCCCCCATTCTGACTTTGCCGGATGGAAGCAAGATGTTCACAGTATACACGGATGCTTGTGGTACGGGACTAGGCGCTGTTCTGATGCAAGAAGGAAGGGCAGTAGCTTATGGTGGAAGAAAATTGAGAGTTCATGAAAAGAACTACCCAACCGACGATCTTGAGTTGGCCACCATAGTCTTTGCGCTTAAGTCTTGGCGCCATTATCTCCTAGGTGAGAAGTTCGAATTATATGCTAACCATAAATCGTTGAAGTATCTTTTCTCGCAGAAAGATCTTAACTTGACGCAGCAAAGGTGGATGGAGTTCCTTGCCTCGTATGATTTCGAGATTTCCTATACTCTTGGCAAAGGCAACGTAGTAGCAAATGCGTTAAGCAGAAAGAAGCTGACCCTAAGCCCACTCTTTGTAGAAAGGCAAAGCTTGGAGTATATAGCCAGTTTTGACTTTAGGCCCTCCTCCGATTTTATACCTGGTTTATTGGCATCCCTAGAAGTACGACCCACTCTTTTAGACTCAATAGGGGCCGCACAACGCGAAGACCCTTAGCTTGTGGATGTGACTGATAAACTTACTAGGGGTGAAACTTCCAGTCACCTCAATAGGTACTCGATCGATGATAAGGGTTGGCTGAGATGGGATGGAAGACTATGCGTCCCACAAGCAAGGGATTTAGTAAAGATGGTTCTCGAGGAAGCACATCATTCCAAGATGACAATACACCCAGGTGGAGACAAGATGTACAAGGACGTAAAGAGAGTTTTCTATTGGAGCGGCATGAAGAAGGATGTGGCAGATTTCGTTTCTAAGTGCATGACATGCCAACAGGTCAAGGCGGAACAAAAGAAGCCTGGAGGACTGCTTCATCCTCTAGAAGTCCCGCAATGGAAGTGGGATATTATCTTAATGGACTTCATTGATGGGTTTCCTAGGTCAAGAAGAGGCAATACTAGCATTTGGGTAATAGTGGACAGGCGTACTAAAAGCGCCCACTTTATAACTATCAAGAGTAGAAGGACTGCTTCATCTCTGGCTTCTCTTTATCTCAAGGAAATAGTTCGACTCCATGGAATACCCTCCAACATAGTGAGTGACAGAGATCCCATCTTTACGAGCGAATTTTGGCGGAGTCTGCAAGCTGTAGGAACACAGTTATGCTTGAGCATGGTCTATCACCCCCAAACTGATGGTCAAACGAAAAGGGTGAACAAAGTACTGGAAGATCTTTTAAGGCTATGCGTTCTTGACTTCGGAGTGACATGGGAGGATCATCTTCCTTTAGTGGAATTCTCCTACAACAACAACTACCAATCCACTACTGGCATGGCGCCCTTCGAAGCTCTATATGGAAGATCGTGCCGATCACCAACTTGTTGGTGGGAGTCTACAGACAAGCTTGTACTTGGGCCAGACATGATTAGAGAGACTTCAAAAAAAGTAGACTTGATACGAAGGAGAACGAAGACTGCCCAAGATAGACAGAAATCCTACGTAGACAAAAGAAGGACTGACCTTGAGTTTGAGGTTAGGGATGGGGTTTTCCTTAAGGTATCCCCTTTAAGGAACGTCGTTCGCTTTGGGTCCGCAGGAAAGCTAGCACCAAGATTTGTAGGACCGTTCCCTATCATCGAGAAGATTGGGAAAATGGCTTATAGAGTAGAGCTGCCTGAAAGGTTGGCTAGAATTCACAATGTCTTTAACGTTTCTCATCTCTGGAAATGTCTACATGAATCTGCGGAAGTGGTGGAGCCAAGCATTCTAGAAGAAGCCGAAGTGGAACGCGAAGCAACTGTGAGGAAAGTTCCAACTCGAATCATAGGAACTGAAGTGAAAAAGCTATGCAACCGCAAAGTCAAGCTCGTTATGGTTCAGTGGAGCGATGCCGAGGAAGACGCAACTTGGGTAACTGAGGACAGAATACGCGCGACCTACCCTTTTCTTTTCGAGGGTACATCTTTGACCTCTCTTTTTCCTTAAGTTGTGCTTGTATCTATCTTTTTAGGTATAATCTCCTCGATATTATCCTTTATCCTTTGGTAGAAACCCCTTTGGATGTAAACATGTATTTGAAACATGTTATGGTTGATGACTGCAAGTGATTGCAAGTGGTTGCTCGTAGATGCATATACACACAACCTAGGTTTTAGATTGGCTCAGTCACTTCCATGTTGCATATGCATATATGTATTCATATTTGTATGTGGTTAAAACTTGATATGTTGTCATAAGGATGTCGCATTTGTGTGGATGGGTGCGCACTCATGTAGCATTATGAGTAAGGAAAAATTTGCATACATAATGGATTCACGACACTTACATGATTCACATTAAGGAGGTCAACTGAATCAGTAGACCGCCTAATTTTTGCATTAGATAAGGACATGTACACACACTATGCATATAATCATGAAGCATTATGTAGTAACCCGAAAATCCGGGGGAATTTGAGCTGACTAAATAACACAAGTCCAACCCAAATCGCACTGGAAATTCAAGAAACTAATAGAAAGAAGACAGAGGGTGAGGATAGATAAGATAGAAACTTAGAATAGAAGAAGAAGAAGAACACAACATCAGAGTAACACGAACCTCACAGCGGAACGAATAACATATAATAGATAACATAACTTTGAAATATAACAGTTATGTATACAATAGCACTTATCAGAGTACAGCACTTACAACACAGCGGAAATAACTATAGCTATATGATCTTGAAGCCTCCTGCTCCACGCTCTTCCAGTATATCTGTAAATCCCGACTACTTGACTGCCCGAACAAATTTAGGCACCCAAGAGTTTAGGGAAAACAAAATAAACTCCGGGTCAGTCATGGGACTGGTGTGAATAAACTCAAATCATTTAAACAGGTATATGATATCTCATAAGACCACGCCGTGAATACGGAACGGGTTTTTCCCTTATGAAAATCCAAATAACTTTTCAAAGCAATATCATTCTGATATTATAATAATGTCTAAGTACAAATAAATATCAATCTAGCAGCAACGCTTGCATCTCACGTTACTACAGGTATAGTATACAATCAAAATCGCAAGCACGTATTGGATGATTGGATTTCCAACTATGACAAGGTATGGAACCACCTTCCGATCAGTGTACTCTAGGAACGATACACTGGAGTTCAACAAGAACATCTTGCAACTCAGCCACACATGACCGACCACTCATTTCGCTTGAGTGTATCGAATGTACATCACCAACGGTTGGGATCAGCAACCGTTCCCGTATATATATGGGACAGCATTGATAGATTTAAGAAACAAATGAATATTCACTAGATAGGTGATTATACACCCTACTTCGGTGCGACCGACTTAGCCATGCTGCCTGCCCGATTTCTGTCATTTACCGGTTGATGAGGCTAGAAGCTACGCTTTATCATTACATCAGATTCACTTCGAATGCTACATTGTCAAATCCATCGAAAACACTAATTGACGTTTACAACAGTACATTATGTGTTAGCTAAAGAAGTTTCCTTCTCCGCTTCCACTCTTGGTACAGTTGAAGAAATCAATGTACGTGACCGTCTGGAAATACTATGTCAGACATCCATCTTCATTCACTTAGAAATGTCACATCGTCATACCCGCCAAATCACAAATTGACTTATTCAAAAATAACACGGGTATACAGCTAGAAGAAACGAATTCCTCCGCCACCAAACGCGAATACATTTGAACAGATCAACTTACGCGATCCATTGGATGTACTCTGTCAGACTTTCGTCCATACAAGTTGTCCTGGGACTGGACAAACCGAAGGCACTATTCTGTAAACAGGATAGCCCTTGCATTTTACTCCGTCTTCAATTATCTTTGGCATATATGATTCGCGACGCTTATGACAATACAGAGTGGTTCTTTGGATAATAATCCAACCGGTCTCTCCATATTAACAACGTTAAAATGGTCCAAACTTCGATAGTCTGTGATTTAACCATCAAAGAAAAACAAGTGTGCAAACAACGATATTATTTCCAGATGGAAATTATATCGAACAAACATCATTTAACATTAATCTCTTTAGTTCATTTATTTACTTATCTCCTGTTTTCCCTATATTCTAAATTCTTATTTTTCCTTTTATCAGAAAACATTTCTGATTCTCGTTTGGAAAACATTTCCAAAACTCCTTTACGATCAAACCTTACCATTTCTTAGTTAAGAAGGAAGTCACTCAAGTTGGGGTATAATTACCTCTCAGACCTTAACTGAACAACGTTATAACTTCGAAATGGTCAAAGTTTATCTTTTAATCTTTAACAACTTCTTTACGCCTTTCTCGGATTCAATTTTACTAATCCACTTCTATATTTAAAACATTGGTTATAACGATAACGTTATAATCCCTACTTTCGAATTATCTAACTTTAATTATAACTTCTATTCTTATTAGTGAATAATTAACCTAACACTTATTTATTTATAAATAAATAAATCTCTATTTAGACACTGGAAAGTATAAGTATTTTCCCGAATTCGATATAATCGAATTTGCCGATTAACTCTCTTCGAGAAATCTCTATTTGATTAACTCTTCTTCGAATAACCTATATTCGATTTACTTCTTCTCGAATAAACGATATTCGAAAATCTCTCTTCGAATAACTAATATTCGATAACTCTTCCTTTTCAAATATCTCATATTTGAAAATCTCACTTCGATTAAACTATAATCGATAACTCCCTTCGATGAAACTAACATCGATAATTCCTTTCGATGAATCTAACATCGATAACTCCTTTCGATGAAACTAACATCGATAACTACTTTCGATGAAACTAACATCGATAACTCCTTTCGATGAAACTAACATCGATTTATTTAACTCGACGAACTTAACTCGACTTACTTGGTTCGACCCATTCGATTCGATTAGCTAGGCTCGACTAACTTGGCTAACTTAACTCGACTTACTTGGTTCGACCCATTCGATTCGATTAACTAGGATCGACTAACTTGGCTAACTTAACTCGACTTACTTGGTTCGACCCATTCGATTCGATTAACTAGGCTCGACTAACTTGGCTAACTTAACTCGACTTACTTGGTTCGACCCATTCGATTCGATTAACTAGGCTCGACTAACTTGGTCGAACCACCCGATCAACTCAACTTATTTAACTTTAACTGGTTTTACTTGGTTTGACTAACTCAATTTATTAACTCGACTGACTAATTCAACTCGATTTACCTAACTTGATTTACTTATCTCGATTAACTGAACTAATCACTTTGATTAACTCGACTAGTTCACTTTGGTTAACTTAACCAATTCACTTAACTAATTCACTTAGTCTAACTTAACTAATTCACTTAACTCCTGTCGAATAAACTATATTCGATTAACTCCTTTACTCTATTCGAATAAACTATGTTCGATTAACTCCTTTACTCTATTCGAATAAACTATATTCGATTAACTAACTTCGAATACCATATTCGATTAACTAACTTTCGAATACCATATTCGATTAACTAACTTCGAATACCATATTCGATTAACTAACTTCGAATACTATATTCGATTTCTCCTTTCGAATGTCTATATTCGATTAACTTTATTCACTTAATAAAGATTTCCTTTTTAACAACGTTTTATTCATTTGAAAAGATTTACTTTTAAATAACGGTTCTACACTTTAACAATGATTTCCTTTTTATAATGTTCCCTTTCCAATTCTATTTGTAAATGGTTTACAAATATTTCCTTTTCAAATTTATTCTTGAAATATTCTAACTCCTTAAATTCTCTGAAAAATTCGCCATAACCTCCTTTGTAACGGGAGCATCGGGAAAATCCCCAAACTCGCCACACAGGCCTTTCCATTCAAAAAGAAATGTTTTGAATTTATTTTCCTTTTTAAAATATCTCCTATTTATAAATATCCCAATTTATAAATATTCCTTATTTATAAATATTTAAATTTATAAATATCTCTTATTTATAAATATTCCAATTTATAAATATTCTGTTTTCAATATCACTTTGAAAATCCCCTTATCAACATTCGGTATGTTATGGTATTCAATCATATCAAATCAAAATGTTCAATATCGTCCACGTACATATAATCAACCACAGATTATAGCCTACATCATATATTACAATATATGTAAAATAATAAAATAACTGTTGAGGAATCCAGTCGGATTCCTCCAACCTGTTTCCCTGCATCACAGATGTTAGACAATATAGATAACATCACTTTCAGTTCCATATGATATATTCTGTTAAACAGAATCAATATAGAAATTTAACTAACTGACTAGCAGTTCAATCAAACAGTCAATATACAATCAATCAGTCCATATTTAACAGTCCTAAAAATATAACATGAAAATATAAACTGTTCAGAGTTAGTGAGATTTACTCACATTGGACTGTTATCGTTAAAAACGATTAACTGTCTTTGATTTAGACGGACAATTTATTTTGCCATAAATTGTAACCAGCTCGGATTAACTCCCGGTCAGTCTCATTGGTTTGCTCCCGTCCATACGATCCCAACGCAACTTACGGTTCGTCAATCTGATTTCGTATGACGAAGATACGTATTAAACAAGTTTGTATACTATAAAAATTAAAAATATGGATTTAAAATATTATAATGGGCCTTACTAACATTTTAACCAGCCCATCTTCTTTCAACAGCCCATGACCGCATACCCTTCTTCCCCCATCCTCATTTCTTACGCTCGGCTCCAGGAACAGCCATTACCGAAACCCAATGCCTTCCACCACCTTAATTACTACACTAATATTAAATTAAAAATCACCTAAATTCACTCCATTGAAAACTCTACCCTTCCATCCTATTTCCAACACGCACGCAACCTGGTACTCACTTCCGTCGTCGAGCCTCTTCTCGCCCAGCACCGAAAAGTTGCGACACCTTTTAACCCCAAAATCCACCAAAAATACAAAATCAAAACCTCTCAACCCTATAAACGCATCTACACACTCCAATTCATGAATTAAAAACCCAATACCCCGATTTCTTAAACCCTAGTTCGCTCTGTAGAAATTTCAGCGAACGAAACAAGGGTCGAACCCCTTGAAAACGATATAGAAGTGAAGAGCAACAATTGGTGAATCCAAAAATATATAGAACTTGATTTTAGGATTTTCCTACCATTTTAATTTGATTTTTGAAGATCACGAAATTCATTTTGGGAGAAAGGAGAGTGACGGCCGGTTTCTAGGTTCTGGGAAAGTGGTTTAGGGTTAGGTTATGGGTATGGGTACTTATAGAATAGATTTTATATTTTTTTTATTCGATTATTTTATTTATTTTTAACCAACGCTATTTACATTCGTCCTCTAAAATTTCTGTGATCACATACGATATCCAAAAATCACGAAAATTGACTAGTAGCTAGAGTTCGACATTACGGTCCCAACGAAACTGGTTTCGTCGAATTCCGACTCCGTATGCTCACACAGCGTATTTTTAACCGTCGAAATACTGACTATTTTCCACTCTAAAAATCCGTACGGCCACACAGTGACTCTAAAAATCACGAAACTTGGAATCTAACAACTATTTGATATTGCGGATCCAACAAAACTGGTTTCGTCGAATTCCGACTTCGTTTGCAAAAGTAGCTATTTTTAAAGCCCTAAATAGCCTATTTAAATATATAAATATATTTAAATATAATTTAATTAATTATTTTAAAATTAATTATTATCGTATATCTTCACATATGATATCGTACAGCCCCAGAATATCATATCAGAATTTTCAGCTTGATATTTCAGATTCCAGATTATCTCGATGTTCAGTTTATACTGAAAATCCATTTATAACGTATATAAAGCATCGCAAATTATAAAGGAATTCCACAGCGACTTTTCTGAAATTTGATTTGGACGTAAATCAAAATCTATACGACGAAATCCAGATTTTTCTCTTCCACTAGAAAGATATACTCCACCGGCTCCACACGTTTCTTGTTTCACAGAAATCCGACTTAAAACGAATCCTGTACATTCAGTTGAAGTTCAAATCGCCAAATAGCGAACTGCAGCGCCATTTCGAGCTCGTTTATAAATATATTATAAACTATACGTTCAACTGTCGTCGATTCAATAAAAATCGTTATTATATTTCGAATCGAAACTCCACCAAATCTCGTATGCTATTCAATTCACACGATATTGTGAATTTCACTATTTCTGACTATTTCGACATTATAATATATTTTATTATATTATAATTATTAATTAAATATTCAATATTATTTAATTCACGTTCTCGATATCGATAAATCGATATTTAATAATTAAATAAATTAATTATTCAACAGCTAAAAAATGCGGGTTACTACAATCTTCCCCCCTTAATAAAATTTCGTCCTCGAAATTGCTAAGCTAGGGGATGACCCTATCTTCTGGGTAAAAATTTATCTGTTTACCTCTTGTCTCCGGTTTCAACTGGACCAATTAATATCGACTTAAATATTAATTTATTCCGACTAACTAAATTTTCAAAAAATTTGAAAATTTTCTAACGCCTTAACTTTTCGAAAATTTTGCCAGCACCTCCTTTGTACTGGTCAATATCTCAAACTCCAACTCGCCTCTCTGGGCCTTTTTTTATCCCAAAAGAAAATCAAACAGCCAAGCGGCTTGCCAATTCGGCTCATAAATCTCATATCCATATATAATATAAACTGGTACCTTTTTGTCGGGCATATCAACTCTATCACTTCCATATGCTATCAACTCAACATATACCAGTGTTATCTCAATTGAATTCCAATCAGTTCATATCCTCAAATCCAAATCGAATTTCATTCGAACCCCAATATCAAATTCCAAATTATTGACTCATCAACCCAATTCCATAACAGATTATTCTCTAATCCAATTCAATTCTATTTAACTCAGTTCAAGTTAATATTTTCAATTTATTTCTGCTATCTTATTCTATTTAACTTCATAAGTTAAAATTAAATTCCGAAACTTAATTTCCTGGGTCTATTTCAAATCAATTTGAAATTACAATGCCAATTCAAAACATTTGAATATCTAAACAACTTGTTTTCTCAAAACAATTCAAAAACAAAACCTTTGGTAGTAGTCCGTCACTTAGAACTCGAAAATGAACACTGATGATGTCGCGATTCATCATCAGAATCTATTTTCCCGCTATCGAAGTGAGTTCAATACTATACCACCTTCAGTTTGAAAAACGTTTTCAAAATCTCCCAGGAACTTTAAATTTCCTTATTTTAATTCCAATCTGATTTAAATTCAGATTTTTCTTCATTTTATTTCATATACTTTACTTATATGAATTCTGATTAGTCATTTAATCATTTTACCTCTTTTATAATCTTACTCGATTATAATAACAACCAACACAACCAATATACTATATCAAATATATTCAGGTAAAATTATTCCATTTACCCTCTTTCAAAACATACCATGACGGTTCATCGTATTCGAGTGTTTAGTAACCCCTTCGGTACAGTGGAACAAACCGATCGACCAGAATTCACAAACAACTCAACCAATAAAACTCCACAATATAAAATCATTTTATATTAACTAACAAATACGTTCACTCGTATATATACACTCAAACTCAGTCTAGGATATTACTAATCCCATCTCTACTGAATCACGCCACAGAGCCAAGGTAATAACTAAACCAATGCTCTGATACCAACTGTAGTAACCCGAAAATCCGGGGGAATTTGAGCTGACTAAATAACACAAGTCCAACCCAAATCGCACTGGAAATTCAAGAAACTAATAGAAAGAAGACAGAGGGTGAGGATAGATAAGATAGAAACTTAGAATAGAAGAAGAAGAAGAACACAACATCAGAGTAACACGAACCTCACAGCGGAACGAATAACATATAATAGATAACATAACTTTGAAAAATAACAGTTATGTATACAATAGCACTTATCAGAGTACAGCACTTACAACAAAGCGGAAATAACTATAGCTATATGATCTTGAAGCCTCCTGCTCCACGCTCTTCCAGTATATCTGTAAATCCCGACTACTTGACTGCCCGAACAAATTTAGGCACCCAAGAGTTTAGGGAAAACAAAATAAACTCCGGGTCAGTCATGGGACTGGTGTGAATAAACTCAAATCATTTAAACAGGTATATGATATCTCATAAGACCACGCCTTGAATACGGAACGGGTTTTTCCCTTATGAAAATCCAAATAACTTTTCAAAGCAATATCATTCTGATATTATAATAATGTCTAAGTACAAATAAATATCAATCTAGCAGCAACGCTTGCATCTCACGTTACTACAGGTATAGTATACAATCAAAATCGCAAGCACGTATTGGATGATTGGATTTCCAACTATGACAAGGTATGGAACCACCTTCCGATCAGTGTACTCTAGGAACGATACACTGGAGTTCAACAAGAACATCTTGCAACTCAGCCACACATGACCGACCACTCATTTCGCTTGAGTGTATCGAATGTACATCACCAACGGTTGGGATCAGCAACCGTTCCCGTATATATATGGGACAGCATTGATAGATTTAAGAAACAAATGAATATTCACTAGATAGGTGATTATACACCCTACTTCGGTGCGACCGACTTAGCCATGCTGCCTGCCCGATTTCTGTCATTTACCGGTTGATGAGGCTAGAAGCTACGCTTTATCATTACAACAGATTCACTTCGAATGCTACATTGTCAAATCCATCGAAAACACTAATTGACGTTTACAACAGTACATTACGTGTTAGCTAAAGAAGTTTCCTTCTCCGCTTCCACTCTTGGTACAGTTGAAGAAATCAATGTACGTGACCGTCTGGAAATACTATGTCAGACATCCATCTTCATTCACTTAGAAATGTCACATCGTCATACCCGCCAAATCACAAATTGACTTATTCAAAAATAACACGGGTATACAGCTAAAAGACACGAATTCCTCCGCCACCAAACGTGAATACGTTTGAACAGATCAACTTACGCGATCCATTGGATGTACTCTGTCAGACTTTCGTCCATACAAGTTGTCCTGGGACTGGACAAACCGAAGGCACTATTCTGTAAACAGGATAGCCCTTGCATTTTACTCCGTCTTCAATTATCTTTGGCATATATGATTCGCGACGCTTATGCCAATACAGAGTGGTTCTTTGGATAATAATCCAACCGGTCTCTCCATATTAACAACGTTAAAATGGTCCAAACTTCGATAGTCTGTGATTTAACCATCAAAGAAAAACAAGTGTGCAAACAACGATATTATTTCCAGATGGAAATTATATCAAACAAACATCATTTAACATTAATCTCTTTAGTTCATTTATTTACTTATCTCTTGTTTTCCCTATATTCTAAATTCTTATTTTTCCTTTTATCAGAAAACATTTCTGATTCTCGTTTGGAAAACATTTCCAAAACTCCTTTACGATCAAACCTTACCATTTCTTAGTTAAGAAGGAAGTCACTCAAGTTGGAGTATAATTACCTCTCAGACCTTAACTGAACAACGTTATAACTTCGAAATGGTCAAAGTTTATCTTTTAATCTTTAACAACTTCTTTACGCCTTTCTCGGATTCAATTTTACTAATCCACTTCTATATTTAAAACATTGGTTATAACGATAACGTTATAATCCCTACTTTCGAATTATCTAACTTTAATTATAACTTCTATTCTTATTAGTGAATAATTAACCTAACACTTATTTATTTATAAATAAATAAATCTCTATTTAGACACTGGAAAGTATAAGTATTTTCCCGAATTCGATATAATCGAATTTGCCGATTAACTCTCTTCGAGAAATCTCTATTTGATTAACTCTTCTTCGAATAACCTATATTCGATTTACTTCTTCTCGAATAAACGATATTCGAAAATCTCTCTTCGAATAACTAATATTCGATAACTCTTCCTTTTCAAATATCTCATATTTGAAAATCTCACTTCGATTAAACTATAATCGATAACTCCCTTCGATGAAACTAACATCGATAACTCCTTTCGATGAATCTAACATCGATAACTCCTTTCGATGAAACTAACATCGATAACTCCTTTCGATGAAACTAACATCGATAACTCCTTTCGATGAAACTAACATCGATAACTCCTTTCGATGAAACTAACATCGATTTATTTAACTCGACGAACTTAACTCGACTTACTTGGTTCGACCCATTCGATTCGATTAACTAGGCTCGACTAACTTGGCTAACTTAACTCGACTTACTTGGTTCGACCCATTCGATTCGATTAACTAGGCTCGACTAACTTGGCTAACTTAACTCGACTTACTTGGTTCGACCCATTCGATTCGATTAACTAGGCTCGACTAACTTGGTCGAACCACCCGATCAACTCAACTTATTTAACTTTAACTGGTTTTACTTGGTTTGACTAACTCAATTTATTAACTCGACTGACTAATTCAACTCGATTTACCTAACTTGATTTACTTATCTCGATTAACTGAACTAATCACTTTGATTAACTCGACTAGTTCACTTTGGTTAACTTAACCAATTCACTTAACTAATTCACTTAGTTTAACTTAACTAATTCACTTAACTCCTGTCGAATAAACTATATTCGATTAACTCCTTTACTCTATTCGAATAAACTATGTTCGATTAACTCCTTTACTCTATTCGAATAAACTATATTCGATTAACTAACTTCGAATACCATATTCGATTAACTAACTTTCGAATACCATATTCGATTAACTAACTTCGAATACCATATTCGATTAACTAACTTCGAATACTATATTCGATTTCTCCTTTCGAATGTCTATATTCGATTAACTTTATTCACTTAATAAAGATTTCCTTTTTAACAACGTTTTATTCATTTGAAAAGATTTACTTTTAAATAACGGTTCTACACTTTAAGAATGATTTCCTTTTTATAATGTTCCCTTTCCAATTCTATTTGTAAATGGTTTACAAATATTTCCTTTTCAAATTTATTCTTGAAATATTCTAACTCCTTAAATTCTCTGAAAAATTCGCCATAACCTCCTTTGTAACGGGAGCATCGGGAAAATCCCCAAACTCGCCACACAGGCCTTTCCATTCAAAAAGAAATGTTTTGAATTTATTTTCCTTTTTAAAATATCTCCTATTTATAAATATCCCAATTTATAAATATTCCTTATTTATAAATATTTAAATTTATAAATATCTCTTATTTATAAATATTCCAATTTATAAATATTCTGTTTTCAATATCACTTTGAAAATCCCCTTATCAACATTCGGTATGTTATGGTATTCAATCATATCAAATCAAAATGTTCAATATCGTCCACGTACATATAATCAACCACAGATTATAGCCTACATCATATATTACAATATATGAAAAATAATAAAATAACTGTTGAGGAATCCAGTCGGATTCCTCCAACCTGTTTCCCTGCATCACAGATGTTAGACAATATAGATAACATCACTTTCAGTTCCATATGATATATTCTGTTAAACAGAATCAATATAGAAATTTAACTAACTGACTAGCAGTTCAATCAAACAGTCAACATACAATCAATCAGTCCATATTTAACAGTTCAAAAAATATAACATGAAAATATAAACTGTTCAGAGTTAGTGAGATTTACTCACATTGGACTGTTATCATTAAAAACGATTAACTGTCTTTGATTTAGACGGACAATTTATTTTGCCATAAATTGTAACCAGCTCGGATTAACTCCCGGTCAGTCTCATTGGTTTGCTCCCGTCCATACGATCCCAATGCAACTTACGGTTCGTCAATCTGATTTCGTATGACGAAGATACGTATTAAACAAGTTTGTATACTATAAAAATTAAAAATATGGATTTAAAATATTATAATGGGCCTTACTAACATTTTAACCAGCCCATCTTCTTTCAACAGCCCATGACCGCATACCCTTCTTCCCCCATCCTCATTTCTTACGCTCGGCTCCAGGAACAGCCATTACCGAAACCCAATGCCTTCCACCACCTTAATTACTACACTAATATTAAATTAAAAATCACCTAAATTCACTCCATTGAAAACTCTACCCTTCCATCCTATTTCCAACACGCGCGCAACCTGGTACTCACTTCCGTCGTCGAGCCTCTTCTCGCCCAGCACCGAAAAGTTGCGACACCTTTTAACCCCAAAATCCACCAAAAATACAAAATCAAAACCTCTCAACCCTATAAACGAATCTACACACTCCAATTCACGAATTAAAAACCCAATACCCCGATTTCTTAAACCCTAGTTCGCTCTGTAGAAATTTCAGCGAACGAAACAAGGGTCGAACCCCTTGAAAACGATATAGAAGTGAAGAGCAACAATTGGTGAATCCAAAAATATATAGAACTTGATTTTAGGATTTTCCTACGATTTTAATTTGATTTTTGAAGATCACGAAATTCATTTTGGGAGAAAGGAGAGTGACGACCGGTTTCTGGGTTCTGGGAAAGTGGTTTAGGGTTAGGTTATGGGTATGGGTATTTATAGAATAGATTTTATATTTTTTTTATTCGATTATTTTATTTATTTTTAACCAACGCTATTTACATTCGTCCTCTAAAATTTCTGTGATCACATACGATATCCAAAAATCACGAAAATTGACTAGTAGCTAGAGTTCGACATTACGGTCCCAACGAAACTGGTTTCGTCGAATTCCGACTCCGTATGCTCACACAGCGTATTTTTAACCGTCGAAATACTGACTATTTTCCACTCTAAAAATCCGTACGGCCACACAGTGACTCTAAAAATCACGAAACTTGGAATCTAACAACTATTTGATATTGCGGATCCAACAAAACTGGTTTCATCGAATTCCGACTTCGTTTGCAAAAGTGGCTATTTTTAAAGCCCTAAATAGCCTATTTAAATATATAAATATATTTAAATATAATTGAATTAATTATTTTAAAATTAATTATTATCGTATATCTTCACATATGATATCGTACAGCCCCAGAATATCATATCAGAATTTTCAGCTTGATATTTCAGATTCCAGATTATCTCGATGTTCAGTTTATACTGAAAATCCATTTATAACGTATATAAAGCATCGCAAATTATAAAGGAATTCCACAACGACTTTTCTGAAATTTGATTTGGACGTAAATCAAAATCTATACGATGAAATCCAGATTTTTCTCTTCCACTAGAAAGATATACTCCACCGGCTCCACACGTTTCTTGTTTCACAGAAATCCGACTTAAAACGAATCCTGTACATTCAGTTGAAGTTCAAATCGCCAAATAGCGAACTGCAGCGCCATTTCGAGCTCGTTTATAAATATATTATAAACTATACGTTCAACTGTCATCGATTCAATAAAAATCGTTATTATATTTCGAATCGAAACTCCACCAAATCTCGTATGCTATTCAATTCACACGATATTGTGAATTTCACTATTTCTGACTATTTCGACATTATAATATATTTTATTATATTATAATTATTAATTAAATATTCAATATTATTTAATTCACGTTCTCGATATCGACAAATCGATATTTAATAATTAAATAAATTAATTATTCAACAGCTAAAAAATGCGGGTTACTACAATCTTCCCCCCTTAATAAAATTTCGTCCTCGAAATTGCTAAGCTAGGGGATGACCCTATCTTCTGGGTAAAAATTTATCTGTTTACCTCTTATCTCCGGTTTCAACTGGACCAATTAATATCGACTTAAATATTAATTTATTCCGACTAACTAAATTTTCAAAAATTTTGAAAATTTTCTAACGCCTTAACTTTTCGAAAATTTTGCCAGCACCTCCTTTGTACTGGTCAATATCTCAAACTCCAACTCGCCTCTCTGGGCCTTTTTTTATCCCAAAAGAAAATCAAACAGCCAAGCGGCTTGCCAATTCGGCTCATAAATCTCATATCCATATATAATATAAACTGGTACCTTTTTGTCGGGCATATCAACTCTATCACTTCCATATGCTATCAACTCAGCATATACCAGTGTTATCTCAATTGAATTCCAATCAGTTCATATCCTCAAATCCAAATCGAATTTCATTCGAACCCCAATATCAAATTCCAAATTATTGACTCATCAACCCAATTCCATAACAGATTATTCTCTAATCCAATTCAATTCTATTTAACTCAGTTCAAGTTAATATTTTCAATTTATTTCTACTATCTTATTCTATTTAACTTCATAAGTTAAAATTAAATTCCGAAACTTAATTTCCTGGGTCTATTTCAAATCAATTTGAAATTACAATGCCAATTCAAAACATTTGAATTTCTAAACAACTTGTTTTCTCAAAACAATTCAAAAACAAAACCTTTGGTAGTAGTCCGTCACTTAGAACTCGAAAATGAACACTGATGATGTCGCGATTCATCATCAGAATCTATTTTCCCGCTATCGAAGTGAGTTCAATACTATACCACCTTCAGTTTGAAAAACGTTTTCAAAATCTCCCAGGAACTTAAAATTTCCTTATTTTAATTCCAATCTGATTTAAATTCAGATTTTTCTTCATTTTATTTCATATACTTTACTTATATGAATTCTGATTAGTCATTTAATCATTTTACCTCTTTTATAATCTTACTCGATTATAATAACAACCAACACAACCAATATACTATATCAAATATATTCAGGTAAAATTATTCCATTTACCCTCTTTCAAAACATACCATGACGGTTCATCGTATTCGAGTGTTTAGTAACCCTCATCGATACAGTGGATCAAACCGATCGACCAGAATTCACAAACAACTCAACCAATAAAACTCCACAATATAAAATCATTTTATATTAACTAACAAATACGTTCACTCGTATATATACACTCAAACTCAGTCTAGGATATTACTAATCCCATCTCTACTGAATCACGCCACAGAGCCAAGGTAATAACTAAACCAATGCTCTGATACCAACTGTAGTAACCCGAAAATCCGGGGGAATTTGAGCTGACTAAATAACACAAGTCCAACCCAAATCGCACTGGAAATTCAAGAAACTAATAGAAAGAAGACAGAGGGTGAGGATAGATAAGATAGAAACTTAGAATAGAAGAAGAAGAAGAACACAACATCAGAGTAACACGAACCTCACAGCAGAACGAATAACATATAATAGATAACATAACTTTGAAATACAACAGTTATGTATACAATAGCACTTATCAGAGTACAACACTTACAACACAGCGGAAATAACTATAGCTATATGATCTTGAAGCCTCCTGCTCCACGCTCTTCCAGTATATCTGTAAATCCCGACTACTTGACTGCCCGAACAAATTTAGGCACCCAAGAGTTTAGGGAAAACAAAATAAACTCCGGGTCAGTCATGGGACTGGTGTGAATAAACTCAAATCATTTAAACAGGTATATGATATCTCATAAGACCACGCCGTGAATACGGAACGGGTTTTTCCCTTATGAAAATCCAAATAACTTTTCAAAGCAATATCATTCTGATATTATAATAATGTCTAAGTACAAATAAATATCAATCTAGCAGCAACGCTTGCATCTCACGTTACTACAGGTATAGTATACAATCAAAATCGCAAGCACGTATTGGATGATTGGATTTCCAACTATGACAAGGTATGGAACCACCTTCCGATCAGTGTACTCTAGGAATGATACACTGGAGTTCAACAAGAACATCTTGCAACTCAGCCACACATGACCGACCACTCATTTCGCTTGAGTGTATCGAATGTACATCACCAACGGTTGGGATCAACAACCGTTCCCGTATATATATGGGACAGCATTGATAGATTTAAGAAACAAATGAATATTCACTAGATAGGTGATTATACACCCTACTTCGATGCGACCGACTTAGCCATGCTGCCTGCCCGATTTCTGTCATTTACCGGTTGATGAGGCTAGAAGCTACGCTTTATCATTACATCAGATTCACTTCGAATGCTACATTGTCAAATCCATCGAAAACACTAATTGACGTTTACAACAGTACATTACGTGTTAGCTAAAGAAGTTTCCTTCTCCGCTTCCACTCTTGGTACAGTTGAAGAAATCAATGTACGTGACCGTCTGGAAATACTATGTCAGACATCCATCTTCATTCACTTAGAAATGTCACATCGTCATACCCGCCAAATCACAAATTGACTTATTCAAAAATAACACGGGTATACAGCTAAAAGAAACGAATTCCTCCGCCACCAAACGTGAATACGTTTGAACAGATCAACTTACGCGATCCATTGGATGTACTCTGTCAGACTTTCGTCCATACAAGTTGTCCTGGGACTGGACAAACCGAAGGCACTATTCTGTAAACAGGATAGCCCTTGCATTTTACTCCGTCTTCAATTATCTTTGGCATATATGATTCGCGACGCTTATGCCAATACAGAGTGGTTCTTTGGATAATAATCCAACCGGTCTCTCCATATTAACAACGTTAAAATGGTCCAAACTTCGATAGTCTGTGATTTAACCATCAAAGAAAAACAAGTGTGCAAACAACGATATTATTTCCAGATGGAAATTATATCGAACAAACATCATTTAACATTAATCTCTTTAGTTCATTTATTTACTTATCTCCTGTTTTCCCTATATTCTAAATTCTTATTTTTCCTTTTATCAGAAAACATTTCTGATTCTCGTTTGGAAAACATTTCCAAAACTCCTTTACGATCAAACCTTACCATTTCTTAGTTAAGAAGGAAGTCACTCAAGTTGGGGTATAATTACCTCTCAGACCTTAACTGAACAACGTTATAACTTCGAAATGGTCAAAGTTTATCTTTTAATCTTTAACAACTTCTTTACGCCTTTCTCGGATTCAATTTTACTAATCCAGTTCTATATTTAAAACATTGGTTATAACGATAACGTTATAATCCCTACTTTCGAATTATCTAACTTTAATTATAACTTCTATTCTTATTAGTGAATAATTAACCTAACACTTATTTATTTATAAATAAATAAATCTCTATTTAGACACTGGAAAGTATAAGTATTTTCCCGAATTCGATATAATCGAATTTGCCGATTAACTCTCTTCGAGAAATCTCTATTTGATTAACTCTTCTTCGAATAACCTATATTCGATTTACTTCTTCTCGAATAAACGATATTCGAAAATCTCTCTTCGAATAACTAATATTCGATAACTCTTCCTTTTCAAATATCTCATATTTGAAAATCTCACTTCGATTAAACTATAATCGATAACTCCCTTCGATGAAACTAACATCGATAACTCCTTTCGATGAATCTAACATCGATAACTCCTTTCGATGAAACTAACATCGATAACTCCTTTCGATGAAACTAACATCGATTTATTTAACTCGACGAACTTAACTCGACTTACTTGGTTCGACCCATTCGATTCGATTAACTAGGCTCGACTAACTTAACTCGACTTACTTGGTTCGACCCATTCGATTCGATTAACTAGGCTCGACTAACTTGGCTAACTTAACTCGACTTACTTGGTTCGACCCATTCGATTCGATTAACTAGGCTCGACTAACTTGGTCGAACCACCCGATCAACTCAACTTATTTAACTTTAACTGGTTTTACTTGGTTTGACTAACTCAATTTATTAACTCGACTGACTAATTCAACTCGATTTACCTAACTTGATTTACTTATCTCGATTAACTGAACTAATCACTTTGATTAACTCGACTAGTTCACTTTGGTTAACTTAACCAATTCACTTAACTAATTCACTTAGTTTAACTTAACTAATTCACTTAACTCCTGTCGAATAAACTATATTCGATTAACTCCTTTACTCTATTCGAATAAACTATGTTCGATTAACTCCTTTACTCTATTCGAATAAACTATATTCGATTAACTAACTTCGAATACCATATTCGATTAACTAACTTTCGAATACCATATCCGATTAACTAACTTCGAATACCATATTCGATTAACTAACTTCGAATACTATATTCGATTTCTCCTTTCGAATGTCTATATTCGATTAACTTTATTCACTTAATAAAGATTTCCTTTTTAACAACGTTTTATTCATTTGAAAAGATTTACTTTTAAATAACGGTTCTACACTTTAACAATGATTTCCTTTTTATAATGTTCCCTTTCCAATTCTATTTGTAAATGGTTTACAAATATTTCCTTTTCAAATTTATTCTTGAAATATTCTAACTCCTTAAATTCTCTGAAAAATTCGCCATAACCTCCTTTGTAACGGGAGCATCGGGAAAATCCCCAAACTCGCCACACAGGCCTTTCCATTCAAAAAGAAATGTTTTGAATTTATTTTCCTTTTTAAAATATCTCCTATTTATAAATATCCCAATTTATAAATATTCCTTATTTATAAATATTTAAATTTATAAATATCTCTTATTTATAAATATTCCAATTTATAAATATTCTGTTTTCAATATCACTTTGAAAATCCCCTTATCAACATTCAGTATGTTATGGTATTCAATCATATCAAATCAAAATGTTCAATATCGTCCACGTACATATAATCAACCACAGATTATAGCCTACATCATATATTACAATATATGAAAAATAATAAAATAACTGTTGAGGAATCCAGTCGGATTCCTCCAACCTGTTTCCCTGCATCACAGATGTTAGACAATATAGATAACATCACTTTCAGTTCCATATGATATATTCTGTTAAACAGAATCAATATAGAAATTTAACTAACTGACTAGCAGTTCAATCAAACAGTCAACATACAATCAATCAGTCCATATTTAACAGTTCTAAAAATATAACATGAAAATATAAACTGTTCAGAGTTAGTGAGATTTACTCACATTGGACTGTTATCGTTAAAAACGATTAACTGTCTTTGATTTAGACGGACAATTTATTTTTCCATAAATTGTAACCAGCTCGGATTAACTCCCAGTCAGTCTCATTGGTTTGCTCTCGTCCATACGATCCCAACGCAACTTACGGTTCGTCAATCTGATTTCGTATGACGAAGATACGTATTAAACAAGTTTGTATACTATAAAAATTAAAAATATGGATTTAAAATATTATAATGGGCCTTACTAACATTTTAACCAGCCCATCTTCTTTCAACAGCCCATGACCGCATACCCTTCTTCCCCCATCCTCATTTCTTACGCTCGGCTCCAGGAACAGCCATTACCGAAACCCAATGCCTTCCACCACCTTAATTACTACACTAATATTAAATTAAAAATCACCTAAATTCACTCCATTGAAAACTCTACCCTTCCATCCTATTTCCAACACGCGCGCAACCTGGTACTCACTTCCGTCGTCGAGCCTCTTCTCGCCCAGCACCGAAAAGTTGCGACACCTTTTAACCCCAAAATCCACCAAAAATACAAAATCAAAACCTCTCAACCCTATAAACGCATCTACACACTCCAATTCACGAATTAAAAACCCAATACCCCGATTTCTTAAACCCTAGTTCGCTCTGTAGAAATTTCAGCGAACGAAACAAGGGTCGAACCCCTTGAAACGATATAGAAGTGAAGAGCAACAATTGGTGAATCCAAAAATATATAGAACTTGATTTTAGGATTTTCCTACGATTTTAATTTGATTTTTGAAGATCACGAAATTCATTTTGGGAGAAAGGAGAGTGACGGCCGGTTTCTAGGTTCTGGGAAAGTGGTTTAGGGTTAGGTTATGGGTATGGGTATTTATAGAATAGATTTTATATTTTTTTTATTCGATTATTTCATTTATTTTTAACCAACGCTATTTACATTCGTCCTCTAAAATTTCTGTGATCACATACGATATCCAAAAATCACGAAAATTGACTAGTAGCTAGAGTTCGACATTACGGTCCCAACGAAACTGGTTTCGTCGAATTCCGACTCCGTATGCTCACACAGCGTATTTTTAACCGTCGAAATACTGACTATTTTCCACTCTAAAAATCCGTACGGCCACACAGTGACTCTAAAAATCACGAAACTTGGAATCTAACAACTATTTGATATTGCGGATCCAACAAAACTGGTTTCGTCGAATTCCGACTTCGTTTGCAAAAGTGGCTATTTTTAAAGCCCTAAATAGCCTATTTAAATATATAAATATATTTAAATATAATTGAATTAATTATTTTAAAATTAATTATTATCGTATATCTTCACATATGATATCGTACAGCCCCAGAATATCATATCAGAATTTTCAGCTTGATATTTCAGATTCCAGATTATCTCGATGTTCAGTTTATACTGAAAATCCATTTATAACGTATATAAAGCATCGCAAATTATAAAGGAATTCCACAGCGACTTTTCTGAAATTTGATTTGGACGTAAATCAAAATCTATACGACGAAATCCAGATTTTTCTCTTCCACTAGAAAGATATACTCCACCGGCTCCACACGTTTCTTGTTTCACAGAAATCCGACTTAAAACGAATCCTGTACATTCAGTTGAAGTTCAAATCGCCAAATAGCGAACTGCAGCGCCATTTCGAGCTCGTTTATAAATATATTATAAACTATACGTTCAACTGTCGTCGATTCAATAAAAATCGTTATTATATTTCGAATCGAAACTCCACCAAATCTCGTATGCTATTCAATTCACACGATATTGTGAATTTCACTATTTCTGACTATTTCAACATTATAATTTATTTTATTATACTATAATTATTAATTAAATATTCAATATTATTTAATTCACGTTCTCGATATCGATAAATCGATATTTAATAATTAAATAAATTAATTATTCAACAGCTAAAAAATGCGGGTTACTACACATTAGAAGTCTTTTAAGGACAATGGACAGCTGTGTTTGTTGGTTGAGTAGATGGACGATTGGATGTTAGGACTTACGTTCTTCTAGACTTGAAGATTTCGGGGACGAAATCCTTAAAAGAGGGGAGAATGTAACACCCCGAATTTTCTGTTAACTATAAATTTACAAATTGAAGTATAATTAATTCTAAATGAAAGAATTAAGGGAAATGGGTTACGCCATTGCATTCGTCTCAGAATTCTGCTTGAGATAGAGTCCAAGTTTGTGGGAATCGGACTCCGTATGAAGGAGTTATGACCTCTGGAAGTTTCAAAATTCGATTTAAAATTCAAACAGTTCAAAATTCGAAAAAAACAGACCCAAACAGGGCTGGCCGGGAAAATTCCCGCCCGGACACCAGGTCGACCATAGGGTCGACCTGCCGGGTCGACCTGGTTTGACCCTGGCTGGCCTGGTTGGTTTCTGGTCGAATTTCTGAGCTGGGCTGTGTCTCTAGGGCTGATTTGTCACATTCTGGTTTGGTCTAGATTCATCTATGATCATCTGACGGCTCAAATCAATCTAAAATTCTATATAAACAACTTAAGTCTCCAACCTAAATCCACATAAAAAATTAGAGACGGAGCCGCCATGCTGTCGGGAGAAAACTGAGTGGTAAACATGATTGGATCTAGTTCACACATGCGATGAAATTATACATACTTTATGGACATGTTATATTCTTGTCATATGCTAGTGATGCTCGATGTTATGCCTAGATCTAAACATGTTTAGGCTTATGTTGTCTAAATCATATGTTGATTCATGTGACACCTATTTGGTTAGACCCCTATTTCAATGCAAGTTCACATGTATGTAAGTTGATTTAGCCTATGTCTCAAATTCACATATATGTATATTGATTTAGTCTACGTTGCAAGTTCACACCTATGATATTCATGTTGACTATTTTGCAAGTTCACACCTATGATGTTCATATTGACTATGCCAATAATGCCAAGTTTACACCTATGTCATGTTTATGTTAATGAATGCCAATTTTGTGTACGCTAAATTAGGCTAAGTTTTTAGCCTAATATTATATGTTAAAAACCATGCTAACGAAAATTAGGCTAAGATTGTTAGCCTAATATTTAAACGGGGTAACGTTGGGAAAATTGGTAATTATAGGAAACTTGACATAAATTGGTGAAAATATATGAAATTGGCATGTTTGTCACATGCCAAAATTGGTGGCACTTGAATGGTATAAATTCTTATACCAAAAATGTTAAACTTGGAAAGTGGGCCATAACATTTAATTGTTAGCAAATTTACATATAACAAGTAATAAAGACAAATATGTAAATTTAGAAAATACGAGTATGCTTAACACGAGGTTGGATTGAGTTGTGATGTAAACCTGCCCGGACCCGCCCGGCTGTCCAGTAGTCACAACAATACCTATCCAATGTGGGTGGTTAAGCATTGAGCCCAATAAGGACCCGAGGTTAGACTGAGTTACGGTGTAAACCTGCCCGGAACCGACCGGCACATCTAGTAACCGTAACAATATCTGTCTAATGTGAGTGGTCGGTGCTTTAAAAAGCTAAGGACAGACAAGTCAGGATTGTAGGGTTAAGTTAACTAAAACACTTAACCAATTCAACTTGTTAAATAAATTGATGGGTGGGGTTAGGTAAATACAGACACTTAACCACTTAACATGTTTGACTAGAAAACCCTAGTAACGGGGACCCATTTCAGCAGTAACCCAATTAGGTATCATGGTACCCTGAAACTAGGCAGGGTGGGGCACGATTTCTGGGCTGATTGTAAGTGGTCAAAAGCGACGGCGGTGGGTGCAACAATGTGGGTTCTAACGGAGTGCGGGCGTGCACACACTTCGGAGCAGACAAACAGGGAACTGGGGGCACCGGTAGTATAACCTATGCATTCTAGAATTGTGTGGGGCCGCCACCATGGGACTTGATACACCCCATGGTGAGACCAGCATAGGTATCTACAATCTTGGGGGGCCGTAAGACACAGATGATTATGCGAGTAGTAGCCGATCTTTAGAAAGGGGATCACTTCACCCTGATCATGGGGTGCCAGTTAAGACAATGCAAGTAAGTGCAGAGATATAGTGTGGGGTGCGATAGTATATTCGATTCAAAAACTGCTTTACCTTAGTTTATGATACTTCCTATTTCCAGTTTATACTTATCGTGCCCTTTTTCTTATTCACATACTGAAGAGTCACTAGACTTACCAGGATTTATGTCTGACCCTATTTTCTTTCGTCTTCTTTTCTTTCGTTTCCACTCCAGGTCCACAGGGAGGAAATAACCCAGCTTAGTCAGACTCTTTGCAAGCTTCAAGATAGTAGATGTACGGTTTGGACTCTCTTTGGCTATGGCTGTTGGACACACTCTATGGGGATTTATGCAGTTTTAATTATGTTTTTATGCTTCTATATTTAATAACCAAGACAGAAATTATGATGCAATGTTTTAGAAGTTATTATGTGGTAGTTATGGAAATGTTTTGTATGAACACATATTTATGAAATAAAAAGTCTGTTGTTTTCCGCTGCTTATATATATGTGTTTATATCTGTCTTGTGTTTTTCCTCCACCAAAGTTAAGGCATTCCATTTGTGAGTGACCTTAATGGAGGGTGGGGTGTTTCAGCAACAAAAGTCATCAACTTTTATAATATGAGTCAACTCTAGATGTTACTGAAAATAAAAGCTAACAGATTAAGTTCAACTATTATTTTATCCCATTGATTCAGGTAACAGTAAGGCAATATCTAAACGTAGGCTATGATATCAACATGATAAAGACTTGACTTATGCTATGCCGACTCTACACAAAAACTGTCAACGGATATACAAATGCTAAAATTATACATAAATCTTAATTCAAATATAATTATGGAGCTACGTATCCTATGGTTCCAAGCTTGCTTGTAGTTTCCACGGATACGTTGCCATCAAGAAGCAGCTTAGAAATGCCAAAGTCACTTGTGGTATAAATCTAACACTTCTATCGGTTTAGTCAGTCCATTATCTAAATATAAAACCAAATCCTCCTTTCCACGGTAAATTTTCCCCACAGAAATCTGCATTTGAACGGATAAGTTCATAGTATGAAACAAGTACATGGTTATATAGTGGCATCCCGTTAGTTTGAATCAAACTCCATTGCTTTCTTTTCGAGCAAAATGCACATGCAAGACATACACATAGAAAATTTGCCGGGGCTACTCTACACACTTCTAGTCCTGTAAATGCTCATCAGTGGATTTTATCCCATTGCTTACTGAAAATAAAAGCTTACAGATTAAATTCAATTTTTATTTTATCCCATTGATTCATTTTCAGGAGCAAGTTACCTACGTATCAACACCAAAAGATACAACGATGTTCAAACTATTAGAAAATGCTAATCCAGCTAATAAGCATTTTCATGTTAATTAATATTCCCCCAAATTGGTATGTCCCGGTAATGAACTGTTCTCTATCTAAAATATTTCAATAGAAATATCATCTTAATCTGACTTGACTACCATTGTTAATTCAACTGGAATAAACTCAGCAAACCTTAACAAGAGGGTGAGTGAGCAATTCTGGAACTTCTGAGTGAAATTCTGCTAGCATATTTAAACACTATCAACACCAATTATAGACAAACACATAATTTATAAGGCGGTTTAAATGAATGACCTACAAAAACTTGGATGCATTTGTCAATAAGCACGAGCAGGCAAAATTTGTCGGGATAAATGAGCTCACGAAGCTTCAAATGATAGATATTAAGTGGAATCATGTAGAATGGAGAAAGTATGAGTCTGGACCCTGCACATTAACATGGATAAAGAAGGTAAAGAATACTTCCTTAGCAATAAACGGAAAATTATCAGTGCCAAATAATTTACATAAAACCATGCAACCACCTGGTATTGGCAGCACTAGTATTAGATTAACTCGTCGTAGCAAGCAAAATGGGGAGTCCCTCGTTTTTCAGGTAAAGCATTAATAACCTGATTTTATTGGACTAATCATGCATAATTCTCCGTCATCGTCGGCCTGCAGCAATCAGTAGCATTAATATCCTGATTTTGTTGGACTAATCATGCAAAATGATGTTAAAGAAAAGAGCAAACTATCATACAAAATAGTACTCAATAATGTTGAGCCCATATACCAGCACTCAATAAATAGAACTTAAGTCCATTTAATCAGTACTTGGAAGCAAATAACAAATTAAAATCATGAAAATCTACAGCACGCCAAATGAATAATTTATGAATACACATGCAATCTATATAGAATATTATTCCAAATGCAAATATAGTATAATGAATGACTTACATCAAAACTTTGGCCAAGATGTGTAAAAACTATAATCACTACTTAAGGAATTTTGAGGTTTACACCTCCACTAACCAAAAAATAATATAAACTACTACTTTCTAGTGCACATTAACATTTATTTTCCAGGTTTTAAATAGTAAAAGCAAAAGAAGGTAAAACACAGTTTCAAAAATGCCTTTTCGTGGAAGAACACTCCTCAATGCCTGGAATATAAGCAAAAATTGAAGTACTAATATAAAGTTGCCCTTTTTTTGTTGGGACCATGTTCGTTACCTGATGTCACCCCTAAATATGTCCAACAGTCATAGGTTTGCATTATTTAATAGAATTATAATCACAGCCCAAAATGAGAGTATGTATTGTGGGATAAATGGTTCAAACTCTATTGTTTTTGATACACTTGCTAATAGGCAGAACACTTTGAAATTTAAGAAAGTATCAGAGTTTTTTTTTCCACATGTAAATCTACCCCATACATGGAAAAAAAATGAAACTGGAGTAGACAAACATAAAGTAGAAAATGGAAATCCGGAACAATGATCTATGGATAAGTTTGTCCTTAACTTGGAGTAGACAAACATATGGTGCACGCCATCCTATATCCTACTATTTATTCAGTGACATTTGTATATGTTTTGTTCATTTCTTATGTTAACACATCGAGATATAGGTAAAAAGGAATTTGAACTCGTTGAAAGGCAGCACCACTAAGTTGCTGCGAGCAACTCAAACTACCGCCAGCAACGCTGGTAGGCAGCCAGTAGCACCAGAACTGATGCGAGCAACACTAGAGAAACAATAAAAAGATTCTATATCGGTTTGGAGTAGTGATACTATAATTTCCATTGCTTGAAATAAACCAGGCTTTCATGTAAGCTTCATAAACTTCATTATCGTTAAAACTAATTTCCTTCCAAATGCGGATACTATAATTTTGATAAAATAAATCAGGGACTAGTGATAATGGAAAACAAATCCCAGGTTTGTTTATCAGCCAAAAATTTAGCATCCACTATTTTAAGAACTGATGCATCAGTGAGAACAAATTCAATAATAAAACCAAGCTCGGTTACATTTCAAATAAAAGAAAGTCACCTAAACATTCTAAAGATGATCCAATCTGAAACTTAAGTCATGGTTTTCCGACCAAAATCTATTAGCGGACATTCTTCATGAGTTTTTTTCTCCAAATCAAATGAAATCACCAAAATCTAAAGATAAAATCAAACAATTCACCATTGATATCTTCAACCTTTCTACGACACCTCCATCTCCTTCCGATTTGAAAATAGATTGGGACGATATTGCTGAACCAGAAAACCAGAAAGCTTGCGTCGTGATTTGGAAAGAAACAAAATCCCTAATTTTATTGTGTCGGCCATCAGAAAGAGAAGAGAGACCCGATTAGTAGCTATGAAATAAAGCCAATCTGAAATCGAATTAAATCATAGGATAATCCTAGTTTTCGATCACTATTAGAAAGAAAGCCGACATCTTTTCTCAATTAAAAAAACAAAGGCAAATAGCTAAGGGGAAAATGAAAATTTAGGGCAAACAAGTTGAGGCAACGAAGGAAAATCAGAATGATGCGGATCACTAAACTGGACCGTTTGATCGTATTGACGTAGAATGATAATTTTATTCACGCGGCACTACAACACATGTTGATATCTATGCTAACACATTGAAGTCTGCGTTGCAATAGACAAGAAACAACATAGCAATGACAATATTGTAGCTAGCAACACCATGGATTTTCATTGCGATAGGCCATTTATGGCGTAGTGATTATAACGAATAATGAGTACAAAAATATAATAGGAGACAGGTCGATCGCCTATCTGCTACATACATGTCTAGACCTAACTACTTACTAAACAGATATCTATCATCATGCACGGTGAGATGAGTTATAGTAAATAACTATAGGCTAAAACAATAAATTACACAATGCAGTTTCACATCTTAACTTAAGCAAGTGGCAAGCAGTCCTGGTGACAACTTTACATAAAACCTTACAGAGTAGATTGAATTACTAAATAACTTGACAAATCTCAGTCATGCTAACTTATCGCTATCAACCAACATATCAACATCAACACAATGACATAACTTGTCAAAGATCAGCTACCAACTCCACACTATTGTGACAACAATCCAAATATAATAAACACCAGAGGCACTGCAGCTTCCCTTCCACGACGCTAACCACACAAAGACGATAAACTCTCAAATCAGACCACAACCGACACTTAAGTATCCACTGTTGACACAACCAACAAGCAACACACAAAATATTACCTCAGAAAACAAAATATAGGCTTACTCAACTCAGTGCAAAAAAGCAAGCCAACCAATAGTTGGTCAGGAGATCCAAAGCTTGACACAAGAAAGGGGCCCAATGATTTCAGAGATCCCGAAGCCAAACATGAGAAGACAGGATCCACTTATACAGGGATCCTTAAGCAGCCTATACAATGACGCCTGAGATATTTTCACAAGTGAATTCACGATAGAAGAAGAATAGGGGTGGCGAACACCAGGGCGGAAAGATCAAGAGGAACTTACCAGAAGTCCACCGAGTCAGCGGTGAATAAGAGAATGGTAGAGCAGTAAACATAAGGTGATTCGGTATTTAGGGGTCGAACTGATGTAACCTGCCGATTTGAAAAATGATTTGAATCTGGTGGTAGAGGTTTTAAACCACAATAGAGAAAGTTAGGGTAGGATAGGGAAAGGATGGAGAGAGCAGAGGTAGGTCAACGAAGAAGAGGAGGAGTGATTTTAGAAGGAGGCAGGAGAAGTAAAAACCATAGTCGTCATGGAGATTTAGAAATCAATTTACAAATTTAATCAATTCTAAAATATTTAACTCCATTATATATTAGTTTCAAAATCTCAACTTAATAAATTCATGTCATATTAATTTATTGAATTTCTACATCATATCTATTAAAAAACAATTTAAATTAATAAGTCTTATTTCTTTTAAATCATCAAAACAATTTAAGTCACAAATTCACTCTTGACTTATCTTTTAAATTTTCTTAATTAAAGTATTGATAAAAATCAATGTTATACATTAAATTATAATTTTAAAATATAATTTAAACTAAATTGAAATATTAATTAAATTAATTATTAAGCATATTTTTATTATGTTAAATTATTTAAAATTACATAATATTATAAAAAAATCTTAGATTTAAATTTAAAAAAATATTAACTTATAAATTAAAACTTTTAAACATATAATTTATTTCAATAAAAACTTAGTCAAAATTCTAAAATAAATTTATTAAAACAAATTATGCTTTATAAACCCTAGAAAATACTTTTAAATAGACTGACGGTGTCCGTATAAAATTTTCTACCTTGGTCAAGTGATGCAAGTATATATATACATACGTATATATGTCATTTCAATCCATTTAAATTCAATTTTGGGTATGTATCATTTCAATCCACATCACAATAAATTCAGTTACAATTTCCTAAATCTATACAGTCATCTGGGTATGTACCATTTCAACACGTAGTGATTTTTCTAATATAGAGGGAACTTGCATTGTGAGAAGAAAATTAATATAACATTACAGATATCATGCATGAATCAGAATATGTCATATAATCAAATTAACTTGCAAATAATTTGTGTTATATAGGTCATAAGTGTGTGTTACATGTGCACAGGTTCAAACAGACAATTGGGTTTTTCTTGAACAATCCTAACATTTCAAGTGACATTTTAAGAGATGCTAATTCACTAAACAAAATGTTAACCATGAGCAAGAAATCCCTCACCTTTTGTGGCTAAGAGAAGGTAACTATGCCAATACCGAATATAAAAAAACGCCTTAAGCAATTTAAAGAAAGTGAGCGGAGTTTCATGGCAAAGGAAGACGGGTTTACATTTTCACAAAATTTACAAAATAGAACTAAAATTTGATCATTTGAAAACTGATTTTGAACCTATTAGCTACTGAATTTGAAAAATGACCAACAATAAAGTTTTTGAAAATTATTTTCTCTTTAACTTTAGAAATAAATATAAACCGAATTTTGATAAATTTTGGGTGAGATAATGCTGAAATAGAAACCAAAATTTTCGAATTAGAAAATCTAAGGTTGAAAGATTCTCGTTTTTTATATAGTAAAATACAAAAATTGAAAAAGTTATAAACATGAAAATTGTAGGTTATTCGATTAGAATGAATCTAAAAAATAAAAAGGTAATTTTAAGTTTCTAACATGAAGTTTTAGTCATAAGAAAATAAGGCAAAAATATGGAAAAGAATAGAAAATCAAAAAGAGAGAAAATGGGGATTTGGTCTAAGCTTTTATGGGTCGACCGAGGCATATGTGGCTTGATAGTGGCCCCCAGACGTGGTGCAGGTTAGGTCAGAGACGTGGTAGCTGCTGGCCAGCGGTACAGTCCAAGATGGTGGTGGCTTGGGTCAAAAAAGAATAGGAAAGCTAGGCTTATTTTAAAGAGGAAAAGAGGTTTAAATCTTGGGTTTTAAGAGGAGATTGTGGAGCTAGGGGCGCGAGCTATCAGAGGCGGTGGCAGGTCGGATGGGAGGCTCTGACCAGATGGTGGCGGAAGTGATCACTAGCGAAGGTGGAGATGGGAAATTGGAGAGGAGGTTGTAAGATGCTAGTTTTTTTCTAGATTTCGATATTTTAGAATTTAGAGAGAGGCTTAGAACTTTAGGAACTTATTTTGATTTGTGAATCTAAATGGAGAGGGAGAATGTGGAAATTTCAGTAAGGAGTTATAGAGAAGAAGATAATGAGAGAAAAATATATGTGATTTACTTTTATTTGAGAGATTTCTCATCCGAGAAGTCTCTTCGGATAATTAACATACAAACTCAAGAGACTTGAGTTTGAATGAATCACAAGCCCAAGTATAACCCAAAAGAAAACACTGTCTAATAGCAAAGAGGAGGAAGGAAAATAAGATATATGCACGAACACCGTCCGATTTGCGTATTTTTATAGAGAATAACACAAATTTTGAGCAAACAGAAACATATTTTGATGAAACGAGAAATGGAGACCATCTAAAAATTCAGAGTAGAATCTAGAAAAAATTATAAGTTCAAATTACTAAAACTTAAAATTTCAAATTATAATCAAGTATTGACCAAACACAGAGATTTTATAAATTTCTTATTTTGTTAAACTTAATCAAACGTTTTACTCAACATTACAATCAAAATAAAGTTTAATGTATTTAAGTTAAATTTCAGTTAGAATGTTAATTTAAGATCACTAAATTTTCAAATTATCACAAAACTTCTTATGATTTCTGACACGCAAATCTGCTAATAAATCTTTGAATAATTACTAGTTTACAATTAAGAAAACAAATTACATCAATCAAAGCATAGTGATTTTACGCCAATAATCAACATCAGTTGATGGATGTAATCTTCTGGAAGGAATAAAGGTTCTTCTGCAGCAATTTTTGCAAGTACGTACCCTACTGACCAAACATCAGTAGTTGTGTATTCTAAATAGTTAAGATGTATTTCGGGTTAGGTATAATTTTCATGTTTTATAGATTAAACATTTTATTTGTCAAGGCCGACCAGTTTTTAAAGTGATCTGTAACCCCTTTTATGATAACAAATAATAAATACAGTACATACAGGAGTAAGGCCGATCGCCTAACTGCTAGTTCATTTTTCAAAATGGATCGTCCACTGCAACTATTCTATTTTACAGCACAGGAGCTAGGCCATATCCTAAAATACTAAGAAAATCTCCATATAGGAAGAACAAAATCTCAATTATATTTTGACCTGACACTATTACAAGCATAATACCCGTGCAAATTACATAAAACAAGCTTTCATGTAGACTAGGAAAAACAACAAGAGATGTAAACAATAACTAAAGGGGTAACTGGAAACCAAAAAGCACAACAATACAGCAAAGGAGCTTGCAGCACATTCCATGGAGATTGAATCGAAGAAAAAGGAGCAATTCATTGACATAGAATTAAAGAAGATGACAAGTTCTCCCTAGATCGTAGCACAACCAAAACAGCAAATGGATGGACAAGATGACATGATTAATGCACATAACAAACTTCACACCAATGACTCGTGACATAGCATCACAAACAAAATGCACCACAACTATGAAATATTCTTCTAATAGCCAAATTGACATAGGGACACAACAAATGCCATAACAACAAGCCTAAAGAGAACCAAAAATGCCACAGTAGCATAGTGCTATCGCCATAGTTAAAGGCAAACGACAATGAAGTGCCAGAAAATAGCAAAGACTACAGAGTCCCCAACACCAACAAAGCCAACAACTCAAACCCCAAAAACATACTCCAACCAAATAATACTACAAATTCATAATTGACATACTTGAACGTGAACCTCCCAAAAAGCCAAACCAGAGCAACCCAGCGGCAAACCAACAACCTAGCTACAAGAACCACAAAAAACCACAAGGGTTCCAGATCCACCATTGTCGAGCAAATCTCATACCATACGGTGCTATGCAGTTAACCCCGCTAAAGCCCTGCAATATCCCCGCTATAGCCCACAGCGCTCTTCAACCGCTACGCTATTTCAGTTTAGTGCTGATGAACAGTAGATCCGCTTTTAGCCATGCTTTTTGCCGTTGCATCCTCTAAATCAAGGCTTTTTAGCTTCAGCTTTAGCAGTATTAATATATATAACTTTGTTTGACTAGTTCTCTATTTACAAAGTCCAACAAATTGGTTTAAAGGGCTAAATTTAAGGCATAAGTGTCTATAATAATCAATTGTAATCATCAAATTTACTGTGCGTAACTATGATATTTCATGATTTTGTTATAAAAGATTAATTTTATTACACATATATAATGCGAGAAAGATGATTAATAAATTTTCAAATATTTGATTTTATATCTAATGAACCTTTTTGCGCCTCCGCTATATCCCCGTTATTTGTCCACTTTATCCCCGCTACACCTTCTTGCACCTTCACCGCTATATAAACGTTAAGCGCTTTAACTGCATAGATACTATGACCTAATCGTGGAATAAAGATAGTGAAATGGAGAAGTCGCGATAGTACATGATCGTCGCTAATCTATGAATTAGAAAAGCGCGATATTTGTAATGAAATTCTGCAAGCGCACAAGTGTGTAGCATACAGGTCGAACACAGGGAGGTAAATTAAAATCAAATTATTTATCTAATCTCTTGGGCGAGTTAGACGAAGCTGGAGGTTGATTTTGCAAAACAAAACAAAATTAAAACTGTAATTTGATTCAGAACAGATCTAACTGAACCGACGATCAAATCACAATTTCAATGGAAAAGCAATGAAACTATGAATCAGATTCAAATCTAATCAAATCCAATTTAACCTATGAACGCGATTAAAATACAGAAAATAAAAATGCAGAATATAAATAACAACAGGAAATAAAATTAGGATTACCGCTGAATCTAATCAGACGGTCAATCACTAATGAAAAGAAATGAAAAATACAAATAGTGTTCTACCGAATCTAATCGTGTAGACAACACTAACTGCTAAGAAATAGAAAAAAATGCAGAAAATAAAAAGAAGAAGAAGTAGAAACTTTATTAGAAATAGAAAATTGGATATAGGATAGGATGGTGGCTACAAGGGTATTTATAGGGTAGATAGCCAAACCCTAACCCTAATGATAATTGGGCCTGGTTATTACATCACTAATTAGTTTACAATGAGAAACATAAATGGGCCTTAGATAAATAAAGCAAATTTGGGCCTTTTCTCTTTTTCTCTTGCTTCCTTGACACTTCTTCATTGATTTGTGATGTGCAAAGCCTTTTTATCAATCCTTTTCTTGTCCAACAGTAGCCAGATGTGAGATCTTCATCTACAATTCTTCAAAATGCAAATACACAGCAAATTGATCTCTATTTCTCTACATTTCTGGTTGCATGCGGGCTGAGTTGGAATATCTGTAAAAGTAACAAAACAATACCCAAGTAATATTTATTTATATACAAAAGATAAGATATAAGAACATAAAATAAACACATTTCTATGTCAATCAAATACCCCCACACTTATCTTTTTGTAACGACCCGGAAAAATGCGATCTTGGTTATCCGATATACAACACATATCGAACATCCAAGGATCAAAAATAACCGAATAGTTAATGAAAGAAATTAGAAGGTGAGAATAGATAAGATAGAAACTTAGAATAGAAGAAGAAGAAGAACACAACATCAGAGTAACACGAACCTCACAGCGGAACGAATAACATATAACAGATAACATAACTTTGGAATATAACAGTTATGTATACAATAGCACTTATCAGAGTACATCACTTACAACACAGCGGAAATAACTATAGCTATATGATCTTGAAGCCTCCTGCTCCACGCTCTTCCAGTATATCTGTAAATTCCTGACAACTTGACTGCCCGTACAAAATTAGGCACCCAAGAGTTTAGGGAAAACAAAACAAATAAACTCCGGGTCAGTCATGGGACTGGTATGAGTAAAACAGTTTAAACAGGTATATGAACAAGTAAACGATATCTCATAAGACCACGCCGCAGAATGGAACGGGTTTTTCCCTTATGAGAATCCAAAATATCTTTATATCAAAAACCTTTTGATATTATAATAATGTCTATGTACAAATAGATATCAACTAGCAGAAACGCTTTCATCTCACGTTCTACATATATAGTATACAATCAAAACCGCAAGCACGTATTGGGTAATGGATTTCCAACTATGACAAGGTATGGAATCACCTTCCGATCAGTGTACTCTAGGAACGATACACTGGAGTTCAACAAGAACATCTTGCAACTCAGCCACACATGACAGACCACTCATTTCGCTTGAGTGTATCGAATGTACATCACCAACGGTTGGGATCAGCAACCGTTCCCGTATATATATGGGACACCATTGATAGATTTAAGAAACAAATGAATATTCTCTAGATAGGTGATTATACACCCTACTTCGGTGCGATCGACTTAGCCATGCTGCCTGCCCGATTTCTGTCATTTACCGGATGTGAGGCTAGAAGCTACGCTTTATCATCACAATAGATTCACTTCGAATGCCACATAGTCAGATCCATCGAAAATCACTAATTGACGTCTACAACAATACATTACGTGTCAGCTAAAAGAAGTTTCCTTCTCCGCTTCCACTCTTGATACGGTTGAAGAAAATCAATGTACGTGACCTTTCTGGAAATACTCTGTCAGACATCCATCTTCATTTACTTAAAATGTCACATCGTCATACCCGCCAAATCACAAATTGACTTATCCAAAAATAACACGGGTATACAGCTAAGAGAAACGAATTCCTCCGCCACCAAACGTGAATACGTTTGAACAGATCAACTTACGCGATCCATTGGATATACTCTGTCAGACCTTCGTCCATACAAGTTGTCCTGGGACTGGACAAACCGAAGGCACTATTCTGTAAACAGGATAGCCCTTGCATTTTACTCCGTCTTCAATTATCTTTGGCATATATGATTCGCGACGCTTATACCAATACAGAGTGGTTCTTTGGATAATAATCCAACCGGTCTCTCCATATTAACAACGTTAAAATGGTCAAAAACTTCGATAGTCTGTGAGTTAACTATCAAAGAAAAACAAGTGTGCAAACAACGATCTAAATTCCAAATGGAATGTCAATCGATCAATCATCATGTATATCTATACATATTTCCTTATTTTCTATATTTAGAAAATATTTGTTATCAACGTTGGAAAACATTTCCATTGTTTATTTACGTATCACTATCCTTCCACAACTATCAGACTCTAACTATAAACTAACAAGAGAACAACTTCCTAAGTATAAACCCCGAAGGCCGAAACCAACATCAGATCGATACCCAGGAAATCATTCAACTTATTAATCTCTAGTCAGATTCTAATTTTGCTTAACTTTATATTCTTTAACTCCATTCGCTCAACTCTAGATCGCAGCGATCACAATGGTTACGCCTGATTCCCTCAGGAAACATCCGACCGTCGTAGGCTATTTACAGCCCTGCGAATTACGCTAGCAGTCGTGCTAAATGGCAACTCATCCTGAATAACTATGTTTGTTTTAACTCTAACTGTTTAACTCTAACTGTTTAACTCTAACTGTTTAATTTGACCAATTCATTTCGAATAACTTACCCTGGTAACACTTGGATTAACTTAACCTGACTTGGCTAATTTAACTTATTAACTTGACCAATTCATTTCGAATAACTTAACCTGGTAACACACTTGGATTAACTCCTATCGAATAACTAATATTCGATTAACTCACTTTCGAATACCATATTCGATTAACTAACTTCGAATACCATATTCGATTTACTAACTTTCGAATACCATATTCGATTAACTCCTTTTTAACAACGTTTTATTCATTTGAAAAGATTTACTTTTAAATAACGGTTCTACACTTTAAAAATGATTTCCTTTTTATAATGTTCCCTTTCCAATTCTATTTGTAAATGGTTTACAAATATTCCTTTTTCAAATTTATTCTTGAAATATTCTAACTCCTTAAATTCTCTAAAAAAATTCGCCATAACCTCCTTTGTATCGGAGCATCGGGAAAATCCCCAAACCCGCCACACAGGCCTTTCCATTCAAAAAGAAAATAGTTTGAAATTATTTCCTTTTTGAATATCTCCTATTTATAAATATTCCCATTTATAAATATCGCTTATTTATAAATATTCCAGTTTATAAATATTCTGTTTTCAATATCACTTTGAAAATCTCCTTATCAACATTCCGGTATGTTATGATATTCTACGTATCAAATCACGATGATCAATATCGTCCAAACACATATAATCGACAACAGATTATATATCACATCATATAACACAATATATGAAAAACAATAAAATAACTGTTGAGGAATCCGGTCGGATTCCTCCAACCTGTTTCCCTGCATCCACAGATGTTACACAGTATAATATACATCAAATTTCATCCCAACATGAAATATACTGATAATCAGAATCCATATTTGATTGACGGTTTTCTATATATAACTATATCTACGTTTTCAATCCAATCTATTTAACAGTCCAATTTAACAGTCCAATTTAACAATCAATACACAACAATCAATCATTAAAAATAAAGTACAGTTTATACAAATATAAACTGAACAGAGTTAGTGAGATTTACTCACTTTTGCGCGTTAACCGTTTAAATAACGGTTTGCGTTATTTGATTTCGACGGACAATTTATTTCGCCATAAATTGTAACGAGCTCGGATTCACTCCCTGTCAGCTTCATTGTGAAGCTCTCGTCCATACGGTCCCAACGGGTCCTGGTATGTCGGCCCACTACCCTTTCTACATTCCAGACCCGCAACCTTTATCCCTGTACAAAACTTCCTCAATCCAATAAATCCCACCAACATCATCCAGTACAACAACAACAAAATGATGAACCCATACCAATTCTATTTGAACCACACAACCTTCACGTTGCTGCTGCCCTCTTCACTAAGAGCTGACCCCCGTCCTCCTTAACTCCTCTCCTTCTCCGATGAAACCACACGCTCCAGGTATTTTCCCCAAAACAGAAATGGCTGATTTTCCTGAGACCCAAACCGCTCCATCTCCTCACCGATCAACCAACGACCACTACCGTTGAATTCCCTTCCGCGAACACTCCGCCATCATCTCCACTCTCCTCCACTCGCGTGTACGAAACTGCTTCCGTCGTTCTGCCGTACTCGCGTTGCCACCGTGAAAGCAACGAACTCGATCAGCACTAGAAATGCTCAAACATACACAAATGAAGCTATTCTATCCCATGAATATGAGTTCGAACTCGGATTCATCGATTTATGCACACATCTCCAGAATTTCCTAGCCCTAGCCACTGCGTGAAAATCTTGGATTCCCTGACTTGGTTCGAGTTACTCAGAACTTATACCAGCGTGAAGAGGGACTTAGCAGGAACTCGATCACACATATATTAGGATTTTAGGATTTTGTTTGGAAATTGTTTTGATTTTCTAAGACTTGCGTTTTGCTTGAGGATGAAAAAAACATACTGACGGCGGAAAAGAGGTTTTATAGAGGATCGTCAAATTTTGTGTGGCTGTAAACATCAGAATGGTGGCATGTTTGGGTTCACACAACTTAGATATTTTATTTTATTTTTCTTTATTCGATCACTTGCTTTCTAAAAATCACCATGATTACATACGATACCTAAAAATCACCAAATTAGACATGTAGCTAGAGTTCGCCATTACGGTGCCAACGAAACTGGTTTCGTCGAATTCCGAATCCGTATGCTCACTCAGCGTATTTTTAACCATCGAAATACTGACTGTTTTTCACTCTAAAAATCCATACGGCCACACAGTAACTCTAAAAATCACGAAACTGGAAATCTAACAACTATTTGACATTGCGGATCCAACAAAATTAGTTTCGTCGAATTCCGACTTCGTTTGCAAAAGTGGCTATTTTTAAAGCTCTGAATGACTCATTTAAATATATAAATATATTTAAATATAATTAAATTTAATATTTAAAGATAAATATTATCGTATATATTCACATATGATATCGTACAGCTCCAGAGTATCATATCAGAATTTACAGTTTTATATTTCAGATTTTAGATTTATCGATATTTAGTTTATATCGAAAATCCTTTTATAACGTAAATAAAGCGTTGCAAAATATAAAGGAATTCTACAGCGACTTTTCTGAAATTTGATTTGGACATATCTCAAAAATCTACACGACGAAATCACGATTTTTCTCTTCCACTAGAAAGATATACTCCACCAGCTCCACACGTTTCTTGTTCCACAGAAATCCGGCTTAAAACGAATCCTGTACATTCAATTGAAGTTTGAATCGCCAATTTACGAACTGCAGCGCCATTTCGAACTCGATTATAATTATATTATAATTATACGTTCAAACCATCGTCGATTGAATATATTCGTTATTATATTTCGAATCGAAACTCCACCAAATCTCGTATGCTATTCAATTCACATGATATTGTGAATTTCACTATTTCCGACTATTTCGACATTATAATATATTATTATATTATAATTATTTATTAAATATTCAATATTATTTAATTGAACGATCATTAACTTCTCTAAATCACCAATTATATAATTAAATAAATAAATTATATATCTCTAAAAATGCGGGTCATTACATTCTTCCCCCCTTATAATAATTTCGTCCTCGAAATTGCTAAGGTAGGGGACGACCCTATCTAATGGGTAAAAATTTATCTGTTTACCTCTTATCTTCGGTTTCAACTGAACCAATTAATATCGATTAAAATATTAATTTATTCCGACTAACTAAATTTTCAAAAATCATGAAAATTTTCTAACGCCTTAACTTTTCGAAAAATTTCGCCAGCACCTCCTTCGTACTGGTCAATATCTCAAATTCCAACTCGCTCTCTGGGCCATCTCCAACCCAAAAGAAAATCAAACAGCCAAGCGGCTTGCCAATTCGGCTCATAAATTCCAAACTCATATAAAATATAAACTTGTACCTTTTTGTCGGGCTTATTAACTTTATCACTTTCACCTGCTATCAATTCAGCATATACCAATATCAATCAAATCAAACTCTGATCTGTTTATCCTCTACACACCCATTCGTTTGTCCGAGCCAAATTCAACTTTTAAATCAAAGTTCTATTCTCGATTTCAAATCCATAACTTCCCAACCAAATATCGTTTCAAATCCCTATCTTATAAATCCAATTTTATCTTGATAATTTCTATTACAATTCAAATTCCACTTAACCGGATTCCATTCCAGTTTGTCTTCACGAATTTTAATTCAATTGCTTTTAAATTCAGACTGTCTTTTTCCTGGGAGTTTTAAACCGCTTGGTTTTTCTCAAAACCCAAACTTTCCTTTGCAGGATTCAAACAATTTTGTTTTTCTCAAAACAATTAAAAATCAAAATCCTTGGTAGTAATCCGTCACTTACACACTCGAAAATGAACACCGATGATGTCATGATCAACATCGGAATCTATTTTCCAGCTATCGAAGTGAGTTCAATACTATATCACTTTCAAATCCATTTCTAAATACTTTCATTTTTGAAATCACTTTCAAAATATCCTTCACAAGGCTTGTAAAATCTCCCAGGATTTTAAAATTTTCTTATATTCAATCCTGATTCATTTACAAACACCTTTCCCATTTCTGGGATCTTAAATTCCAATTCCGATCTAAATTCAGATTTAATTCATCTTATTTCATATACTTCACTTGTATAAATTCTGATTGGTTATGTATAACCATTTTACATTTTATAATCTTATCTGATTATAATCACTACCAACATATCCTATATATGATAATATATCACATATCCATACTGTGTCGGTCCATCGTATTCAAGTGTTTATTTACTCCTACCGATACAGTGGATCAAACTGATCGACCAGAACTCATAAACAACTCAGCCAATGAATCTCCCTAATATAAAACCATCTTTATATCAAATACAAATACGCACTCGTATATATACACTCAAACTCAATCTAGGGTATTACTAACCCTATCTCTACCGAGTCACGCCACAGAGCCAAGTAATTCTTAACTTAAGCTCTGATACCAACTGTAACGACCCGGAAAAATGCGATCTTGGTTATCCGATATACAACACATATCGAACATCCAAGGATCGAAAATAACCGAATAGTTAATGAAAGAAATTAGAAGGTGAGAATAGATAAGATAGAAACTTAGAATAGAAGAAGAAGAAGAACACAACATCAGAGTAACACGAACCTCACAGCGGAACGAATAACATATAATAGATAACATAACTTTGGAATATAACAGTTATGTATACAATAGCACTTATCAGAGTACAGCACTTACAACACAGCGGAAATAACTATAGCTATATGATCTTGAAGCCTCCTGCTCCACGCTCTTCCAGTATATCTGTAAATTCCTGACTACTTGACTGCCCGTACAAAATTAGGCACCCAAGAGTTTAGGGAAAACAAAACAAATAAACTCCGGGTCAGTCATGGGACTGGTATGAGTAAAACAGTTTAAACAGGTATATGAACAAGTAAACGATATCTCATAAGACCACGCCGCAGAACGGAACGGGTTTTTCCCTTATGAGAATCCAAAATATCTTTATATCAAAAACCTTTTGATATTATAATAATGTCTATGTACAAATAGATATCAACTAGCAGAAACGCTTTCATCTCACGTTCTACATATATAGTATACAATCAAAACCGCAAGCACGTATTGGGTAATGGATTTCCAACTATGACAAGGTATGGAATCACCTTCCGATCAGTGTACTCTAGGAACGATACACTGGAGTTCAAAAAGAACATCTTGCAACTCAGCCACACATGACCGACCACTCATTTCGCTTGAGTGTATCGAATGTACATCACCAACGGTTGGGATCAGCAACCGTTCCCGTATATATATGGGACAGCATTGATAGATTTAAGAAACAAATGAATATTCTCTAGATAGGTGATTATACACCCTACTTCGGTGCGACCGACTTAGCCATGCTGCCTGCCCGATTTCTGTCATTTACCGGATGTGAGGCTAGAAGCTACGCTTTATCATCACAATAGATTCACTTCGAATGCCACATTGTCAGATCCATCGAAAATCACTAATTGACGTCTACAACAATACATTACGTGTCAGCTAAAAGAAGTTTCCTTCTCCGCTTCCACTCTTGATACGGTTGAAGAAAATCAATGTACGTGACCTTTCTGGAAATACTCTGTCAGACATCCATCTTCATTTACTTAAAATGTCACATCGTCATACCCGCCAAATCACAAATTGACTTATCCAAAAATAACACGGGTATACAGCTAAGAGAAACGAATTCCTCCGCCACCAAATGTGAATACTTTTGAATAGATCAACTTACGCGATCCATTGGATATACTCTGTCAGACCTTTGTCCATACAAGTTGTCCTGGGACTGGACAAACCGAAGGCACTATTCTGTAAACAGGATTGCCCTTGCATTTTACTCCGTCTTCAATTATCTTTGGCATATATGATTCGCGACGCTTATGCCAATACAGAGTGGTTCTTTGGATAATAATCCAACCGGTCTCTCCATATTAACAACGTTAAAATGGTCAAAAACTTCGATAGTCTGTGAGTTAACTATCAAAGAAAAACAAGTGTGCAAACAACGATCTAAATTCCAAATGGAATGTCAATCGATCAATCATCATGTATATCTATACATATTTCCTTATTTTCTATATTTAGAAAATATTTGTTATCAACGTTGGAAAACATTTCCATTGTTTATTTACGTATCACTATCCTTCCACAACTATCAGACTCTAACTATAAACTAACAAGAGAACAACTTCCTAAGTATAAACCCCGAAGGCCGAAACCAACATCAGATCGATAACCAGGAAATCATTCAACTTATTAATCTCTAGTCAGATTCTAATTTTGCTTAACTTTATATTCTTTAACTCCATTCGCTCAACTCTAGATCGCAGCGATCACAATGGTTACGCCTGATTCCCTCAGGAAACATCCGACCGTCGTAGGCTATTTACAGCCCTGCGAATTACGCTATCAGTCGTGCTAAATGGCAACTCATCCTGAATAACTATGTTTATTTTAACTCTAACTGTTTAACTCTAACTGTTTAACTCTAACTGTTTAATTTGACCAATTCATTTCGAATAACTTACCCTGGTAACACACTTGGATTAACTTAACCTGACTTGGCTAATTTAACTTATTAACTTGACCAATTCATTTCGAATAACTTAACCTGGTAACACACTTGGATTAACTCCTATCGAATAACTAATATTCGATTAACTCACTTTCGAATACCATATTCGATTAACTAACTTCGAATACCATATTCGATTTACTAACTTTCGAATACCATATTCGATTAACTCCTTTTTAACAACGTTTTATTCATTTGAAAAGATTTACTTTTAAATAACGGTTCTACACTTTAAAAATGATTTCCTTTTTATAATGTTCCCTTTCCAATTCTATTTGTAAATGGTTTACAAATATTCCTTTTTCAAATTTATTCTTGAAATATTCTAACTCCTTAAATTCTCTAAAAAAATTCGCCATAACCTCCTTTGTATCGGGAGCATCGGGAAAATCCCCAAACCCGCCACACAGGCCTTTCCATTCAAAAAGAAAATAGTTTGAAATTATTTCCTTTTCGAATATCTCCTATTTATAAATATTCCCATTTATAAATATCGCTTATTTATAAATATTCCAGTTTATAAATATTCTGTTTTCAATATCACTTTGAAAATCTCCTTATCAACATTCCGGTATGTTATGATATTCTACGTATCAAATCACGATGATCAATATCGTCCAAACACATATAATCGACAACAGATTATATATCACATCATATAACACAATATATGAAAAACAATAAAATAACTGTTGAGGAATCCGGTCGGATTCCTCCAACCTGTTTCCCTGCATCCACAGATGTTACACAGTATAATATACATCAAATTTCATCCCAACATGAAATATACTGATAATCAGAATCCATATTTGATTGACGGTTTTCTATATATAACTATATCTACGTTTTCAATCCAATCTATTTAACAGTCCAATTTAACAGTCCAATTTAACAATCAATACACAGCAATCAATCATTAAAAATAAAGTACAGTTTATACAAATATAAACTGAACAGAGTTAGTGAGATTTACTCACTTTTGCGCGTTAACCGTTTAAATAACGGTTTGCGTTATTTGATTTCGACGGACAATTTATTTCGCCATAAATTGTAACGAGCTCGGATTCACTCCCTGTCAGCTTCATTGTGAAGCTCTCGTCCATACGGTCCCAACGGGTCCTGGTATGTCGGCCCACTACCCTTTCTACATTCCAGACCCGCAACCTTTATCCCTGTACAAAACTTCCTCAATCCAATAAATCCCACCAACATCATCCAGTACAACAACAACAAAATGATGAACCCATACCAATTCTATTTGAACCACGCAACCGTCACGTTGCTGCTGCCCTCTTCACTAAGAGCTGACCCCCGTCCTCCTTAACTCCTCTCCTTCTCCGATGAAACCACACGCTCCAGGTATTTTCCCCAAAACAGAAATGGCTGATTTTCCTGAGACCCAAACCGCTCCATCTCCTCACCGATCAACCAACGACCACTACCGTTGAATTCCCTTCCGCGAACACTCCGCCATCATCTCCACTCTCCTCCACTCGCGTGTACGAAACTGCTTCCGTCGTTCTGCCGTACTCGCGTTGCCACCGTGAAAGCAACGAACTCGATCAGCACTAGAAATGCTCAAACATACACAAATGAAGCTATTCTATCCCATGAATATGAGTTCGAACTCGTATTCATCGATTTATGCACACATCTCCAGAATTTCCTAGCCCTAGCCACTGCGTGAAAATCTTGGATTCCCTGACTTGGTTCGAGTTACTCAGAACTTATACCAGCGTGAAGAGGGACTTAGCAGGAACTCGATCACACATATATTAGGATTTTAGGATTTTGTTTGGAAATTGTTTTGATTTTCTAAGACTTGCGTATTGCTTGAGGATGAAAAAAACATACTGACGGCGGAAAAGAGGTTTTATAGAGGATCGTCAAATTTTGTGTGGCTGTAAACATCAGAATGGTGGCATGTTTGGGTTCACACAACTTAGATATTTTATTTTATTTTTCTTTATTCGATCACTTGCTTTCTAAAAATCACCATGATTACATACGATACCTAAAAATCACCAAACTAGACATGTAGCTAGAGTTCGCCATTACGGTGCCAACGAAACTGGTTTCGTCGAATTCCGACTCCGTATGCTCACACAGCGTATTTTTAACCATCGAAATACTGACTGTTTTTCACTCTAAAAATCCATACGGCCACACAGTAACTCTAAAAATCACGAAACTGGAAATCTAACAACTATTTGACATTGCGGATCCAAAAAAATTAGTTTCGTCGAATTCCGACTTCGTTTGCAAAAGTGGCTTTTTTAAAGCTCTGAATGACTCATTTAAATATATAAATATATTTAAATATAATTAAATTTAATATTTAAAGATAAATATTATCGTATATATTCACATATGATATCGTACAGCTCCAGAGTATCATATCAGAATTTACAGTTTTATATTTCAGATTTTAGATTTATCGATATTTAGTTTATATCGAAAATCCTTTTATAACGTAAATAAAGCGTTGCAAAACATAAAGGAATTCTACAGCGACTTTTCTGAAATTTGATTTGGACATATCTCAAAAATCTACACGACGAAATCACGATTTTTCTCTTCCACTAGAAAGATATACTCCACCAGCTCCACACGTTTCTTGTTCCACAGAAATCCGGCTTAAAACGAATCCTGTACATTCAATTGAAGTTTGAATCGCCAATTTACGAACTGCAGCGCCATTTCGAACTCGATTATAATTATATTATAATTATACGTTCAAACCGTCGTCGATTGAATATATTCGTTATTATATTTCGAATCGAAACTCCACCAAATCTCGTATGCTATTCAATTCACATGATATTGTGAATTTCACTATTTCCGACTATTTCGACATTATAATATATTATTATATTATAATTATTTATTAAATATTCAATATTATTTAATTGAACGATCATTAACTTCTCTAAATCACCAATTATATAATTAAATAAATAAATTATATATCTCTAAAAATGCGGGTCATTACACTTTTACTCGTCCTCGAGTAAAAAGAAAATGAAAAAACTAACTAGATAGGTCACACTTTCGTAGGAAACACGATTGCATTGAGCGCATGCAACAAGCCGTTAAACCTCTAGGTGTCCCTAGTAGGACGAGTGGTGTCTCGTGAGGGTTTTCAGCGGATACTACCCACAAAATCCAAATGCAGTATGCTATGATTCTAATGAAACTACATGAATGCAATGGACATATGCAAAAAAATAAAAACGAAAAATGACAACACGACTTATTTCAGGAAAGTGGTACAACAAATTAAGTTAACAATTTCTAATCAGTTGATTTTATTTTATATACCTCGACTTGTCACAAATTTTCAATATAAATCAAGTTTTCAAATGTTAAATTCCAGTTTTGGCCAGTTAGTTCGGTCGATAACATAGTGCAACCATGAAATAAAGTCTTAGTTTTGCTTGGCACAGTTTGCAAAGTGGTATTCTAATTTTCTCATGTATGGCTAGTCAAATCAATAAGGTCAAGAAGTGTTTGGGAATCATCGCTTATTCTTTATTCTATAAAATTTTAAAATTTATGATTAAGTACATACACCTAACTTAGAAGACCAAGGTTTACCACCCATGCACTGCCTCGCGGACTAACGGAGAGTGGGTAAAGAGCTTGGCGGATTGTGCAGGCCGACTTTGACTTTGTCAACAACGTGTCGGTAATCCTTAGGTGTCCAATCTCATAAAATGAGACCAAGATATTCCAACGCTGACTTTGTCAACAACGTGTCGGATAGAGCTTGGCGGGTTTGCACACCAACGCTTGATATACAAGCAATGTTGGATACCCTTGGATTACTATTATTATTATTGAAATTATAAGCACAAAAGAGAGTTACGCGAATTCAACTTAACACAACTTAGTTTTAAAGATTTGAAAAGCCATTATAAGTGTTTTAAGTCCTCCACTTATTTAAACAAAGTCTACAATATAGAATAGATTTCAAGGCCATCACCTAAGAATGTCCCTATGTACTGGTTACACTATTATCCCTCAAAATTAAACTTTTCATTATATTCCTTATTCGATCTAAGTTGAGAGAAAAAAACACTATCAACTGGCTAAAAATTGTTAAAATATTTTGTTGTATCAAATCTAAAATGAGTCGTATTTCAAAAAAAAAAAAAAAAAAATTGGCATGTTATTACAGTCTAAAATGCATGATGGTCCTATTTAAATGGTTGAAAAATGAAAAGAAAGAAAAAAAAGAAAAAACGAAAATGAGTGAAATGCAGACTCCCCCCCACACTAGAATTAAACAGTGTCCACACTGTATTTTTTTCTAAATTTGAAAGATAGTACCCAAAGATGGATCAACTGCAAAATGATTTGTAAAATAAAATGCAATCTAACTATATGTAAGAATGGATCATATGTACAATGATATATGTGTTTACGATGCATGCGATGCAAAGAATTCCACCAACTTTTCCCCCCACACTTGGTTCTAGCTCGATGAGTCCCATTCCCACTGTGTCTAGACATGTTTTCTAACAAGCAAGAATTTTTGAAAACCATCTCATCTTTAAACCTAGATTTGTAGTCCAGGAGATAAATATCCAGGGTCGTCCTCACATGAAGTTTTTCAACCAAGTCAGCATTCCAAAAGTAATTCATGTGTTAAACAAATTTATCAGTGTAATTTTTCAAAAATTTGTGATCGTATATAAATTCAGTGAAATTTGAATTCTGAGTGTTGTTCAAGAGTATGTGATCACCTTTCTCAATTGACAAGGTATTTTCGACACTGACAATCTCAAGTTCATTTGAAATTTTCTCAGAGTTGAAATTTTCGAACTCGTGACGTGAATCCACTTCTTCCTCATTAGGCAACTCATCCTCGTACAATCCAAAGAATTCATGTTCCTTAAAATCCTTTTCCAAATTTGAATTAAAAAATTCAACATTTTTATTCTGTTCAATTCCTAGAATTTCAAGTTTCTCACAGCCCGGAAGAGGAAGATCAAAATCTAAACTTAAATCTTCTTCCTGAAAAGAATCGAAGTCCAGATCATTTCTTGAATTTTGAACAACTTCATTTAGATCGTTATTCTCAGTTTCGAAAGTTGTTATCTGAAAATTTTCACTATCAGCAAACAATGGATTGTTTTCTGGATCATCGCATGTTTGAATTTGATTTTGTTGTTCAAGTTGTTCTTTAAAAGATGTCATTAAACAAAGAAGTTCATCAAGTTGTCTATCTTTTTCACCAAGCTGTCTATCTTGCTTTTCTACCCTCTCTCTAAGAATGTTAAGATGATATTCTTCAGAATCGTTGATTTGAAAGCTCTCGTTCTGGAGTTCTTGATTCTCAAAATTATAGTCCACATCATTTTCACGATCAATATCATTCCCAATGTGGTGGTTGTTTGAATATTCAGAAAAATGACAATGATATTGGAAATCATTTTGATCATAAAAGTTATGTTCGTAACCAAAACTGTTGAAATTTGGCAGAAAATTGCAATTTTGGTTATTTTCAAGATGTTGATATGAGCTATAACTTTGGAAATTTTGGTTTACAAACCCATATTGATGTTGATCAAAGCTATCTTGACATTCAAAGTTATTTTCATGTGGATGTGGCCCATAATCGAAATTATTGAAATTTGAATTGAAGTCGCCATTTCGATCATAACTTTGAAAATGTTGGTCATTTTGAAAATTTAGAAAATTGTTGACATTGGACTCGAGAAATTTTGGAAAATCTTGCTTCATGAGTTGTATTTCATACTCATACTCTTCAAGAGGACGTCTACTCCGACTATTATCCCACATTTCTCTCAAGGATTTTTTTGAATTAGACATTTGAATGAAGTCGGGGTAAGACATATATTATTCTCGCTTCAAAATAATATAAAAGGACGAGTTGTGCTCTATTAATTAACTGACTCAATTAGAAGGGGGAAGAGGGTCTTATGGCCGTTCACGTATAGTATAAATACTAAGGGATACGACCAATGTTTTACGGGTAGTATGCAACCTCTTTTGCTAATAGTTCAATAAATTGAACTACTATATATCCGCGATCCAATTATACAAGACAGTCAACTTCACAAAACACCACTTTTCAATTATATTATTTTGAAATATCTAATCTGATTTTATAATTGAAATACGACGAGCGATGATTTTGGTTATGGAAATTCGTTTTTCACAAACAGATTCAGAAATTTCAGTAGCAGAACAGTCACAGAATAATAGCAGAATAATAGTCAGAAAATAATAGCAGAATTGAAAAAAAATTGTACAAGCAAGCCGTTGCCCCTGCAGAAATTTTTTACAAGTAATTTCTATATTTTTTAAACAGTTGCAGAATCTGTAGAATTAAGAGAATTTTACAGCGGGGTATGGCTGTCCTTCCAGAGAAATTGAATAGCATTGATAATTCAATCAACCGTTTGCAATCGCCTCACCTCTGATTTCTTGTTTGTTTACTATGTTCGCCTTGGCCTCGGTTGCTTCTTAAAATAATGCAAACACCCGGAGTAGAATTTTTGTGCAAAGATGGTATAATACAACTTGCAACTCTACCAATAAAAAAAACAATGTTACCAAATTGGCAGTATGATTCCTTACCAAAACAAATTACAAAACCCCAAATACAACCAGCAAGACGCCCCTTTAGTCAAATGAATCAGGCGAAAATTACTTTCACGCTAACTTGTCCCAAATATAAACATTCTCATATGCTTTCTCTGAAACATTTCAATGAAAACACAAGGCTCCTTCCCTCACAAAGGAAATAACAATCCAAATAAAAACAAAATAAAATAAAGCTCGCACCCGATTTTTACACTAACAATCCAAATAACAATCAAAGGCCACGATAGCTCAAAAACATCTATAAAACACCACAACTAACTCCAGAAAACCCCAATAATCGGCCACACTACCTTTTTCTTTTTCTTTCTTTTTCGAACTGGATTTCGGTCTAGGGGCAAGGGTATTGGCGTTCAATATGGCGTTCGGATTTTGAATTGTATTCGAAATAGGAATTCGATTTGGGGTTTTTGTTCGGACGTGATTGTTTGTTTGGTCAGGAGATTGGGTTTTTGGCTTGTGTTCAAGATCAGTGGACTCTGGTGCGATTTGGATTGAGGGCGCAGTTTCAGATTGTGCGAACTGGGAGTTAGGGTGTCGATCCAGCAAGTTGAACCAGTAATTTGGGGGTATTTGCTAAAGTTTAGATGATAGTTGCTGGTTTGAACTGTCTGGTGATATTTGAGTCTGAAGGCTGTGTTAATATTCTTGGTTGTAGGTTGAAATGAAGTGGCGTGAAGCTGTGAAACTGTGGAGTTGTTATGGTGGGGGCGGTGACGGATGGTTTGCTGTAGATGTACTTGATGAGGGACTGTGGTAGAGAGGTGGTTTGGTGAGAAGGTTGAACGCGTGAGAGGATGAACTGATTTGATATTTTGTGATTTTGGCAAGGGTATTGAATTAGATGATATGGGCTCGGATTTCGTGGATAATGAGTGGAAGGGTGGTTTGTTGAAAGCAGTTGCGTGGTAGGAATTCTGTGCAAGAAGATATTTGATGGAAGAGGTCTTCGAAGGAGATTGTTTGCAGCTATGCTTTGCAGTGAAAAGATGGCGGAACTGTGATGATGAAATGGGTTTGATGTTGGGAATAGTCTGGAAGATGATGGAAGAAATACAGAAGAACAAAGAAGTTTTAAGAAAGATTTTTTTTTTAATAGCAGAAAAGGAAAAGAATGTAAAAGGAGATAAACGAAAAGGGGAAGGAAGTAGATAGGAAAAATAAAATAAAGGAAAGTTATGTTTTTTGTTTTTTTAACGAAATTGGTGTAGACAAAAGAAGAAAGAAATCAAAGGAAAAAAAAATTGCAAGGGTTTCCTTTTTTTTTTATATTGTTTTTGGGAAAGAAACATTAAACAAAAGAAGAATTATGTACTAAAAACAGAAAAGAAGGACAAAGAAGGAAGGAAATCAAAAGAAATTTGGCAACCATTTTTTCTCTTGTTTGGAAGATTACAGTACCATTGAATGATACCAAATCAAACCAATCAAGAATTTTCTTTTTCTATATATGCAAGAAAAGAAAATGAAGAAGATAAAATAAAATAAAATAAAAAAACTAACACGAATCAGAAATTAAATAAATAATAAAATTTGAATTTTGCCTCCCCGGCAACGGCGCCAAAAACTTGATCGTCGCTAATCTATGAATTAGAAAAGCGCGATATTTGTAATAAAATTCTGCAAGCGCACAGGTGTGTAGCATACAGGTCGAACACAGGGAGGTAAATTAAAATCAAATTATTTATCTAATCTCTTGGGCGAGTTAGACGAAGCTGGAGGTTGATTTTGCAAAACAAAACAAAATTAAAACTGTAATTTGATTCAGAACAGATCTAACTGAACCGACGATCAAATCACAATTTCAATGGAAAAGCAATGAAACTATGAATCAGATTCAAATCAAATCCAATTTAACCTATGAACGCGATTAAAATACAGAAAATAAAAATGCAGAATATAAATAACAACAGGAAATAAAATTAGGATTACCGCTGAATCTAATCAGACGGTCAATCACTAATGAAAAGAAATGCAAAATACAAATAGTGTTCTACCGAATCTAATCGTGTAGACAACACTAATTGCTAAGAAATAGAAAAAAATGCAGAAAATAAAAAGAAGAAGAACTAGAAACTTTATTAGAAATAGAAAATGGGATATAGGATAGGATGGTGGCTACAAGGGTATTTATAGGGTAGATAGCCAAACCCTAACCCTAATGATAATTGGGCCTGGTTATTACATCACTAATTAGTTTACAATGAGAAACATAAATGGGCCTTAGATAAATAAAGCAAATTTGGGCCTTTTCTCTTTTTCTCTTGCTTCCTTGACACTTCTTCATTGATTTGTGATGTGCAAAGCCTTTTTATCAATCCTTTTCTTGTCCAACAGCAGCCAGATGTGAGATCTTCATCTACAATTCTTCAAAATGCAAATACACAGCAAATTGATCTATATTTCTCTACATTTCTGGTTGCATGCGGGCTGGGTTGGAATATCTGTAAAAGTAACAAAACAATACCCAAGTAATATTTATTTATATACAAAAGATAAGATATAAGAGCATAAAATAAACACATTTCTACGTCAATCAGTACAGCCAGGGATGATGAAGAGGATTTTGCAGAGACAACGAAAGAGACATGTTACAACCCGAATTTTTAACAAACAATAATTGGTTCATGGATTAATTAATTGAGGAATTAATAAATATTAGTCAGAAATATATTGAATATTGGGCAGAATGGGCTTCACCGTTGAGTCGATTATGAAATTCTGATTTAGATAGACTTTCAGTTTGTGTAAATCAGACAAGAAATGAACAAGTTATAATCAATCAAAGTTTGAAATTAAATTAAAGAATTTAATTAATAAATAGAAAATAAAGCAACATTAAATGAGAGACTAAGCCCTCAATTGGGTTGACAAATGGGTTGACCAAGGAGACGACACATGGGTCGACCAAGGGAACCACTATTGGATTAACCAAGGGGTCGACACATGGGTCGACCCAGCCCTAAGGTGGGTCGACCCTGCTTCGAACATTTCTGGATAATTCTTCTGCATTGCTGATGTGTAAAATACAATGAACCAGGACAGTAAATCCAATGAATCTGGACATCTAGCTCTACTATAAAGAGACTACCAACCCTCACTCTTTCCCTCACACTTATTCTTCTTCATCTTCTTAGCCTCCACCGAATAATGTTTTGAAAATAAAATTAGGGAAAAGTCTGGGTGCTTTCAAATTATAGATCTGAAAGGAAATTCTGCTTTTACTTCTTTTTCAAATACATTTTTCTGGATCTACAACAATTATATATGAGTATAATTGTGGTTATTAGATTTCTTCTAAGAAAATGTTAAAATAGATATAATAGTTGTTACAATGATTGATAATCTAAATAAAAAGGATTTTGATTGTAAAATATATTGTAACTGAAAGATACATTGATTATAATTGCGTCTTTTACATGTTCTTATTCATTTAATTACTGTCAATAGCCTGTTCCTTTTTCAGTTATTATTTCTTTGTATGTACATTCTTCTTCCTTATCCTCATCTCTGTTATTGTTTTATTTTACAGTCCTGTAATGCCTAATTATTCATTGTGTTCATCTCTATGTTTAGATCCATCTCTCATTTATCCTTTGTTTTGCATTGAGCCTAGGCCAACGAGAGCCTAGTCCAATGAGATCCAAGACCGTTATCGTTATATTGGTGTAAGATTGGAATAATCTACAACAATATTATAAGGAGATTTTAGGCATATTAAGAATTGGTAAAATATGTGATCTAAATGGGATAAAAGGAAGAATGTGTTCATGTTAATTTGAGAAACATGTTAATTTTTTATTGACATTAATTTAGAGAATATGCTCATGTTAATTTAAGAAGCATGTTAATTTAAGAAAGATGTTAATTTGTGGTTGACATTAATTTAGGGAATTTATTCACGTTAAATGGAGAAACATGTTAATTTGTCATTGCCATTAATTTAGGGAATATGTTCATGTTAATTGGAGAAACATGTTAATTTGTCATTGACATTAATTTGGAGAATATGTTCATGTTAATTTGAGAAACATGTTAATTCATATTAACTTTAAAAAACATGTTAATTTTGCATTTATGTTCATTTGACAGTAATTGGGGTAAACAAGTTCATTTGTCATTTATGTTTATTTAACAGTAATTGAGAAAAATATGTTAATTTGCCATTTACGTTCATTTGACATTAATTTTGGAAAACATGTTCATTTGATGTTAATTCGAAAAACGTGTCAATTGAAATGAATTGTACTTAATTTGATATTAAGTGACCTATATTTGGAAAACATGTTAATTGGAATGAATTATACTTAATTTGATATTAAGTAATCTATACCTGGAAAACATGTTAATTGGAATGAATTGTACTTAATTATACATTGAGTAAACATGTCATCGGAAAATATGTGAATTAGATGTATATTAAGAGAAACATGTTACTGTGATCTATATATGTAAACATCTAAGCAGCGTCCTGTCTGACTTGGGGAAGGGTTGTGTAAATAATTACATTAATAAGAAATGTTATTTAAAACCTTGTAATATAACATAGGGTTATGTTAAGCTTATTAATGAACTTAGACCTGCTAAGTTAAACCTCTTTGATTAATAAGCTAAGATGTCCATTCTGCTGGTAAAATATGTAAGGGCTCATAAAATAACGTGGAGGCCAAGCCGAGGGGTGGCTTGTGTCAATCTGTTATTTGTTTTGGTTATATTAAGCTTATTAATGAACTTAAACCTGTTAAGTCAAATATGTCGATTAATAAGCTAAGATGTCCATTCTGCCAGTAAAATATATATGGGGACTCTCAAAATAACCTGGGGCCAAGCTTAAGGGTGGCTAGTGTCAATCTGTTGTTTGTTTATGGTTATAGTAAGCTTATTAATGAACTTAAACCTGCTAAGTTAAACATGCCTAATTAATAATCTAAGATGTCCATTCTTCTGGTAAAATATATGTGTTGACTCTTAAAATCCTTGTTAACTTGGGGGCCAAGCCTAGGGGATGGTTTGTGTCAATCTGTTGTTTTTTCTGTTTGGATCCCATATCAATCGGTACCCTTCTGTTATCAAACGAGTCTCACACTAGGTAGATACTAGGGCATGCTTTACTTATGGATGATTGTTTGATGTTCAAATTCTGGAGGTGGGTATGGGCGCGTTCCGGCAAAATCAAGAGTGTGCATGGATCCGATTAGGGAAGATAAGAAGCTGTAACACGACGGACAAGGCTATGTCTTTTAGTTTATGGGTTTGGGACTGATATCCCCGAATACCAGAGCTGGCACAGGTTGGAGATGGCAATGGCGGCGTGTCTATGGTCCAAAACCGCTTGACCCGCCCCGGTTTTGACCCATTAAGACCTGCCCCATAGGGTCTTCGGGGCGGGTAGACCCACAACCCGCTTTTGGAGGTTCGGGTATAGGGTCGGGTCTGGGGCACGGCTAACCCGCCCCAACCTGACCCGCATGATTGAAACATCATTAAAACACTTTATAACTATAATTACTTGTTAATATTCTTAGGTATACATGGTTATAACATGAATATTATATTCATTTAATCAACAACTATAAATTTTTCATAGTATTAAGTTTCATCAATGATAATCATATAATAACAAATGCATACATTTTAAACTATTATCTTACAACTCATTTTATTGTATTCTCTTATCATTGTGAACACATTATAATATGTATATAATTTATCATTTAGTGATAAAAAATATAAGTACATAAATTTGTGTATGTTAGAACACAGTATCACCGGGTCGTGTGGCGGGTCGGGTCTACCCTGACTCGTATGGATTTCGGGTACGGGGCGAAAGTCCAGACCCACGCCGGGTCTATGGGGTGGGTCTTGGGTGGGGTTTAAAAAGTCCGGGTTGGGTTTGGGGCACGAAAAACCCTCCCCAACCCACCCCATTGCCATTCTTAGCATAAGTTATTCGTGTCTGTTACAGAGCCGATCAATGGGTAGCATTAGGATTTTCCTTTCTAATTACTTGTTCTGTATGAATTTGTAGAGCGGCAAAGCAGTCAATCTTCCTAATCTGATTATGATTATTGTTATTATTATTATCATCATTGTCATTTTCGTAAGAATAGCCAGTCCTTATTATCAGTTCATATCAATTATTGCCTACATTTAGATATGTATAGACACTTACCCTTTTATGACACTAGAACCACTAATTTTGTTTTCTTTTCTTCCTTTCTCTTTTCTTTCCCCGAGCTTACAGGGAGAAAGTGTATAGTTCAAATTTCTTTGTTAGCTTTGTCGTGATGGATTTCTACAAGAGTTGGATCACTTCATGTTTTCTTTTCAAGGTTAGGTTGTATCTTTTTGACTATTTGGGGATAACATTATTTTACTCTGATGTTGTTTTTGATTGAGATTTTGAGACATGAAATTTTTAACTATCTCATTGAATTAAAACAAAGACAGTTTTGTATTTAAAGATGAAAGTTTCTTCTTCCGCTGTAAATTTATTATTTTATGTCTTGTGAAAGTCTCTTTGATGTTTTATGCCTTTATACCACAATTCTCTACATTTAAATAATGAAATCCTTATACAGATGACATTAAGGAATATGGGTGTTACAGGACACAATGTGAAATAATGATTTGGACCAAGATCCAAAGTAGTAAAACTTGAAGGGTGGTTAAATCCCAAGAAAAGGGGAGATAGTGAGGCACGAACAACTAAAACAAGGAAATCTAGGTTAAGAGAAGTGAGAGCAACAGACAATAAAGTGGAGTGGATCGAAGGCGAAAAGTAGAAATGGAGGTAGAGGGATATGAGGATGAAGATTTGAGAGGTGTCGCAAGAAATAGACCTAATCCCCGTTACTCATGAGAAGAGCTGATCCTTTGTAAGATTTTCAAGGTTAAACATTAAAAAAGGTAAAACTGAAACTAGGAATCGGTGCGTAAGAACTAAGACTATGAGAAATGAAAGAAAAAATATAGTCAATATTAACAATAAGTTTAGAACTGAGCCTATTTTTACGATATCTCAATATTTTAACTTTTATAATTAGCTCAAGCTTAATTTGAAAAATAAATGTACGAGTGAAATTTAGACGAATGCAAAATATGTGTTGGGAGATCAGTGCATATTCTTTTGTTGTTTTGCTAATAGCATTTAAAAGATAAATGTGTTACTCGCTCCTACGGGGGGTGTCCGGCTCGATAAATTTCTATCCAAGCACGAGTCAAAAGTGCCTGCAATGATTAAACCCCTCCTTGATCATATCCCATTTCATTGTTACTTTACAAATACAACATCGTCAAATAAAAAGATTATATTTGGAATCGTTACCTTTTGGTAATATCGAATGTACTCTTTAGCTAATCCAAATTAAATATCTATGGTCAATACATAAAACAAATAAAAAAAATCCAAGAGTATTGATAATCAAAATATCAAAATTTATAAAATAAGACCAATATAAATTAATCATTGCATACCTTTCAATTATATCTCATTTCATTTCTCTAAGGCTTCATATGCTTTGATTATTTTCATGCAACTATCGAGTGCTACTAAAGAACGAAAATTCTTGGAATTCATTTGTTTAATAAATTATCACACAAAAAACAATTCTTCAAACGAATATTTCCATGGTTGATCTCACTTAGTCTTTTTGAGAAAATTTCCCCTTTTCTCTGTTTTCTATAATCGTCTTTCTGTCGTAGCTTTCTCTTATTTCCGATTTCAAAGATTGTATCTTCGTCTCCTTCGAGGCTTGTCATTTATTATTCAATTTCGGTCTGCTTGATTTGGTCGATGTCGCCGATGGCGATGGTTTCTTCGCCATTGGTTCTTTTGTGGGGAAATGCTCTTTGATTGGCACTATAGTATTTGCTCTTTTGTTGGATTCTAGCATACTCTCATCGGTAGTTGAGATTAACCCTAAATCAGTTTTAATTAGAGTTAGTTCTCTGTGTGATTTCTCTGTTGTGTTGAGGCATCATTCTCTTTAGTTGATGGGGTTTTCATGTAATTGATTCCAATTTTCCTCTCTTCGGTTCTGCAAACTGGGAGCAATAACACAGTTAAGCAATGTTATCGCTTTGAGGAGGGCAAGTCGATAGTGATATTGTCACCTCGCCCTAAGCATGTTTCTTAGGTTGTAGTTGGGGATGGTTAGGTTCCTCCGATTCAATTTCTACCTAAGTTTATTTCCTATTATGCACCTCCTTTGGATGTTTGGTGAGACGACCCGAACTTCCCAGCCGGCCTAAACCGAACGAGAAGGCGGATTGCTTTGAGAACACAATGCATTAGAAAACAAACGGGAGAATTTTTCAATGCCATTACAACAATTTACACCAGTATACAAGATTTCAAAGTAAAAATAAATAATATATAGTGGAAAAATAATTTCAGAGGTTTAAATTACAAATCAGTAGAAATATAATACATAAATATCATGCGCGGCGGACAACATCAACTACCACAGCTGAAAGAAATACACAGATACAAAGATTTTAGAATATAGCTCCAGCCTTAATCCAGAATCCAGTGAAAAGAAATATCTGCAAACCAAAGCCACTAGATGTCCATGTGAAAAATATTGGCACCCAGAGTTTGGGTGGGAAAACAATAAACTCTGAGTCAGTCATGGAACTGGTGTGAGAATTAAAACAAATATTAATTTTACTTTAATGATGGGTAAATCAAGGGACAACGCCGTATAACACGAAACAGGTTTTCTCCAAATAATACCATAAAAAAAGCAATGCAATGCTAAAAAGAAAAATGAAGCCATTATACGACTCAGGTCCCATCACACAATGCAATACAAACCAGAGGATAAAGTTTTACTTTATAATGGCCAAATATGCTTGATACGCGAAATTTATCTTTTATTAATATTACTGCATAGTGAAGAAATCAATTTTAAATATAAATGTATCAATCATAGACGACATAGGTACCATAATATTATGTTGCCATATAGGTTTACAACTAAAACCATAAAATCGCATACTGGAAATTGGATTTTCATCTATGAACCAAGGCAAGTGATCTTCCTTTCCGATTTGAGCCAATCTAGCCCACGACTCAGGACCACTCGCAAGTGACCCTAGGTTAGCAGCAGGGCCAATCAACCGTCATTGATTAGTAATACCATAAACAATATGTTAGCTGGTCCTATCGGACCTAGTGACTTGGTCACTATGTCGACCATTGGTCAGTGTGTCGACCATCAAGGGCCATTGGCGACCCAAATCAAATCCGAGGTACCTCATTTTCCATCATCCAACATTCACATAAGTAAAATGTTTAGGCTCCATACCATGGCATCACTCGTAGCTAGAAGCCAATGTATGTCCATTTCCCTGCGGTCCTCATCCCGTTTTTGGTTCTTACCGAGGTGTGAAGCTCGCGAATTAACGGTACACAAAGCTGTGCTATATTACAGTTGAGCTTTGATCATCAACCACAAGACTTTTCTTTTCAACAAAAGCCTTGATAATTGCATCATAGAATGCCACATTGTTAATTTATAACATACCATTGATTTCTACCAATATATAACCTCTAAGCTCGTACGTCTTAGTGAAGGGTGTTAAGCAAGAGAGCAAATTCTCCGTTACCAAACATACATATATTTAGCGGAGATCAAAAAATATAGCATGAAATACAATGTCAGACATACAATCCATTTGCAAGTCCGTTCTGGGTCTGAACGAAACTGGAGGCACCTTATTTCTCATCCCATATGTCCAATACAGGAGAGAGGCCCTCGCATATCCGGTCGATCTCCAAGTACATTTGGACGATCACCATTTATTACCTCTTCTTGGGTGTACATCCCAATCAAGACATTAATAATCATCCAAACGATGTGAACATCTCCGGTTTTCAACCACCATCTTCAAATCTTTGACTTTTAGTCGTCGTATTAGCTATTCAGAATGGGTTAAACCCGGTCTTTCCGAATAACTCGCGTATCTTATAATCATGGGAAATATAAACACACATATGCTTCATTCCAATCCAGAATATTCTTTTATTCGTATATTCCTGGAAATCATATCAAAAGATTTTATAATATCTTTTCACAACTTAAACCAAATTAAGAATTATCAACCAATCGAGATTAACGAGCCATATCGAAGTAATCATTCATTTTATTGTCCCAATCCCAACCTATTCATCCCATGGAGCAAAACTAGTGGTACTTCATATCTAACACGCTTTGCGTTATTGGTAAAATAAATTACCATTCAACGATCAAATCTAATTAAAGATTTAACTATCGCATGGAGCAAAACTGGTGGTACTCCATTTCGAACATTTCTTGAATTCAGTAAATTTAATTACCACATTCACATTTCAATCTTTATAAAGATTCATTAAAGCTCCACTTTAGTTTTAACCTCAAAAATCATTACTTAATGATTATTCAACTTTAGGAAATCAATCCTGTCTTTAACTAGGTCAAATAATCAATGTCATTTAAAACAAAGCTCACGATGAACCTAAAAACATCTTCCATTTAATATGGAGTCTTCACGGAAATCAGATCAATCATAATCGATATGAATTTCCATATAAGACTAATACTATAAGTGGAATAATGACAAAGCCTTTTTAAATTCCATAAATAACAATGGTCTTCCTTTATAGAAGCTCATCTCGATTATTACTAAATCTAATTCCATTCAACTCCAATTTAATATATTAAATTGGAAACTTTACTTTGGAAAATTCCATTAAATCTTAATTAAAAGATTTATAAATTCCAAATCATAACTTCACTATTAATTGGGTTAAAGAACGAATGTAAGTTAAAACATCGTTCACGATAAACCCAAAATCAACTTCCATTTAATTCTAATTACATTTATTAATTGGAAAACTTCATTAATATTAATTAAAAGATTTATTCGTTTCTCGATTGGGTTTTAAGAACAGTGTTATTAAAGACATCATTCACAACAAACCCAAAATTCAATTTGACATTAAATAAGACTCTGAATAATAATCATATGGTGATGAAATAGAAATATAACATGGCGCATCATACTCGAAAAAATAATAAATCGAATTCTGACCACGGTCACCCCCCTTTGACCAACAAAACGGCATGTGAAAAATTGAGCTAAAAAGCTTTTGATGTTCCCAAAAGTCATAAAATTGAATTTCTTGGTTACTGAACTAAGATGGGATAGGAAGAACCTGTTAGTCCTATAGATCTATGAGAGAGCTTCATTTTGACAGGTTATGATTCTAGTAACCAAAAATGGATACAAAGTTAAGGTTGATGGAACAACCCACATTTGTTAGGTGCAACAACGAAGTCTTGAGGTGCAACAACTATTTGAAAATCCAAAATTGCATTATATGACTTTCGAAAACTCGTTTATGGGGACTAAATAGAAATATAACATAGTGCATCATATTCCAAAAAGTAGTAAATCGAATTCCGACCACGGTCAACCCCCCTTGCCAACAAAACGACATTTGAAAAATTGAGCTAAAAAGGCTTTCGATGTTCCCAAAATTCATTAAGATTGAATTTCTTGGTTAATAAACTAAGATGAGATGGATGGAACCTGTTAGTCTTATAGATCTATGAAAGAGATTCATTTTGAGTGGTTATGGTTCTAGTAACTCAAAATAAATACAAAGTTGTGGTTGACGTATAAACCCACATCTGTTGGGTGCTACATCGAAGTCTTGAGGTGCAACATCTGTTTGAAAATCCAAGATTGCACTATATGACTTTTGAAAACTCGTTTATGGGTATGAAATAGAAATATAACATGGTGAATGATATTCCAAAAAATAGTAAATTGAATTTCTTGGTTACCGAACTAAGATGAGATGGGTGGAACTTGTTAGACCTATAGAACTATGAGAGAGCTTCATTTAATCCACGTCTAATGGGCGCAACATCAAAGTCTTGAGGTTCAACATCTGTTTGAAAATCCAAAATTGCATGGTACACCCTACATTGACAAAAAAACGGCATGAACAAAATTGAGTTAAAAAGCTTTCGATGTTCCCAAAAGTCATTAAGATTGAATTTCTTGGTTACAGAACTAAGATGAGATGGGTGGAACCTGTTAAACCTATGAATCTATGAGAGAGCTTTATCTTGACTGGATATAGTTTTAGTAACTCTAAATGGATAAAAATTTATGGTTGATGCCACAAACCACGTCTGTTTGGTGCAACATCGAAGTCATGAGGTACACCATCTGTTTGAAAAACCAAAATTGCCTTGTATGACGTTTGGAACTTGTTTATGGGGATGAAATAGAAATATAACATGGTGCATCATACTTCAAAAAATATTAAAATGAATTCTGACCGCGGTTAACCCCCTTTGATAACTAGAACGGCATGCGAAAAATTGAGCTAAAAAGGCTTTTGATGTTCCCAAAAGTCATTAGGATTGAATTTCTTGGTTACTGAACTAAGATGAGCTGGGTGGAACCTGTTAGATCTATAGATATATGAGAAAACTTCATTTTGACTGGTTATGGTTCTAGTAACTCAAAATGGATACAAGGTTATGGTTGACCGAACAACCCACGTTTGTTTGGTGCAACATCGAGGTCTTGAGGTGCAACATCTATTTGAAAATCTAAAATTGCATTGTATTACTTTTGAAAACTCATTTATGGGTACGAAATAGAAATATAACATGGTGAATCATATTCCAAAAAATAGTAAATCGAATTCCGACCACGGTCAAAACCCTTTGACCAACAAAACAGCATGTGAAAAATGTAGCTAAAGATGCTTTTGATGTCCCCAAAAGTCATTAAGATTGAATTTCTTGGTTAGAGAACTAAGATTAAATTGGTGAAAAATGTTTGTCCTACAAGTGTATGAGAGAGCTTCGTTTTGACTGGCTATGGTTCTAGTAACTCTAAATGGATAAAAAAAATTGGTTAATGGAACAACCCACGTCTGTTGGGAGCAACATCAAAGTCTTAAGGTGCAACGTTTTTTTGAAATTCAAGATTGCACTGTATGACTTTTGGAAACTTGTTTATGGAGGTGAAATATAAATATTACATGGTGCATCATATTCCAAAATGTAGTAAATTGAATGCCTACTACGGTAAACCCCCTTTTGACCAACAAAATGAAATATGAAAAATTGAGCTAAAAAACTTTCGATGTCAACTAAAGTAATTAAGATTGAATTTCTTGGTTACTGAACTAAGATGAGATAGGTGGAACCTATTAGACCTATAAATATATGAGAGGGCTTCGTTTTTACTAGTTATCTTTCTAGTAACTCTAAGTGGATACAAAGTTATAGTTGATGGAACAATCTACGTCTGTTGGGTGCAACATCGAAGTCTTGAGGTGCAATATCTGTTTGAAAATCCAAAATTGCAGTGTATCACTTTTGAATACTCGTTTGTGGGGATGAAGTAGAAATATAACATGGTGAATCATATATAAAAATATAGGAAATCGAATTCCTACCACGGTAAACCCCTCTTTGACCAATAAAACGACATGTGAAAATTTAAACTAAAAAAGCTTTTGATGTTACCAACTGTCATTAAGATTGAATTTCTTGGTTACTGAACTAAGATGAGATGGGTAGAACATGCTAGTCATATAGATCTATGAGAGAGCTTCGTTTTGACTGGTTATGTTTCTAGTAACTCTAAGTGGATAAAAATCAACGGTTGACGGAACAACCCACGTCTATTAGGTGCAACATCGAAGTCTTGAGGTGCAACATCTATTTGAAAATCCAAAATTGCATTGTATGACTTTTGAAAACTCGTTTATGGGGATGAAATAGAAATATAAAATGGTGAATCATATTTCAAAATATGGAAAATCGAATTCCTACCGCGGTAAACCCCACTTTGACCAACAAAACGGCATGTGAAAAATTGAGCCAAAAAAGCTTTTTATGTTCCCAAAAGTCATTAATATTAAATTTTTTGGTTACTAAACTAAAATGAGATGGGTGGAACTTGTTAATCCTATAGATCCATGAGAGCTACATTTTGACTGGTTATGGTTCTAGTAACCCAAAATGGATACAAAATTATGGTTGACAAAACATTGAAGTCTTTAGGTGCAACATCTGTTTGAAAATCCAGAATTCATTGTATGACTTTTGAAAACTCGTTTATTAGGATGAAATAGAAATATAAAATGGTGCGTCATATTTCAAAAAATAGTAAATCGAATTCAGACCACGGTCAAAACAACATGTTAAAAATTGAGGTAAAAAAGCTTTCGATGTTCCCAAAAGTCATTAAGATTGAATTTCTTGGTTACTGAACTAGGATGAGATGGGTGGAACCTGTTAGTCCTATAATCTCTGAGAGAGCTTCGTTTTGACTGGTTATGGTTCTAGTAACTCTAAATGGGTAAAAATTTAAGGTTGACGGAAAAACCCACATTTGTTAGGTGCAACATCGAAGTCTTAAGGTGCAACATCTGTTTGAAACACTAAAATTGCACTATATGGCTTGTGAAAACTGATTTATGGGGATGAAAAAGAAATATAACATGGTGCATCTTATTCCAAAAAGTAGTAAATCGAATTCCAACCATGGTAAACCCTCATTTGTCCAACAAAACGACATGTGAAAAATGGAGCTTTGAATTTCTTGGTTACTGATCTAAGATGAGATGGGTGGAACATGTTAGACTTATAGATCTATGAAAGAACTTCTTTTTGACTGGTTATGGTTCTATTAACTCAAAATGGATAAAAAGTTATGGTTGACGGAAAAACCCACGTCTGTTGGGTGCAACATCGAAGTCTTTAGGTGCAACATCTGTTTGCAAATCCAAGATTGCACTGTACGACTTTTGAAAACTTGTTTATGGGTGTGAAATATAAATATTACATGGTGAATCTTATTCCAAAAAATAGTTAATTGAATTCCTACAACGGTCAACCCCCCTTTGACCAATAAAATGACATGTGAAAAATTGAGCTAAAATAGCTTTCGATGTTCCCAGAAGTCATTAAGACTGAATTTCTTGGTTACTGAACTAAGATGAGATGGGCGGAACCTATTAGTCCTATATATCTATGAGAGAGCATCAATTTAACTGGTTATGCTTCTAGTAACTCTAAATGGATACAAAGTTATGGTTGATGGAAATTTCTATGTCTGTTGGGTGCAACATCGAAGTCTTGAGGTGCAACATCGGTTTGAAAATCCAAAATTGCATTGTATGACTTTTGAAAACTCGTTTGTGGGGATGAAATAGAAATATAACATAGTGAATCATATTCCAAAAAATAGTACATCGAATTCCAACCACGGTGAACCCCCCTTGACCAACAAAATAACATGTAAAAAATTGAGCTAAAAAAGTTTTCAATGTTTCCAAAAGTCATTAAGATTAAATTTCATGCTTACTGAACTAAGATAATGTAATGACCCGCATTGGCAGAGGTATTATAATTAATTTATTTAATTATATAAATAGTGATTTAGGGAATTAAATCGTCGTTAATTAAATTATAGTGAGTATTTAATTAAATAAATAATTAAATAATATATTTAATTCAGAAATAATCAAAATATTGGAAATCACAATATTCTGTGGACAGGGTCGTCCCTAGGATTTAGTTCAGCTTAGAGTTGAATTATATTGACGAATATATTCAATCGACGTCAGTTTGAAACGTAGAGTTTTAATATAATTAAAATCATGCGCGTAACGACGCGGCAGTTCGCTATTTGGCGATTTGAACTTCAACCGAATATACAGAGTTCGTTTTAAATCTGATTTCTGTGAAACAAGAAACGAGTGGAGCTGGTGGAGTATATATTTCAAGTGGAAGAGAAAAATGGAGATTTCGTCGTATAGATTTTGAGTTATGTCCAAATCAAATTCTCAGAAATGCAACGCCCTGACCATAACGATTTAATTATATTTTATATAAGGATTTAAATAGAAATCGAACATCGATATAACTCTGACGATGTGATATCGAGTTGTAAATCCATATAGGAATATTCCGAAGCTGTACGGTATTCCATGTGAATATAGATGTTAATATTTATTTTTTTAATATTAAATTTAATTATATTTAAAAATATTTATATATTTAAATAGGCTATTTAGAGCTTTAAAAATAGTCACTTTTGCAAACGAAGTCGGAATTTGACGAAATCAGTTTCATAAAGTCCAGAATATTATAATATAGCAGACTGTCAAATTTCATCGCATTTGGGATTGTTTTGTGGTCGTTTGAAGTCAAAACAATCAACGATAATTTAATGGAGTATTATAATAGAAAATATCTAGACAAATATCTAAAACATAAATCCTATAAGTACCCCCTTAACATTTACCAACCCTTAACCTAATTTAATTCTCCTTTGGTCAAAGGAGCCGCCAGTTACTTTCTCAAAGGAAAACCAAATCGTGTTATTCACAAATCCACCAAAATTCAAATCAATTACCTAAAATCAAGAAATATATCTCTTTGAATTCAGTAAGGCTAAGGCTGATTTTGGGTGACGCTACTTTTCCTGTAGCGGTGTTTGAGGGTCAGGAACGTGTTTTAACTGAGGCGTGCACTTCGAAGTTGCGATGTTGGTGAGTGGTCAGCCTCTGGTGGACCTCGCGACAGGGAGGAGAACGAGAGGGGTGATGGAGGAATCATCGAATGGGCTGTGTTATAAGAGATGGAGTTGTATATTGGTGGTAGGAACGGTTGAATGTTTGAGGAAGAGTGAGACTACTGTTGTGAAGGAGGACAGTAGTGGGATTCAAAGAAAAAGGGCACTGTGTTTTTGTTTTAGTGCGACATGGTAGGAGCTGTAGCGTTCTGTTTGGGAATGGTCTTCAAATGGAGCGACGGTTTCTGCCTCATCGTAGAATAAGAAGAAGTATGGAGAAGGTGCTCAACAGTTCTAACTCTTCGTAGGAGGAGACAAATGTTTAAGTGAGTTTTCTTGTTAGGCATATTTGGTTAAATTTATCTGGAACGATGACAATGTTGTATTAGCAGTGAATATGGGAAATAAGTTAATCGAGAGCTTTGTTTGAAACTGTAAGGAATGGTTTGGTAAGGGGTGATGGAGTATGGAAGAATACTGGGGCGGGTTTGTTTGTATTTTGGTAGACAAAGTGGTCGGGTCCGTGTAAGTCATGGAGGAGCTGAGGAATGCATGAACGAGGAAGATGAATGTCGGGTTCGAACTGTGGCAAGGGGAAGGAATGAAAGGGACGGCAGATGTGTGTTAAACGTGGGTTAAGGGTAGACTTTTGTTTGTGGACCTTGGGAGAAATTGAGGTCTTCGTCTTCTGTAATGGGTTAAATGGGATTGAGTTTTTGAGAAAGGAGAAGTAGCGGATGGGTTAAACGTAGTTGGTTGGGCCCAAATTTAAAGTGGTAAGGCCCGGTTCGAAAAGAAATAACCTAGTTTTAATTTATTGTTCATTTAAATAATTGTAAACTAAATAACTATATCATATGTATCAGAATCAAGAAATATCAGATCCGATAGGATCATAGCGACGACATCTACGTCATGGAACCGACTGGGCGTATATTGGAGCTCGTCTCAATTTATAGCAAAATAAATTGTCCGTCAGAATCAAGCGATGATTATCGTTATCAACAATGATCGTCCAATGTGAGTAAAACTCACCAACTCTGAACAGTTCTATTTTTATAACGTATATTTAGAACTGATAAATGATGACTGATTTCGTGTGTCAACTGTTGGTTGAGTTGTTTGTGTATTGATTGAAATCATAGATAACGATATATATATATATATATATATAAATCGTTAATCGAACAGTTGATTCTGTTTTATCAGAATATTTTATATATGTGTTGTTTAACATCTGTGATGCAGGGGAATAGGTTGGAGGGGTCCAACTGGACTCCTCAATATTTATAATACTGTTCTGTTCATGTATTGTAATATATGATGTGACATATAATCTGTTATGGATTCTGGGTGTTAAATGATGTTGATCATTGGTATTCGATATTTTTAATATCATAAGAGACCCTGGGATGTAGAAAGAATTATTTCAATGTATATTGAAATAAAGGAACTTTATAAAATCAACCGATTTTATAAAGGAAATATTTTGAAAATAAGTATTTATAAAATCATAGGATTTTATAAAGCATATATTTATTTAGAAAATAAATAAAGTTGATAAAGGAAATATTTATTTAGGAAGTAAATAGAATTAATAAAGGAATATTTAGTTGGAAACTAAATAGGATTATAAAAGGAAATTTACGAGATAAAAAGGAGTTAATCAAACGTAGTTCATCAAAAAGTAAATCAAACGTAGTTGTCAAAAAGAGTTAAACAAATAGAGTTATTCAATTAGAGTTAATCGAAATAGAGTTAAACAAGATTAGAAACTGACTAGAGATTAGTTAAGTTGAATAGTTTTCTGAGTATCGATCTGATGTTGGTTTCGGCCTTCGGGGTTTATACTTAGAGAATTGTTCTTCTACTAGTTTACAGTCAGGGACTGATAGTTGGGAAATGATAGTGATATGTAAATAAACTGAAATGACCCGAACTTCCAGTAAAGGAAAGCTTGGATTGCTTTGAGAACAATACACATCAGAACACAAACTGAAGAACATTTTTATTGCTGATTACAACAATTACGCCAGAGTACAAGAATATAACTGAGTATGAACCTATAATATACATTGGAAATACAATAATATCAGAGTTTTAAATTACATTTAAATAGCAGCGGAAAATAATACAAATATACAACTGGAAGAAATACACGGACATAGAGCTTTCTGAATACCGCTTCAGCTGTAAGCCAGGATCCTGTAAATATATCTGCAAAAGCTACTCGACTGCCCGTGTGGAAAATATGGGCACCCGAGTTTGCCAGTGAACAAACTACAGGTCAGTCATGGGACTGGTATGAGAAATCTTAACTTAACTTATCTAATAATAAGGCTAATCACAGGACCACGCCGCTAACGCGGAACGGGTTTACTCCATTGGATTGCCAGTGCATAAAATAAAGTAAAAACGTTAAACAACGCAATGCTTTTTAAAAAAATGAAACCATTATAAGACCCAAGTCCCATCACACAATGCAACGCAAACCGGAGGATAGGGTTTTACCTTATAATGGTCAAAAATGCTTGATACGATAAAACGGAGTTAATATTAGTGTGTATATCTATGGGTATATATATTTCAAAACAATTTCAATCATAATGTATTAATCATAGACGGCATAGTACCCCATCCTACTATGTCGCCATACTAGTTCTACAATCAAAACCGCAAGGTCGTATTGGAAATTGGATTTCCATCATGAGTCGAGGCTAGGGGCAAGCTCCTCTCCGATTCCTGACACTCTAGCAAATGCCTCAGGATCCCCCGCAGTGAACCCTTGGATGCGGTAGGGCCGGTCCCCGCCTATCGGCAGTGGATTGGTTATGCCTGAACACACGTTTCCCGGTTCCTTTGAATCTATAATATGACCACTATCGGCCTATAAAAATCCGAGGCGCCTCAAAATCCATCATCCACATAAGTAAAATGCCAGGTCGTGTTAAAGCTCTGACACTACCACTAGCTAGAAAGAAACGTGTGCACTCCCTACGGTCCATATCCCATTTTTGACTCATACCGGGGTGTGAGGCTCGCGAAGTCACGATATACACAAAGCTATGCCGTAATAGGCTATGCTTTGATCATCCCACAAGGCCCTGCTTTTCAACAAAAGCCTTGATCAATTGCATCTTGGCGTGCCACATTGACAATTCACGCCATGCGATCAATCCCTATTAAAATATACCAGGGTGTTAAGTAGAGGATAATCCTCCACCATCAAACAGACATACATTAACAGAAATCGATTTAATTCACATGGAACGAAATCCAATGTCAGACACGCATCCATTTACTAGCTTATGCTCTGGGTCTGAGCGAAAACCAAATCCGAACAATCAACAATAGCCCGGACGACCACCACTGAAGCCCCTTCAAGGTAGTTACTCCTACCAAGGGTCTCTGTAGCAACACATCCGTTCGATGTGAAGATCGTCGGTCTTCAACCACCGTCTTCATCTTCGACTCTTCATCGTCGTAGTAATTATTCGGAATGGGTTAAACCCGGTCTTCCAGAATAACTCACGTATTTTCTAATTAAAAATCAATTACTATAAAAACACATCCAACGCCTCATTCCAATTCAGAATATTCTTCTAATAAAATATTCGCATTATTTTATCATTGATAAATTCTTCAAATTTATTCTTGAATCTTTTTTTTAAAGATTTATTACAACCCCAATTTGGTTTTAAATATCACAAATCATTATTCAATGATTATTTAAATCTAAGAACTTAATCTTATCTTTAACTGGGTTAAAGAACTAATGTCATTTTAAACATAGTTCACGGTAAACCCGAAATCATCTTCCAAAAATATGGAATCTTCACAGAAATCAAATCAATGTATACTCGTTATAAATTTCCGCATCCAACCAATAATATAAATGAGATAACGGCAAAGCCTCTTAAATTCCATATGTAGTATCGGTTTTCTTCTACAGAAACTTATCTCGGTTATTATTAATTCACATTCCATTCAACTCCAATTTAATATATTAAATTGGAAAACTTGTCTTTTGGAAAAAATCCCATTTAAATCTTAATAAAAAAAAATTTAAAATTGTAAATCCTAATTTCACTGTCAGTTGGGTTAAAGAACACATGTCACTTAAAAACACAGCTCACAATAAACCCAAAATCCAATTTACTTACAATTAAATCTTAACAAATTGGAAAACTTCATTAAATCTAAATTTAATGACTTATCCTAGTTAATAACTAGTTCGTTTCAATAAAAATATATTTTTCTAAAATATATTCTTTTTTCTAAAATATATTTTCTAAGATATTCTTTTTTTTATAATATTCTTTATTGGAATGTGACTCAATCAACAACCATATATTGCATGAAATCAACAAGCATGATAAATAATTATCAAACATCCAATTAATCAACCAAAGTGGATTCTACACTAAATATTGGGACTAGTGTAGATGAGATATCATCCCAACACCCGTGTGGGGTTTCATTCAGCAATTAAATAATAAATGATTTGTGCACTTGGGCAATGTGTAAAAATTATCGACCCAATCACGTAAACAAGTCGGATAACTTGTAAATGGAAGTGTAATATTCAATTTGATTATTCTAACATTATCTGTAATACATTTAACACTTCAACATCGCAGACATATATTTCACACATATGAATAACATGGTTTTTAATTCTTCTTACAATAAAATGTAAATTCTATTACTAACATTTTTGTAGCAAAATGTTATTTTATTTTCATACGACATTTTAAGCATGTTTTATTTGCAACAAGGAATGCAAATAAAAATGTGACTTTTCATTGCAATAAACATTTTCAAACTAAAATGTCCTTTTTATTCTAATTTACAATTTCTAACAAAAATGTATATTCTGCTTTGTTAACATGTTTTAACATAAAAATGTGATTTTTATTTCTACAATCATGTTTCACAAAAATGTGATTTTAGTTTCTATAATCATCTCTAAACAAAATGTCCTTTTAATCTTTCTATTGTATATTTTAACAAAATGTTCTTATTAATCCTATTTATCATTTCTAATTCATTCTTATGTAATTAACATGTGAATTTTGTTCTAATCATTTTTACTTGATCAAAATATGATTATTTTGCCTAGCCCTTTCGATGTAACAAAATATGATTATTTTGTTTTCTTCCTTTAAATGTACAAAAATATACATTTTATTCCATTCATCTTAAATGTACAAAAATATCCTTTTTACTTCATTTATTTCAAAGTGACAAAAATGTCTCTTCTATTCTAATTCTTCTAAAGTGACAGAAATCGTATTTTTGTCTAATCTTTTCAATGTAACAAAACATGGTAATTTTGTCTAACCTTTCTTTAGTGTACAAAATATACATTTTTAACTCAATTTCTTTAATGTATGAAAATATACATTTTATAACTTATTTTCTTTAATGTATAAAAATATACATTTTTTTCACTTATTTTCTTTAATGTATAAAAATATACACTTTTAACTTATTTTCTTCTATTTTTCTAAATAAACAATAATGTAAATCTTTGTCTAATTCCTTTAAATATACAAAAATGTATATTTCCTTTTCTAATGTCATATTTTTCATAAATGTAGATTCTATGTCTAATGTCATCTTTTACATAAAAATGTAAATCCTTATCAAATCCTTTTTTTTATATGTTAACAAAATGCATATTCTTATCCGATCCTTTTTATGTTAACAAAATACATATTCTTATTGAATCCTTTTTATGTTAACAAAATATTCATTCTTATCAAATCCTTTTTATGTTAACAAAATGCATATTCTTATCAAATCCTTTTTATTTTAACAAAATATTCATTTTATTCTAATCCTTTTAAATGTACAAAACCAAAATGTTAATTTTGTTCTTAATAACCTAATTAACCAAAATGTTAATTTTGTCCTTTATATCTTTTCAATGTAACAAAAATATATTTTTCCTCAATCTTTTCCATGTAACAAAAATATATTTTCCTTTAATCTTTCCAATGTGTCTAATTGAATGTTTTTAAGTCATTTCTTCTAAAGTGACAAAAATAAATGAATTCACTTCATTCTATTCAAAGTGACAAAATGAATGTTTTCTAATTCATTTCTCTAAATTAACAAATTCATTTTATAAATTTCAATGCGACCAAATGACTAATTTCGTTAACAACTTTCAATACAACCAAATGATAAATTGGTTTGTAACCTTTGATGCAAACAAAAATAAGAATTTTATTTATAAACTTTTAATGCAACAAAATGAGAATTTTGTTTTGTAGCTTTTATTTTCACTAATCAATTTTGTTAAAAATATGTTATTCCTTTTCACTAATCATATTTTGATAAAAATATGTTATTCTTTTAATATTTAACATTTCTAAACAAAATGTGCTTTTAACCAAATGGACATTTTCTAATCAAAATGTTCTAATGTTAACATTCTTAATATTTTTAATCTAATGTTAACATTTTTAACTAAAATGATGTTTTTATTTTAATGTTAACATTTTGACAAAACGGTGTTTGCTGATTTTAATCTAAATGTACATTTTAACAAAATGGTGATTTTAATCTAAATGTACATTTTTAACTAAAGCAGTGTTTTTGTTCTAAATTTTTTTCTTTTCTTTTTTTTCTAACAAAACTTAGTTCATTTCTAAACTAACATAAAAATGTAATTTTTATGATAACATGTTTTCTAACATGAATTCATTTCAACAAAACAACCAGAACTGATCTCATACATCACACATAATTCTATTCAGTGATTCATCGCAATACAACTAAATCAACATTTCAAAGAATATATACATAACACCACAAGAATGAATATAAATCTCAAACAAATTAAACAATTAATTTAAAATTTAAAAGTAGAATTCTCACCAAACCATTTAGATCTGAAATTTTTTGAATTTCTGATTTGCTCCATTTCAATTCTAGTCTTTTCCATAGCGTAGTATTCTCTGTTATGATCCCAACGCAATCAGTTTCATGCAATTCTGATTATATATGAACAAGTTATGATAATATATACGTTTCATTTCATGAATTAATTAATAAATTAATAAAGTAATTACATCTCCTAAGATAACAAGGACGTTCTTCTTCCTCACGATGTCTGGTAACCGAACCCAACGTGACCCTTTTTAGGGTTCAGGATCGCACCCCACCTACGATGCGCCGGACCACCATCAGCGAGCACCACTTCAAAGCCGACGTCCGCCTCTTCCCACGCCCTCCGCCCAGTCCAACTCGCGGGTCCCATTGGGGCTGGAAATGGGTTCGAACGAACCACCTTTGAGCGAGAAATCTGGAGTCAAGATGTAACAACCCGGATTTTTACAACATGCTAAGACAAGAATCAAGGCAGAATTTAATTATAAAACTTGAATCAGGAGAAACGGTTTGCGCCACTGCGTTCGTCTCGGAAAAATACGCGAAATAGAGTCCGAGTTTTCGAAACTCGGAGTACGTATGACCAAGTTATGGCCCGTCAAAGTTTTCAGAAAATTTCAAGTTCAAAAACAGTTCAAATTTGAATTCAGAATTCAAATTCAGCCAAGCAGAACAGGCGGGAAGAATTCCCGCCACCCCCAAGTCGACTGGGGAGTCGACTTGGGAGTCGACATACCCCAGGTGGTGTCGACTGCCCAGTCGACACCCCTGTCGACATGGGTGGTCGGCCAGCTTGGCCTGGGTGCACCTGACTTATTCCTCAAGACATGTTTGGAGGCTTGTGACGGATTTTAAAGGGTCAGATCTATCCTAGGGTTAATCTAAGGGCCTAAACTACACCTAATCTCTATAAAAAGACCCCTAAGCCTACCCTAAACCCTCACAAATCACCCATGTCACGAAGTGCTGCCCAAATGCCAAGTGACCATGGCCTCCATCTCCAATTCCTAGAGACTATGCATTCAAATCGGATTCAAATCAAAAGGTGCAAGCTTTCTACATCAAATCAAGGGAGTGGATCAACGTTGCTACACAAATTTCATGACGATTCTTCAACAAAGGAGCCACCTTTCTTCGTCAAGACGATGCATGATCATTCCCTAAGCCTCGCTAAGTAAGTTCTAGCTACTTGTAGATTCTAACGGTGGTTCTAATGTGACATGGAATAAAATGCGATGAAACATAAGTATGCTAGCCTATGTGAACCTAATTTTGCCCCTTTTCAATGATCTATGACCTTGGGCTAAGTTTTAGCGACTTAATCATGCCACTCATGCTATGTTTAACCTAGTTTATTTTGCAAGTTTGAATCTTTATCTATGGAATGTTAGCATGAACCTTTGGGAACCATTTGACTTGTGAAACATTGGCAAAGACTTGACTTTGGGGCTTATGCGTGTAAATGAACCCAACCCCCTTATGTTATCATGCATGTTTGTGGCCAAATTCCCTTATGATACTATGCATGTTTGTGGCCAAATTCCATTATGATACTATGCATGTTTGTGGCCAAATTCCCTTATGATACTATGCATGTTTGTGGCCAAATTCCCTTATGATGCTATGCATATTTTGAGGCCAAACCCCTTATGATACCATGCATGTTGGTGGCCAATCCCTTTTTGACATCGTGCATGTTTTGAGGCCAATATGTAGCATAGTATTCTTACTATGTTGACTCGCTTTTACTTGGGTTGGAAACACGATTTGGGGTAGGTTAGACGTGCGTGATTATGACGTGATAATTTGACATGGGATTTCATGAAAATATGGCACTCATGATACACCTAAATGTGGACATGACATGTGGGGTAAACATGGGACTTGAAACTAGACACGTATGGGTTGTAAGTGTAATATGACACTAGACCAAACATGAAAGTGGCCAACTCGAGGTTGGGTTGAGTTTGTAGCATAAATCTACCCGGACCCGGCCGGCTTAACTAGTGGCTACAAACAATAGGACCCAATGTGAGTAGTTGGTCATATAGCACTTAAAACCCGAGGTTAGACTAGGTTGTGGTGTAAAGCTACCCGGACCCGCCCGGCTTAACTAGTAACCACAACAAAGTCTAATGTGAGAGGTTGGGGTGCATTAATCTAATTAATGCCACATGAAAAGGTTAAGTAATTTTGACTAATGACACTTAACCGATATGACACGAATGGGTAGGTTAAGTGGAACCGGATTTGATTTTTTAATGACACTTAACCATATAAGACAATTAGGGGATGGGGTTAAGTAATTTACACTTAACTAATCCGACTTAGTAATTAGATGGGGTTAAGTAATGTAACAACCCGAAAATCTGGGCCAGTTTAAAATTTTTATTTTGGCAATTTTAGCGAATTTTGAATATTTAAAATGAATTATTTTAAATAATATCGACGAGAAATTTATTTCGAATATATTTAGAACGTATATATTATATGCGTCGTCGTTAGAATATAAATATTTATATATAATTATAAATAGAATTGAAAATGGCGCGGTAGTTCGATAATTCGATTTCAAACTTCAATTGAATGTACCGTGTGCAAAACAACCCGTATTTTAGCGAAACCAAAAACATTAGGATCTAATTGAGAATATCTTTCCAACGAATCCGAAAAATCAAAATTTCATAGCGGGAATCAAAAGATATGTCCAGTTGAAAATTCTGAATAGTCGCTATGGAATTCAGGCCCTTCAAAAATTGAAATTTTGCAAACGACCTCGGATTTCGACAAAACCACTTTTATTGGATCCGCAGTGTCAAGTTATTGCTAGGTTTCAAATTTCATAATTTTTCGAATCAATATGTGAGCGTGGCAAAGGAAAACGCGTTTGACCAGTTTCAGTTGATTTTAATCGACTGGAAAATGGCTATTTTTCCAACGGTCTCAGAATTCGACGAAACTAGTTTTGTTAGGACCGTATCGTTAATACGAAGCTAGAAAATATTTTTCTGGAATTTTTAGAGTTAATATGTGACCCCGGTAATTTGAAATGTACGTTAAAAATTTAATATAGTGATTTAAATGTAAATTTAACGGAAACTGATTGTAACGATCAAATCAGCTTGCGATACATTTCCCATTGTGTTCGGAATGGGGGTAATTAGCTATGGACGACAGGCGGTGGGTTTAATTTCGAAGTCGAATAAAAAGTTACTTTCTATGGAAAATAAATTAAATAAAATAAAATAAAGGGGGCCCATGCCCTTATCCCAAACCCGGTCAATACCCCCCCCCTTTGCCTCGTTCAAAACAGAAATCATTCAGAAAAAAAAAACGACGAAGCCTTCCTCCTCGATCGCCCCCGCTCCACCGATCATCGCCCGCCGGAGGCGCACCACCTCCACACCCTTCCCCCTCCCGCGCCCTAGCCCTTTTTCCTCCCTCCGCCTTCTCTCTCCACCCTCCGGCCCTTCTCGCGACCTCGAACCCCCCCACCCCCCAGCAGTGCCTTGACCTCCTCCTCCCCCTTTATAACCAAATCGAAGCCTTTAATCCGCCTGACCTCCACCTCGTCGCAGGCATCAGTCACTTCCGAGTCGTAGTGGCTTCCTCCAAGTGACGGTCCGATAGCGGTGAATCTCCCTGTTGTTTTCCGGCGCCTCTTCTTCGTGGTTTCATGTGAGTCTTTATTTTAGTTTTGTAAAATGAAATTGATTGTGGGAAATTAGAAAAATAAGTTTTCTTTTTACATAGAATGATGTTTTTTTCCATGTAAAAATAAGATTTTAATTGAGGAAAAGCTATGATTTTTAGGATATAAAAGATTTGATTTTTAAAGGTAAAAAGAAATGATTTTTATCGTTGAAACAAACCATTTTTGATAAGTTGAAATTATTTTTAAAGGTATAAAAATATGATTTTTATACTTATAGCTAATTAAAGATATGATCTTTATAAAGTAGATGATATAAAAATATTATTTTTATATAGGTAGAGTATTAAAAATAGGATTTTTAGAGAATTAAAAATATCATCTTTGTATATGTGGCGAAATAAAAATCTGATTTTTTATTATGTATACATTGAAATAAAGAGGTGATTTTTATAGTAATGAAATCTTTATTTTTGAAAAGGTGAAATCTTTATTTTTGAAAAGGCGAAATTTTTATATATTGAATAGCATAATAAAAATTCGAATTTTATATATTGAATAGCATAATAAAAATTCGATTTTTATATATTGAATAGCAAAATAAAAATTCGATTTTTATATATTGAATAGCGAAGTGAAAATTCGATTTTTACATATGTAGTGAATACGGGCAACGAAAGCGACAAAGGGCGAGAACGATGAAGATTGCTATCAAAGAAGAGTCAAGATGTTTGGATGGCTTTAGGTGAGAACTTCTCACCTTTCAATTTCTTTTCTTGTTGTATATATATACTAGGATGCAGACGGTGCTTAGTAGCACCCGACACAATCGTCCACAGACCATGGACTTGTTTGTTTGATTGCAAAAATTAGTTAGATAATTTGATTTGAATTTGGTTGCTTGGTGAATTTGATTGATGTGTGAATGGCGTGGGCCTTCACTAGACCGGGGATAAGGCTAGGCCTCGTCCCGTTTCTAGTATCGTGTCGTTATGCCGCCGAAATTTTCTAAAATAAGTTAGAAAAATAAAAATATCATTTTTATTTTGTAAATGAACTGAATAGAAATTCATGTATTGAAATAAAAATATTTTATCGTTAAAAATAAATTTTTTAACGTGAAGTGAATAAAATAAAATACTCATTTACAAACCGGACGGTTTGTTTATGTACACTGATTTGACTGACATTGATTGGGTCGATAAATTTTACACATCGCCCAACTGCACAAATAAAATCTGTGTTTGATTGTTTGAAACCCCACACGGGTGTTGGGATGAAATTTGAAGTTCACTCATCCTGATTGATTAATTATGTCGATCGATTGATTGACAGGCTGTTATAAGCGTTAGATATCTATATTTGATGCTTATATAGTGTAGTGCACTTTGGTTGATGGTTGATTATTTTTCAATGCTATTATATACGTGTGATGTATGAAAATCCATATAATTAACATTATATGGTGATTGATTGGGCCTCATTCCAATTTGAAAAATAAAGAATATTATAAAATAAAGGTTCATGTGTTGACTGTACTCATACGTTGAGATTAGTCATGTGTTGAACGAAATATTTTAACAATAAAATTTATATCTTTATCTTTATAAAATAAAGGTTCATGTGTTGACTGTACTCATCCGTTGGGATTAGTCATGTGTTGAACGAAATATTTTAATAATAAAATTTACATCTTTATCATATATGAAATTAGAAACTAACTGGAAAATAGATGAGATGAGTGGTCTCCTGAATATTGATCTGATGTTGGTTTCGGCCTTCGGGGTTAATATTCAGGGAATCGTTCTCTTACTAATTTACAGTTGGAGTCTGATTTAATATCAAACGATAGATACCTTAATTTTATAAAATATTTTAAATAACAAAAATAGCCACCCGTGGACAGTACTCATTCATTGAGATTAGTCGTGTGTGGAGAAAAAAAAAAGGTAAATATTCATTTGTCGAATAGAATATTTGAAAATAGAATTATATGAAGCCGTGTTGATTAGATTAACGCCATTTTGACGTGAACGATATTTATATCGATTTTATTCATTTCGAAATGAATTGAATTGAAAACGATTTCGAAATGAATTGAAAACGATTTCGAAATGAATTGAAAACGATTTCGAAATGAATTGAATTGAAAACGATTTCGAAATGAATTGAATTGAAAACGATTTTGAAATGAATTGAATGGAAAACGAATTTGATTTAAATTGATTAGAATACCAATTTGAATTGAATCGAATAGAAAACCAATTTGAATTGAATCGAATAGAAAACGACTTTGAAATTGGATTGAATTGAAAACAAATTCAAATTGAATTGAAAGCGAATTGAAATGAATTCAAATTGAATTGAAATTCGAATTGAATAGAAATGAATTTTAAAACGAATTTATAAAGAAGAATTCAATTTTGATTTGAATTGAAATGGAAGTTGAAATTGCTTTTGAAACGAATTTAAAACTATTTATATAATTCGTTTTAAATAGAAATCGACGAAGTATATATATTATATATATTATATATATATATAATATAATGGCCTGAATAGAACGAGCCGTGCCGCGGCAGTTCGTAAATTTCGACCATTTATTTCAAACGGACATTTCGGGAGATCCGACCGTCGGATTCTCCTAAAACCAGAACCGTTGGGTTCGTATCGAAAAGAGCTTTCTAACGAAGATTTGAAATTTGAAATCTAACGGTTGGATTTGGAGATACGTCCAAATCAAATTTGAAAAAGGTCGCTATAAGTGCAGTTCGATGGCCGTTGTTGAAAATCGACTGTACGGGCCTTGATAAAATTATTAAAAATAGTAATAATTTGTGTAAAATCATAAGAAATGATTTGGGAAAATTGGGGTGAAAAACCCCATATTTGAAAAGATAAAAATAGATTTTTATCGAAATGAACTAGTTTTGAACTAAATTTAAAACCCGATTATGTTTAAATAAATAAATTAGATTTAAAAAGGGGTTTTAAATAAATCGGAATTTCTAATATATTTGATTGGATTTGAAATGGGTTTATCGTGAATGGTGTTTTAAATAACACTAGTTCTTTAACCCGATAATAAATAGAATGTGATTTGGGTTTGTCGTGAACTGTGTTTTAAATAACACCTAGTTCTTTAACCCAGTAAAAGGAGTTTTAACGAATCTGCAATTATGTTGAAATGTGAATCTATAATCTAAATTATAAAATTTAGAAATGAGCGAGAATGGAGTATCGCCAGTTTTGCTCCAAAGCGATAGTTAAATCTTTAATTAGATTTGAACGTGAAATGGTAATTAATTTTACTGATAACACCATAGTATTAGACATGGAGTATTACCAGTTTTGCTTCATGGGATGAATAGGTTGGGAATGAGAAATAAAATAAATAATTACTTCGGTGTGGTTCACTAATCTCGACTAGTTTGGAAAACCATAATTTGGTTTGAAATGTCATCCAAAGGAAGATTAAAGGATAAATTTCAAAGAATTTATCTTGGATAAAATTAATGGGAACCTTTCCCTAAGAATATGAAATTTAGAAACTAGCGGTAGGTTAGTTAAGAAGAATGGTTTCCTGGATATTGATCTGATGTTGGTTTCGGCCTTCGGGGTTAATATTTGGGAAATTGCTCTCTTACTGATTTACGGTTAGTGGCTAATGAATTGGAATGAGGCGTATGTTGTGTTTGTGTAACATTTGTTTTTAATATACGCGGGTTGTTCGGAAAGGCCGGGTTTATACCCATTCTGAATAACCGATTCGACGATAAGTCGAAGATGAAGACGGTGGTTGAAGACCGGAAGTCTTCACATCGTTTGGATAATTACTGACGATCCTGATTGGGCTGTACACCCAAGAGGATGGAAATAGTTGGTGGTCGTCCAGACGTACTTGGAGATGAATGGATATGCGAGGAAAGTGCTTCCGGTTTCGTTCAGACCCAGAACGGACTTGTAAATGGATTGTGTGTCTGACGTTGGATTTTATTCTGTGTTGATTGATTTCTATTAAATATACATCTGTTTGGCGACGGAGAATTTATTCTTTAGTTTAACGCCCTTCTCTGAGACGTACGAGCTCAGAGGTTGTATATCGATGGACATCAGTCGCATGGCATGAATTGCCTGTGTGGCACACTGAGATGCAATGATCAAGGCTTCTGTTGAAAAGCAAAGTCTTGTGGTTGATGATCAAAGCACGCCTACGTGGCAGCTTTGTGTATAGCGTGAATTCGCGAGCCTCACACCTCGGTATGAGTTAAAAACGGGATACGGACTGCAGGGAGAGCACGACGTTTCTTTCTAGCTTTGGTGGTGTCAGTGACTTACCAGCCCTGACATTTATATACTTTTCACCTTTGTGGTTGTTGGATGAGGCGCCTCGATTATAGGTCTGTAAGGACCGGGAAACGTGTGTTCAGGAATAAATAATCCTCTAACGTAAGTGAGGACCGGCCCTGAAGCATCCAGGGGTTGCCCAGAGTGCGTAGCCCTGGGACATTTGCTAGAGTGTCTCGAACGCGGAGAGGAGCTTGCCCCTTGCCTCGACTCATGACGGAAATCCAATTTCCAATACGTGTATTTCGGCTTTATTTGTAGAGCCTAGTATGGCGACATAGTGGGATGGGGCACTCATGCCGTCTATGATTTATATTTATGATTGAAATTGTTTTGACACTTATTATAGTATCAAATGATTTGTTTTAAACGTACCAAGCATGTTTGGCTATTATAAGGGAAAACCCTATCCTCCGGCTTGCGTTGCATTGTGTGATGGGACCTGGGTCTTATAATAGCTTCATTTTTCGAAAAAGCATTTCGTTGTTTATCCTATGCACTGGTATTCTTGGGAGGAAACCCGTTCCGTGTTATACGGCGTGGTCCCTTGAATTACTCTCTTTTAAAATTGAATTAAATAATTGTTTTAGTTCTCACACCAGTCACATGACTGACCTGGAGTTTATTGTTTTAACCTAAACTCTGGGTGCCCCTATTTTCGACACGGGCAGCTAGTAGTTTTGGTTTTGCAGATTTATTTTCACAGGATCCTGGTTTACAGCTGGAATGATATCCGGAAAGCTCTGTATCCGTATATCACCTTCAGTTGTGCTTTGTATTATTTTTCCGCTGCTATGTAATTTATTGTAATCTCTGATATTTATTGAATGTAATTTATTCATTTATACTCTGTATATTCTTGTATCTGATGGAATTTTTGTAATAACAATGAAATGTTCTTCCGTCTGCGTTCTATTTTGTCCTGTTCTCAAACGATCAAGGGTTTCGAACGGTCTAGATCGGTTTAACGACTGATTCAGATCGAGCGAAATTCCCGGCCGTCACATTTGGTATCAGAGCTTTGGTTTACAGAGCTCGAGAACAAGGCACATTAGAACCATACGAAAGAATTCATCAGATATTGGATTAGTAATATCCAATTAGAATTACTCGTTAGAGATAGGATCAGTAGTATCCTAGAACGAGTGTGAAGAGTATATTTTTCAAATGAAAACAATTTTGTTTTGAAAATTTAAATCACTTTATACGTATTTGAATATTTATTTATTTTGAATATGGACAATCTAGTATATAAAGGTTTTGCATATACGCGTCATGAACGTATATTCGAAGTTTTAATATATTAGATAGATATAGAATCACACTCTAGTCGCCCGGACATGATTCTGATGATGGCGCGCCATCACCAGTATTTATTTTCGTGTTTCGAAGGTGTGATATCTATATATTTCCATTAGACTGGTGTGAGAACCAAAAACTTATATAGCTAGGACACTTTGTTGTGTATTGGCATCAAAAACATGATTTTCTGTATATATATCAAAATTATGAATTTGAAACTCTAATTCACTAATTGATTGATGTTTGTGTTGTTTGTTAATTTTTAACCATTATGCCTAATTGAATCAAATATTGAACTGTATTGAAAATTAGTCGCATTTGCTTGCATATACATATACTTACATTGAACAGGTCATAGCAAGGAGGCTAGAGCCAGAGAATAAAATTTGTTTGCCCGACAAATAGGTACATATTTACTATAATCTACTGTTTTGTTTGGGTGATGATGATTTTATGAGCCTATTGGCTAGTCGCTTGGCTTTTTCTTTTTCTTTTTGAGATCAGAAGACCTATATGGCAATTTCGGGATTTTCCCGTGGCTCCCGGTGCAGGGGAGGTTATGGCGAAATTTTTCGAAAATTTAGGGTGTTAGCCAAATTTTTGAAAATTTGAAAATTCTCAGAAACTGAAAAGTTGGAGAATGAAAGCCTGATCGAACGTAGAGTTGATTAATCAAACCACTTTCGACTTTGTTCCTTTTCGGGGATGAAAAGTTTTAAGTGGGGGAGATTGTAACAACCCGAAAATCTGGGCCAGTTTAAATTTTTTATTTTGGCAATTTTAGCGAATTTTGAATATTTAAAATGAATTATTTTAAATAATATCGACGAGAAATTTATTTCGAATATATTTAGAACGTATATATTATATGCGTCGTCGTTAGAATATAAATATTTATATATAATTATAAATAGAATTGAAAATGGCGCGGTAGTTCGATAATTCGATTTCAAACTTCAATTGAATGTACCGTGTGCAAAACAACCCGGATTTTAGCGAAACCAAAAACATTAGGATCTAATTGAGAATATCTTTCCAACGAATCCGAAAAATCAAAATTTCATAGCGGGAATCAAAAGATATGTCCAGTTGAAAATTTTGAATAGTCGCTATGGAATTCAAGCCCTTAAAAAATTGAAATTTTGCAAACGACCTCGGATTTCGACGAAACCACTTTTATTGGATCCGCAGTGTCAAGTTATTGCTAGGTTTCAAATTTCATAATTTTTCGAATCAATATGTGAGCGTGGCAAAGGAAAACGCGTTTGACCAGTTTCAGTTGATTTTAATCGACTGGAAAATGGCCATTTTTCCAACGGTCTCAGAATTCGACGAAACTAGTTTTGTTAGGACCGTATCGTTAATACGAAGCCAGAAAATATTTTTCTGGAATTTTTAGAGTTAATATGTGACCCCGGTAATTTGAAATGTACGTTAAAAATTTAATATAGTGATTTAACTGTAAATTTAACGGAAACTGATTGTAACGATCAAATCAGCTTGCGATACATATCCCATTGTGTTCGGAATGGGGGTAATTAGCTATGGACGACAGGCGGTGGGTTCAATTTCGAGGTCTAACAAAAAGTTACTTTCAATGGAAAACAAATTAAATAAAATAAAAAAAGGGGGCCCATGCCCTTATCCCAAATCCGGTCAATACCCCCCCTTTGCCTCGTTCAAAACAGAAATCATTCAGGAAAAAAAAAAAAAAACGACGAAGCCATCCTCCTCGATCGCCCCCGCTCCACCGATCATCGCCCGCCGGAGGCGCACCACCTCCACACCCTTCCCTCTCCCGCGCCCTAGCCCTTTTTCCTCCCTCCGCCTTCTCTCTCCACCCTCCGACCCTTCTCGCGACCTCGAACCCCCCCAGCAGTGCCTCGACCTCCTCCTCCCCCTTTATAACCAAATCGAAGCCCTTAATCCGCCTGACCTCCACCTCGTCGTAGGCATCAGTCACTGCCGAGTCGTAGTGGCTTCCTCCAAGTGACGGTCCGATAGCGGTGAATCTCTCTGTTGTTTTCCGGCGCCTCTTCTTCGTGGTTTCATGTGAGTCTTTATTTTAGTTTTGTAAAATGAAATTGATTGTGGGAAATTAGAAAAATCAGTTTTCTTTTTACATAGAATGATGTTTTTTTCCATGTAAAAATAAGATTTTAATTGAGGAAAAGCTATGATTTTTAGGATATAAAAGATTTGATTTTTAAAGGTAAAAAGAAATGATTTTTATCGTTGAAAGAAACCATTTTTGATAAGTTGAAATTATTTTTAAAGGTATAAAAATATGATTTTTATACTTATAGCTAATTAAAGATATGATCTTTATAAAGTAGATGATATAAAAATATTATTTTTATATAGGTAGAGTATTAAAAATAGGATTTTTAGAGAATTAAAAATATCATCTTTGTATATGTGGCGAAATAAAAATCTGATTTTTTATTATGTATACATTGCAATAAAGAGGTGATTTTTATAGTAATGAAATCTTTATTTTTGAAAAGGTGAAATCTTTATTTTTGAAAAGGCGAAATTTTTATATATTGAATAGCATAATAAAAATTCGATTTTTATATATTGAATAGCAAAATAAAAATTCGATTTTTATATATTGAATAGCGAAGTGAAAATTCGATTTTCACATATGTAATGAATAAGGGCAACGAAAGCGACAAAGGGCGAGAACGATGAAGATTGCTATCAAAGAAGAGTCAAGATGTTTGGATGGCTTTAGGTGAGAACTTCTCACCTTTCAATTTCTTTTCTAGTTATATATATATACTAGGATGCAGACGGTGCTTAGTAGCACCCGACACAATCGTCCACAGACCATGGACTTGTTTGTTTGATTGCAAAAATTAGTTAGATGATTTGATTTGAATTTGGTTGCATGGTGAATTTGATTGATGTGTGAATGGCGTGGGCCTTCACTAGACCGGGGATAAGGCTAGGCCTCGTCCCGTTTCTAGTATCGTGCCGTTATGCCGCCGAAATTTTCTAAAATAAGTTAGAAAAATAAAAATATCATTTTTATTTTGTAAATGAACTGAATAGAAATTCATGTATTGAAATAAAAATATTTGATCGTTAAAAATAAATTTTTTAACGTGAAGTGAATAAAATAAAATACTCATTTACAAACCGGACGGTTTGTTTATGTACACTGATTTGACTGACATTGATTGGGTCGATAAATTTTACACATCGCCCAACTGCACAAATAAAATCTGTGTTTGATTGTTTGAAACCCCACACGGGTGTTGGGATGAAATTTGAAGTCCACTCATCCTGATTGATTAAATATGTCGATCGATTGATTGACAGGCTGCTATAAGCGTTAGATATCTATATTTGATGCTTATACAGTGTAGTGCACTTTGGTTGATGGTTGATTATTTTTCAATGCCATTATATACGTGTGATGTATGAAAATCCATATAATTAACATTATATGGTGATTGATTGGGCCTCATTCCAATTTGAAAAATAAAGAATATTATAAAATAAAGGTTCATGTGTTGACTGTACTCATCCGTTGAGATTAGTCATGTGTTGAACGAAATATTTTAACAATAAAATTTATATCTTTATCTTTATAAAATAAAGGTTCATGTGTTGACTGTACTCATCCGTTGAGATTAGTCATGTGTTGAACGAAATATTTTAATAATAAAATTTACATCTTTATCATATATGAAATTAGAAACTAACTGGAAAATAGATGAGATGAGTGGTCTCCTGAATATTGATCTGATGTTGGTTTCGGCCTTCGGGGTTAATATTCAGGGAATCGTTCTCTTACTAATTTACAGTTGGAGTCTGATTTAATATCAAATGATAGATACATTAATTTTATAAAATATTTTAAATAACAAAAATAGCCACCCGTGGACAGTACTCATTCGTTGAGATTAGTCGTGTGTGGAGAAAAAAAAAAGATAAATATTCATTTGTCGAATAGAATATTTGAAAATAGAATTATATGAAGCCGTGTTGATTAGATTAACGCCATTTGGACGTGAACGATATTTATATCGATTTTATTCATTTCGAAATGAATTGAATTGAAAACGATTTCGAAATGAATTGAAAACGATTTCGAAATGAATTGAATTGAAAACGATTTCGAAATGAATTGAATTGAAAACGATTTTGAAATGAATTGAATGGAAAACGAATTTGATTTAAATTGATTAGAAAACCAATTTGAATTGAATCGAATAGAAAACCAATTTGAATTGAATCGAATAGAAAACGACTTTGAAATTGGATTGAATTGAAAACAAATTCAAATTGAATTGAAAGCGAATTGAAATGAATTCAAATTGAATTGAAATTCGAATTGAATAGAAATGAATTTTAAAACGAATTTATAAAGAAGAATTCAATTTTGATTTGAATTGAAATGGAAGTTGAAATTGCTTTTGAAACGAATTTAAAACTATTTATATAATTCGTTTTAAACAGAAATCGATGAAATATATATTATATATATTATATAATGACCTGAATAGAACGCGCCGCGCCGCGGCAGTTCGTAAATTTCGACCATTTATTTCAAATGGACATTTCGGGAGATCCGACCGTCGGATTCTCCTAAAACCGGAACCGTTGGGTTCGTATCGAAAAGGGCTTTCTAACGAATATTTGAAATTTGAAATCTAACGGTTGGATTTGGAGATACATCCAAATCAAATTTGAAAAAGGTCGCTATAAGTGCAGTTCGATGGCCGTTGTTGAAAATCGACTGTACGGGCCTTGATAAAATTATTAAAAATAGTAATAATTTGTGTAAAATCATAAGAAATGATTTGGGAAAATTGGGGTGAAAAACCCCATATTTGAAAAGATAAAAATAGATTTTTATCGAAATGAACTAGTTTTGAACTAAATTTAAAACCCGATTATGTTTAAATAAATAAATTAGATTTAAAAAGGGGTTTTAAATAAATCGGAATTTCTAATATATTTGATTGGATTTGAAATGGGTTTATCGTGAATGGTGTTTTAAATAACACTAGTTCTTTAACCCGATAATAAATAGAATCTGATTTGGGTTTGTCGTGAACTGTGTTTTAAATAACACCTAGTTCTTTAACCCAGTAAAAGGAGTTTTAACGAATCTGCAATTATGTTGAAATGTGAATCTATAATCTAAATTATCAAATTTAGAAATGAGCGAGAATGAAGTATCGCCAGTTTTGCTCCAAAGCGATAGTTAAATCTTTAATTAGATTTGAACGTGAAATGGTAATTAATTTTACTGATAACACCATAGTATTAGACATGGAGTATTACCAGTTTTGCTTCATGGGATGAATAGGTTGGGATTGAGAAATAAAATAAATAATTACTTCGGTGTGGTTCGCTAATCTCGACTAGTTTGGAAAACCATAATTTGGTTTGAAATGTCATCCAAAGGAAGATTAAAGGATAAATTTCAAAGAATTTATCTTGGATAAAATTAATGGGAACCTTTCCCTAAGAATATGAAATTTAGAAACTAGCGGTAGGTTAGTTAAGAAGAATGGTTTCCTGGATATTGATCTGATGTTGGTTTCGGCCTTCGGGGTTAATATTTGGGAAATTGCTCTCTTACTGATTTACGGTTAGTGGCTAATGAATTGGAATGAGGCGTATGTTGTGTTTGTGTAACATTTGTTTTTAATATACGCGGGTTGTTCGGAAAGGCCGGGTTTATCCCCATTCTGAATAACCGATTCGACGATAAGTCGAAGATGAAGACGGTGGTTGAAGACCGGAAGTCTTCACATCGTTTGGATAATTACTGACGATCTTGATTGGGCTGTACACCCAAGAGGATGGAAATAGTTGGTGGTCGTCCAGACGTACTTGGAGATGAATGGATATGCGAGGAAAGTGCCTCCGGTTTCGTTCAGACCCAGAACGGACTTGTAAATGGATTGTGTGTCTGACGTTGGATTTTATTCTGTGTTGATTGATTTCTATTAAATATACATTTGTTTGGCGACGGAGAATTTATTCTTTAGTTTAACGCCCTTCCCTGAGACGTACGAGCTCAGAGGTTGTATATCGATGGATATCAGTCGCATGACATGAATTGCCTGTGTGGCACACTGAGATGCAATGATCAAGGCTTCTGTTGAAAAGCAAAGTCTTGTGGTTGATGATCAAAGCACGCCTACGTGGCAGCTTTGTGTATAGCGTGAATTCGCGAGCCTCACACCTCGGTATGAGTTAAAAACGGGATATGGACTACAGGGAGAGCACGATGTTTCTTTCTAGCTTTGGTGGTGTCAGTGGCTTACCAGCCCTGACATTTATATACTTTTCACCTTTGTGGTTGTTGGATGAGGCGCCTCGATTATAGGTCTGTAAGGACCGGGAAACGTGTGTTCAGGAATAAATAATCCTCTAACGTAAGTGAGGACCGGCCCTGAAGCATCCAGGGGTTGCCCAGAGTGCGTAGCCCTAGGACATTTGCTAGAGTGTCTCGAACGCGGAGAGGAGCTTGCCCCTTGCCTCGACTCATGACGGAAATCCAATTTCCAATACGTGTATTTCGGCTTTATTTGTAGAGCCTAGTATGGCGACATAGTGGGATGGGGCACTCATGCCGTCTATGATTTATATTTATGATTGAAATTGTTTTGACACTATACACTTATTATAGTATCAAATGATTTGTTTTAAACGTACCAAGCATGTTTGGCTGTTATAAGGGAAAACCCTATCCTCCGGCTTGCGTTGCATTGTGTGATGGGACCTGGGTCTTATAATAGCTTCATTTTTCGAAAAAGCATTTCGTTGTTTATCCTATGCACTGGTATTCTTGGGAGGAAACCCGTTCCGTGTTATACGGCGTGGTCCCTTGAATTACTCTCTTTTAAAATTGAATTAAATAACTGTTTTAGTTCTCACACCAGTCACATGACTGACCTGGAGTTTATTGTTTTAACCTAAACTCTGGGTGCCCCTATTTTCGACACGGGCAGCTAGTAGTTTTGGTTTTGCAGATTTATTTTCACAGGATCCTGGTTTACAGCTGGAATGATATCCGGAAAGCTCTGTATCCGTATATCACCTTCAGTTGTGCTTTGTATTATTTTTCCGCTGCTATGTAATTTATTGTAATCTCTGATATTTATCGAATGTAATTTATTCATTTATACTCTGTATATTCTTGTATCTGATGGAATTGTTGTAATAACAATGAAATGTTCTTCCGTCTGCGTTCTATTTTGTCCTGTTCTCAAACGATCAGGGGTTTCGAACGGTCTAGATCGGTTTAACGACTGATTCGGATCGAGCGAAATTCCCGGCCGTCATAAGTAACTTAGACTTAACTAATCTAAACACGGTAATTAGATGGGGTAAAGTAACCTACACATAACTAATCTAACCATGGTAATTCGATGGGGTTAAGTTAAACACTTAACCAATCTAAACTTGGTAATTCAATGAGGTTAAGTAACCAATACTTAACCAACTTAACATGATAATTTAATGGGGTTAAGTAACTTATACTTAACCAATTATACATGGTGATTTGATGAGGTTAAGTAACCTATACTTAACCAATCTAATATGCGAATCTGATAGGGTTAAGTCACAAGACCTTTTAAATATACTTAACCATTGTAATACGATTAGTGGATGGGGTTAAGCTAACCCATACTTAACCAATCTGACTTGATAATCTTATGGGATTAAGATAATCTATGCTTAATCAATCTAACACGATAATCTCATAGGGTTAAGTCATGAGCTTCTTGGTATACTCAACCAACTTGTAGGGCTAAGCCTTGAACTTGAACACTTAGCCGATTATGACATGGTTGGTAGGCAGGTTAAGTCACGGGCTTGAATAACAACACTTAACCCAATAGACAAAACCCTAGTTAGAGGAACTAAGTAGAAAATCGTAGTTAATCAAGGATAACGGGAAAAGAAGCTAAGTGGTAAACCTTAGTTAAGAATAACTAAGTAATAATTCTTAGCCAAGGACATGGGACTAGTTCATAAATAGATGAGTAACCTGATACGGTAGGTCATCACTTAGTATACGAGGAGGAGCAACTTATCTGACTTGGATAAAAAGCTCCAGCGAACTGGGTGACGAAGCGGTAGCTTCAGGGGACGTGAGGGTACTCTTGGTATCCCTCTGTGAGGTGGCAGATGGTCCATGAAGCCTGGCCTCACAGAGGTTAAGGTCTGCGGTAGAAGAGCCAAGGGTATGCCTTGGTTGCTGTGCGAGCAACCTAAAGACGGGGATGGATTAGCGTGGAGTCGACGATACTTGATTTTTTCCTTGGATAGCGCGTCGCCGACTACCTACCATCTTTAGTCAATCGTGTACGTACGGAAAGGCAGAGAACTCCCAATAGACCATATACTTGCTATCGAGTTATGGGTGAGGTTGGCCAATAGGTAAGTGGGGCATAGTGGGGCCGGGATGTAGTTCTCATACATGATTTTTCTTGGATTGCCTTTCAGTAGTTGAGGGAGGGGTCACGTGGGACCATAGCCACGGATACAAAAACAGACCTTGATATCTGCATCAGCAGATGACTTAAAGCTCCCGACCGAGTTCCGTATTTCTTGATTTGCCCTGGCACGGAACTCGGATGGCACATTGAGATACTTGTGCATCTAGACATGGAAAACGATTCACGATACATACGTGGGATAAAGGGCGTGGTTGACGGGTGGCATAATACCTAGTGGCCCTAGGTGGCTTGAACCTAAACCGAGACACGGAAACGTTCATTAGGTAGCATAATCCCTAGTGGTCCTAGGTGGCATAAATCCTAAGTGAACACGCGATAGTTCATGGTAAGAAAACATAACCAGATCAAGGGTAGCAGTCCAAAACAACTTCAAGGATAAAATGGTACTACGTTGAGGTGGTATAGATTTACATGGGAAAGCCCGTACGGCCTACGGCAAAGGACTGAACTTATACATGGAAAGAAATGTACGAGTTGGGGAAAAACCTACATATGCTATATATTAGGTTGACATGGACCATTACATGACATTGGGCAAGGGACATTCATAGTTAACACATGACGCGGGTTGGGATACTAGTACGAGAGGTGCAGAGCAAATATACATGATAAATACCGTGGGATGTTATACATGATAGATACCTTGGGATAGTATACTTGATAGAAACCTGACAATGTGATACCTTGATTTATCTTGACACCGTAGTTTATCATGATACCTTAGTTTATCTTGCTACAGTAGTTCATCCAGTTATCTTGGTTTAGCTTATCTATCTTGCCATCATCCTTATGTTTACTTTCAGTTTATGCATGTCATGTTACCTTTACCTGTTTTTATACTGGAAGTAGATAGGACTTACCAGTCTTTATGACTGACCCCATTTTCTTTCGCCTCTTTGTCTTCCGTTTCCCCCCCCCCCAGGTTTTCAGGGAGGAAATGATGTTGTTTAGTTCGGACCTCTTATGCTTGAAGGTCATCATGTATAGCTTGGTCTTCTCTTGACTATGGCTGCTTCACCACATTATTTTGGGGAATAATTTATGAAAAGGTTTTATGCTTCTTTACTATTGCAAGACAGGTTTTGATGTATTCTGATGTAAAAGGCTTTAGACCTTATTTTATAAGGTAATGAAATTTGTTTTACTTCCGCTGTTTTATATATGTTCTGTCTTGTAATATTTCTGTGCATGTTTACCTCGATAATGCTTCACCAAACCTAGTGCATTCCCCTTGTGAGTGACCCTAGCGGAGGTGGGGTGTTACATTTGGTATCAGAGCAGAAGGTTACCAGACTGGGAAAAAGTTTTTAAAAAACCTTCTGAAAACTATTTGAAAAACCGTTTACAAAGAAGCATTTTTCAAGAAAAGTTTTTAAAGGCTATTCCCCAAAAGCCATTAGCACTATCCTTTGTTTCCTTGATTGAACCTCTTTTCCTTTCTTTCCTCCATCTGTAGTCACAGTAGTTTTAACTGCGACTAATCCTTGTCTAGCTACGTAAGTGTTTTCCCGTGCGATTGAGGAAGTTCTCGAGAGACCTGTTACCGAAGTTATAAGAAGGGATAATAAGAGCAAGGATAAAGGACACGAGCTTAAGAATAAGCAACTTGTTGGTATGGCTTGATCCACAAAGGAAGATAAGGACAAGATCAGCGAGAGGGCAATTGTATGCTCTCATTTCTAGCGTACCTAAGAGGAATGGTACCGTTTCTGTTAAAGGCTTAGCCCTTCTTTTCTATCGTCCCGTCTAGACTTTGTTTTAATCATCGCATCATTTAAGTCTGCCTCGATAGTTAAGTCTCTGCACCTTAGTACTAGCATGGTAGAAGATCCCATTTTAGTCCCAAAACCTGGTTGGAGAGTCGGTCCATTTATTCATGACTTGTTTGGATTTGAGAACGTCTATGCCAAGTGTTGAGATTAGAAGCAATGCTTCTATTGTTGAGCTATGGATGGATTCTAGGGATGAAGTGGTGATCCAGTAAGGGATGTCATTCTCGGTTTTGAAAGGAGGATAGTTAAACTCTTAACTTGCCTTGGTAATACCCTCGAAGTCTCGTGTAACCTTTTGGGCTCTGTCATGGTTAGTTACATAGAATCTCTTGATGTATTTATCGGAAATCTCTGATCCAACCGAGTAACGTTCGCCAATAAGACAGATGGTTCATTCCGCTTAAGCATGAGTTATAGGAATCACCCTAGTAAGTACACTGGGCAACATGGCTGGCATCGGTTGTTTCCAAGGGAAAGCTCCTCTGTGTGGAATACCTCTTAGTAGGTAAACGAGATCCAAGATTTGCTAGTGAATTGTTGGAAAGCTTGCATGAAACCATGAGTACGCAATTATGGTTGAGCCAAGTACTTTAGAAAAGAATAAGTGAAAAAGGAACGAGAGGCGACAGTGAAATGAGTTCCGACTCATACCTTGGAAATAGGAATCAAGGAGCTACGAAATCATGAAGTCAAAGGCGGTCAAGGCACAATGGAATTCAGCTCATGGAAATGCGGCTTAGACGCGTGCATCATGTCTCTTTTTAAGAGTATATCGTTGATCCCTGGTTCTCCTGTAGAGCTTACTTGCATGCTATCGCTTGGTGGATATCCTCTCGGTCCTGTTTCTGTTGCAAACCCCGTAAGGAGTTTGTCTTGCTAATCTTCTCGATCCTATCTTGGGAACCTTAGGTAGAACTCTATGGATGTAAACATGTATTTGAGACATGTTATGATTGATATGGTTGTAAATGGTTGCAAGTGGTTGCTCGTGGATGCGCGAATACACGTTAGATACTAGATCGACGCACTCACATTTTGCATTGCATATGCACGAGTATTTATACTTGTTTGAAAGTTAATGTGTTGTCATGCGGATATTGCATATGAATGAATGTTTGTGCACACATGTAGTACTTATATGACTAGGATTATTTGCATACATGTTGGATTCATGGCACTAAACATATTTTGCATTAGAAAGATCATTCAGGCCTGATCATTAGCATTAGCTAAGGAACATATACACACACTTTCAGCATGTGTTCATAAAGCATTAGGAGTCTTTTTAGGACCATGGTTGCCTGTGGATGATGTTTTGAGTAGATGGATGATGGATGGTACGTTCTTCCTAACTTGGAGATTTCGGGGACGAAATCCTTTAAGTTGGGGAGAATGTAACAACCCGGATTTTTACAACATGCTAAGACAAGAATCAAGGCAGAATTTAATTATAAAATTTGAATCAGGAGAAACGGGTTCCGCCACTGCGTTCGTCTCGGAAAAATACGCGAAATAGAGTCCGAGTTTTCGAAAATCGGAGTCCGTATGACCAAGTTATGGCCCGTCAAAGTTTTCAGAAAATTTCAAGTTCAAAATCAGTTCAAATTTGAATTCAGAATTCAAATTCAGCCAAGCAGAACAGGCGGGAAAAATTCCCGCCACCCCCAAGTCGACTGGGGAGTCGACTTGGGAGTCGACACACCCCAGGTGGTGTCGACTGCCCAGTCGACACCCCTGTCGACTTGGGTGGTCGGCCAGCTTGGCCTAGGTGCACCTGACTTGTTCCTCAAGACATGTTTGGAGGCTTGTGACGGATTTTAAAGGGTCAGATCTATCCTAGGGTTAATCTAAGGGCCTAAACTACTCCTAATCTCTATAAGAAGACCCCTAAGCCTACCCTAAACCCTCACAAATCACCCATGCCACGAAGTGCTGCCCAAATGCCAAGTGATCATGGCCTCCATCTCCAATTCCTAGAGACTATGCATTCAAATCGGATTCAAATCAAAAGGTGCAAGCTTTCTACATCAAATCAAGGGAGTGGATCAACGTTGCTACGCAAATTTCATGACGATTCTTCAACAAAGGAGCCACCTTTCTTCGTCAAGACGATGCATGATACTTCCCTAAGCCTCGCTAAGTAAGTTCTGGCTACTTGTAGATTCTAACGGTGGTTCTAATGTGACATGGAATAAAATGCGATGAAACATAAGTATGCTAGCCTATGTGAACCTAATTTTGCCCCTTTTCAATGATCTATGACCTTGGGCTAAGTTTTAGCGACTTAATCATGCCACTCATGCTATGTTTAACCTAGTTTATCTTGCAAGTTTGAATCTTTATCTATGGAATGTTAGCATGAACCTATGGGAACCATTTGACTTGTGAAACATTGGCAAAGACTTGACTTTGGGGCTTATGCATGTAAATGAACCCAAACCCCTTATGTTATCATGCATGTTTGTGGCCAAATTCCCTTATGATACTATGCATGTTTGTGGCCAAATTCCCTTATGATACTATGCATGTTTGTGGCCAAATTCCCTTATGATGCTATGCATATTTTGAGGCCAAACCCCTTATGATACCATGCATGTTGGTGGCCAATCCCTTTTTGACATCGTGCATGTTTTGAGGCCAATATGTAGCATAGTATTCTTACTATGTTGACTCGCTTTTACTTGGGTTGGAAACACGATTTGGGGTAGGTTAGACGTGCGTGATTATGACATGATAATTTGACATGGGATTTCATGAAAATATGGCACTCATGATACACCTAAATGTGGACATGACATGTGGGGTAAACATGGGACTTGAAACTAGACACGTATGGGTTGTAAGTGTAATATGACACTAGACCAAACATGAAAGTGGCCAACTCGAGGTTGGGTTGAGTTTGTAGCATAAATCTACCCGGACCCGGCCGGCTTAACTAGTGGCTACAAACAATAGGACCCAATGTGAGTAGTTGGTCATATAGCACTTAAAACCCGAGGTTAGACTAGGTTGTGGTGTAAAGCTACCCGGACCCGCCCGACTTAACTAGTAACCACAACAAAGTCTAATGTGAGAGGTTGGGGTGCATTAATCTAATTAATGCCACATGAAAAGGTTAAGTAATTTTGACTAATGACACTTAACCGATATGACACGAATGGGTAGGTTAAGTGGAACCGGACTTGATTTCTTAATGACACTTAACCATATAAGACAATTAGGGGATGGGGTTAAGTAATTTACACTTAACTAATCCGACTTGGTAATTAGATGGGGTTAAGTAACTTAGACTTAACTAATCTAAACACGGTAATTAGATGGGGTTAAGTAACCTACACTTAACTAATCTAAACACGGTAATTCGATGGGGTTAAGTTAAACACTTAACCAATCTAAACTTGGTAATTCAATGAGGTTAAGTAACCAATACTCAACCAACTTAACATGATAATTTAATGGGGTTAAGTAACTTATACATAATCAATTATACATGGTGATTTGATGAGGTTAAGTAACCTATACTTAACCAATCTAATATGCGGATCTGATAGGGTTAAGTCACAAGACCTTTTAAATATACTTAACCATTGTAATACGATTAGTGGATGGGGTTAAGCTAGCCCATACTTAACCAATCCGACTCGATAATCTGATGGGATTAAGATAATCTATGCTTAATCAATCTAACACGATAATCTCATAGGGTTAAGTCATGAGCTTCTTGGTATACTCAACCAACTTGTAGGGCTAAGCCTTGAACTTGAATACTTAGCCGATTATGACATGGTTGGTAGGCGGGTTAAGTCATGGGCTTGAATAACAACACTTAACCCAATAGACAAAACCCTAGTTAGAGGAACTAAGTAGAAAATCGTAGTTAATCAAGGATAACGGGAAAAGAAGCTAAGTGGTAAACCTTAGTTAAGAATAACTAAGTAATAATTCTTAGCCAAGGACATGGGACTAGTTCATAAATAGATGAGTAACCTGATACGGTAGGTCATCGCTTAGTATACGAGGAGGAGCAACTTATCTGACTTGGATAAAAAGCTCCAGCGAACTGTGTGATGAAGCGGTAGCTTCGGGGGACATGAGGGTACTCTTGGTATCCCTCTGTGAGGTGGCAGATGGTCCATGAAACCTGGCCTCATAGAGGTTAAGGTCTGCGGTAGAAGAGCCAAGGGTATGTATTGGTTGCTGTGCGAGCAACCTAAAGACGGGGATGGATTAGCGTGGAGTCGACGATACTTGATTTTTGCCCTGGATAGCGCGTCGCCGACTACCTACCATCTTTAGTCAATCGTGTACGTACGGAAAGGCAGAGAACTCCCAACAGACCATATACTTGCTATCGAGTTATGGGTGAGGTTGGCCAATAGGTAAGTGGGGCATAGTGGGGCCGGGATGTAGTTCTCATACATGATTTTTCTTGGATTGCCTTTCAGTAGTTGAGGGAGGGGTCACGTGGGACCATAGCCACGGATACAAAAACAGACCTTGATATCTGCATCAGCAGATGACTTAAAGCTCCCGACCGAGTTCCGTATTTCTTGATTTGCCCTGGCACGGAACTCGGATGGCACATTGAGATACTTGTGCATCTAGACATGGAAAACGATTCACGATATATACGTGGGATAAAGGGCGTGGTTGACGGGTGGCATAATCCCTAGTGGCCCTAGGTGGCTTGAACCCAAACCGAGACACGGAAACGTTCATTAGGTAGCATAATCCCTAGTGGTCATATGTGGCATAAATCCTAAGTGAACACGCGATAGTTCATGGTAAGAAAACATAACCAGATCAAGGGTAGCAGTCCAAAACAACTTCAAGGATAAAATGGTACTACGTTGAGGTGGTATAGATTTACATGGGAAAGCCCGTACGGCCTACGGCAAAGGACTGAACTTATACATGGAAAGAAACGTACGAGTTGGGAAAAAACCTACATATGCTATATATTAGGTTGACATGGACCATTACATGACATTGGGAAAGGGACATTCATAGTTAACACATGACGCGGGTTGGGATACTAGTACGAGAGGTGCAGAGCAAATGTACATGATAAATACCGTGGGATGTTATACATGACAGATACCTTGGGATAGTATACTTGATAGAAACCTGACAATGTGATACCTTGATTTATCTTGACACCGTAGTTTATCATGATACCTTAGTTTATCTTGCTACAGTAGTTCATCCAGTTATCTTGGTTTAGCTTATCTATCTTGCCGTCATCCTTATGTTTACTTTCAGTTTATGCATGTCATGTTACCTTTACCTGTTTTTATACTGGAAGTAGATAGGACTTACCAGTCTTTATGACTGACCCCGTTTTCTTTCGCCTCTTTGTCTTCCGTTCCCCCCCCCCCAGGTTTTCAGGGAGGAAATGATGTTGTTTAGTTCGGACCTCTTATGCTTGAAGGTCATCATGTATAGCTTGGTCTTCTCTTGGCTATGGCTGCTTCACCGCATTATTTTGGGGAATAACTTATGAAAAGGTTTTATGCTTCTTTACTATTGCAAGACAGGTTTTGATGTATTCTGATGTAAAAGGCTTTAGACCTTATTTTATAAGGTAATGAAATTTGTTTTACTTCCGCTGTTTTATATATGTTCTGTCTTGTAATATTTCTGTGCATGTTTACCTCGATAATGCTTCACCAAACCTAGTGCATTCCCCTTGTGAGTGACCCTAGCGGAGGTGGGGTGTTACACAAGACCCAGCGATAAACGATCATAACCTTATCAATTTAAAGATCTCCATCTACTCTTTGATTTTAGTATAGTAAGAATCGAAAGAAAGTAGTTTGATTTAGAGAATTTAACCGATTGTTTTCGGTGCTTCTCAGCCTTTGAATCCCATGGCGGCGGCTGTTAGTATTAGAATTAGGTTAGGGTTAATTTTCCTATGCTATTTATAATAAAATATTATTATATTTTCTAATTTATCAGTTTAAGCCCATTAGTTTATACGAACTCCAATTCAGGCCCAACGAGTGTCTCCCCCAGCTAATTACCCCCATCCCGGACACACTGGAATATGTTTCATAACCCAATTTGGCTGTTACGATATATTTTTCTTAATTAAACTATAAATTATTTAATTATTAAATTCAAATGTAAATTTTAAATTACCGGGGCCATATACGGACTCTAAAAATTACAGAAAAATTGTTTCTAGTTATGTTTTGACGATACGGTTCCAACAAGACTAATTTCGTCGAATTCTGAGAATGTTTGAAAAATGGCTATTTTCAAGTCGATTAAATTTGACTGAAATAGTCAAAACACATTTTCTTTTACCACGCTCAAATATTAATTCGAAAAATTATGAAAATTGAAATTTAGCAATAATTTGACATTCCGGTTCCAACAAAAGTGGTTTCGTCGAAAACCGAGGTCGTTTGCAAAACGGCTATTTTCAAGGCCAATATATATATTAGGCACACATCCCTAAAACGAAACTTAATTAGGCTCACATCCGGTCATAAACTTATTGTAAATTTAGTCCCTGTTTTTCGAAAATTCATAAAAAAAATATTAAAAAAATATAAAAAAATCACGTAAATTCGTATTTAAATAAAACATGTACTCGCCCAAAAATTCAGATCATAATAAAATCAAAACATGCATCAAAATCGAAAAAATACAGAAAACAACGAAAAATGCAGTAATCTGCATCAAATCATGCACATATTTGGAATACTTGCATTCATCTGTGCAAGTATTCCTCTGTTATATTTTTACATGCAATACTTGCATACATGTGTGCAAGTATTTAAAATAGTTGCATACATGTATGCAGGTTTCTGCACATATTTTATTTTCACATGTAAATACTTGCATACATGTGTGCAAGTATTTCAAATAGTTGCACACATGTATGCAGGTTTCTGCATGCATTTTCAACTAAAACAGCTTCAGAAATACTTGCATACATGTATGCAACTATTGGCAAAAGTTGCATACATGTATGCAACTATTTGCAAGTTTTTAAATTCACAATACATCCCTGTAATTAATGTTTTCTCTGTAAACCCGCCCCCTATTTTAGCTGCCGCCTGGAATCATCCGCCTGCCACTTTCCATACCTCCGCCTCTTTCGTTTTCTGTCCAAATTTTCAGGCGCTATCACTTAAAAAAAAAAAAAAATTTCTAAAATCTGTAAACATTCTCGGAAGTCCACAGAAATTTAAAAAAAAAAGTTGCATAAATGTATGCAACTTTTACGAATAGTTGCATACATTTATGCAACTATTCGAATACACATGCATATATTTATGCACGCCTGTTTGAAAATTTGCATACATGTATGCAGTTTTTCTATATAACTGCATACATGTGTGCATATATGTCAAAATACATGCAAACGTGAATAAGTTGCACGTAGGTATGCAGTTTTTAAATAAATGCATCGGCAGATGCATGTTTTAACAATATGTGCATACATGTATGCATTTATACTGCAGTTTTGACGTAGATTTGAAATAAATGCATACATGTATGCAACTAATCGATTTATATGCATTTTTTGATGCAATTTACTGCATTTCGTTGATTTTCTGTATTTCATGATTTCGACGTTGTTTTTGATGTTTTTTTGATCTGATTTTTTTCACGATTAATTGTTTTAATTAAATATGAATTTACATGGTTTTTTAATATATTTTTTGTATTTTTTTATGAATTTTCGAAAAATAGGGACTAAATTTACAATAAGTTTATGACCGGGTTTTTTTTATATTTTGAAACCTAATAGGGACCTCTAAAAAACGCACCCTTTAATTAGTATATATATAAATTCCACAACGAATTTTCAAAATTTTAAACTGGACATAACTTTTGATTTCTAAAGTGAAATTTTAATTTTTCAGATTCGTTAGAAAGATATGATTAAACAGATTTAAATATTTCTGGTTTCGGTCAATTCTGATTTAAAATGAATTCTGTACGGTCAGTCAAAGTTCAAATTCAAAATTTCAAACTGCAGCACTGTTTCAAACTCCTTTTATAATTAAATTGAATTTATTTGTTTTAAAATAAATTTTTAGTCGTTCTTATTTAAAATAAATTATTTTAAATTTATAAAATCCATTAAAATTTCTAAAATAAAAATTTTAAATTGGCCCCAAAATTCCGGGTCGTTACAATCGCCCCCACTTAAAATCTTTTCGTCCTCGAAAAGGAACGAAGCTAAAAGTTGTTTAATTAACCAACTCAAGTAAATTTTATTTATTGGTTTCAATTAATTATCATTCTAATATTTTAATTAGTGAAACTAATTATCAAACATCACAACCATCAATCAATTAGGTGATTAACTTTTCAAATATATATAACTTTATATATAGTCAAAAATCATACTTTTAGTGCAAATCACAGCAATGTGTACCCACTAAGTTTTGGTTTCTCATACCAGTCAATGGAAATATGTAACACCCCGTAATTCTGTAACACTAGGATTCACAAATCAAGGCAGAATTAAATTTTAAAATCAAAATCAAGGGAAACGGGCTGCGCCATTGCGTTCGTCTCGGAATTCTGCATGAAAACGAGTCCGAGTTTGCGAGAATCGGAGTCCGTATGAAGGAGATATGACCCTCCGAAGTTTTAGGAAATTTTAGAATTGAAAACAGCTAGAAATTCGAATTCAAACCCAGAAGCAGGCTGGGCGGGAAATTTCCCGCCCAAGCCCAGGTCGACTGGGGAGTCGACTGGGAAGTCGACCCCCCTGACCAGGTCGACTGCGCAGTCGACCTGGGGGTCGACCTGGTGCCAGGACCCGGTTTTGAACCTGGGTTCATTTTGATGTTTCTAGCCCGATTTTCTGACTAGATTCATAACCCTAATCCTATATAAACAGCCTTTGGCCTCATTCTCTCTACACCATTTCATTCTATCCTTATGCTGCCTTTGAGAAAATAAATAAATAAGTGAATAAAATAATATATAAAATAAATCAAGACGAGGAAATGCTGCTCAAGACTTTCAAGAGGAGATTCAAGTCAAGCTAGGATTCAAGTGAAGATTCAAACGACTTCAACGACTGTTTGTCTACTAATCTAATCTAATCTCTGTAAGTCGGTTACTTTTTAGATTTGAACGTTTTCTCTATTCGTGACATGAAATTAAAGGAATAAAAGAATATGTCAAATCTTTCTATTCGAATCAGTGCTTATATCTTTGGACCTAATTAAGAACTGTTATGATTCGATGACCAATAAGACTGTGACTATGAAACTAGGGACCTTAAACCATATGCCTTTTTGACTATGAACATTGCTTATGAACATTGCCTATGACTGTGACTCATGACTGTGAGAATTATTTTCCTTTGACTATGAACATCGCCGATGACTGTGATTCATTAACTGTGAGGATTTATTTCCTATGACTATGGATATAAGATTATTATGACACTGTAGTTACAAAACCATGTAGTACCCCAAACTGGCATTATATTGGATCTAGGCTTGACTTTCTATTCCAGTTTATTCTTAGTTATCCTTGGATCTTGATCTTGGGAATTTACCTATTAAGTTAGGTATACCCATGTTCTTGAACCTACATCGTTATTCAACCCTTTTTATGTCATAACATTTTCAGATCTATAGGCCTTCGATGTTTTAGATCAATTTATTTCAGTGTAATTCATTAGGTCTGTAATTAGTAAATTATCATTTTATTCCATTTATTATGTCTATCTTTTCATAGCATCTTTTGTTCATTCCCTTTTTATCTACGAATCTAGATTTATCTATAATCTAGATTGAATCACGATTATACGAACGATGGGAATACGATTTGGGCAAAATATGAAATTTACTAAAACGTAGTTATAAACTTGGAAATTGGCATAAATTGGGAACATGTATTATGGCATGTTTATAAAAAAATGCAAATTGGACAAATTTGACATGAATTATAGGATTTGTAATTTGAATCTAGTATTGACTTGTAAATCTAGCATTTACATGAATTGTGAACTAGAATAATAAGTCTAGTTTGGCATGAACTGTAATTAGAATATTAAATCAGAATTGGATTAGCTAATTTGGCATAATAAGTATATTGGAATAAATTTGAAATTGGCCATAATTGTGAGTAATTGTCATGTTTAGCAAAATCATGGTTAGTGACACTTAATTTGGTATAGCTTACATACCAAAAAGCATAAATATGATATAGAGGGGAAAATGGGCCATAATAATAAATGTTGATAATTTACATTAAAAGAGTAATTATGAAATAAGTAAATTAGGAATAATTTACTTATAGAATTTGTCCTAGATGAGAAAATGTAAATTTAGACAAATTAAAGGTTTATTAATGACATCTCTTTTAATAACATATACACCAGAAAGTTCTAGGGTGACAGAGAGGATAGTGTCTAGGCTTTGGTTTGGAAAATACAAGTTTCCTGCTCTCCCTGGCTATCCCTAACTGATCCAACGGACGGGATGGATACTTTCAAAACCTGATTTGGAAATTAATTAAAACCCTTTGAACTTAGAAAACACGAATATGCCTAACCCGAGGTTAGACTGAGTTGCGACGTAAACCTGCCCGGAACCAACCGGCACATCCAGTAATCGCAACAATATCTGTCTAATGTGAGTGGTCGCGGCTTTAATTTACTTAGTTAAAGCTAGAACAAGAATGGTAGGGTTAAGTTAACTAAGACACTTAACCAATTCAACATGATAACTAAACCGATGGGTGGGGTTAGGTTCATACAGACACTTAACACAGCTAGGCTAGAATGGGAGGGTTAAGTCCATAGGAACACTTAACTAAACTTAACATGGTAACAAGACAAGATTTGTAAGGGTTAAGTAACTAAGAAAACACTTAGCCAAATTAACATGTTAACTAGACTAGAAGGTGGGGTTAAGTAAAGTTAATACACTTAGCCAATTTGACATGTTAGCTGGACTAGACCGTAGGGTTAAGTAAACTTGAACACTTAACCATCAGAGTGTGATAAATGAATAGGGTTAAGTTTAAAACATGAAGGGATAATACTTAACCATTAATAACATGTTAGTTAAAACAGATGGGCAAGGTTAAGTTAAAAAGGAACACTTAACCAATACAGAATGAATGGGTAGGGTTAAGCAATAAGAAATACTTAACCAATATAACTTGGTTTGTGGTGAGGTTAAGTCAACATGAATTACTGATAACACTTAACCAGTTTAACAAGATAAAGTGAAGAGGGTTAAGTTAGCTTGAATTGACTAATGACACTTAACCAACCCAACTTGACGAGAAAGAGACTAAGTAGAAAACCTTAGTTAAGAAAACAACGGTTTTGGAAATTAAGTGGTAAACCTTAGTTAATCAAAACTAAGTAGTAATTCTTAGTATAACACGAGAAGGAGCGAACGTCCATCTAATTTTAAAGAATGCTCCAACGAATTGGGTTACGAAGCCCGAGGCTTCGAGGGGACGTGAGGGTACTCTTGGTATCCCTCTGTGAGGCTGCAGATTATCCTCCTGGGCTCACAGAGGTTAAGGTCTGCGTTAGAAGAACCAAGGGTATGCCTTGGTTGCAAAATATGGCAACCTAAAGACTAGGATGGACCATCGTGATTCGACGAGAAAATGGTAGCCCTGTGATAGCAACTCGTCGTCTACCATCCATCTTGAGTCAATCGAGATACGTGAAGCGGAAAGGCGGAGAACTCAAAAAGACCATATACTTGCTATCTAGTTTTGGGTGAGGATGGCCATAGGTTAGTGGGGCATAAGGGGGCCTGCGTATAGTTCTCATTTTTCAAGGTATGTCTTTCATTAGTTGAGGGTGGGGTCAAGTGGGACCATAGCCACTGGAATAAAAAACAGACCTTAGCATCTGCATCGACAGATATTTGAAAAGCTCCCGACCGAGTTCTGTGTTTCTTGATTTGCCCTGCTACAGGACTCGGGTCGCACATTACAGGACATGTGCATCTAGACAAGCGATAACGATTCGCAATACATGCGTGGGGAAGTCTAGGAACATATACCACTCTAGGTAGTGTGTCCTAGACTAGGGGGCATCGTTCGACAGGTAGCATAATCCCTAGTTGGACTAGGTGGCATAAACCCTGAATCCGAGAAGCGTTCAGCAGATAGCGTAAACTCTAGTTGAATCTAGAAAGCACTTGATAGAAAACCCTAGATTAGATCTAGGTAATAAATAATAAATGTATGCCTGAAGGCAATGGAAACTACAGGGATTGGGATCACATTATCATTACTAGTTGGGACACTAGTTAGGTGGTGCAGAGATATAGAAACCAGTATAACAAGGAAATAGCGAAGCAGCGAAAGTATTAGAGCATATCCAGTTTATCTTATCTTAGCATATCTTGTGTTAATCTTGTCTAATCTTGCCGACCCTATCATCATGGTGTTATCTTGTATTCAGTTAATTCATGTCGTTTTGTTTTTCCATGTTCACATGCTAGAAGTAACTGAACTTACTCAGGCTTTATGTCTGACTCTGTTTTTCTTTCGTCTTCTTTTCTTCCGTCCCCCCCCCTAGGTAGTAAAGGAGGGAATAGTATAGCTCAGGTTAAGTTGGACTGTCACTCTTTCCCATCTTGAAGATTTGTCGAAGTTTTGCTTGGATTCTCTTTTCAGATGCTATGGCTGGCTCTTGCTACATTGGGGAATATAAATGTTGTTTTATGCTTCTTTATTTTGTAAGACAGATGATACTCTGATATTGGAAAACAATTGTTGTACAAACTATCTTATCAATAAAGTAAAGTTTTATTTTCGGCTGTTTAATTTCTGTCTGTCTTGTGATTTATCTGCATCTTTTACCCTAAATGCTCCACAGAACTTAGTGCATTCCCTTTGTGAGTGACACTAACGGATGTGGGGTGTTACACGTGTTATCAGAGCTGAAATTTACCAGATCAGATAAAGGGTTTGAAATATTATTTTCAAAACGATTTTAAAAGAAGCATTTTCAAGAGAAAAGATTTGTTTTAAAGGCATATTCCCCAAAGCCATACACACTTTCTTCTCTTCCTCTGTTTGAATTCTTGTCCCCTTCTTCCTTGAGTCTCTGGCGCTCCTGGCTTTCTGGGAGGTAACCTCATCGAAGAGCGAAGTAGTACCCGACTTCCATCTATAACCGTAGTAGTTTCACCTACGGCTGGTTTTATTTCTGTTGTATATAACGGTGTTGTATACACAATTGTATGATTTTTGTTTGAGGATAACAACCAAATATATTTTTATTATAAATGTGTTTGTACTGTTTCATATATTTATCACAGACAGAAATATAATATTTATATTTAAATAGAATACGACTGTACAGACATTCATATACTCATACAGTATTGTATTTAAATATAATAGTATATCTCAAACATTCAAACAGTATAACTGTTTATAACTCCACTATTTAAACACTTCACAGGAATTTGTACTTGTAAATAATCTGAATAAATTAGACAAGTTTTGTTTGACAACAATAGAATGATATTTTATTTCAAACAAATTTGTTTATTACAAACAGCTGTACAATTCTCTCATCCTTATACAAAGCTCTTCACTACATTACTGATCATTTACATACAACTCAATATACACATTTTTTTATTGACACTGTTGCTTATACAATGACACATGCTGTCTTCCTTCTTTGGTCTTCTTTCTCCAGCCTCCTAGTCAGTCAGCACAGTCAGTCCAGTCATCATCTTCTCACCTGTCACATGAAACACACACACACAGTACACTGCAATAGAAACAAAACTGTATATAGGCGAATATAAATTTTATTTTTAAAGTTTTATTTGCCTCAGATTTCTGGTGTGTTTCTCATCATTTTTCATGACTTGATCTGATCTGTGTGTAGCTAGTTTGTATATGAACAGGGACATAAAATATTGTCTGATGGCTGCATGTACACATGTGTATACACGTGTGCACTGCCTCGCCAATCAGTTTGCTACTGAGGAGTAGCCACGTGGACCATCTCGACTTAGTGCACAACAGTGAAATAAAAGAGTCGCAAGAAATGTTCAAACTTCCAATATGGCCGAGCACAAGAGAATGGATGCAAACCAGCAAATGAATGGTCAAATAATAAAATTTTCAGATCAGGCCAAAACATAAAATACAAAACATCACGGTGATCAAACTACAACAAATACAAAAGCAAAATGGTCGAGCAATAATGAGATGTCACACATGATACATGACAATGCAAAGTCAACATGTACAAACAATGAAGAAACAGCACAAACAAGTGAACATAGCATGGTACACAATGAACATGGTGTACTATCAGGTGGGTCAAGCATTGATCAAAACAAGGGACAGTTCAGATACACACTGTGTCATATGTGAACAGTGTAAACAAGAACAGTGTGTGTGTGTGTGTGACTATGCAGTGAAGGATAAATCAATGGTCAAGCATGTGGCAGATCAGCTCAGCACAACATGAATAAAGTGGAAGATCAGATCAGCTCATCAAATATACAATGAAACTAGACAAGGCAAGGTAGTGATGCAACAACAAAATATATGTGTGGATACATGGGCAGTGAAATGGTCAATGGTGATAACACATTCATGGCAATTGGCAAGTGTAGACAAGAAGCTTAAATGCATGAAAATGGTTCAGCTTCATGCCACATGAGTAACTCAGCAGCATACATGAATGGATGACAGTATGGTGCAACTACAATGGGACAACAAGGAGATAGAAATGCTTAGGAGTGCTCAAGCATAAAAATGAGAAAATGGGGAAATCACAAAGCAAGGCAGAATGGGAAAATCACAAAGCAAAATGGGAAAATCAAAAATGGTTGTGATTTACATACATGTATAGTACACAGTCATGCAAACACCAAGAAGCAAAATGGGAAAATCACAAAGCAAGGCAAAATGATTCAAATATCAGGTTCAAGAAATCAGTACATAAATGATTACAATTTTAACAAAGCAGAAAAATGTGCAAATCAATCCGGGCATCAATTCATTTCCAGAAATTACTGTGGCTATGTCTTGGAGCATGAATGAATCTGTTTTTTTTTTAAAAAAAACAACTCAATCTTTTTTAGCAGATATTCATTTCAGATTTTATGTCATGTTTTTCAGTCAAGCAAGGTGAACATGTCTTATACAAGAAACCAGAAAATTTGTTTCCTGATTTGGTCAACATAAAATCATTTTTTTTTCCAGCAATTATATGGATGAGTAATTTTGGGAAAGAAAATAACACGGCAGAAAATATTTGGCAAGCTTTTCAATCCTTCCTGAAATCAAGGGATTAGGCTTTGGCAAGTAATCTATTAGCATTTTTTTATACAAGAATAAAATCAGTCTTTGGGAATCATTTATAGCATTTTAATCTATGAGTTTCCAGAAATGTTTACATGGAATAATATCAAAGGGGCCAATTTTTTTTTTTTTAGAAATTCAAGTTTTTTTAAGACCAGAAAATCACTCATGTTTTTAAAAGCCGAGCAATTCATTTTCATTCAGGCAAATACAGGAAACAATATCAAGTCTGGATCCATATCAATAATCACGCAACAACAATCGAGACGAGGTGATTAAGCCAAAAGGGGAAAGCAACCTCAAATCAGCCAAGTCACTCACGAAATCAGAGTTTAAGGGTTTTGGTTTACCCTATTTATTTACACCAATATCATCACAGGCAAAAAATCATCGAACGAAATCCAAGAACACAAATCCAAGAACAAAATCGTAAAAATTCCAAATCAGAGAAAAGTCACAATTTTTCAGTTGTTTCCGATCGAGCAAATCCCAAATCGAAGCACGAGAAAGCTTCCAAGTCTTGAGCTTCAGAGAGACAGATTCGATCATTCAAGCATCTCGATTTGAGGAGGATTTCAGAAACCCTAATCCCCTTTGTATCGCCGCCATTTTTGTTTCCTAGAGAAATAAAGAAAAAGATCGGGCTTAAACAAAGAGAGTGCATCAACTTTGAAAGGGGCCGTCCAACATAGTTTTAAAAGGGGATGACCCCTTATATTTAAACTCCAAGGGTTTTTCTTTGTTTATTTAATTTTGTTTTGTTTTTAATTTTCTTCTGTAAATAATTCTGAACTGTTTTTCTAGAAGTCTGTAAAATTCTAGAGTTCCAGTCAGGGTGTTGACTGGCAGTCCACTAGAGTCTGTAAATTCTAGGGTTACGAGTTACAGGGTTTGTAATTCGAGAAATCTGATCGAGGGGATATCAGTCAGTCTAGGGTTATGAGCGTAGGGTTAGGACAGGAGCAGGCGCTGCGAGTGTACATAGTCTTGTATGCGGGATCTGTTTATAACACCTAGTAGAAACCTTAGGAATGCAGCAGTAGGCAGGGTTTTGCCGAAGCTGGGTATATCTGTGTGTGATTTATTTTCTGCACTTTTATTTCTGCTGCATTCTGTGATCTGTTTATTATTTTAGTATCCTGTCAGTTTTCAATTTAGTTTAAAAACTGTGATAAACCCTATTCACCCCCCTCTAGGGTTAATCTAGATCCAACAATTGGTATCAGAGAAGGTATTCGGTTAACTCTAGAGCAATGGTGATTCCTGGTTATCAGTCCATAGAGAGTTAGTCCAGTCACATTCCAAATATTTTTGATGGTACAGATTTTTTAAACTGGAAATCCAAAATGGAATTTTATTTAAAATATGTTAATATTAAATGTTGGAATGTTGTTATCCATGGATTTGATAGTGTAGATATTACTTTCAATACCCGTGCTATGAAATTTATATTTGATTGTCTTAGTACTGAACAGTTTAATCTTATCTGCCATTGTTTATCTGCACAGGAAATCTGGGATACTCCCAATACGAAGTATGGAAAATCTGAAAATAGCTCAAAACCCCAGATTGTCAACTCAGATTCAGAATTCTGTTTAACAGGATTTACAAATGAGAATTCAGAAGGATCAGATGATGGAGAATCAACGGATGCTGAAGTTGAAAATTTCTCATACGAAGATTTGGTTTATATGTGTGTTGATTTAACTAAATCTGTTGATAAACTCAAATCTAAAAACAAAACTCTAAAATCTAGGAATTCTGGGTTGACTAGCAAAATTAATGATTTGGAATCACAGCTTGAATATTTTAAAAATTCTTCAAATTCAGATTGCAAAAATTGTTTAAAATTGAAAACCAATCTTGTTCATCTCAATAAAAATATTCAAAAGTTTGAAAAGGAAATTCTGATCTTAAAAGAAAACAAGATTGAGTTATCAAGTTTGAATAACTTTTTACAAAAGGAATTTGAAAATTTTAGCACTGATATATATTCCAAATTTTAAATTGCTGAAAATGAAAATTTGGTGAAAAGTGGTTTGATTTTGAAAGAACTTGAAAATGAGATTGAAAAATCCAAGAATTTTGAGTCTGAAAAACAAAAACGATTTGAACTTGAAATTTCTGAATCCCAAGCCAAAATTAAATTGCTTGAAAATGAGAATTTGGTTTTGAAATAGTCCAATGTTGAACAGAAGATCACTATAAATAATTGCTCAAATTTACTAAAAGAAAATAGCGATCTAAAATCGAAAATTCAACGATTAGAATCAACTTTGGATAAATTTTCTAATGGGGAAAAATCGTTGAATATGCTATTACAAAGCCAAGTTTCAATTGGAAATAAATCTGGTCTTGGCTTCGGGAAAAATGATGTTTTTGGAAAACAAAATTCAAATGATTTGAAAAATCCCTCAAACTGTTTTGGAAAGAACTACTTTGAAAATTTGAACTCTAAAAATTTCAAAGGTTTTTTGAATCAAAGTTGTAATGAGAAATTGTTTCATAATAAACCTTTTAAACATTCTTGGATCCCTAAAAATAAAACGGGCTTCGTCAAGTTCAAACAGATTTGGGTTCCTAAGGGTACAAAGGTTAATTCTGATGGTTTGTTATAGAAACAGGTTTGGGTACCAAAAGCGGTAAACATATTTCAGAGTGGTTTTACAAATTCTGTTAGACCACTTAATTGACTCAACTGTTAGGTACTAGTGAAGGTTGAGGAACTGCTATGCTGAAAAGAGATTGATTTCAAGCTGTTCTATACTTCTGAATTCTTTACAGTTCCTTGGCCAAGATTTGTTGAGTTGGAGATTCTGTTTTACATGGATTTCAGGTATAATCTCTGAACTCATCTTCGTAAATAATTTTTTTGTTTGTTCCTCCTTCTATCCCTTCTATCCTTGTTTCTTCTTTTTGATTTGACACTGTCACATTTTGTTGTTGTTGTTTTCTTGGACTTCATTAACTTCAAATTGCAGATTTCATATTTTTTTCTGGAAATTCATTTCATTTAAATAGAACTCTGATGTTATAATCTCTTCCAGATCTTGAATTTAATTTTTGTATATATCTGCAATTGTTGTGAAGTTTAGTCCTCTGATTATCTGAATTCTTAACAGTGCTGAAGAATTAATATCATATCTTGAACACTGTTATTTTGAATTCTAAATTTTTGAAGATTTGAATAATTAATGAAATTTCACACATTTATGCTGTTTTGAGTTTCCTCTAATTCAGTTTGGGAGGGCTTGAAAATTTATACTCTTTGCAGCACTCTGTTATTCATCAGTTGTGATAATTTCAGAAATTTTCAGATTGGCTTGAATATTTTAAATTGTCTTGAATCAGTAAAACATCTTGAAATTCATTTTTTTATCATCGTGGTCGAAATTAGTTTTGTTTGAAATCATCTGGAATTCTAGATATTTTGAATATCACACACCACCTAAATTTGAAATTATCAATCTTGTGTGAATAATTCATTATATCTCAAAGTTGATACTGATTCAAGTGATTTCAAATAAATTATTTTTAATCATGAATTATTTCTCAAACTTGATGTAAATATTCTGAAAAATTCTTTGGGCTTGTCAGAAATTCTTGTGAAATTTTTTCTTGAAAAATTGGTCTTAAATCTTTGTATTATTTCATGGTTATTTGATTTAAATATTTGTTTGTTCAAAAATCATTTGAAATTATTGATTTATTAAATCACACACATATTTTTCTGGTGTGATTGATTCATTAAATCCTGATTTTTCACATTTCTTCAAGTGATTTAAAATAAACTGAATTATATAATCTTGGATCATGGAATATATTTTAGTGACCATCAGAAACATCTTCTGACAAGTCTGCTGTGATATTGTTTCCTGTGCTGCTCTGATATTGTTTTCAAATAACTGACCGCTTTAATCTGACTGCTGCTCTGATAATTGTGCCAAATTTGTAATCTTGTCAGTTTGGGCTTTGTGTTTGAAATTTCTTTAATCTGAGATATCTAGGGTGTGAATAAATTCCTCGATAAGGAGACTACAATTGATATCAACTTTTTCATCCATCTGTTTTGAATTTTCACCTTGTATATACACCTTACATTTTTTTCCCTTGTATAAATTCTTCTTGTAATTGATATTCAATTTTAAAATTATTTATTGATTATTTATTCAGAAATTGAAATCTATATTCAAATTGAACTGTATTTACAATTCATCAAAATTGTTATTAGATTTTGAAATTGTGATGAATTGTGACTGCAGTATATTTCACATCAAGAGGAGATTTTATTTAAATATTTTCATGATGGTTGAATATTTATTATAATATCTTTGAACTGGCAATTATTTCATGACCATCTCCTTTATCTATCACCTGTCTGCCATCCATCATGATTTTATATTAATGTAGAGAGTTTATATATTTTTAAAATCATCTTGTTTTAGAACAGTGAAAATTATTTGTGATAGAAATGGGACTATATTAGTATTCAGAATTAGTGATAATTGAAAATTATCAATAATCCCAGTACAGTCGAGCTTATCTCATAATATAATTAATTTAGAAATTTATTTCACAGTCCATTTCTGTACCTACCACATTTCTATCATCCATATTGGTTTCATATACCGAGGAGTTTTTCCTTTATAATGCTGAAAATAATAAATATAATTAATATATAAGAGTGTCTCTAACCTCATTTAAAAATCCAAGCTCTGGTTATGCATGGTTATGAGACGTCTTATAATTTAAGCTGCGACTGATCCCATTTAAAAATCCAAGCTCTGGTTATGCGTGGTCAGTGTGCTCTTAATTAAAAAAAAGGGAAATAAAGTGCTAAAAATAGAAATTAATATGAAATTCTCCTCAGTGTATAAAAACCAGCCTATCAATCCATCTTTCTAATCTGTGAAATGTGTTCAAATATTATGACGTATTATGATTTGTTGATTGATAGATATTGGGATTTAAGATTATTCGATCTTGTCACTTAAATTGAATTATTAATTATAGTCCAAATTCCATCTCTGTTTTTGAACCTCATTTTTTTTCTTTGGAAAATAATTGGAATACATTTTTTTACTCTCCCCATTTTATATAAAATTCATCGTAAATCCGTCATTCTCTACAATGTGAGATATGCCACCAGTTCTTAGAATATTATGATTTTTGTTTGACTGATTGAGATTTATGATGACTGTTCTTCCTCTTTAGCTGATATTGTATTTGTTAGTCATTTTTCATCCATATTTTAAATTCTGCATCCTTTTGATGATAACAAAAGGGGGAGAATGGATTGAGATTTTGATTTATGAGTGAATATTTTATAAATATTCTTAATTTTGAATTTTTTTCCACTCATGCACAGTTATAGGGGGAGTTTCTGTTGTAGGGGGAGCTTTCAAATAGGGGGAGTTTGCTTCACTGTCAAACACATTTATTGGATTCAAAATCTTCATATTTGTTTGTCATCATCAAAAGGGGGAGATTGTTGTATATAACGGTGTTGTATACACAATTATATGACTTTTGTTTGAGGATAACAACCAAATATATTTTTATTATAAATGTGTTTGTACTGTTTCATATATTTATCACAGACAGAAATATAATATTTATATTTAAATAGAATACGACTGTACAGACATTCATATACTCATACAGTATTGTATTTAAATATAATAGTATATCTCAAACATTCAAACAGTATAACTGTTTATAACTCCACTATTTAAACACTTCACAGGAATTTGTACTTGTAAATAATCTGAATAAATTAGACAAGTTTTGTTTGACAACAATAGAATGATATTTTATTTCAAACAAATTTGTTTATTACAAACAGCTGTACAATTCTCTCATCCTTATACAAAGCTCTTCACTACATTACTGATCATTTACATACAACTCAATATACACATTTTTTTATTGACACTGTTGCTTATACAATGACACATGCTGTCTTCCTTCTTTAGTCTTCTTTCTCCAGCCTCCTAGTCAGTCAGCACAGTCAGTCCAGTCATCATCTTCTCACCTGTCACATGAAACACACACACAATACACTGCAATAGAAACAAAACTGTATATAGGCGAATATAAATTTTATTTTTAAAGTTTTATTTGCCTCAGATTTCTGGTGTGTTTCTCATCATTTTTCATGACTTGATCTGATCTGTGTGTAGCTAGTTTGTATATGAACAGGGACAGAAAATATTGTCTGATGGCTGCATGTACACACGTGTATACACGTGTGCACTGCCTCGCCAATCAGTCTGCAACTGAGGAGTAGCCACGTGGACCATCTCGACTCAGTGCACAACAGTGAAATAAAAGAGTCGCAAGAAATGTTCAAACTTCCAATATGGCCGAGCACAAGAGAATGGATGCAAACCAGCAAATGAATGGTCAAATAATAAAATTTTCAGATCAGGCCAAAACAGAAAATACAAAACATCATGGTGATAAACTACAACAAATACAAAATAAAAATGGTCGAGCAATAATGAGATGTCACACATGATACATGACAATGCAAAGTCAACATGTACAAACAATGAAGAAACAGCACAAACAAGTGAACATAGCATGGTACACAATGAACATGGTGTACTATCAGGTGGGTCAAGCATTGATCAAAACAAGGGATAGTTCAGATACACACTGTGTCATATGTGAACAGTGTAAACAAGAACAGTGTGTGTGTGTGTGTGTGTGTGACTATGCAGTGAAGGATAAATCAATGTTCAAGCATGTGGCAGATCAGCTCAGCACAGCATGAATAAAGTGGAAGATCAGATCAGCTCATCAAATATACAATGAAACTAGACAAGGCAAGGTAGTGATGCAACAACAAAATATATGTGTGGATACATGGGTAGTGAAATGGTCAATGGTGATAACACATTCATGGCAATTGGCAAGTGTAGACAAGAAGCTTAAATGCATGAAAATGGTTCAGCTTCATGCCACATGAGTAACTCAGCAGCATACATGAATGGATGACAGTATGGTGTACTACAATGGGACAACAAGGAGATAGAAATGCTCAGGAGTGCTCAAGCATAAAAATGAGAAAATGGGAAAATCACAAAGCAAGGGAGAATGGGAAAATCACAAAGCAAAATGGGAAAATAAAAAATGGTTGTGATTTACATACATGTATAGTACACAGTCATGTAAACACCAAGAAGCAAAATGGGAAAATCACAAAGCAAGGCAGAATGATTCAAATATCAGGTTCAAGAAATCAATACATAAATGATTACAATTTTAACAAAGCAGAAAAATGTGCAAATCAATCCGGGCATCAATTCATTTCCAGAAATTACTGTGGCTATGTCTTGGAGCATGAAAGAATCTGTTTTTTTTTTAAATAACTCAATCTTTTTTAGCAAATATTCATTTCAGATTTTTTGTCATGTTTTTCAGTCAAGCAAGGTGAACATGTCTTATACAACAAACCAGAAAATTTGTTTCCTGATTTGGTCAACATAAAATCATTTTTTTTCCAGCAATTATATGGATGAGTAATTTTGGGAAAGAAAATAACACGGCAGAAAATATTTGGCAAGCTTTTCAATCTTTCCTGAAATCAAGGGATTAGGTTTTGGCAAGTAATCTATTAGCATTTTTTTATACAAGAATAAAATCAGTCTTTGGAAATCATTTATAGCATTTTAATCTATGAGTTTCCAGAAATGTTTTCATGGAATAATATCAAAGGGGCCAATTTTTTTTTTTTAGAAATTCAAGTTTTTTTAAGATCAGAAAATCACTCATGTTTTTAAAAGCCGAGCAATTCATTTTCATTCAGGAAAATACAGGAAACAATATCAAGTCTGGATCCATATCAACAATCACGCAACAACAATCGAGACGAGGTGATTAAACCAAAAGGGGAAAGCAACCTCAAATCAGCCAAGTCACTCACGAAATCAGAGTTTAAAGGTTTTGGTTTACCCTATTTATTTACACCAATATCATCACAGGCAAAAAATCATTGAATGAAATCCAAGAACACAAATCCAAGAACAAAATCGCAAAAATTCCAAATCAGAGAAAACTCACTAATTTTCAATTGTTTTCGATCGAGCAAATCCCAAATCGAAGCACGAGAAAGCTACCAAGTCTTGAGCTTCAGAGAGACAGATTCGATCATTCAAGCATCTCGATTTGAGGAGGATTTCAGAAACCCTAATCCCCTTTGTATTGCCGCCATTTTTGTTTCCCAGAGAAATAAAGAAAAAGAATGGGCTAAAACAAAGAGAGTGCATCAACTTTGAAAGGGGCCGTCCAACATAGTTTTAAAAGGGGATGACCCCTTATATTTAAACTCCAAGGGTTTTTCTTTGTTTATTTAATTTTGTTTTGTTTTTAATTTTCTTCTGTAAATAATTCTGAACTGTTTTTCTAGAAGTCTGTAAAATTCTAGAGTTCCAGTCAGGGTGTTGACTGGCAGTCCACTAGAGTCTGTAAATTCTAGGGTTACGAGTTACAGGGTTTGTAATTCGGGAAATCTGATCGAGGGGATATCAGTCAGTATAGGGTTTAGAGCGTAGGGTTAGGACAGGAGCAGGCGCTGCGAGTGTACATGGTCTTGTATGCGGGATCTGTTTATAACACCTAGTAGAAACCTTAGGAATGCAGCAGTAGGCAGGGTTTTTCCAAAGCTGGGTATATCTGTGTGTGATTTATTTTCTGCACTTTTATTTCTGCTGCATTCTGTGATCTGTTTATTATTTTAATATCCTGTCAGTTTTTCAATTCAGTTTAAAAACTGTGATAAACCCTATTCACCCCCCCTCTAGGGTTAATCTAGATCCAACAATTTCAAGCTTAGTAGGGTTTTGTGTACGATGGAGGCATCTTTTGAGAGATTTGTCAATATGATTACACACCAAAGAGGATAAGGAGTTTGGCTAAGGAGCACAACCCAAGGATGAGGAATTCATGGATGTAGATTTAGCTCACGAAGGAGGAAGGAATTATAAAACCTAAGACAAGAGGAAGTATCTTTACTAGGGTATAATAGGGCATATAATTAAGGACAAGGGCAAGAACGAGGAACAAGATTTTCAGAAGGGCAAGTACATACTTTCACCACTAAGCGTACCTAGGAGAAAGGTAGTAAAGTTCTGTCGGAAGAGTCTAGTTTTTCTGTTCGTACTCTTTCGGTTTTAGCGCTTCGCATTTGTTCATATTTGCTTCCATAGTTGAGTCTCTGCACCTTAGTACTTGCATAGTGAAAGATCCCAATTAGTCTCAAATCCAATTGGTGACTCGGCCCGTTTATTAGTAGGGATCTGAGAATAGCTATCGAGTTTGCTTATATCATCTCACGTAGATCGTCTAAATTCAGAGGAGGTATTCCTTGGGTGCTTGTCTGATATTGGTTTAGGCCTTTGGGACTTGTACTTGAGGAATGTCGAGTTCGACTAGGATGGTTTGCGTGAGAGAGGAATAGTTGTGGCAGGCGCTCTATATAGAGAAGGACTAACCATAAGAGAGGTAAAAAGTACGTAGTGACCTTTTTGACCCTCATAGTTATGGAACGATGGATAAGCTAAGAGGAGAGACCTCTGATCATCCTAGTATATACACTCAGTATCGTGGTTGACATTTGTTTATTTTGGAAATGGAGGTCAAGAAACTTCCCAATCGTGAAGTTGAATCTGTTAAGGTACAGTTGAGTAAAGCTCAAGAAGACGTGATACAGGAGATTGAAGATAAGGCATACGCGCCTCATACCCTTTTTCTTAAGGGTACATCCTTGATTCCTTTTTCTAGGAATTCTATGCATACTAGTTTCTAGATTTTAAGGTATATCCTGTTAGACGTATCATCGATCCTTAGGTAGAAACTCTTTTGGATGTAAACATGTATTTGAAACATGTTATGGTTGATGGTTGCGAGTGGTTGCTAATGGTTGCTCGTGAATGCATATACATACGTAATAGGCACTAGATCAGTTCGGACGCTTTCATATTGCATTTACAGATATGTATTTGTTTGTAAGTTGAACTTGATATGTTATCATATGGATGTTGCATATGGATGAATGGCTATGCACACATGTAGTATTTACATAACTAGGGGTGCTTGCATACATGATTGGATGCATGGCACTGACATTATTCGCATTAAGGAGGTCAACTGAATCAGTAGACCGCCTGATTTTGCATTAGATAAAGACATATACACACACTATGCATATGAACATGAAAGCATTAGAAATCGTTTAAGGACAATGAATGCCTGTGATTGAATGATTAAGTAAATGGGTGATTGGATGGTAGGACACATTCTTCCTAACTTGAAGATTTCGGGGACGAAATCCTTTTAAGTAGGGGAGAATGTAACACCCCGTAATTCTGTAACACTAGGATTCACAAATCAAGGAAGAATTAAATTTTAAAATCAAAATCAAGGGAAACGGGGTGTGCCGTTGCGTTCATCTCGGAATTCTGCATGAAAACAAGTCCGAGTTTGCGAGAATCGGAGTCCGTATGAAGGAGATATGACCCTCCGAAGTTTCAGGAAATTTCAGAATAGAAAACAGCTCGAAATTCGAATTCAAAATTCGAATTCAAACCCAGAAGCAGGCTGGGCGGGAAATTTCCCGCCCAAGCCCAGGTCGACTGGGGAGTCGACTGGGCAGTCGACCCCTCCTGACCAGTTCGACTGCGCAGTCGACCTGGGGGTCGACCTGGTGCCAGGACCCGGTTTTGAACCTGGGTTCATTTTGATGTTTCTAGCCCGATTTTCAGACCAGATTCATAACCCTAATCCTATATAAACAGCCTCTGGCCTCATTCTCTCTACACCATTTCATTCTATCCTTATGCTGCCTCTGAGAAAATAAATAAGTGAATAAAATAATATATAAAATAAATCATGACGAGGAAATGCTGCTCAAGACTTTCAAGAGGAGATTCAAGTCAAGCTAGGATTCAAGTAAAGATTCAAACGACTTCAACGACTGTTTAGCTACTAATCTAATCTAATCTCTGTAAGTCGGTTACTTTTTAGATTTGAACGTTTTCTCTATTCGTGACATGAAATTAAAGGAATAAAAGAATATGCCAAATCTTTCTATTCGAATCAGTGCTTATATCTTTGGACCTAATTAAGAACTGTTATGATTCGATGACCAATAAGACTGTGACTATGAAACTTGGGACCTTAAACCATATGCCTTTTTGACTATGAACATTGCCTATGACTGTGACTCATGACTGTGAGAATTATTTTCCTTTGACTATGAACATCGCCTATGACTGTGATTCATTAACTGTGAGGATTTATTTCCTATGACTATGGATATAAGATTATTATGACACTGTAGTTACAAAACCATGTTGTACCCCAAACTGGCATTATATTGGATCTAGGCTTGACTTTCTATTCCAGTTTATTCTTAGTTATCCTTGGATCTTGGGAATTTACCTATTAAGTTAGGTATACCCATGTTCTTGAACCTACATCGTTATTCAACCCTTTTTATGTCATAACATTTTCAGATCTATATGCCTTCGATGTTTGAGATCAATTTATTTCAGTGTAATTCGTTAGGTCTGTAATTAGTAAATTATCATTTTATGCCAGTTATTATGTCTATCTTTTCACAGCATCTTTGGTTCATTCCCTTTTTATCTACGAATCTAGATTTATATATAATCTAGATTGAATCACGATTATACGAACGATGGGAATACGATTTGGGAAAAATATGAAATTTACTAAAACGTAGTTATAAACTTGGAAATTGGCATAAATTGGGAACATGTATTATGGCATGTTTATAAAAAAATGCAAATTGGAAAAATTTGACATGAATTATAGGATTTGTAATTTGAATCTAGTATTGACTTGTAAATCATGCATTTACATGAACTATGAACTAGAATAATAAGTCTAGTTTGGCATGAACTGTAATTAGAATATTAAATCAGAATTGGATTAGCTAATTTGGCATAATAAGTATATTGGCATAAATTTGAAATTGGCCATAATTGTGAGTAATTGTCATGTTTAGCAAAATCATGGTTAGTGACACTTAATTTGGTATAGCTTACTACCAAAAAGCATAAATATGATATAGAGGGGAAAATGGGCCATAATAATAAATGTTGACAATTTACATTAAAAGAGTAATTATGAAATAAGTAAATTTGGAATAATTTACTTATAGAATTTGTCCTAGATGAGAAAATGTAAATTTAGACAAATTAAAGGTTTATTAATGACATCTCTTTTAATAACACATACACCAGAAAGTTCTAGGGTGACAGAGAGGATAGTGTCTAGGCTTGGGTGGAAAATACAAGTTTCCTGCTCTCCCTGGCTATCCCTAACTTATCCGACGGATGGGATGGTTACTTTCAAAACCTGATTTGGAAATTAATTAAAACCCTTTGAACTTAGAAAACACGAATATGCCTAACCCGAGGTTAGACTGAGTTGCGATGTAAACCTGCCCAGAACCAACCGGCACATCCAGTAATCGCAACAATATCTGTCTAATGTGAGTGGTCGCGGCTTTAATTTACTTAGTTAAATCTAGAACAAGAATGGTAGGGCTAAGTTAACTAAGACACTTAACCGATTCAACATGATAACTAAACCGATGGGTGGGGTTAGGTTCATACAGACACTTAACACGGCTAGGCTAGAATGGGAGGGTTAAGTCCATCGGAACACTTAACCAAACTTAACATGGTAACAAGACAAGATTTGTAAGGGTTAAGTAACTAAGAAAACACTTAGCCAAATTAACATGTTAACTAGACTAGAAGGTGGGGTTAAGTAAAGTTAATACACTTGGCCAATTTGACATGTTAGCTGGACTAGACCGTAGGGTTAAGTAAACTTGAACACTTAACCATCTGAGTGTGATAAATGAATAGGGTTAAGTTTAAAACATGAAGGGATAATACTTAACCATTAATAACATGTTAGTTAAAACAGATGGGCAAGGTTAAGTTAAAAAGGAACACTTAACCAATACAGAATGAATGGATAGGGTTAAGTAATAAGAAATACTTAACCAATATAACTTGGTTTGTGGTGGGGTTAAGTCAACATGAATTACTGATAACACTTAACCAGTTTAACAAGATAAAGTGAAGAGGGTTAAGTTAGCTTGAATTGACTAATGACACTTAACCAACCCAACTTAACGAGAAAGAGACTAAGTAGAAAACCTTAGTTAAGAAAACAACGGTTTTGGAAACTAAGTGGTAAACCTTAGTTAATCAAAACTAAGTAGTAATTCTTAGTATAACACGAGAAGGAGCGAACGTCCATCTAATTTTAAAGAAGGCTCCAACGAATTGGGTTACGAAGCCCGAGGCTTCGAGGGGACGTGAGGGTACTCTTGGTATCCCTCTGTGAGGCTGCAGATTATCCTCCTGGGCTCACAGAGGTTAAGGTCTGCGTTAGAAGAACCAAGGGTATGGCTTGGTTGCAAAATATGGCAACCTAAAGAATAGGATGGACCAGCGTGATTCGGCGAGAAAACGGTAGCCCTGTGATAGCAACTTGCCGTCTACCATCCATCTTGAGTCAATCGAGATACGTGAAGCGGAAAGGCGGAGAACTCCAAAAGACCATATACTTGCTATCTAGTTATGGGTGAGGATGGCCATAGGTTAGTGGGGCATAAGGGGGCCTGCATATAGTTCTCATTTTTTCAAGGTATGCCTTTCATTAGTTGAGGGAGGGGTCAAGTGGGACCATAGCCACTGGAATAAAAAACAGACCTTAGCATCTGCATCGACAGATATCTGAAAAGCTCCCGACCGAGTTCTGTGTTTCTTGATTTGCCCTACTACAGGACTCGGGCCGCACATTACAGGACATGTGCATCTAGACAAGCGATAACGATTCGCGATACATGCGTGGGGAAGTCTAGGAACATATACCACTCTAGGTAGTGTGTCCTAGACTAGGGGGCATCGTTCGACAGGTAGCATAATCCCTAGTTGGATTAGGTGGCATAAACCCTGAATCCGAGAAGCGTTCGGCAGATAGCGTAAACTCTAGTTGAATCTAGAAAGCACTTGATAGAAAATCCTAGATTAGATCTAGGTAATAAATAATAAATGTATGCCTGAAGGCAACGGAAACTACAGGGATTGGGATCACGTTATCATTATTAGTTGGGACACTAGTTAGGTGGTGCAGAGATATAGAAACCAGTATAACAAGGAAATAGCGAAGCGGCGAAAGTACTATAGCATATCCAGTTTATCTTATCTTAGCATATCTTGTGTTAATCCTGTCTAATCTTGCCGACCCAATCATCATGGTGTTATCTTGTATTCGGTTAATTCATGTCGTTTTGTTTTTCCATGTTCACATGCTCGAAGTAACTGAACTTACTGAGGCTTTATGTCTGACTCTGTTTTTCTTTCGTCTTCTTTTCTTCCGTTCCCCCCCCCAAGGTAGTAAAGGAGGGAATAGTATAGCTCAGGTTAAGTTGGACTGTCACTCTTTCCCATCTTGAAGATTTGTCGAAGTTTTGCTTGGATTCTCTTTTCAGATGCTATGGCTGGCTCTTGCTACATTGGGGAATATAAATGTTGTTTTATGCTTCTTTATTTTGTAAGACAGATGATACTCTGATATTGGAAAACAATTGTTGTACAAACTATCTTATCAATAAAGTAAAGTTTTATTTTCGGCTGTTTAATTTCTGTCTGTCTTGTGATTTATCTGCATCTTTTACCCTAAATGCTCCACAGAACTTAGTGCATTCCCTTTGTGAGTGACACTAACGGATGTGGGGTGTTACAAATATATAGAAATCCCACCTTCGAGACTCGAACATAAATACTGGTGATGGTCGACCTATCACTAGAATTACCTCCGGGCGACTAGAGTGTGATTCTATATCTACCCAGTATATTAAAACTTCGAATATCTGTTAATTACTCGTATATTCGAAATCTTTATATACTCGATTGTCCACATGAAAATATAATAATGTACTCAAATACGTATTTTAAGATAAAAAATTCCAAACTAAATTTGTTTTTACTTTTATTTTAAAGAAAATAATACTCTTCACACTCGTTCTAGGATACTACTGATCCCATCTCTAACGAGTTTTTCTCATTGGATATTACTAATCCAATCTCTGATGAATTCTTTCGTTCGGTTCTAATGTGTCTTGTCCTCAAGCTCTGTAAACCAAAGCTCTGATACCAACTGAAACGACCCGAACTTCCCAGTAAAGGAAAGCTTGGATTGCTTTGAGAACAATACACATCAGAACACAAACTGAAGAACATTTTTATTGCTGATTACAATAATTACGCCAAGGTACTAGAATATAACTGAGTATGAACCTATAATATACATTGGAAATACAATAATATCAGAGTTTTAAATTACATTTAAATAGCAGCGGAAAATAATACAAATATACAACTGGAAGAAATACACGGACACAGAGCTTTCCGAATACCGCTTCAGCTGTAAGCCAGGATCCTGTAAATATATCTGCAAAAGCTACTCGACTGCCCGTGTGGAAAATATGGGCACCCGAGTTTGCCAGTGAACAAACTACAGGTCAGTCATGGGACTGGTATGAGAAATTTTAACTTAACTTATCTAATAATAAGGCTAATCACAGGACCACGCCGCTAACGCGGAACGGGTTTACTCCATTGGATTGCCAGTGCATAAAATAAAGTAAAAACGTTAAACAACGCAATGCTTTTTAGAAAAATGAAACAATTATAAGACCCAAGTCCCATCACACAATGCAACGCAAACCGGAGGATAGGGTTTTACCTCATAATGGTCAAAAATGCTTGATACGATAAAACGGAGTTAATATTAGTGTGTATATCTATGGGTATATATATTTCAAAACAATTTCAATCATAATGTATTAATCATAGACGACATAGTACCCCATCCTACTATGTCGTCATACTAGTTCTACAATCAAAACCGCAAGGTCGTATTGGAAATTGGATTTCCATCATGAGTCGAGGCTAGGGCCAAGCTCCTCTCCGATTCGAGACACTCTAGCAAATGCCTCAGGATCCCCCGCAGTGAACTCTTGGATGCGGTAGGGCCGGTCCCCGCCTATCGGCAGTGGATTGGTTATGCCTGAACACACGTTTCCCGGTTCCTTTGAACCTATAATATGACCACTATCGGCCTATAAAAATCCAAGGCGCCTCAAAATCCATCATCCACATAAGTAAAATGCCAGGCCGTGTTAAAGCGCTGACACTACCACTAGCTAGAAAGAAACGTGTGCACTCCCTACGGTCCATATCCCTTTTTTGACTCATATCGGGGTATGAGGCTCGCGAAGTCACGATATACACAAAGCTATGTCGTAATAGGCTATGCTTTGATCATCCCACAAGGCCCTGCTTTTCAACAAAAGCCTTGATCAATTGCATCTTGGCGTGCCACATTGACAATTCACGCCATGCGATCAATCCCTATTAAAATATACCAGGGTGTTAAGTAGAGGATAATCCTCCACCACCAAATAGACATACATTAACAGAAATCGATTTAATTCACATGGAACGAAATCCAATGTCAGACACGCATCCATTTACTAGCTTATGCTCTGGGTCTGAGCGAAAACCAAATCCGAACAATCAACAATAGTCCGGACGACCACCACTGAAGCCCCTTCAAGGTAGCTACTACTATCAAGGGTCTCTGTAGCAACACATCCGTTCGATGTGAAGATCGTCGGTCTTCAACCACCGTCTTCATCTTCGACTCTTCATCGTCGTAGTAATTATTCGGAATGGGTTAAACCCGGTCTTTCCGAATAACTCACGTATTTTATAATTAAAAATCAATTACTATAAAAACACATCCAACGCCTCATTCCAATTCAGAATATTCTTCTAATAAAATATTCGCATTATTTTATCAATGATAAATTCTTCAAATTTATTCTTGAATCTTTCTTTTAAAGATTTATTACAACCCCAATTTGGTTTTAAATATCACAAATCATTATTCCATGATTATTTAAATCTAAGATCTTAATCTTATCTTTAACTGGGTTAAAGAACTAATGTCATTTTAAACATAGTTCATGGTAAACCCGAATTCATCTTCCAAAAAAATGGAATCTTCACATAAATCAAATCAATATATACTCGTTATAAATTTCCGTATCCAACCAATAATATAAATGGGATAACAGCAAAGCCTCTTAAATTCCATATGTAGTATCGGTTTTCTTCTACAGAAACTTATCTCGGTTATTATTAATTCACATTCCATTCAACTCCAATTTAATATATTAAATTGGAAAACTTGTCTTTTGGAAGAAATCCCATTTAAATCTTAATAAAAAAAATTAATATTGTAAATCCTAATTTCACTGTCCGTTGGGTTAAAGAACACATGTCACTTAAAAACACAGTTCACAATAAACCCAAAATCCAATTTACTTAATTTAGTTTCAATTAAATCTTAACAAATTGGAAAACTTCATTAAATCTAAATTTAATGACTTATCCTAGTTAATAACTAGTTCATTTCAATAAAAATATATTTTTCTAAAATATATTCTTTTTTTCTAAAATATATTTTCTAAGATATTCTTTTTTTATAATATTCTTTATTGGAATGTGACTCAATCAACAACCATATATTGCATGAAATCAACAAGCATGATAAATAATTATCAAACATCCAATTAATCAACCAAAGTGGATTCTACACTAAATATTGGGACTAGTGTAGATCAGATATCATCCCAACACCCGTGTGGGGTTTCATTCAGCAATTAAATAATAAATGATTTGTGCACTTGGGCAATGTGTAAAAATTATCGACCCAATCACATAAACAAGTCGGATAACTTGTAAATGGAAGTGTAATATTCAATTTGATTATTCTAACATTATCTGTAATACATTTATCACTTCAACATCGCAGACATATATTTCACACATATGAATAACATGGTTTTTAATTCTTCTTACAATAAAATGTAAATTCTATTACTAACATTTTTGTAGCAAAATGTTATTTTATTTTCATATGACATTTTATGCATGTTTTATTTGCAACAAGGAATGCAAATAAAAATGTGACTTTTCATTGCAATAAACATTTTCTAACAAAAATGTCCTTTTTACTCTAATTTACAATTTCTAACAAAAATGTATATTCTGCTTTGCTAACATGTTTTAACATAAAAATGTGATTTTTATTTCTACAATCATGTTTCACAAAAATGTGATTTTAGTTTCTATAATCATCTCTAAACAAAATGTCCTTTTAATCTTTCTAATGTATATTTTAACAAAATGTTCTTATTAATCCTATTTATCATTTCTAATTCATTCTTATGTAATTAACATGTGAATTTTGTTCTAAACATTTTTATGTAATCAAAATATGATTATTTTGCCTAGCCCTTTCGATGTAACAAAATATGATTATTTTGTTTTCTTCCTTTAAATGTATAAAAATATACATTTTATTCCATTCATCTTAAATGTACAAAAATATCCTTTTTACTTCATTTATTTCAAAGTGACAAAAATGTCTCTTCTATTCTAATTCTTATAAAGTGACAGAAATCGTATTTTTGTCTAATCTTTTCAATGTAACAAAACATGATAATTTTGTCTAACCTTTCTTTAGTGTACAAAATATACATTTTTAACTCAATTTCTTTAATGTATGAAAATATACATTTTTTAACTTATTTTCTTTAATGTATAAAAATATACATTTTTTTTTACTTATTTTCTTTAATGTATAAAAATATACACTTTTAACTTATTTTCTTCTTTTTTTCTAAATAAACAATAATGTAAATCTTTGTCTAATTCCTTTAAATATACAAAAATGTATATTTCCTTTTCTAATGTCATATTTTTCATAAATGTAGATTCTATGTCTAATGTCATCTTTTACATAAAAATGTAAATCCTTATCAAATCCTTTTTTTTATATGTTAACAAAATGCATATTCTTATCAGATCCTTTTTATGTTAACAAAATACATATTCTTATCAAATCCTTTTTATGTTAACAAAATATTCATTCTTATCAAATCCTTTTTATGTTAACAAAATGCATATTCTTATCAAATCCTTTTTATGTTAACAAAATATACATTTTATTCTAATCCTTTTAAATATACAAAACAAAAATGTTAATTTTGTTCTTAATAACCTAATTAACCAAAATGTTAATTTTGTCCTTTATATCTTTTCAATGTAACAAAAATATATTTTTCCTCAATCTTCTCCATGTAACAAAAATATATTTTCCTTTAATCTTTCCAATGTGTCTAATTGAATGTTTTTAAGTCATTTCTTCTAAAGTGACAAAAATAAATGAATTCACTTCATTCTATTCAAAGTGACAAAATGAATGTTTTCTAATTCATTTCTCTAAATTAACAAATTCATTTTATAAATTTCAATGCGACCAAATGACTAATTTCGTTAACAACTTTCAATACAACCAAATGATAAATTGGTTTGTAACCTTTGATGCAAACAAAAATAAGAATTTTGTTTATAAACTTTTAATGCAACAAAATGAGAATTTTGTTTTGTAGCTTTTATTTTCACTAATCAATTTTGTTAAAAATATGTTATTCCTTTTCACTAATCATATTTTGATAAAAATATGTTATTCTTTTAATATTTAACATTTCTAAACAAAATGTGCTTTTTAACCAAATGGACATTTTCTAATCAAAATGTTCTAATGTTAACATTCTTAATATTTTTAATCTAATGTTAACATTTTTAACTAAAACGATGTTTTTATTTTAATGTTAACATTTTGACAAAACGGTGTTTGCTAATCTAAATGAACCTTTTAACAAAACGGTGATTTTAGTCTAAATGTACATTTTAACAAAATGGTGATTTTAATCTAAATGTACATTTTTAACTAAAGCAGTGTTTTTATTCTAAAATTACATTTTTTTTCTTTTTCTAACAAAACTTAGTTCATTTCTAAACTAACATAAAAATGTAATTTTTTTGATAACATGTTTTCTAACATGAATTCATTTCAACAAAACAACCAGAACTGATCTCATACATCACACACAATTCCATTCAGTGATTCATCACAATACAACTAAATCAACATTTCAAAGAATATATACATAACACCACATGAATGAATATAAATCTCAAACAAATTAGACAATTAATTTAAAATTTAAAAGTAGAATTCTCACCAAACCATTTAGATCTGAAATTTTCTGAATTTCTGATTTGCTCCATTTCAATTCTAGTCTTTTCCATAGCGTAGTATTCTCTGTTGTGATCCCAACGCAATCAGTTTCGTGCAATTCTGATTATATATGAACAAGTTATGATAATATATACGTTTCATTTCATGAATTAATTAATAAATTAATAAAGTAATTACATCTCCTAAGATAACAAGGACGTTCTTCTTCCTCATGATGTCTGGTAACCGAACCCAGCGTGACCCTTTTTAGGGTTCAGGATCGCACCCCCCCTACGACGTGCCGGACCACCATCAGCAAGCACCACTTCAAAGCCGACATCCGCCTCTTCCCACGCCCTCCGCCCAGTCCAACTCGCGGGTCCCATAGGGGCTGGAAATGGGTTCGAACGAACCACCTTTGAGCGAGAAATCTGGAGTCAAGACCCAGCGATAAACGATCATAACCTTATCAATTTAAAGATCTCCGTCTACTCTTTGATTTTAGTATAGTAAGAATCGAAAGAAAGTAGTTTGATTTAGAGAATTTAACCGATTGTTTTCGGTGCTTCTCAGCCTTTGAATCCCATGGCGGCGGCTGTTAGTATTAGAATTAGGTTAGGGTTAATTTTCCTATGCTATTTATAATTAAATATTATTATATTTTCTAATTTATCAGTTTAAGCCCATTAGTTTATACGAACTCCAATTCAGGCCCAACGAGTGTCTCCCCCAGCTAATTACCCCCATCCCGGACACACTGGAATATGTTTCATAACCCAATTTGGCTGTTACAATATATTTTTCATTAAATTAAACTATAAATTATTTAATTATTGATTTCAAACGTACATTTTAAATTACCGGGGCCACATACGGACTCTAAAAATTACAGAAAAATTATTTCTAGTTAGGTTTTGACGATACGGTTCCAACAAGACTAATTTCGTCGAATTCTGAGACTGTTTGAAAAATGGTTATTTTCAAGTCGATTAAATTTGACTGAAATAGTCAAAACACATTTTCTTTTACCACGCTCACATATTAATTCGAAAAATTATGAAAATTGAAACTTAGCAATAATTTGACATTCCGGTTCCAACAAAAGTGGTTTCGTCGAAAACTGAGGTCGTTTGCAAAACGGCTATTTTCAAGGCCAATATATTTAATTAATATATATATAAATTCCACAGCGACTTTTCAAAATTTTAAACTGGACATAACTTTTGATTTCTAAAGTGAAATTTTAATTTTTCAGACTCGTTAGAAAGATATGATTAAACAGATTTAAATATTTCTGGTTTCGCTCATTTCTGATTTAAAATGAATTATGTACGGTCAGTCAAAGTTCAAATTCAAATTTTCAAACTACAACGCCGTTTCAAACTCCGTTTATAATTAAATTGAATTTATTCGTTTTAAAATAAATTTTTAGTCGTTCTTATTTAAAATAAATTATTTTAAATATACAAAATCCATTAAAATTTCTAAAATAAAATTTTTAAATTGGCCCCAAAATTCCGGGTCATTACATAAACCATGGAAATGTTTTCCAGTGTTAATAACGTATATTTTCTAAAACATAGAAAATAAGGAAATGTGAATATATATATATGTATGTATATGGATGATGATTGATCGATATAATTTCCATTTGGAAATAATATCGTTGTTTGCACACGTGTTTTTCTTTGATAGTTAAATCACATACTATCGAAGTTTTGACCATTTTAACGTTGTTAATATGGAGAGACCGGTTGGATTATTATCCGAAGAACCACTCTGTATTGGCATAAGCGTTGTGAATCATATATGCCAAAGATAATTGAAGACGGAGTTATGCAAGGGCTATCTTGTTTACAGAATAGTGCCTTCGGTTTGTCCAGTCCCAGGACGACCTGTGTGGAAGGATGTCTGACAGAGTATATCTAATAGATCGCGTAAGTTGATCTCTTCAAATGTATTCACGTTTGGTGGTGGAGGAATTCGTTTCTCTTAGCTGTATACCCGTGGTATTTTTTGGGAAATCAATTTGTGATTTGGTGGGTATGACGATGTGACATTCAAAGTGAATGAAGATGTGACATGTAAAAGATAAGCGTAGCTTCTAGCCTCACATCCGGTAAATGACAGAAGTCGGGCAGGCAGCATGGCTAAGTCGGTCGCTCCGAAGTAGGGTGTATAATCACCTATCTAGAGAATATTCATTTGCTTCTTTAATCTATCAATGTTGTCCTATATATATATATATATATATATATATATATATATATATATATATATATACGGGAAACGGTTGCTGATCCCAACCGTTGGTGATATACATTCGATACACTCAAGCGAAATGAGTGGTCGGTCATGTGTGGCTGAGTTGCAAGATGTTCTTATTGAACTCCCGTGCATCGTTCCTAGAGTACACTGATCGGAAGGTGGTTCCGTACCTTGTCATAGTTGGAAATCCATTACCCAATACGTGCTTGCGGTTTTGATTGTATACTATATATGTAGAACGTGAGATGAAAGCGTTCTGCTAGATGATTAATATATTGTGGTTGATAGACATTATTATAATATCAAAAGGTTTTTGATATAAAGATATTTGGATTCTCATAAGGGAAAAACCCGTTCCATTATACGGCGTGGTCTTATGAGATATCGTTTACTTCTTCAAATTGTTTTTAAACTGTTTTACTTATACCAGTCCCATGACTGACCCGGAGTTTATTTTGTTGTTTTCCCTAAACTCTTGGGTGCCCAATTTTGTACGGGCAGTCTAGTAGTCAGGAATTTACAGTTATACTGGAAGAGCTTGGAGCAGGAGGCTTCAGGATTATATAGCTATAGTTATTTCCGCTGTGTTATAAGTGTGTACACTGATAATGTTATTGTAAACATATACTGATTTTATTTCAAGGATATATTATCTATTATATGTTGTTCGTTCCGCTGTGAGATTCGTGTTACTCTGATGTTGTGTCCTTCTTCTTCTTCTTCTATTCTATTAGTTCTATCTTATCTATCCTCACCCTCTATCTTCTTTCTATTAATTTCTTGAATTTCCAGTGCAATTTGGGGTTGGACTTGTGTTATTTGGTTAGCTCAAATTGGACTGGATTTTCGGGTTATTACAGTTGGTATCATAGCTTAAGTTAAGAATTACCTTGGCTCGGTGGCGTGACTCGGTAGAGATAGGGTTAGTAATACCCTAGATTGAGTTTGAGTGTATATATACGAGTGCGTATTTGTATTTGATATAAAAATGGTTTTATATTGTGGAGATTCATTGGCTAAGTTGTTTATGAGTTCTGGTCGATCAGTTTGATCCACTGTCTCGGTAGGAGTAAATAAACACTTGAATACGATGGACCGACACAGTATGGATATGTGATATATTATCATATATAGGTAGTAATTATAATCAGATAAGATTATAAAATGTGAAATGGTTATATATATAACCAATCAGAATTTATACAAGTGAATTATATGAAATTGAAATGAGTTAAATCAGAAATTTAAATCAGAATTGGGATTAAAATCCCAAAAATTGGAAAGAAGTTTGTAAATGAATCTGGAATTAAATATAAGAGAATTTTAAAATCCTGGGAGATTTTAAATTGATTTAAAGCATTGTGAATGGTATTTGAAATATGTTTCAAAGTGGAAGTGTTTGAGAAATGGTTTTGAAAACTGATATAGTATTGAACTCACTTCTGTAGCTAGAAAATAAACTCTGATGATGACTGCAGCATCATCAGTGTTCATCTTCAAGTGGTAAGTGACGGATTACTACCAAAGAGATTGTTTTTGAAATTATTTAGAAAAGCAAGTTGTTTGAAATCCAAAAAGGAATAGTTGTTTTAGTAAAGCAAAGCTGTTTAAAACTCCCAGAAATAGATGGTTTAATTTAAAACAAATTAAATATGAATTTGTGAAAGCAAATTGAATTAAACCTAGTTAAGTGTAAAATTGAATGGAAATAGAATGATATCAGAAAAAAATTGTTCTTGAATAAAATTGGATTGTCGAGATAAGAATCTAAAATGAAATTTGGATTTGCGGAGTTAAGAGTTTGGAACCGAAAATAAAAGTCGAGTTTGAAATTGAATTTGGTTTAGGTATAAACAAATGGTTGGATTTATGGATAAAAACAGATTGGGAATTGGTTGAATGACATTTGTATATGTTGAGTTGACAACAGGTGAAAGTGATAAGGTTGATATGCTCAACAAAAAGGTTCAAGTTTATAATTGATATAAGCATGAGATTTATGAGCCGAATTGGCAATCCGCTTGGCTGTTTGATTTTCTTTTGGATTGGAGAAGGCCTAGAGGGGCGAGTTGTGGTTTTACCGATAGTGCTATACAAAGGAGGTTATGGCGAAATTTTCCGAAAATTTAAAGTGTTAGAAAATTTTCAGGATTTTTGAAAATTTTAGTTAGTCGGAATAAATAAATATTTTAGTCGATATTAATTGGTTCAGTTGAAATCAGAAATAAGGGGTAAACAAATCTTAGGAATTCCAATAGATAGGGTCGTCCTCTAACTTAGCAATTTCGAGGACGATATTATTTTAAGTGGGGAAGATTGTAATGACCCGCATTGGCAGAGGTATTATAATTAATTTATTTAATTATATAGATAGTGATTTAGGGAATTAAATCGTCGCGAATTAAATTATAGTGAATATTTAATTAAATTAAATAATTAAATAATATATTTAATTCAGAAATAATCAAAATATTGGAAATCACAATATTCTGTGGACAGGGTCGTCCCTAGGATTTAGTTCAGCTTAGAGTTGAATTATATTGACGAATATATTCAATCGACGTCAGTTTGAAACGTAGAGTTTTAATATAATTAAAATCGAGCGCGTAACGACGCGGGAGTTCGCTGTTTGGCGATTTGAACTTCAACTGAATATACAGAGTTCGTTTTAAATCAGATTTCTGTGAAACAAGAAACGTGTGGAGCTGGTGGAGTATATATTTCTAGTGGAAGAGAAAAATCGAGATTTCGTCGTATAGATTTCGAGTTATGTCCAAATCAAATTATCAGAAATGCAGCGCCCTAACCATAACGATTTAATTATATTTTATATAAGGATTTAAATAGAAATCAAACATCGATATAACTCTAACGATGTGATATCGAGTTGTAAATCCATATAGGAATATTCCGAAGCTGTACGGTATTCCATGTGAATATAGACGTTAATATTTATTTTTTAATATTAAATTTAATTATATTTAAAAATATTTATATATTTAAATAGGCTATTTAGAGCTTTAAAAATAGTCACTTTTGCAAACGAAGTCGGAATTTGACGAAATCAGTTTCATAAAGTCCAGAATATTATAATATAGCAGACTGTCAAATTTCATCGCATTTGGGATTGTTTTATGGTCGTTTGAAGTCAAAACACTCAACGATAATTTAATGGAGTATTATAATAGAAAATATCTAGACAAATATCTAAAACATAAATCCTATAAGTACCCCCTTAACATTTACCAACCCTTAACCTAATTTAATTCTCCTTTGGTCAAAGGAGCCGCCAGTTACTTTCTCAAAGGAAAACCAAATCGTGTTATTCACAAATCCACCAGAATTCAAATCAATTACCTAAAATCATGAAATATATCTCTTTGAATTCAGTAAGGCTAAGGCTGATTTTGGGTGACGCTACTTTTCCTGTAGCGGTGTTTGAGGGTCAGGAACGGGTTTTAACTGGGGCGTGCACTTCGAAGTTGCAATGTTGGTGAGTGGTCAGCCTCTGGTGGACCTCGCGACAGGGAGGAGAACGAGAGGGGTGATGGAGGAATCATCGAATGGGCTGTGTTATAAGAGATGGAGTTGTATATTGGTGGTAGGAACGGTTGACTGTTTGAGGAAGAGTGAGACTACTGTTGTGAAGGAGGACAGTAAAGGGATTCAAAGAAAAAGGGCACTGTGTTTTTGTTTTAGTGCGACATGGTAGGAGCTGTAGCGTTCTGTTTGGGAATGGTCTTCAAATGGAGCGACGGTTTCTGCCTCATCGTAGAATAAGAAGAAGTATGGAGAAGGTGCTCAGCAGTTCTAACTCTTTGCAGGAGGAGACAAATGTTTAGGTGAGTTTTCTTGTTAGGCATATTTGGTTAAATTTATCTGGAACGGTGACAATGTCGTATTAGCAGTGAATAGGGGAAATAATTTAATCGAGAGCATTGTTTGAAACTGTAAGGAATGGTTTGGTAAGTGGTGATAGAGTATGGAAGAATACTGGGGCGGGTTTGTTTGTATTTTGGTAGACAAAGTGGTCAGGTCCGTGTAAGTCATGGAGGAGCTGAGGAATGCATGAACGAGGAAGATGAATGTCAGGTTCGTACTGTGGCAAGGGGACGGAATGAAAGGGACGGCAGATGTGTGTTAAACGTGGGTTAAGGGTAGACTTTTGTTTGTGGACCTTGGGAGAAATTGAGGTCTTTGTTTTCTGTAATGGGTTAAATGGGATTGAGTTTTTGAGAAAAGAGAAGTAGCGGATGGGTAAAACGTAGTTGGTTGGGCCCAATTTAAAGTGGTAAGGCCCGATTCGGAAAGAAATAACCTAGTTTTAATTTATTGTTCATTTAAATAATTGTAAACTAAATAACTATATCATATGTATCAGAATCAAGAAATATCAGATCCGATAGGATCATAGCGACGACATCTACGTCATAGAACCGACTGGGCGTATATTGGAGCTCGTCTCAATTTATAACAAAATAAATTGTCCGTCAGAATCAAGCGATGATTATCGTTATCAACGATGATCGTCCAATGTGAGTAAAACTCACCAACTCTGAACAGTTCTATTTTTATAACATATATTTAGAACTGATAAATGATGACTGATTTATGTGTGTCAACTGTTGGTTGAGTTGTTTGTGTATTGATTGAAATCATAGATAACGATATATATATATATATAAATCGTTAATCGAACAGTTGATTCTGTTTTATCAGAATGTTTTATATGTGTTGTTTAACATCTGTGATGCAGGGGAACATGTTGGAGGGGTCCAACTGGACTCCTCAATATTTATAATACCGTTCTGTTAATGTATTGTAATATATGATGTGATATATAATATGTTATGGATTCTGGGTGTTAGAATGATGTTGATCATTGCTATTCAATATTTTTAATATCATAAGAGACCCTGGGATGTAAAAAGAATTATTTCAATGTATATTGAAATAAAGGAACTTTATAAAATCAACCGATTTTGTAAAGGAAATATTTTGAAAATAAGTATTTATAAAATCATAGGATTTTATAAAGCATATATTTATTTAGAAAATAAATAAAGTTGATAAAGGAAATATTTATTTAGGAAGTAAATAGAATTAATAAAGGAATATTTAGTTGGAAACTAAATAGGATTATAAAAGGAAATTTACGAGATAAAAAGGAGTTAATCAAACGTAGTTCATCAAAACATAAATCAAATGTAGTTATCAAAAAGAGTTAAAAAAATAGAGTTATTCAATTAGAGTTAATCGAAATAGAGTTAAACAAGATTAGAAACTGACTAGAGATTAGTTAAGTTGAATAGTTTTCTGAGTATCGATCTGATGTTGGTTTCGGCCTTCGGGGTTTATACTTAGAGAATTGTTATTCTACTAGTTTACAGTCAGGGACTGATAGTTTTGAAATGATAGTGATATGTAAATAAACCATGGAAATGTTTTCCAGTGTTAATAACGTATATTTTCTAAAACATAGAAAATAAGGAAATGTGAATATATATATATATATGTGTGTATATGGATGATGATTGATCGATATAATTTCCATTTGGAAATAATATCGTTGTTTGCACACGTGTTTTTCTTTGATAGTTAAATCACAGACTATCGAAGTTTTGACCATTTTAACGTTGTTAATATGGAGAGACAGGTTGGATTATTATCCGAAGAACCACTCTGTATTGGCATAAGCGTTGTGAATCATATATTCCAAAGATAATTGAAGACGGAGTTATGCAAGGGCTATCCTGTTTACAGAATAGTGCCTTCGGTTTGTCCAGTCCCAGGACGACCTGTATGGAAGGATGTCTGACAAAGTATATCTAATAGATCGCGTAAGTTGATCTCTTCAAACATATTCACGTTTGGTGGTGGAGGAATTCGTTTCTCTTAGCTGTATACCCGTGGTATTTTTGGGGAAATCAATTTGTTATTTGGTGGGTATGACGATGTGACATTCAAAATGAATGAAGATGTGACATGTAAAAGATAAGCGTAGCTTCTAGCCTCACATCTGGTAAATGACAGAAGTCGGGCATGCAGCATGGCTAAGTCGATAGCTCCGAAGTAGGGTGTATAGTCACCTATCTAGAGAATATTCATTTGCTTCTTTAATCTATCAATGCTGTCCCATATATATATACGGGAAACGGTTGCTGATCCCAACCGTTGGTGATATACATTCGATACACTCAAGCAAAATGAGTGGTCGGTCATGTGTGGCTGAGTTGCAAGATGTTCTTATTGAACTCCCGTGTATCGTTCCTAGAGTACACTGATCGGAAGGTGGTTCCATACCTTGTCATAGTTGGAAATCCATTACCCAATACGTGCTTGCGGTTTTGATTGTATACTATATATGTAGAACGTGAGATGAAAGCGTTCTGCTAGATGATTAATATATTGTGGTTGATAGACATTATTATAATATCAAAAGGTTTTTGATATAAAGATATTTGGATTCTCATAAGGGAAAAACCCGTTCCATTATACGGCGTGGTCTTATGAGATATCGTTTACTTCTTCAAATTGTTTTTAAACTGTTTTACTTATACCAGTCCCATGACTGACCCGGAGTTTATTTTGTTGTTTTCCCTAAACTCTTGGGTGCCCAATTTTGTACGGGCAGTCAAGTAGTCAGGAATTTACAGATATACTGGAAGAGCTTGGAGAAGGAGGCTTCAGGATTATATAGCTATAGTTATTTCCGCTGTGTTGTAAGTGTGTACCCTGATAATGTTATTGTAAACATATACTAATTTTATTTCAAGGATATATTATCTATTATATGTTGTTCGTTCCGCTGTGAGATTCGTGTTACTCTGATGTTGTGTCCTTCTTCTTCTTCTATTATATTAGTTCTATCTTATCTATCCTCACCCTCTATCTTCTTTCTATTAATTTCTTGAATTTCCAGTGCAATTTGGGGTTGGACTTGTGTTATTTGGTCAGCTCAAATTGGACCGGATTTTCGGGTCATTACAGATAAGATGGGTGGAACCTATTAGTCCTATGAATCTATGAGAGAGCTTCGTTTTGACTGGTTATGGTTCTAGTAACTCAAAATGGTTACAAAGTTATGGTTGACGGAACAACCCACATCTGTTGGGTGCAAAATCGAAGTCTTGAGGTGCAACATCTATTTGAAAATCCAATATTTCATTGTATGAATTTTAAAAACTCGTCTAAGTGAATGAAATATAAATATAACAAGGTGAACCGTATTCCAAAAAATAGTAAATCGAATTACGACCATGGTTAACCCCCCTTTGACCAACAAAACAACATTTGAAAAATTGAGCTTAAAAATATTTCCATGTTCTCAAAAGTCATTAAGATTGAATTTCTTACTTACTGAACTAAGATGAGATGGGTGGAACTTATTAGTCTTATTGATCTATGAGAAAGCTTTGTTTTGAGTAGTTATGGTTCTAGTAACTCAAAATAGATACAAATTTATGGTTGGAGGAACATCCGATGTCTATTGAGTGCAACATCGAAGTCTTGAAGTGCAACACCTGTTTGAAAATCCAAGATTGCACTGTATGACTTTTGTAAACTCGTTTATGGGGATGAAATAGAAATATAACATGGTGAATCATAGTAAATCGAATTCCGACCACGGACAACCATTTGACCAACTAAATGGCATATGAAAAGTTGAGCTAAAAAAGCTTTCGATGTTCCCAAAAGTCATTAAGATTTAATTTCTTAGTTACTGAACAAAGATGAGAAGTGTGTAACTTGTTAGTCCTATAGAGGTATTAGAGACCATGGTCAACCCCCCTTTGACCAGCAAAAAGGCATGTGGAAATTTGAGCTAAAAAGCTTTCGATGTTCCCAAAGGTCATTAAGATTGAATTTTTTGGTCGCTTAACTAAGTTGAGATGGGTGGAACCTGTAAGACCTATAGATCTATGAGAGAGCGTCGATTTGATTGGTTATGATTCTAGAAACTCAAAATGGATACAAAGTTATGGTTGGAGAAACAACCCACGCCCATAGGGTGAAACATCGAGGTCTTGAGGTGCAACATCAGTCTGAAAATCCAAAATTGCACTGTATGACATTTGAAAACTCGTTTATGCTTTGACCAACAAAACATCTGTTTGGAAATCTAAGGTTGCACTGTATTACTTTTGAAAACTCATTTATGGGGATTAAACAGAAATATAATATGGTGCATCATATTCCAAAAAATAGTAAATCGAATTCCGACCACCCGCCTTTGACAAAAAAAAGGCATGTGAAAAATTGAGCTGAAAATGCTTTCGATGTTCCCAAAAGTCATTGTGATTGAATTTTTGGTTACTGGACTAAGATGAGATGGGTCGAACCTGTTAGTCCTATAGATCTATGAGAGAGCTTCATTTTAAATGATTGTTGTTCTAGTAATTCTAAATGAATAAAAATTTATGGTTAACGGAACTACCCACGTTTGTTGGGTGCAACATCGAGGTCTTGAGGTGCAACATCTATTTGAAAATCCAAGATTGCACAATATGAATTTTGAAAACTCGTTTATGGGGATGAAATAAAAATGTAACATGGCGCATCATATTTCAAAATATAATAAATCGAATTTCGACCACAGTCAACCCCCCTTTGACCAACAAAACGAGAAATGAAAATTTGAGCTAAAAAACCTTTCGGCGTTCCAAAAAGTTGTTAAGATTTAATTTCTTGGTTACTGAATTAAGATGAGATGGGTGGAACCTATTAGTCCTATAATCTACGAGAGAGCTTTGTTTTGACTAGTTATTGTTCTAGTAACTCTAAATGGATAAAAATTTATGGTTGGCGGAAAAACCCACATCTGTTAGGTGCAACATCGAAGTATTGAGGTGCAACATCTATTTGAAAAACCAAAATTGCAACGTATGAGTTTCGAAAACTCATTTATGCGGATTAAATAGAAATATAACATGATGCATCATATTCCAAAAATTAGTAAATCGAATTCCGACCATGGTAAACCCTTGTTAGACCAACAAAACGGCATGTGAAAAATTAAGCTAAAAAGCTTTCTATGTTCCCGAAAGTCATTAAGATTGAATTTCTTGGTTATATAACTATGATGAGATGGGTGGAACATGTTAGATGTATAGATCTATAAGAAAGCTTCGTTTTGACTGGTTATGGTTCTATTAACTCAAAATGGATAAAAGGTTATGGTTGATGGAAAAACCTATGTCTGTTAGGTGCAACATCGATGTCTTGAGGTGCAACATCTATTTGAAAATCCAAGGTTGCACTATATGACTTTCGAGAACTTGTTTATGGGGATGAAATATAAATATAACATGGTGAATCTTATTCCAAAAAAAGTAAATTGAATTCCGACTATGGTCAACCCACCTTTGACCAACAAAACGACATATGAAAAATAGAGCTGAAAAGTTTCGATGTTTCCAAAAGTAATTTTGATTGAATTTCTTGTTTACTGAACTACGATTAGATGAGTGGAATCTATTGGTTCTGTAAATCTATGAGAGAGCTTTGTTTTGAATAGTTATGGTTCTAGTAATTCTAAATGGATACAAAGTTAAGGTTGACGGAACAACCCACGTCTGTTGGGTGCAACATCGAAGTCTTGAGGTGCAACATCTGTTTGAAAATCCAAAATTGCACGGTCTAACTTTTTAAAACTCGCTTATGGGGATGAAATAAAAATATAACATTGTGAATTGTATTCCAAAAACTAGTAAATCGAATTCCGACTACGGTTAACACCTCTTTAACTAACATAACGGCATGTGAAAATTGAGCTAAAAAAGCTTTTGATGTTCCCAAAAGTCATTAAGAATGAATTTCTTGGTTACTGATCTAAGATGAGATGGGTGGAACCTGTTAGACCTATAGATCTATGAAAGAGCTTCGTTTTGACTGGTTATGGTTCTACTAACTCAAAATGAATACAAAGTTATGGTTGACGAAACAACCCACGTCTTTGTGTCCAACATCGAAGTCTTGAGGGGCAACATCTATTTGAAAATCCAAAATTGAACGGTATAACTTTTGAAAACTCGTTTATGACTTTGACCAATAAAACATCTGTTTGAAAATCCAAGATTGCATTGTATGACTTTTGAAAATTCGTTTGTGGGGATGAAGTAGAAATATAACATGGTTCAACATATTCGAAAAAATAATAAATTGAACTCCGACCATGGTCAACCCGCTTTTGACTAACAAAACGGCATGTGAAAAATTGAGCTAAAAAAGCTTTCGATGTTCCGAAAAGTCATTAAGACTTAATTTCTTGGTTATTGAACTAAGACGATATGGGTGGAACCTGTTAGTCCTATAGATCTATGAGAGATCTTTGTTTTGACTGGTTATGGTTCTAGTAACTCTAAATGGATAAAAATTTCTGGTTGATGGAACAACCCACGTCTGTTGGGTGCAACATCGAAGTCTTGAGGTAGGATATCTGTTTGTAAATCCGTGATCGCACTGTATGACTTTTGAAAACTCATTTATAAGGATGAAATAGAAATATATCATAGTGCATCATATTCTAAACATAGTAAATCGAATTTCGACCATGGCCAAACCCCTTCGACCTACAAAACATCATGTGAAAAATCGAGCTAAAAAAGCTTTCAATGTTCCCAAAAGTAATTAATATTGAATTTCTTGGTTACTGAACTAAGATGAGATTGGTGGAACTGGTTTGTCCTATAGATTTATGAGAGGACTTCATTTTGACTTGTTATGGTCCTGGTTACTCTAAATGGATAAAAATTTATGGTTCACGAAACAGCCCATGTCTGTTGGGTGTAACATCGAAGTCTTGAGGTGCAACATCTTTTTGAAAATCCAAGATTGCACTGTATGTCTTTTGAACACTCGTTTATGGGGATGAAATAGAAATATACCATGGTGCATCATATTCCAAAAAATAGTATATCGAATTCCGACCACGGTCTTCCACCCTTGACCAACAAAACGAAATATGAAAAATCGATACAACATTTTGAATGTTTATGGTTTGAGTTACTATAAATGGATAAAAATTTATGGTTGACTGAACAACCCACGTCTGTTTGGTGCAACATCAAAGTCTTGAGATGCAACATCTGTTTGAAAATCCAAGATTGCACTGTGTGACTTTTGAAAACTAGTTTATGGGGGTGAAATAGAAATATAACAAGGTGAATCATACTCCAAAAAATAGTAAATCGAATTCCGACGACGGCCAACCCGCCTTTGACCGACAAAACGACATGTGAAAAATTGAGCTAAAAAAGCTTTCGATGTTCCCAGAAGTCATTAAGATTGAATTTCCTGGTTACTGAAGAAAGATGATTTGGGTTGAACTTATTAATCCTATAGTTCTATGAGAGAGCTCTGTTTTGACTGGTTATGGTTCTAGTAACTCAAAATGGATACAAAGTTATGGTTGACCGAGCAACCCACGTCTGTTGGATGCAACATCGAACTCTTGAGGTGCAACATCTATTTGAAAAACCAATATTGCACTATATGACTTTTGAAAAACCATTTTTGGGTATGAAATAGAAATATAGCGTGGTGCTTCATATTCTAAAAAATAGTGAATCAAATTCCGACCATGGTCAATCCCTCTTTGACCAATAAAATGATATGAGAAAAATTAAGCTGAAAAAGTTTTCGATATTCCCAAAAGTCATTAAGATTGAATTCCTTCGGTATCGAACTAGGATGAGATGGGTGGAACCTGTTAGTCCTATAGATCTATGAATGAACTTCGTTTTGACTGCTTATGGTTCTAGTAACTCTAAATTGATAAAAATTTATGGTTAATGGAACAACCCTCGTCTGTTGGGTGCAACATCTATTTCAAAATCCAAGATTGCACTACATGACTTTTGAAAACTCGTTTATGGGGACGAAATAGAAATACAACATGGTGCATCGTATTTCAAAATATAGTAAATCGAATTCCGACCATAGTCAACCCCCCTTTGACCAACAAAACGGCATGTGAAAAATTGAGCTAATAATGCTTTCGATGTTCCCAAAATTCATTAAGGTTGAATTTCTTGGTTACGGAACTTAGATGAGATAGGATGAACCTGTTAGACCTATGGAGCTGTGACAGAGCTTTGTTTGACTGGTTATTGTAATGACCCGCATTGGCAGAGGTATAATAATTAATTTATTTAATTGTTGAAATGGTGGTTTAGAGAATTTAATGGTCGTGGAATTTAATAATGGCGAATATTTAATTAAAATAACAAATTAAATAATATATTTAATTCTAAAATAATCAGAATTTACTGAAATGACGATATGGTGTGAAAAGGATCATCTGTGATATTTAATTCAGCTTGGAATTGAATTTGAATAACGAATATATTATATAAACGACAGTTTGAACGTAGAATTATAATATAATTAAAATCGAGGTTGAAATGGCGCTGCAGTTCGTAAATTGGCGATTCGAACTTCAACTGAATGTAGAGGATTCGTTTTAAGCTGGATTTCTATGAAACAAGAAACGTACGGAGCTGGTGGAGTATATCTTTCTAGTGGAAGAGAAAAATCGGGATTTCGTCATGTAGATTTTGATTTGTGTCCAAATCAAATTTCAAAATAGTCGCTATAGAATCGTTTATCGACCGTAATGGTTTATTCGATAGAACTAGTGATCGGGTTTGAATTTAGACAAGGTTCTTCTGGGAAGTAGTGATAATTGAATTTTTAGTATTTTATGGTAATTTTTAATTAATTAAATAAGCAACTTTTTAGTTGGAGTATTTTGCACCCTGTAATCAACGTTTTAGGGTTTCACAATATGAGTCAACCTACCGATATTATTATATTTTTGGGATCGTGGGGAGTTGCTCGTCACACCGATATTTTTATTTCTATCTTTAATGGTATATATATGAGTAGGGTTTTATATATGACAGGTACTCAAAATTTCTAACTTTAAACCCAATATAAAGTGCTGACGTTCTTTCTATTTCGACCACATTCACTTTCCTACGGTCAAAAATCCTCCAACTGACACAAACAAAGAAGGGAATGTGGAAAATCCTTCATCCACACAAGAAAATTCTATAAATACCAAAGTTTTCTACCTAAACCTAATCTCCTCACAGTCAAAAAAAATGATTCCGCTGCAGCTTTCTTTCTTCCAGGAAAATGGAATTCGATCCTTTAAAAATTCATGTAAATCCAAATCAAATCCTTAAATCGAAATACAAACATCATTTTGCTCGATTTGGATAGCTCCTCTTTTTGATCTATGAGACGTCGGGTGTGCAGCCGTGAAAGGGATCGGTGTCGCGATTACTTAGGAGGAGAAGCAGGTGAGGTTAAGGGGTCTGTTGCGGAGAGGAGAGGAAGGGGAGTTGAGTGGTAACTATTGTTTTCGGATTCCATGGAGTAAGGTAGGAGTACGGTGCTTTCAAAGGAGACGGAAGGGTGTTAGAAATGGTTGGAGCTGACGTTTTGTTTCATGAGGAAGAGGAAGCTTTAACAGAGAAGAAGGAAAGGGGCAGGGTCAGTAGTATGGGCATAGGATTGGTAGAAGGGTGCGGACGTGATTCAAGTTTGGTAAACAGTAAGGGATGGCACGAGTTCTCCATTGGGTACTGAAAGGGGAATGAGGAGGACGGTGTGCTGTTGGAAATAGATCGGAGGATGAAGTTGTTTTTGGGATGAGGAGTAGAGGAGTAGTAGTGATCTCAGCAAGTCTTCGGTGATGGATTCAAATACAAACGTTAGTGGAAATTTTCGTTGCAGGAAGAAAGAGGCTGTTTGGATGATCGGATGCGGGTCTGGACAGTCGGGTCGTGAGATGGGCCAACGAAAAGAATCGGGTGAGACCAATCACGTAGGAATCATAGCAACGAATCTACATCAGAGAACTAGTCTGGAATGATTTGGAGTTCGTCTCCAATAAGGACAGGAAAACGTCTGAATCAAGCGACCGTAAATTGTTATTTAACGATTACGGACAATGTGAGTAAATCTCACTAACTCAGAACAGTTTATAATTTCATGTTGTAATTTTAGAACTGTTAAATATTGGCTGATTGACTGTGTGTTGATTGTTTGATTGAACTGCTAGTCAGTTAGTTGAATTTCTATATTGATTCTATTCAACTGAATATATCATATTGAAATGAAAGTGATGTTATATTATATTGTTTAACATCTGTGGATGCAGGAAGACAGGTTGGAGGAATCCAACTGGATTCCTCAACATTTATTTTACTGTTTTTCATATATTGTGATATATGATGTGTTATATAATCTGTTATGGATTATGTGTGTTGGAATGATGTTGATCATTGTTATTCGATATTATAAATATCATAAAAGACCGTGGGATGTAAAAAGAATTATTTCAATGTATATTGAAATAAAGGGATTTTATAAAATCAACAAATTTTATAAAAGGAAATATTTCAAAAGTAAATAAAAGGGAAAAATGTTTTTAAAACGAATAGAGTTTTATAAAAGGGAAATCATTGGTAAAGTGAAGAACTGTTACTAAAAGTAAATCTTTATCAATGAATAGTTTAATCGAGTTAAAAGGAGTTAATCGATGTTAGTTTAATCGGAAGGAGTTAATCAATGAATAGTTTAATCGAGTTAAAAGGATTTAATTGATGTTAGTTTAATCGGAAGGAGTTAATCAATGAATAGTTTAATCGAGTTAAAAGGAGTTAATCGATGTTAGTTTAATCGGAAGGAGTTAATTGATGTTAGTTAAATCAAAAGGAGTTAATCGATGTTAGTTTAATCGATTAGAGTTAAAGCAAATGAGTTAATCGAATATAGTTATTTGAATAGAAGCAAATGAGTTAATCGAATATAGTTTATTCGAATATAAAGTAAAAGGAGTTAATCGAATATAGTTTATTCGAATAGAAGCAAATGAGTTTATCGAATATAGTTTATTCGAAGAAAGTAAAAGGAGTTATCGAATATAGTTTATTCGAAAGGAGTTAAGTGAAATGAGTAAATCAATAGCGTTAGTCAAATAGAGTTAATCCAATAGTGTTAGTCCAATAGAGTTAATTGATAAGGGTTAATCGAATAGAGTTAAGTAAAAAGAGTCAATCGAATATAGCTATTCGAAGAAGGGTTGAGTAAGGAAGTTAGTAAAAGGAATATAAAGTGAACTTTGCCTATTTGAAAGTTAGAAATGTTGTTCAGTTAAGGCCTGAGAGGTAGTTCTACCCCAACTTGATTGGCTTCATTTTTAACTAAGGAATAGTTAAGGTTCGGCAGTAAAGAAAATGGTTTGAGTTGGCATAGCGATGTTTGTTTAAACATCTGTCTAAGTCCAATAAAGAAGCTTTGGAAATGTTTTCCAAATAAGAAACCAGAAATGTTTTCTAATAAAGAAAACAAGAAATGGAAAGGTTTTCCATTGTTAATAACGTATATTATCCAAATTTAAAAATAAGAAGTATTGAATATAGGGAAACAGGAGATAAGTAAATTTATGAAATAAAGAGATAAATGTTGAATGATATTTGATCAATATAAATTTCCATTTGGGAATAATATCGTTGTTTGCACACCTGTTTTTCTTCGATAGTTAAATCATAGACTGTCGAAGTTTTTGACCATTTTAACGTTGTTAATATGGAGAGACCGGTTGGATTATTATCCAAAGAACCACTCTGTATTGGCATAAGCGTTGCGAATCATATATGCCAAAGATAATTGAAGACGGAGTAAAGTGCAAGGGCTATTGTATAAGTCTTAGATAAAAGTGTCTAAGATGGATGTATTGAATAGTGCCTTCGGTTCATCCTGTTCCTGGATGACTTGTATGGACGAATGTCTGATAGAGTATTTCCAGACGATCACGTATATTGATTTCTCCAACCGTACCAAGAGTGGAAGCGGAGAAGGAAACTTCTTTTAGCTAACACATAATGTATTGTTGAGGACGTCAATCGGTGATCTGATGGATTTGACGATGTGACATTTGAAGTGAATCTGGTGTGATGATAAAGCGTAGCTTCTAGCCTCATCAACCGGTAAATGACAGAAATCGGGCAGGCAGCATGGCTAAGTCGGTCGAACCGAAGTAGGGTGTATAATCACATGATCTAGAGTTTAATTTATTTCTAAAAATCTATTGTTGATGCTGTCCCATTCAGGAAACGGTTGTTGATCCCAACCGTTGGTGATATACATTCGATACACTCAAGCGAAATGAGTGGTCGGTCATGTGTGGCCGAGTTGCAAGATGTTCTTGTTGAACCCAGTGTATTCCTCTCTAGAGGTACACGAGCGAAAGGTGGTTCCATACCTTATCATAGTTGGAAATCAATAACCCAATACGTGCTTGCGGTTTTGATTGTATATTATATATGTAGAACGTAAGATGAAAGCGTTCTGCTAGATGATTATTATTATTGTGGTTGATAGACATTATTATAATATCAAAAGGTTTTTGATATAAAGATAATTTGGATTCTCATAAGGGAAAAACCCGTTCCGTTTTACGGCGTGGTCTTATGAGATATCGATTACCTGCTTGAACTGTTCTAAACTGTTTTACTCATACCAGTCCCATGACTGACCCGGAGTTTATTTGTTTGTTTCCCTAAACTCTTGGGTGCCTAAATTTGTACGGGCAGTCAAGTAGTCGGGATTTACAGATATACTGGAAGAGCTTGGAGCAGGAGGTTTCAGGATCATATAGCTATAGTTTATTTCCGCTGTGTTGTAAGTGTTGTACTTTGATAATGATATGTATATTCAAGTACAGATTTGTATTTCAAAGTTATGTTATGAAATATATCTATTCGTTCCGTTGTGAGATTCGTGTTACTCTGATATTGTGTTCTTCTTCTTCTATTCTAAGTTTCTATCTTATCTTTCCTCACCCTATATCTTCTTTCTATTAATTTCTTGAATTTCCAGTGCAATTTGGGGTTGGATTGTTGTAACAACCCGAAAATCTGGGCCAGTTTAAAATTTTTATTTTGGCAATTTTAGCGAATTTTGATTATTTAAAATGAATTATTTTAAATAATATCGACGAGAAATTTATTTTGAATATAAATCGAACGTATATATTATATACGCGTCGTCGTTAGAATATAAATATTTATATATAAATATAAATAGAATTGAAAATGGCGCGGTAGTTCGATAATTCGATTTCAAACTTCAATTGAATGTACCGGGTGCAAAACAATCCGGATTTTAGTGAAACCAAAAATAATGGAATCTAATAGATGGTATCTTTCCAACGAATCCGAAAAATCAAGATTTCATATCGGGAATCAAAAGATATGTCCAGTTGAAAATTCTGAATAGTCGCTATGGAATTCAGGCCCTTAAAAATGGACATTTTGCAAACGACCTCGGATTTCGACGAAACCAGTTTTGTTGGGTCCGTGATGTTAAGTTATTGCTAGATTCCAAATTTCATAATTTTTCGAATCAATATGTGAGCGTGGCAAAGAAAAACGCGTTTGACCAGTTTCAGTTGATTTTAATCGACTGGAAATTGGCCATTTTTCAAACGGTCTCAGAATTCGACGAAACTAGTTTTGTTAGGACCGTATCGTCAATACGAAGCTAGAAAATATTTTTCGGGAATTTTTCTAGTTAGTATGTGGCCCCGGTAATTTGAAATGTACGTTTAAAATTCAATATAGTGATTTAAATGTAAATTTAACGGAAACTGATTCAAACGGTCGAATCAGCTTACGATACATATCCCATTGTGTTCGGAATGGGGGTAATTAGCTATGGACGACAGGCGGTGGGCCTCGTTCCGAGGTCGTATGTAAAAGTCAACTTTTAGAAATTAAATTAATTAAATTAATAATAATAATAAAAAAAATTAATATTCTCCCCCTTTTCTCTCCTATACGTTCTGGCCCCCCCCCCCCCTTCGTTTCATTTCAAAGCCAGATCCAAAAAAAAAAAAAAAAAAAAATGAAACCCGTCGTTGCCAGGCCCCCATCCCCGTCGACGACGAGCCTCGCACCCCCCCCCCCAAGGTGGCGCCACCGCCGACGGATTCCCCCCCCATCCCCTAGGGCGCGACCTCCCCCTTCCCCTCCACCTTCCCTCCCGTCGCTCCCCCTCCTAGCACGAAGACCAAGGCCGACGCCCCGACGCCAGCACAACCCCTCCAGCGCCCTCCGACGAACAGCGCCCCTCCTCCTCCCTCTTCGTACAATAACAGTAAGTTTTTTTCTTTATTTCGTTTTTATTTTAATTCTTTTAAAACTGATTTTATAAAAAAAAGTGAAAAACTGATTTTAGATTTTTTTTAAAAGATTTTAAAACTGATTTTAATTAGAATTTAAAAACTGTTTTTTTTAAAGGAAATAAAAACTGATTTTATTTTAAAGGTTTAAAATAGAAAAAAGGTTTAAACTTTAAAATAGAAAAGGCGGAATTTCTATTGGGTAAAAGTAGTAAAAATATGATTTTTGCATTTTTAAAGTATTAAAAATATAATCTTTTCTATATAGAAAGATTAAAAATATGATTTTTATATTTTTAAAGTATTAAAAATATATTCTTTATAGGATAGAGAGTATAAAAATATCATCTTTGTATGTGTAGCGAAATAAAAATCTGATTTTTATTTTATATACGTTGAGATAAAGTGGTAATTTTTATAAAGGCGAAAACTTTATTTTTGAAATGGAATTTTTGTCTATATAGTAGCAATGTAGAAATAGAATTTTTATTCATAGAACGAGATAGTAAAAATTCGATTTTTATATATTGAATAGCGAAGTAAAATTCGATTTTTATATATTGAATAGCGAAGTAAAAAATTCGATTTTTACATGTGTAGTGGCTATGGGCGAAGGTGACGAAGATGCAATAGCGATGAAGATTTCTATCAATGAAGTGCCGTGGAGCTAGGATAGCTATCTGTGAGAATTTCTCACCTTTCCATTTCATTTCTATTTATATATATATACTAGGATGCAGACGGTGCTTAGTAGCACCCGACACAATCGTCCACAGACCATGGACTTGTTTGTTTGGTTGCATAGATTAGTTGATGATTTGATTTGAATTGGATTGTTTGGTGAAATGAATTGATTTGATTGATGTGTGAATGGCGTGGGCCTTCACTAGACCGGGGATAAGCCTAGGCCTCGTCCCGTTTCTAGTATCGTGCCGTTATGCCGCCGAAATTTTCTAAAATATGTTAGAAAAATAAAAATGTCATTTATTGAATAAATGAACTGAATAGAAATTCATGTGTTGAAATAAAATGTTTTATCGTTAAAATATAATTTTGACGTGAATGTGAATAAATAAATATTCATTTACAAACCGGACGGTTTGTTTATGTACACCTATTTGAAGGACATTGATTGGGTCGATAAATTTTACACGTCGCCCACTTGCACAAATAAAATATGTGTTTGATTGTTTGAAACCCCACACGGGTGTTAGGATGAAATTTGAAGTTCACTCATCCTGATTGATTAAATATGTCGATCGATTGATTGACATGCTGTTATAAGCGTTAGATATCTTTATTTGATGCTTATACAGTGTGGTGCACTTTGGTTGATGGTTGATTATTTTTCAATGCTATTATATACATGTGTTGTATGAAAATCCATATAATTAATTTTATATGGTAATTGATTGGGCCTCATTCCAGTTTAGAAATAGAAATATTTGAAATAGAATATTTGAAAATAGAAATTTATGAAGCCGTGTTGATTAGATTGACGCCATTTTGACGTGAACGATATTTATATCGATATAAAGTGATTTCGAAATGAATTGAATTGAAACGATTTCGAAATGAATTGAATTGAAAACGATTTCGAAATGAATTGAATTGAAAACGATTTCGAAATGAATTGAATTGAAAACGAATTCAAATTGAATTGAAAGCAAATTGAAATGAATTCAAATTGAATTGAAATTTGAATTGAATAAGAATGAATTTTAAAACGAATTTATAGAGAAGAATTCAATTTTGCTTTGAATTGAGATGGAAGTTGAAATAGATTTTGAAACGAATTTTAAAACTATTTATATAATTCGTTTTAAATAGCAATCGACGAAATATATATTATATATATTATATATATAATATAATGGCCTGAATAGAACGCGCCGCGCCGCGGCAGTTCGTGAATTTCGACCATTTATTTCAAACGGACATTACGGGAGATCCGACCGTCGGATTCTCCTGAAACCGGAACCGTTGGGTTCGTATCGAAAAGAGCTTTCTAAAGAATATTATAAATTAGAAATCTAACGGTTGGATTTGGAGATACGTCCAAATCAAATTCGGAAAAGGTCGCTGTAAGTGCAGTTCGATGGCCGTTGATGGAAATCGACTGTGCGGGCCTTGATAAAATTATTAAAAATAGTAATAATTTGTGTAAAATCATAAGAAATGATTTGTGAAGATTTGGGATGAAAAACTCCATATTTGAAAAGATAAAAATAGATTTTTATCTAAATGAACTAGTTTTGAACTAGAATTATAATTCTATTTATTTTTAAATAAATTGAATTTGAAATGGTTTTGATAATAACCAGAATTTCCAATGATTGCATTGGAATGGATTTGAATCGAAATTGTCTTCGGAATGTTTCGAGGTTGGATTTCGTGATTATACAAATGTTGTTATGGAAATTTGAAAGATATAGATATATATATCGTTATTTCCAATACGATCTTTGTTGGCCGCGGAATTGGATATTGAATATAAGACGGGATATTTTCTATTCAGAGCCTTGTATTGAATATCAAATGTGATTTGGGTTTGTCGTGAATGGTGTCTTCACTAACACTGTTCTTGAACCCAGTTGAGAAAAGATTAAATCTTTTTATTTAGATTTAATGAAGTGTACCAATTAAAGAATATTTAATTGGAATTGAATTGATATTGATTTTTGGGTTTATCGTGAACAGTGTTTTAAATAACACTTGTTCTTTAACCCGATAATTAATGGAATGTGATTTGGGTTTATCGTGAACCGTGTTTTAAATGACACTGGTTCTTTAACCCAGTCGAAGATTAAAACTAAGTGGAGTTTTAATGAATCTTTAATTAGATTGAAATAATCGAAATGGAGTATCACCGGTTTTGCTCCAGGCGATAGTTAAATCTTTAATTAGATTTGAACGTGAAATGGTAATTGAATTTACCGATAACACGGTGGTGTTAGATATGAAGTATTACCAGTTTTACTTCATGGGATAAATAGGTTGGGATTGGGAAATTAAAACCAATGATTACTTCGGTAAAGTTCGTTAATCTCGACTAGTTGAATCGAAATTCAAAAGAAGAATAAATTCAAGAAATTTATCTTGGATAAAATTAATGGGAACATTTCCCTAAGAATGTGAAATTTAGAAACTAACTGTCGGTTGGCCAAGCAGAATGGTTTCCTGGATATTGATCTGATGTTGGTTTCGGCCTTCGGGTTTAATATTTGGGGAATTATTCTCTTGATTAATTTACGGTTAGTGACTAATGAATTGGAATGAGGCGTATGTTGTGTTTGTGTAACACTTATTTAAAATATACGCGAGTTATTCGGAAAGACCGGGTTTATCCCATTCTGAATAACTGATACGACGATAAGTCGAAGATGAAGACGATGGTCGAAGGCCGGAGGTTTTCACGTCGTTTGGGTGATAACTGATGATCTTGATTGGGTTGTACACCCAAGAAGATGGAAACAGTTGGTGATCGTCCAGACGTACTTGGAGATCGATGGATATGCGGGGTACTAGGTGCCTCCGGTTTCGTTCAGACCCAGAACAGACTTGTAAATGGGCTGTGTGTCTGACATTGGATTTTAGTCTGTGTGATTGATTTCTATTAGATATATTGATGGATATCAAACGCATGGAGTGAATTGCCTGTGTGGCATGCCTAAGTGGCAATTGATCGAGGCTTCTGTTGAAAAGCAAAGTCTTGTGGTGATGATCGAAGCACGGCCTGTGTGGCGTAGCTTTGTGTAACGTTTACTTCGCGAGTTTCGCACCCCGGTTGTGAACCAAAAACGGGAGAGGACATCAGGGAGGGCCTGCGTTTCTTCCTAGCTAGGGTGGTGTCAGTGACCTACCAGCCCTGACATTTATATATTTTTCACCTGTGTGGTTGTTGCTGTTGCGAGGCGCCTCGGTTTGATCGGACGATCCGGGTCCGATGGAGTCATTCGTTGGCTCATTTACGCCCCAAAGGGCGGGGAAACGCAGTGTTCAGGCATTTTAATCCACATCGGTGGACCGGCCCTGACGATCCAAGGGTCGATGCGCTCTGACCCTGAGGCTCGGGCTAGGCAGTCTCGAAGTCGGTGAGGACTATCTTTTGCCTCGGTTCATAGACGGAAATCCAATTTCCAAATACGTGACTTTGCGGTTTTATTTGTAAACCTATATATGGTGACATAGTGGGATGGGGCGCTCATGCCGCCTATGATTGATACTTATGATTTGAAGTTGTTTTATACACTATGCATTTATAATAGTATCAAACGATTTGTTTTAACCGTATCAAGCATTCTTTGGCTGTTATAAGGGAAAACCCTATCCTCGGCTGCGTTGCATTGTGTGATGGGACCTGGGTCTTATAACAGTTTCATTTTTCTTTATTTAGCATTGCGCTGTTTGTTTTATGCACTGGTATTCTTGGGAGGAAACCCGTTCCGTGTTATACGGCGTGGTCCCTTGATTTACCTAGCTTTAAAAATAAAGATTAAATGTTTTAGTTCTCACACCAGTCCCATGACTGACCTGGAGTTTATTGTTTTAACCTAAACTCTGGGTGCCCTTATTTTGACACGGGCAGCTAGTAGTTTTGGTTTTGCAGATTTATATTCACAGGATCCTGGTTTACAGCTGGAACGATATCCGGAAAGCTTTGTATCCGTATATCCCTTCTAGTTGTGTATTGTATTATTTCCGCTGCTATGTATTTAAATGTAATTTAAATCTCTGATATTTCTGTGTAATATTTATTCTTACTCTGTATATTCTTGTAATCTGATGCATTGTTGTAATATACAATGAAATGTTCTTCTGTATGCGTTCTGTTGTGGTTTGTTCTCGAACTATCCGACACTTTCCTTTACGGGGAAGTTGCGGGTCGTTTCATTTGGTATTAGAGCTTTGGTTTACAAAGCAGAGAACAAGGCACATTAGAAACATACGAAAGAATTCATCAGATGATTGGATTAGTAAAATCCAGTGAGAATGACTCGTTAGAGATGGGATCAGTAGTATCCTAGAACGAGTGTGAAGAGTAGTGTTTTTTGGTAAATAAAAGTGAAAACAAATTTTGTTTTGAAAATTTAAATCAATTATTCGAATTTGATTATCTATTTATATTGAAGTGGACAATCCAGTATATATAGATTTTGCATATACGTCTGATCCGCGTGTATTCGAAATTTTAATATACTGGATAGATATAGAATTACGCTCTAGTCGCCCGGGAGTGATTCTGATGATTGATATATCATCATCAGAGTTTATATCCGAGTGACGAACGTGTAATATTTATATATTTCCTGTTGACTGGTGTGAGAACCAAAATTAGATAGGGCCTATTGTTGTGATTTGGCATCAAAAATCTGATTTTTGTATATGTATCAAAATTATCAATTTGAAAAGCTAATCAACTAATTGATTGATGTTTGTGTTGTTTGTTTATTTGTTTGATAATTTTTAGCCATTTTGCCTAATAGCATCAAATATTGAGTTATATTGAAATTGGTCGCATTTGCTTGCATATACATATTCTTACATTGAACAGGTCATAGCAAGGAGGCTAGAGCCAGAGAATAAAATTTGTTTGCCCGACAAATAGGTACATGTTTACTACATAATTTCCTGTTTTGTTTGGGTGATGATGATTTTGTGAGCCTATTGGCTAGCCGCTTGGCTTTTTCTTTTTCTTTTTGAGATCTGAAGGACCGGGGAAGCTATTTGAAATTCCCCGATGCTCCCATTGCAGGGGAGGTTATGGCAAAAATTTTCGAAAATTTAGGGTGTTAGCCAAATTTTGAAAATTCTCAGAAACTGAAAAGTTGAAGAATGAAAGCCAGATCGAGCGTAGAGCTGATTAATCAAACCACTTTCGACTTTGTTCCTTTTCGGGGATGAAAAGTTTTAAGTGGGGGAGATTGTAACAACCCGAAAATCTGGGCCAGTTTAAAATTTTTATTTTGGCAATTTTAGCGAATTTTGATTATTTAAAATGAATTATTTTAAATAATATCGACGAGAAATTTATTTTGAATATAAATCGAACGTATATATTATATACGCGTCGTCGTTAGAATATAAATATTTATATATAAATATAAATAGAATTGAAAATGGCGCGGTAGTTCGATAATTCGATTTCAAACTTCAATTGAATGTACCGGGTGCAAAACAATCCGGATTTTAGTGAAACCAAAAATAATGGAATCTAATAGATGGTATCTTTCCAACGAATCCGAAAAATCAAGATTTCATATCGGGAATCAAAAGATATGTCCAGTTGAAAATTCTGAATAGTCGCTATGGAATTCAGGCCCTTAAAAATGGACATTTTGCAAACGACCTCGGATTTCGACGAAACCAGTTTTGTTGGGTCCGTGATGTTAAGTTATTGCTAGATTCCAAATTTCATAATTTTTCGAATCAATATGTGAGCGTGGCAAAGGAAAACGCGTTTGACCAGTTTCAGTTGATTTTAATCGACTGGAAATTGGCCATTTTTCAAACGGTCTCAGAATTCGACGAAACTAGTTTTGTTAGGACCGTATCGTCAATACGAAGCTAGAAAATATTTTTCGGGAATTTTTCTAGTTAGTATGTGGCCCCGGCAATTTGAAATGTACGTTTAAAATTCAATATAGTGATTTAAATGTAAATTTAACGGAAACTGATTCAAACGGTCGAATCAGCTTACGATACATATCCCATTGTGTTCGGAATGGGGGTAATTAGCTATGGACGACAGGCGGTGGGCCTCGTTCCGAGGTCGTATGTAAAAGTCAACTTTTAGAAATTAAATTAATTAAATTAATAATAATAATAAAAAAAATTAATATTCTCCCCCTTTTCTCTCCTATACGTTCTGGCCCCCCCCCTTCGTTTCATTTCAAAGCCAGATCCAAAAAAAAAAAAAAAAAAAGAAAATGAAACCCGTCGTTGCCAGGCCCCCATCCCCGTCGACGACGAGCCTCGCACCCCCCCCCCCCAAGGTGGCGCCACCGCCGACGGATTCCCCCCCCATCCCCTAGGGCGCGACCTCCCCCTTCCCCTCCACCTTCCCTCCCGTCGCTCCCCCTCCTAGCACGAAGACCAAGGCCGACGCCCCGACGCCAGCACAACCCCTCCAGCGCCCTCCGACGAACAACGCCCCTCCTCCTCCCTCTTCGTACAATAACAGTAAGTTTTTTTCTTTATTTCGTTTTTATTTTAATTCTTTTAAAACTGATTTTATAAAAAAAAAGTGAAAAACTGATTTTAGATTTTTTTTAAAGATTTTAAAACTGATTTTAATTAGAATTTAAAAACTGTTTTTTTTAAAGGAAATAAAAACTGATTTTATTTTAAAGGTTTAAAATAGAAAAAAGGTTTAAACTTTAAAATAGAAAAGGCGGAATTTCTATTGGGTAAAAGTAGTAAAAATATGATTTTTGCATTTTTAAAGTATTAAAAATATAATCTTTTCTATATAGAAAGATTAAAAATATGATTTTTATATTTTTAAAGTATTAAAAATATATTCTTTATAGGATAGAGAGTATAAAAATATCATCTTTGTATGTGTAGCGAAATAAAAATCTGATTTTTATTTTATATACGTTGAGATAAAGTGGTAATTTTTATAAAGGCGAAAACTTTATTTTTGAAATGGAATTTTTGTCTATATAGTAGCAATGTAGAAATAGAATTTTTATTCATAGAACGAGATAGTAAAAATTCGATTTTTATATATTGAATAGCGAAGTAAAAATTCGATTTTTATATATTGAATAGCGAAGTAAAAAATTCGATTTTTACATGTGTAGTGGCTATGGGCGAAGGTGACGAAGATGCAATAGCGATGAAGATTTCTATCAATGAAGTGCCGTGGAGCTAGGATAGCTATATGTGAGAATTTCTCACCTTTCAATTTTATTTCTAGTTATATATATATACTAGGATGCAGACGGTGCTTAGTAGCACCCGACACAATCGTCCACAGACCATGGACTTGTTTGTTTGGTTGCATAGATTAGTTGATGATTTGATTTGAATTGGATTGTTTGGTGAAATGAATTGATTTGATTGATGTGTGAATGGCGTGGGCCTTCACTAGACCGGGGATAAGGCTAGGCCTCGTCCCGTTTCTAGTATCGTGCCGTTATGCCGCCGAAATTTTCTAAAATATGTTAGAAAAATAAAAATGTCATTTATTGAATAAATGAACTGAATAGAAATTCATGTGTTGAAATAAAATGTTTTATCGTTAAAATATAATTTTGACGTGAATGTGAATAAATAAATATTCATTTACAAACCGGACGGTTTGTTTATGTACACCTATTTGAAGGACATTGATTGGGTCGATAAATTTTACACGTCGCCCACTTGCACAAATAAAATATGTGTTTGATTGTTTGAAACCCCACACGGGTGTTAGGATGAAATTTGAAGTTCACTCATCCTGATTGATTAAATATGTCGATCGATTGATTGACATGCTGTTATAAGCGTTAGATATCTTTGTTTGATGCTTATACAGTGTGGTGCACTTTGGTTGATGGTTGATTATTTTTCAATGCTATTATATACATGTGTTGTATGAAAATCCATATAATTAATTTTATATGGTAATTGATTGGGCCTCATTCCAGTTTAGAAATAGAAATATTTGAAATAGAATATTTGAAAATAGAAATTTATGAAGCCGTGTTGATTAGATTGACGCCATTTTGACGTGAACGATATTTATATCGATATAAAGTGATTTCGAAATGAATTGAATTGAAACGATTTCGAAATGAATTGAATTGAAAACGATTTCGAAATGAATTGAATTGAAAACGATTTCGAAATGAATTGAATTGAAAACGAATTCAAATTGAATTGAAAGCAAATTGAAATGAATTCAAATTGAATTGAAATTTGAATTGAATAAGAATGAATTTTAAAACGAATTTATAGAGAAGAATTCAATTTTGCTTTGAATTGAGATGGAAGTTGAAATAGATTTTGAAACGAATTTTAAAACTATTTATATAATTCGTTTTAAATAGCAATCGACGAAATATATATTATATATATAATATAATGGCCTGAATAGAACGCGCCGCGCCGCGGCAGTTCGTGAATTTCGACCATTTATTTCAAACGGACATTACGGGAGATCCGACCGTCGGATTCTCCTGAAACCGGAACCGTTGGGTTCGTATCGAAAAGAGCTTTCTAAAGAATATTATAAATTAGAAATCTAACGGTTGGATTTGGAGATACGTCCAAATCAAATTCGGAAAAGGTCGCTGTAAGTGCAGTTCGATGGCCGTTGATGGAAATCGACTGTGCGGGCCTTGATAAAATTATTAAAAATAGTAATAATTTGTGTAAAATCATAAGAAATGATTTGTGAAGATTTGGGATGAAAAACTCCATATTTGAAAAGATAAAAATAGATTTTTATCTAAATGAACTAGTTTTGAACTAGAATTATAATTCTATTTATTTTTAAATAAATTGAATTTGAAATGGTTTTGATAATAACCAGAATTTCCAATGATTGCATTGGAATGGATTTGAATCGAAATTGTCTTCGGAATGTTTCGAGGTTGGATTTCGTGATTATACAAATGTTGTTATGGAAATTTGAAAGATATAGATATATATATCGTTATTTCCAATACGATCTTTGTTGGCCGCGGAATTGGATATTGAATATAAGACGGGATATTTTCTATTCAGAGCCTTGTATTGAATATCAAATGTGATTTGGGTTTGTCGTGAATGGTGTCTTCACTAACACTGTTCTTGAACCCAGTTGAGAAAAGATTAAATCTTTTTATTTAGATTTAATGAAGTGTACCAATTAAAGAATATTTAATTGGAATTGAATTGATATTGATTTTTGGGTTTATCGTGAACAGTGTTTTAAATAACACTTGTTCTTTAACCCGATAATTAATGGAATGTGATTTGGGTTTATCGTGAACCGTGTTTTAAATGACACTGGTTCTTTAACCCAGTCGAAGATTAAAACTAAGTGGAGTTTTAATGAATCTTTAATTAGATTGAAATAATCGAAATGGAGTATCACCAGTTTTGCTCCAGGCGATAGTTAAATCTTTAATTAGATTTGAACGTGAAATGGTAATTGAATTTACCGATAACACGGTGGTGTTAGATATGAAGTATTACCAGTTTTACTTCATGGGATAAATAGGTTGGGATTGGGAAATTAAAACCAATGATTACTTCGGTAAAGTTCGTTAATCTCGACTAGTTGAATCGAAATTCAAAAGAAGAATAAATTCAAGAAATTTATCTTGGATAAAATTAATGGGAACATTTCCCTAAGAATGTGAAATTTAGAAACTAACTGTCGGTTGGCCAAGCAGAATGGTTTCCTGGATATTGATCTAATGTTGGTTTCGGCCTTCGGGGTTAATATTTGGGGAATTATTCTCTTGATTAATTTACGGTTAGTGACTAATGAATTGGAATGAGGCGTATGTTGTGTTTGTGTAACACTTATTTAAAATATACGCGAGTTATTCGGAAAGACCGGGTTTATCCCATTCTGAATAACTGATACGACGATAAGTCGAAGATGAAGACGATGGTCGAAGGCCGGAGGTTTTCACGTCGTTTGGGTGATAACTGATGATCTTGATTGGGCTGTACACCCAAGAAGATGGAAACAGTTGGTGATCGTCCAGACGTACTTGGAGATCGATGGATATGCGGGGTACTAGGTGCCTCCGGTTTCGTTCAGACCCAGAACGGACTTGTAAATGGGCTGTGTGTCTGACATTGGATTTTAGTCTGTGTGATTGATTTCTATTAGATATATTGATGGATATCAAACGCATGGAGTGAATTGCCTGTGTGGCATGCCTAAGTGGCAATTGATCGAGGCTTCTGTTGAAAAGCAAAGTCTTGTGGTGATGATCGAAGCACGGCCTGTGTGGCGTAGCTTTGTGTAACGTTTACTTCGCGAGTTTCGCACCCCGGTTGTGAACCAAAAACGGGAGAGGACATCAGGGAGGGCCTGCGTTTCTTCCTAGCTAGGGTGGTGTCAGTGACCTACCAGCCCTGACATTTATATATTTTTCACCTGTGTGGTTGTTGCTGTTGCGAGGCGCCTCGGTTTGATCGGACGATCCGGGTCCGATGGAGTCATTCGTTCGCTCATTTACGCCCCAAAGGGCGGGGAAACGCAGTGTTCAGGCATTTTAATCCACATCGGTGGACCAGCCCTGACGATCCAAGGGTCGATGCGCTCTGACCCTGAGGCTCGGGCTAGGCAGTCTCGAAGTCGGTGAGGACTATCTTTTGCCTCGGTTCATAGACGGAAATCCAATTTCCAAATACGTGACTTTGCGGTTTTATTTGTAAACCTATATATGGTGACATAGTGGGATGGGGCGCTCATGCCGCCTATGATTGATACTTATGATTTGAAGTTGTTTTATACACTATGCATTTATAATAGTATCAAACGATTTGTTTTAACCGTATCAAGCATTCTTTGGCTGTTATAAGGGAAAACCCTATCCTCGGCTGCGTTGCATTGTGTGATGGGACCTGGGTCTTATAACAGTTTCATTTTTCTTTATTTAGCATTGCGCTGTTTGTTTTATGCACTGGTATTCTTGGGAGGAAACCCGTTCCGTGTTATACGGCGTGGTCCCTTGATTTACCTAGCTTTAAAAATAAAGATTAAATGTTTTAGTTCTCACACCAGTCCCATGACTGACCTGGAGTTTATTGTTTTAACCTAAACTCTGGGTGCCCTTATTTTGACACGGGCAGCTAGTAGTTTTGGTTTTGCAGATTTATATTCACAGGATCCTGGTTTACAGCTGGAACGATATCCGGAAAGCTTTGTATCTGTATATCCCTTCTAGTTGTGTATTGTATTATTTCCGCTGCTATGTATTTAAATGTAATTTAAATCCCTGATATTTCTGTGTAATATTTATTCTTACTCTGTATATTCTTGTAATCTGATGCATTGTTGTAATATACAATGAAATGTTCTTCTGTATGCGTTCTGTTGTGGTTTGTTCTCGAACTATCCGACACTTTCCTTTACGGGGAAGTTGCGGGTCGTTTCAATTGTGTTTTTGGTCAGCTCAAATTGGACCTGAATTTTGGGTCATTACAGTTGGTATCAGAGCTTAAGTTAAGTGAATTACCTTGGCCCTGTGGCGTGACTCAGTAGAGATGGGGTTAGCAATACCCTAGATTGAGTTGAGTGTATATATACGAGTGAACGTATTTGTTATTGATATAAAAATTGTTTTATATTGTGGAGATTCATTGGTTGGGTTGTTTGTGAATTCTGGTCGGTCAGTTTGATCCACTGTATCGGTAGGAGTTACTAAACACTCGAATACGATGGGTCGGCATGATATGTTTTGAAAAGATGGTAAATTAAAATAAGTTACCCAAGGTATATCTTGATATAACGAAGATGTAAATATCAAGATTATAATATATTGGATATATTGGTTGTTATTATAATCGAGTAAGAATATAAATTAAATGGTTATGTAAATAACCAATCAGAATTCATATAAGTGAAATACATGAAATCAGATGAGTTAAATCTGAAATTTTAACCAGAAATTGAATTTAAAACTTTGGAGAATTGGATAAGTGTTTGTAAATGGATTTGGATTAAAAATAAGGAAAATTTAATATCCTGGGAGATTTTAAATTTTTTTATAAGCAGTGTGAATTATATTTTGAAATGAATTTCAAAGTAGAAATGTTTAGAAATGGTTTTATAGTATTGAACTCACTTCGATCGCTGGAAAATAGATTCCGATGATGACAGCTGCATCATCAGTATTCATTTTCAAGTTGTAAGTGGCGAATTACTACCAGAGATACTGTTTTGAATTTGTTTTGGGAAAGACAAGTTGTGTTGAATTTCAAAATGGGATTTATAATAAAGAATGAATAAAGAAAGTTTGAAAAAGAAATTGAATATAAAAATTCAATGGAAGTGATATAGAAATTGAATATAGAAATTCAAAGGGAGTTTGAATATATGAAATTCAATGGAAGTGATATAGAATTTGAATATAGAAATTCAAATGGAATTTGAATATTGAAATTCAAATTCAAATATAGAATTTGAATATAGAAAATATAAAGGAATTCATATATAGGATTTGAATATATAGAATTTGAATGTAGAATTCAAATGGAGTTTAAACTATAGAATTTGAATATATAGAATTCAAATGGAATTTAAACTATAGAATTTTAATATATAGAATTTGATATATAGATTTGAATAATAGAAGTGATATAAAATTTGAATAGAAATTGAATAGAATTAACTAAGTCGAAGAGGAATTAGTTAATCGAGTTTTGAATTTGAAGTTGAACTTTGAAAGGTGAATTGGATTTGTAAATGGATATTGAAATCGAATATAGAACTTAAATTTGAAATTTGGATTCAAATTAGTTAATAAGAAAGTTAAAATATATTTGAACATGTCATGTTCAAATATAAAAGTGAAATAGACTGAAGAGTTAATTAACAAATTTATTAACAAATTGAGTTAAAATGATCAGGTATAGTTAAAATAGATTGGGCAGGTATAAATATACATGAGATGGGTATGGATAAGGTATGAAGTTATATAAATAGAATGCTCGACGAAAAGGTATGTATTTAATTCATATATGAGATTTTATGTGCCGTATCGGCCAGCCGTTTGGCTTTTTCTTTTTCTTTTGGATTGGTGAGGGCCATGGGAGGTTATTTGAAATATCCCGATGCTTCTAGTACAAAGGAGGTTATGGCGAATTTTTCCGGAAATTTAAGGAGTTAGAATATTTTTAAGATAATTTAATAGCTAGAAATCAACGTATCGATATATATATATAGAAGTCGATAAGGAAACGAGCTTAGAAATAGAATAGTAAAATCAAAAAGGAAGACTAAGAATAAAATCTAGTAAGAATAGAAAGAGGAAGCGTATACGTGTTTAAAAGTGAATAAGTAGTCGTATGGTATTGATTTATTCGAGTAAGTAGTCATATCTGTTTTGACGTTATAAATGTTATTCAGTCAAGGTCTGAGAGGTAGTTATACCCCAACTTGATTGATTTCATTATTAACAAATAAATAGTAAGATTTCAGGCTCGAAGGTCAATGTTGAAAAAGAGTTAGTTGAATATAGTATTTGGGTTGTCGTAACGATGTTTTACACAACATCTGTTTTAACCCAAATAAGTGTAAGCTTGGAAATATAATAAAGAATGTTTCCTAAGTATAGAAATAAACGAGATTGGAAAAGAGATAAGTAATTGGAATATTTTCCAATTATAAATAGCATATATTTTCTAAAATTTAGAAAATAAAGGAAGGCGATATTCGGAAATGTTTTCCAAATAACAAAAAAGGGCCAATATGGTTATTGAAAATATTTGGTTAACAAATATTGATAAAGAAATAGAGAAGTAATTTAACTAATGGAATATTAACTAAGGGCTCAGTAACAAGTTTAAAAGGAAAATTTGATTTTTTGAAAAGAGTAAACTGTTTAAAAACTCCCAGGGAAAGACTGTATGAATTAAAAAAAAATTAACAGAAATTTGTGAAAGAAAGATTGAATTAAAGTAAAGCCAGTAAAGTGGTAACTGAGATTGGAATTTGATTGGAATGACCCTTATATCCACTGAATTGATAACAGGTGGAAAGGATATAATGATATGCCGACAAAAGGTACAAGTTTATATTTCTATTGGATATAAGATTTATGGGCCGAATTGGCAAGCCGCTTGGCTGTTTGATTTTCTTTTGGGATGGAGATGGCCCAGAGTGGCGAGTTGGAGTTTGAGCTATTGACCAGTACAAAGAAGATGCTGACAAAAAATTTTGAAAAGTTAAGATGTTAGAAAATTTTCAGGATTTTTGAAAATTTTCATTGATAAGAATTGGTTAAAAATTTAATTAAAATTTAATTGGTTCAATGAAACTAAGATTTTGAACTGAACAGATAAGTTATAACCAGACGATAGGGTCGTTCTCTACCTTAGCAATTTCGAGGACAAAATTATTTTAAGTGGGGAAGATTGTAATGACCTGCATTGGCAGAGGTATAATAATTAATTTATTTAATTGTTGAAATGGTGGTTTAGAGAATTTAATGGTCGTGGAATTTAATAATGGCGAATATTTAATTAAAATGATAAATTAAATAATATATTTAATTCTGAAATAATTAGAATTTACTGAAATCACGATATGGTGTGAACCGGATCATCTGTGATATTTAATTCATCTTGGAATTGAATTTGAATAACGAGTATATTATATAAACGATAGTTTGAACGTAGAATTATAACATAATTAAAATCGAGGTTGAAATGGCGCTGCAGTTCGTAAATTGGCGATTCGAACTTCAACTGAATGTAAAGGATTCGTTTTAAGCCGGATTTCTGTGAAACAAGAAACGTACGGAGCTGGTGGAGTATATCTTTCTAGTGGAAGAGAAAAATCGGGATTTCGTCATGTAGATTTTGATTTGTGTCCAAATCAAATTTCAAAATAGTCGCTATAGAATCGTTTATCGACCGTAACGGTTTATTCGATATAACTAGAGATCGGGTTTGAATATAGACAAGGTTCTTTTGGGAAGTAATGATAAATTAATTTTTTAGTATTTTATGGTAATTTTTAATTAATTAAATAAACAACTTTTTAGTTGGAGTATTTTGCACCCTGTAATCAACGTTTTGGGCTTTCACAATATGAGTCAACCTACCGATATTATTATATTTTTGGGATCGTGGGGAGTTGCTCGTCACATCGATATTTTTATTTCTGTCTGTAATGGTCTATATATGAGCAGGGTTTTATATATGACGGGTACTCAAAATTTCTAACTTTAAACCCAATATAAAGTGCTGACGTTCTTTCTTTTTCGACCACATTCACTTTCCTACGGTCAAAAATCCTCCAACCGACACAAACAAAGAAGGGAACGTGGAAAATCCTTCATCCACATAAGAAAATTCTATAAATACCAAAGTTTTCTACCTAAACCTAATCTCCTCACAGTCAGAAAACCGATTCCGCCGCAGCTTTCTTTCTTCCAGGAAAATGGAATTCGATCCTTTAAAAATTCATGTAAATCCAAATCAAATCCTTAAATCAAAATACAAACACCATTTTGCTCGATTTGGAAAGCTCCTCTTTTTGATGTATGAGATGTCGGGTGCGTTTCCTGTTGCAGCCGTAAAAGGGCTCGAGGTCGCGATTACTTAGGAGGAGAAGAAGGTGAGGTTAAGGGGTCTGTTGCGGAGAGGAGAGGAAGGGGAGTTGAGTGGTAACTATTGTTTTCGGATTCTATGGAGTAAGGTAGGAGTACGTGCTTTCAAAGGAGATGGAGGGGTGTTAGAAATGGTTGGAGCTGACGTTTTGTTTCATGAGGGAGAGGAAGATTTAACATAGAAGAAGGAAAGGGACGAGGTCAGTAGTATGGGCATAGGATTGGTAGAAGGGTGCGGACGTGATTCGAGTTTGGTAAACAGTAAGGGATGGCGCGAGTTCTCCGTTGGGTACTGAAAGGGGAATGAGGAGGACGGTGTGATGTTGGAAACAAATCGGAGGATGAAGTTGTTTTTGGGATGAAGAGTAGAGGAGTAGTAGTGATCTCAGCAAGTCTTTGGTGATGGATTCAAATACAAACGTTAGTGGAAATTTTCGTTGCAAGAAGAAAGAGGCTGTTTGAATGATCGGATGCGGGTCTGGACAGTCGGGTCATGAGATAGGCCAAAGAAAAGAATCGGGTGAGACCAATCACGTAGGAATCATAGCAACGAATCTACATCAGAGAACTAGTCTGGATTGATTTGGAGTTCGTCTCCAATTAGGATAGGAAAACGTCTGAATCAAGCGACCGTAAATTGTTATTTAACGATTACGGACAATGTGAGTAAATCTCACTAACTCAGAACAGTTTTTAATTTCATGTTGTATTTTTAGAACTGTTAAATATTGACTGATTGACTGTGTGTTGATTGTTTGATTGAACTGCTAGTTAGTTAGTTGAATTTCTATATTGATTCTGTTTAACAGAATATATCATATTGAAATGAAAGTGATGTTATATTATATTGTTTAACATCTGTGGATGCAGGAAGACAGGTTGGAGGAATAAAACCGGATTCCTCAACATTTATTTTACTGTTTTTCATATATTTTGATATATGATGTGTTATATAATCTGTTATGGATTATGTGTGTTGGAATGATGTTGATCATTGTTATTCGATATTATAAATATCATAAAAGACTGTGGGATGTAAAAAGAATTATTTCAATGCATATTGAAATAAAGGGATTTTATAAAATCAACAGATATAATAAAAGGAAATATTTCGAAAGTAAATAAAAGGGGAAAATGTTTTTAAAACGAATAGAGTTTTATCAAAGGGAAATCATTGGTAAAGTGAAGAACTGTTACTAAAAGTAAATCTTTATCAATGAATAGTTTAATCGAGTTAAAAGGAGTTAATCAATGTTAGTTTAATCGGAAGGAGTTAATCAATGAATAGTTTAATCGAGTTAAAAGGAGTTAATCGATGTTAGTTTAATCGGAAGGAGTTAATCAATGAATAGTTTAATCGAGTTAAAAGGAGTTAATCAATGTTAGTTTAATCGGAAGGAGTTAATCAATGAATAGTTTAATCGAGTTAAAAGGAGTTAATCGATGTTAGTTTAATCGGAAGGAGTTAATCGATGTTAGTTAAATCAAAAGGAGTTAATCGATGTTAGTTTAATCGATTAGAGTTAAAGAAAATGAGTTAATTGAATATAGTTATTCGAATAGAAGCAAATGAGTTAATCGAATATAGTTTATTCGAATAGAAAGTAAAAGGAGTTAATCGAATATAGTTTATTCGAATAGAAGCAAATGAGTTAATCGAATATAGTTTATTCGAAGAAAGTAAAAGGAGTTATCGAATATAGTTTATTTGAAAGGAGTTAAGTGAAATGAGTAAATCAATAGCGTTAGTCAAATAGAGTTAATCCAATAGTGTTAGTCCAATAGAGTTAATTGCTAAGGGTTAATCGAATAGAGTTAAGTAAAAAGAGTCAATCGATATAGCTATTCGAAGGAGGGTTAAGTAAGGAAGTTAGTAAAAGGAATATAAAGTGAACTTTGCCTATTTCAAAGTTAGAAATGTTGTTCAGTTAAGGTCTGAGAGGTAGTTCTACCCCAACTTGATTGGCTTCGTTTTTAACTAAGGAATAGTTAAGGTTCGGCAGTAAAGGAAATGGTTTGAGTTGGCATAGCGATGTTTGTTTAAACATCTGTCTAAGTCCAATAAAGAAGCTTTGGAAATGTATTCCAAATAAGAAACCAGAAATGTTTTCTAATAAAGAAAACAAGAAATGGAAATGTTTTCCATTGTTAATAACGTATATTTTCCAAATTTAGAAAATAAGAAATGTTGAATATAGGGAAATAGGAGATAAGTAAATTTATGAAATAAAGAGATAAATGTTGAATGATGTTTGATCGATATAAATTTCCATTTGGGAATAATATCGTTGTTTGCACACCTGTTTTTCTTCGATAGTTAAATCACAGACTATCGAAGTTTTTGACCATTTTAACGTTGTTAATATGGAGAGACCGGTTGGATTATTATCCAAAGAACCACTCTGTATTGGCATAAGCGTTGCGAATCATATATGCCAAAGATAATTGAAGACGGAGTAAAGTGCAAGGGCTATTGTATAAGTCTTAGATAAAAGTGTCTAAGATGGATGTATTGAATAGTGCCTTCGGTTCATCCTGTTCCTGGATGACTTGTATGGATGGATGTCTGACAGAGTATTTCCAGACGATCACGTATATTGATTTCTCCAACCGTACCAAGAGTGGAAGCGGAGAAGGAAACTTCTTTTAGCTAACACATAATGTATTGTTGAGGACGTCAATCGGTGATCTGATGGATTTGACGATGTGACATTCGAAGTGAATCTGGTGTGATGATAAAGCGTAGCTTCTAGCCTCATCAACCGGTGAATGATAGAAATCGGGCAGGCAGCATGGCTAAGTCGGTCGCACCGAAGTAGGGTGTATAATCACCTGATCTAGAGTTTCATTTATTTCTAAATATCTATTGTTGATGATGTCCCATTCGGGAAACGGTTGCTAATGCCAACCGTTGGTGATATACATTCGATACACTCAAGCGAAATGAGTGGTCGGTCATGTGTGGCCGGGTTGCAAGATATTCTTGTTTAACCCAGTGTATTCCTCTCTAGAGGTACACGAGCGAATGGTGGTTCCATACCTTGTCATAGTTGGAAATCCATTACCCAAAACGTGCTTGCGGTTTTGATTGTATATTATATATGTAGAACGTGAGATGAAAGCGTTCTGCTAGATGATTATTATTATTGTAGTTGATAGACATTATTATAATATCAAAAGGTTTTTGATATAAAGATAATTTGGATTCTCATAAGGGAAAAACCCGTTCCGTTATACGGTGTGGTCTTTTGAGATATCGATTACCTGCTTGAACTGTTTTAAACTGTTTTACTCATACCAGTCCCATGACTGACCCGAAGTTTATTTGTTTGTTTCCCTAAACTCTTGGGTGCCTAAATTTGTACGGGTAGTCAAGTAGTCGGGATTTACAGATATACTGGAAGAGCTTGGAGCAGGAGGCTTCAGGATCATATAGCTATAGTTTATTTCCGCTGTGTTGTAAGTGTTGTACTTTGATAATGATATGTATATTCAAGTACAGATTTGTATTTCAAAGTTATGTTATGAAATGTATTTATTCGTTCCGCTGTGAGATTCGTATTACTCTGATATTGTGTTCTTCTTCTTCTTCTATTCTAAGTTTCTATCTTATCTTTCCTCATCCTATAACTTCTTTCTATTAATTTCTTGAATTTCCAGTGCAATTTGGGGTTGGACTTGTGTTTTTGGTCAGCTCAAATTGGACCGGAATTTTGGGTCATTGCAGTTATGGTCCTAGTAATTTAAAAAGGATACAAAGTTGTGGTTGACGGAACAACCCACGTCTGTTGAGTGCAACATCGAAGTCTTAAGGTGCAACATCTGTTTGAAAATCCAAAATTGCACACTATGACTTTTGAAAACTCGTTTATGGGGATCAAATAGAAATATTACATGGTGAATCATATTCCAAAAAATAGTAAATCGAACTTCGACCACCGTCAACCCTCCTTTAACTAACAAAATGACATGTGAAAAATTGAGCTAAAAAAGCTTTTGATGTTCCAAAAGTCATTAAGATTTAGTTTCTTGGTTACTGAAATAAGATGAGAGGGGTGGACCTGGTAGTCCTATAGATCTATGAGAGAGTTTCGTTTTGACATGTTAAGGTTCTAATAACTCTAAATGAATAAAAATTTATGGTGGACAGAATAACCCACGTCTGTTGGGTGCATCATCGAATTCTTGAGGTGGAACATCTATTTGAAAATCTAAAATTGCACTGTTTGACTTTTGAAAACTCATTTATGGGGATGAAATAGAAATATAACATGGTGAATCATACTCCAGAAAATAGTAAATCGAACTCCGACCACGGTCAACCCCCCTTTGACCAACAAAACGACATGTAAAAAATTGAGCTAAAAAAACTTTTGATGTTCCCCAAAGTCATTAAGATTGAATTTTTTGGTTACTGAACTAAGATGAAATGGGTGGAACCTGTTAGTCCTATAGATCTATGAGAGAGTTTCGTTCTGACTGATTATGGTTCTGGTAACTCTAAATGGATAAAAATTTATGGTTGACGTAACAACGTACGTCTACTGGGCGCAACATCGAAGTTTTGCGGTGCAACATCTGTTTCAAAGTCCAAGATTGCACTGTATGACTTTTGAAAACTCGTTTATGGGGATGAAATAGAAATATAACATGGTGCATCATATTCCAAAAAATAGTAAATTGAATTCCGACCACGGTCAACACCCATTTAACCAATAGAACAGCATGTGAAAATTGAGCTAAAACGGCTTTCGATGTTCCCAAAAGTAATTAAGATTGGATTTCTTAGCTACTGATTTAAGATAAGATGGGTGGAACCTGTTTGACCTATAGATTTATGAGAGAGCTTCGTTTTGACTGGTTATGGTTCTAGTAACTCAAAATGAATACAAAGTTACGGTTGACGAAACAACCCACGTCTGTTGGGTGCAATCGAAGTCTTGAGGAGCAATATCTGTTTGAAAATCCAGAATTGCGCTGTATAACTTGTGAAAACTCATTTATGACTTTGATCAACAGTACATCTGTTTGAAAATCCAAGATTGCACTGTATGACTTTTGAAAACTCATTTCTGGGGATGAAATAAAAATATAACATGGTGCATCATATTCCAAAAAATATTAAATCGAATTCCGACCACGGTCAACTCGCCTTTGACCAACAAAACGGCATGTGGAAAATTGAGCTAAAAAAGCTTTCGATATTCCCAAAAATCATTAAGATTGAATTTCTTACTTACTGAACTAAGATTAGGTAGGTGGAACCTGTTAGTCCTATAGATCTATGAGAGAGATTTGTTTTAATTGTTTATGGTCCTAGTAATTTAAAATGGATACAATGTTGTGGTTAAAGGAATAAAACAAGTCTGTTGCGTGCAAGATCGAAGTATTGAGGTGCAACTTCTGTTTGAAAATCCAAAACTGCACTGTATTACTTTTGAAAACTCGTTTATGGGGATGAAATAGAAATATAACATGGTGAATCGTATTCCTAAAAATAGTAAATTGAATTCCGATCATTGTCAACCCCCTTTGACAAACAAAACGACATGTGAAAAATTGAGCTAAAAATGCTTTTGATGTTCTCAAAAGTCATTAAGATTTAATTTCTTGGTTATTGAACTAAGATGAGATAGGTGTACCCTATTAGTCCTATAGATCTATGATAGAGCTTCGTTTTGACTAGTTATGTTCTAGTATCTCTAAATGGATAAAAATTTATGGTTGACAGAACAACCCACTTTTTTTTGGTGCAACATCGAAATCTTGAGGTGCGACATCTGTTTGAAAATCCAAGAGCCCACCGTATGACTTTAGAAATCTCGTTTATGTGGATGAAATAGAAATGTAACATGGTGCATCATGTTCTAAAATATAGTAAATTGAATTCCGACCACGGCCAACCCCTTCGACCAAGAAAACACCATGTGAAAAATTGAGCTAAAAAAGCTTTTGATGTTCCCAAAAGTCATTAAGATTGGATTTCTTGGTTACTGAACTAAGATGAGATGGGTGGAACCTATTAGTCTTATAGATCTATGAGAGAACTTTGTTTTGAATGGTTATTGTTCTGGTAACTCTAATTGGATAAAAATTTATAATTGATGGAACAACCCAAGTATGTTGGGCGCAACATCGAAGTCTTGAGGTGCAACATCTGTTTGAAAATTCAAGATTGCACTACATGAATTTTGAAAACTCGTTTATGGGGTGGAAATAGAAATATACTATGGTGCATCATATTCCAAAAAATAGTAAATCGAATTCCAACCACGGTCAACCCTCCTTGGACCAACAAAATGACGTATGAAGAATTGAGCTAAAAAAGCTTTCGATTTTCCCTGAAGTCATTAAGATTGAATTTCCTGGTTACTGAACTATGATGAGATGGGTGGAACCTGTTAATCCTATAGTTCTATGAGAGAGAATTTTTTTGACTGGTTATGGTTCTAGTAACTCAAAATGGATACAAACTTATGGTTAATGGAACAACCCACTTCTGTCGGGTGCAACATCGAACTCTTGAAGGAAACATCTATTTGAAAAACAAAGATTGCATTGGCATGACTTTTGAAAACCCTTTTATGGGTATGAAATAAAAATATAACATGGTGCATCATATTCCAGAAAATAATAAATCGAATTCCGACTACGCTCAACCCCCTTTGACCAACAAAATGGCATAAGAAAAATTAGGCTAAAAAATATTTCAATGTTTCCAATAGTCATTAAGATTGAATTTCTTCGTTACTAAACTAAGATGAGATGAGTGGAACCTGTTAGTCCTATAGATCTATGAGAGAACTTCATTTTGACTGGTTATGGTTCTAGTAACTGTAAATGGATAAAAATTTATGGTTGACGGAACAACTCACGTCTATTGGGTGCAACATCGAAGCCTTGAGGTGCAGAATCTATTTAAAAATCGAAGATTGCAATATATGACTTTTGAAAACTCATTTATGGGGACAAAATAGAAATATAACATGGTGCATTATATTCCAAAATATAGTAAATCGAATCCCGACCATGGTCAACCCCTCTTTGACTAACAAAACGACATCTGAAAAAATGAGCTTAAAAAGCTTTTGATGTTCCCAAAAGTCATTAAGATTGAGTTTCCTTGTTACTGATCTAAAATGAGATGGTTGGAATCTTTTTGTCCTATAGATCTATGAAAGCTTCGTTTTGACTGATAATAGTTCTGGTAACTCAAAATGGATTAAAAAAATTGGTTGACTGAACAACACACGTCTGTTGGGTGCAACATTGAAGTCTTGAAGTGCAACATCTGTTTGAAAATCCAAGATTGCACTATATGACTTTTGACAACTCGTTTATGGGGATGAAATAGAAATATAACATGGTGCATCATATTCCAAAAAATAGTAAATTGAATTCCGACCACGGTCAAAACCCCTTTGACCAATAGAACGGCTTGGGAAAATTGAGCTAAAACAGTTTTCGATGTTCCCAAAGGTCATTAAGATTGAATTTCTTGGTTATTGATTCAAGATGAGATGTGTGGAACCAGTTAGACCTATAGATCTATAAGAGAGCATCGTTCTGACTAGACATGGTTCTAGTAACTCAAAATGGGTACAAAGTTATGGTTGATGAAACAACCCACGTATGTTGGGTGCAACATCGAAGTCTTGATGTAACACCCCACGTCCATTAATGTCACTCATGAATGGAATGCATTAACTTCCATGGAGGTTATAAGTGAATATAGAACAGAAAAATTACAACAGGACAGATAGTAAATAGTACTTGGAAATCTAAAACTTCATTTTATTGCAGCGGAAATTAAACATGTTTGTTACATCATAAAACCATAGATCATAACCAAGTACAATATCCATCTTCATAAAAACAAAATACATAATCCCATTACATAAAAAGATAACAAGCTAGACTTTACTTCAACGGTCCAAGCTTTCCAAAGAGAGATGAAGCAATTCAATCAAACTCCACTAGAGCTGGGCCCAACCTGAGGACCTGGAGGGGGAAAAAGGATAGAAATAGAGGGGGTCAGACATAAAGTCTGGCGAGTATGATAATTCTTACAATACTATTATCAAAATAACTAGACTAAGGCATAAGCTGGAAGACAAGTAAATGTCTATGAACTCTTAGGAAGATAAAGATAGCATTTAAGATAACGTTAAAGATAACGGTAAAGGCACACCTAATTACTGACGAATGATTACTACACTGCACCGCACATTACTACACTGCACCACACCAGTCACCCTATTGTTTGATCCCACTTGCTTCACACAGAAACATATAAATAGCCATACGTACCCCTAGCTGACTACATAGGTGCCGTCTGCCCCTATCTCCACTAGGTGTACTCCACTACCTACTTTCGATCGGCTCCCTACTCGTAGATACCCGTGCTGGCCCCACAGTGGGGTGTATCACTCCCCGAAAGTGGCAACCCGATACAACTGAGAATGCACGGCTTATACCTACACGATGCAACAACGTCTTACCTACCAGCCCGGGTCCACACACGCATATGAAACCCGTTGGACTTGCGTTGCCACCGCTCCCTGTTTTGGCCTCTTACAGTCAAACTCAGTATGCATGTCCCGTCCTCGACTTGGGTCGAGCCCACAAAGATACGTTTGGGATACAGGTTGAAATGGGCCCCCACAAGCTACCCACCTAAGCTTGTCATTAATATATCCCACTTAACCCTCTTAGTCATGTTTATTTACATGTGTGTTTGGTTAAGTCTTACTAATCGTATTTCACATGCCACTAAGGGCACCCCCTAGATTCCTCATGCCACCCAAGGCACCTACTTAACCCCCATGTCCCACCTTACATGTTTATCTGGTTAAGTATTTCTTAATTCATTCAGGCCATAACCTCATAAAGACCTCTCACATTAGACTGGCATTTATGGCAGCTGGATTTGCCGGGTGGGTCCCGGCAGTCTTACACCATAAAAGAGTCTAACCTCGTGTCTTTACAACCGTTATGCTTTAGTTTAGGCCTAGGACCTCTCACATTGGGCTGACATTTGTGACCACTGGATTAGCCGGGCGGGTCCGGGTAGGTTTACGTCACAAACGAGTCCAACCTCGTGTCCTAAGCATTGATTAACACTTAAAATCTTTTACCCCAGTTTTAATAATTCCCTATTCAAATTATTAATTAAGTCAACTTTTAATGATGTCCATAAATGACTCAATTATGGCCATCCACTTATGGCATACAAAATCATATCAATTGAACCCCAACTTTTAATATTAAATCCTTAATATTACCCCTACCCCACGTTTATACGTTCGCTTATTCAACGCATAATGTAGGCTAGACTTGTATAGTCTAACACCTAGCACAAAGATAAATTATCACAACATATAGACAATTAAAATAAATCTAATCATAATAGGGGTGAAACTTGCATAAACTACACATGTTAAGGATCAAAAGGTGTCAACTTGTTAAATGTCTCAATTAACATGATATGATCATAGCCCAAATCTATACATAAACTTGCATATGGGGTTTTTAGGCAATATAATGATGGTGTGAACTAGCATAGGATATCACATATGTCATAGCATAATTCTAGATGTCATAATAGATGTCTTGGCATATGTTCATAACTTTTCTAATCAATCTAACTTGCATATGTGACTTGTCATATAGATCAACATAACCCAAACATGATGATTTAATTAATATGAACTAACTAGCATAGATGGTAACATCATGGCCTTTTTAACATGTATGATTCATCACAACTTAGCATAGAAACTTTCAACATACATAACATCATCATAACATGATTTACAACATGTAAGATATCATCATCACATAACATTGGATTTACAATATACATGATAGCAAAAGGGGTTTACAACAACATATATGATAATTCACATCATCTACTCATAATCCATTCATAACTCAACCTAATTAAAAGGATAATAATCTTGTTAAGATCATCATACTCACAATTTAGAGAAGAAAAGAGAGAGTTTTGCTTTGCTTTAGGGTTGAGAGAATTAGAATTGAATTTGCTTTTCTTCTTTCTTAGTTGGCGGCGGCTCCATTGATTTCCATGGCGATGGTATGACGGTAACTATTCTATTTTAATTAGGTTTAGGGTTAGCATTAGGATGTATTTATAGGTGTAGGAAGTTATTTAGGACCATTAGATTAACCCTGAACCATGAGAACCAATCAAATGCAAAATCTGCATTTGAGCGAATCGGCCCACGGGTTGACAGCCAAACACCCTGGATTAACCCCTAGTCGACCCAGCAGGGCCCAGGTCGACCTCAAAATGGGCCGGTTCGGTTATTCCACCTCCCAATTCGCTGTTTTGAACTTTTTCGCATATTTATTTATTTAATTTTTAATTTTTATATATATATCAATATATATATATTTCTCTGCGCAACCCATTTCACTTAATTCTTTTCTAAAAATTAAGTATACTTTAATTTGTGAATTTTAATGTTATAAAATTACGGGGTGTTACACTTGAGGAGCAACATCTGTTTGAAAATCCAAAATTGCACTGTATAACAATTGAAAACTCATTTATGGCTTTGAGAAACAAAACATTTGCTCGAAAATCCAAAATTACACTTTATGACTTTTGAAAACTTGTTTGTGGGGATGAAATAGAAATATAACATGGTGCATCATATTCCAAAAAAAAGTAAATCGAATTGCGACCACGGTCAACGCGCCTTTGACCAACAAAACAACATGTGAAAAATTGAGCTAAAAAGATTTTGATGTTCCCAAAAGCCATCAAGATTGATTTTCTTACTTACTGTACTAAGATTAGATGGGTGGAACCTGTTAGTCCTATAGATCTATGAGAGATCTTTGTTTTAATTGGTCACGGTCCTAGTGATTTAAAATGGATACAATGTTGTGGTTGACGGAACAACCCACGTCTGTTGCGTGCAACATCGAAGTATTGAGGTGCAACACCTTCTTGAAAATCAAAAATTACACTGTATTATTTTTGAAAACTCGTTTATGGGGATGAAATATAAATATAACATAGTGAATCATATTCCAAAAAATAGTAAATCGAATTCCGATCATGGTCAACCCCCTTTGATCAACAAAACGACATGAGAAAAATTGAGCTAAAAAAGGCTTTTAATGTTCCCAAAAGTCATAAAGATTTAATTTCTTTGTTATTGAACTAAGATGTAACGACCCGTATTTTCACGCATAATAAATAATTTATTTAATTATTTAAATATGTTTTAGAAATTTAAAATGGTCGTTTAATTCAATTATATTGAATACTTAATTGAAATTAATAATTAAATAATATATTTAATTTCTGAATTTATCAGAAATAGTGAATCGACAATATAATGTGAACTGGACAATTCAAAATATATAATTTAGTTTATATTGAATTTTATTGACAAATATATTTAAATAACGACAGTTTGAACGTATAAATTTTATTATAATTAAAACGAGCACGTAATGGCGCGGCAGTTCGCAGTTTGGCGATTTGAACTTCAACTGAATATACAGGGTCCGTTTTAAGTCGGATTTCTGTGAAACAAGAAACGCGTGGAGCTGGCGGAGTATATTTTTCTAGTGGAAGAGAAAAATCTGGATTTCGTCATATAGATTTTGAGTTACATCCAAATTAAATTTTGGAAAAGTCGCTATGAATTTCCTTTATAATTTGCGACGCTTTATATACGTTATAAATCGATTTTTCGATACAAACTGAATATCGATCAAATCGGAATTCTGAAAATCAAGTCATAAATTCTGGCAGGATATTCTGGAGCCGTACGACATCATCTGCGGATATATACGAGAATATTAATTTATTAATATTAAATTTAATAATATTTAAATATATTTATATATTTAAAAGGTCAGTTCAGCGCTTGAAAAATAGCCAGTTTTTCATACGACCTCCGTTTTCGATGAAACTAATTTTGTTGGATCCGTAATGTCAAATTATTGTTAGATTCCAAGTTTCGGGATTTTTAGAGTCAGTATGTGGCCGTACGGATTTTTAGAGTGAGAAACAGTCAGTATTTCGACGGTTAAAAATACGCTGTGTGAGCATACGGAGTCGGAATTCGACGAAACCAGTTTCGTTGGGACCGTAATGTCGAGCTCTAACTACATGTCCAGTTTGGTGATTTTTGGGTATCATATGTGGTCACAGGAATTTTTAAGGACAAGAACAGATAGCGTTTGCTTATAATTAAATATAAAAATCGAATATTAAATTATTAAAAATATACTATATAATAACATTTCACCCTAAACCCTAATCAGATATCTCCCTTGGTCAAAAATATGCGCCGTCTCCTCAGAAAGAAAATAAACAGTGAATCCTTTAGTTTGAAAAATCAAAACAATTCAAAATAAAATCTATAATTCTTGTATCTCATATATTTGAAATCCCCAATGCAAGCTCTTCGATCTGAGGTGAGTCTCGAGGGGTTCGGTGATGTTCCCGTTCGCTGGATTTTCGTCACAGCGTTCTAGGGTTCGGTCTTGAGCAACGATTGGGGGGTTTTAAATTGATTCGAGTTCGCCGTGGTGTTTGTGGAATTGAGTCGAAGCTATTGGGAGAATTTGGAGTGAGTTCATCAGAGTTTTGTTCGGTGGAAATTGCAGTGTGGCCAAGGTCGACGGAAGTGGTTTCCGTGATCGAATGAGGTGCTAGGGGTATAGGGAGATGGAGCTCGGGATGCTGAGTGCGACGATCCCAAAACCCCGTGACACGGTGTTAAGGATAATCATTGGAATATAACACATTAATCATCATTAGCAGATCACAGATAATAGCATAAACAGAAAATAGAATAATTTACACACATATGACAGCGGAATCATATAGATATCATCACATCAGAGAAGCACAGTACAGGATACAACTTAGTGCATAATGATACATAATCAGTCACCATCGCCAATGGCAGAATCATACATAAAGAGTACACAAAAGGAATATCAGTCTACATCGCCAATGGCGGAATCATAATATAGATACAATAATGGCGGAGAAAATCCAAGTCAGCACGGTGTAGTCAAGCCTCGCCATGAGCCAAAAGGTGCGTCAGAAACCTGTAACTAGGATGCCCGTGTGAAAATGAGGGCACCCGAGTTTGCAAGGTGAAACAAACTACGAGTCAGTCATGGGACTGGTATGAGAAATCTATTCAACTTATTAACAACAATAATAAGGCAAATCAAAGGACCATGCCATTTTCGCGGAACGGGTTTACTCCAATGAGTGCTAGTGCATGAAATAAAGTAAATGATTAAATCAACGTAATGCTTTTTATAAAATGAAGCCATTATAAGACTCAGGTCCCATCACACAATGCAACGCAAGCCGGAGGATAGAGTTTTTACCTTATAATGGCCAAAGATGCTTCATACGAATAAAACAAAGGTGTTTGATATTATTACTAGTGCATATATGTTTCAAAAGCAAATTCAATCATAAATATCAATCCTAGGCGGCATAGCTACCATCTACTATGTCGCCGTACTAGTAATACAATCACATCCGCAAATTTCGTATTGGAAATTTGATTCCTTCATGAGTCGAGGCAAGGGGCAAGCTCCTCTCCGATTCGAGACACTCTAGCAAATGCCTCGGGACCGCACACAGCAATCCCCTGGATCCTCCAAGGCCGGTCCTCTCTTACTTTTGAGGATTAATTATTCCTGAACACACGTTTCCCGGTCCTTACAGACCTATAATCGAGGCGCCTCGCATTCCAACAACCACACAGGTGAAAAGTAGATATAAATGTCAGGGCTGGGAGGTCACTGACACCACCATATCTAGAAAGAAACGTCATGCACTCCTTGGGTCCTTCTCCCGTTTTTGACTCATACCGAGGTGTGAGGCTCGCGAATTCACGTTATACACAAAGCTACGTCACACAGACCATGCTTTGATCATCAACCACAAGACTTTGCTTTGCAACAGAAGCCTTGATCATATGCCACTTAGGCGTGCCACACAGGCAATCCACTCCATGTGACTGATTTCTGTCAATACATAACCTCTGAGCTCGTACGTCTCAGAGAAGGGCGTTAAGCAAAAGAATAAATTCTCCGCCGCCAAACAGATATATATTTAACAGAGATCAATCAACACAGAACAAAACCCAATGTCAGACACACAGTCCATTTACAAGTCCGTTCTGGGTCTGAACGAAACCGGAGACACCAATTCCTCGCATATCCGTACAATCAACAATATGTTTGGACGGCTACTACTTCAATTCCTTCATGGTAGCTACTCCAATCACGAGTATCAGTAGCGCCCATCCATCCAATGTGGAGATCGTCGGTCTTCAGTCGTCTTCGACTCTTCGACTTCTCAACGTCGATCGATTATTTGAAATGAGATAAACTCGGCCTTTTCAAATAACCCACGTATATTTAGATTTTCAAATCAATTATTCACATGGTTGGACTATTCAACATTCACATTTCAGTTATTTAGTTATAATTTTCATGTCAAATACATTCAACCATCACATATCAAACAAACACAACAAAATTGGTTTATTTCCACCCTATATCGTCTATAGTACTTTATAACGATATATCGCCATTTTTATTTAATTTAAAACAGCCATATTTAATTAAACGACGTTTCAGGTCGTCTCGATGCACTGGCGCTGCTTTTCACTAATTTTGTTTTACACATATCTGAAAATCTAACCGTTGGATCTTCCCAAATTTTACATCATTAGGAAGGTCATTTCAAAACGAATCCAACGGTTTCAGTTTTGGGAAAATCCGACGGTCGGATCTTCCATACTAACCATTTGAAGTTACGATTTCAATTTACGAACTGCAGCGTCATTATTCGATTTAATTTAATTATATTTATATATATATATAAATATAATCGTTTCTGGCGCTGTTTTTCACTAATTTTGAATTAAACATTTCAGACAATCCAACCGTCGGATCTTCACAAAGTTGGTGCCGTTGGGAAGATATTTCCAAGGCGAACTCAACGGTTGAGGTTTCGGGAAAATCCAATGGTCGGATCTTCGGCACTAGTCGTTTGAAATCACGGTTTCAAAATATGAACTACACGGCCACGTTTCGTTTTAATTCTATTTATATTTATATATTTATATAAATATAGCTCATTCAAAAATTCCTATATCGTTTCCACTTCAATTATTTCACTAACGCCTTAAATTTTTGGAAAATTTCGCCATAACCTCCTTTGTACGGGAGGGTCTGGGAAAATTCCCAAATAGCCACACGGGCGTCTCATATCAAAAAGAAAAAGAAAAAGCCAAGCGGCTAGCCAACAGGCTCATAAAATCATCACCCAAACAAAGCGGTAAATGTGTACCTATTTGTCGGGCACAAAATTCTATTTCTCTTCTCTAGCCCCTTTTGCTTTAACATGTTCAATAGATATGCATGTACATATATACCATTTCTAACATTTATCATTTTCCATTCCATTTCATATTTGATTTGTTTTGGTTTAAAAACACCATTCATTCTAACATCTCATGCATAGGCTAAAATCATATCATTAACTAGTTAATGTATATTTCAACTCATGCACGTTTATTTGAACAAGTGGATATTTTTAACACTTCATATTTCAAAAGATGATAATTTTGGCGAACTAAAATAGATTTCAACACATGACTATTTTATTTAGTTCCTATGCATGTTAAAAATAATATTTCTATCACAAATATTTATTTCAACGTTCGCATATCTTTAGCATATCACACATATGATAAAAATGATATTTTTATCATTTAAAATATTTATTCGACAAATAGATGTTTCAGCACTTCATAGTTTCAATAAAAATGTAATTTTTATCGTTCGATCTTTTAATTCAACACATGAACTTTTCCACTACACACACTTCTCAACAAATGAGCATCTCCACACATGGACATTTTATTTATGTTGTTTATATTAGAAAGATGGGATTTTTATTGTTGAAACTAGTTATATAAGGCGAATATTTTTCATACTTCATATATATATAAAAATGTGATTTTTATTGTTTAAACACTTCATTCATTCACAAATGAATTTAATTTTCACACAACACTTTTCAACACACAAACACTTCCACACATGGATATAGTTTCAACATATGGCTTTAATTTCAATGTATGTAAAATAATTTCAACATATGAAAATAATTCTAACACACAAAGATTATTCAAAATTTCGGCAGCATAACGGCAGGGTAGTTAAAACCGGCACCGTCCCTAGTACGGCTCCTCGCTCTACCTTAAAACCTCGCGGTTTTTGACAATGGGGATTCATTCATCTAATTCGCACGCAGGCGGCATGTTTATTTTTATTTCCACAAATATTTCCAATTCATTTCAATCACCAATGGGTATTTTTCAACCACAACCAAACAATATCAACCACAAACAATTATTCAACCACAAACAATTATTCAACCATTCGTATTTTTTCATCCAATATTTCACACCAATTCACCACAATAAATATCGTCCATGGTTTGTGGACGAGGGGAGTATATATATATATAATATAATATATATTTGCTATATTTCACTTGCATTTCAACACATATATCAATTATTCTATGCATGTAAAAATTCATACTTCGCTCATATAGCTTACACTACGCATGTACATGAGGTATACAACACGTATGTAATTTATATTTCGCTTATATAAATTATACACGACATTTTCCATTGAATTTCACATTAATTTAGATTTCTCACCTTAGTTTTCTGAGCGCTAAAAATCGATACGATGTCAGAAAAATCCGCAGCTTCTTCTATTGGGTAGAGAGCTTCCTTGCGGTCTCGATGTTTCCTGTTTCATCGAATTTCGTCAACACACCAAAAAGATATGATTTTTCAAAGTGTACAGATCAAAGAAAAACGCACTTTCAGAAAGCTTCAAAACTAGGTCAGCGATTTTTGATCAAACCGTGTAGCGGTTGGATGATCGGCCAGTGCAGGGTTGTAGGCGGAGGAGAGGCGCACGTGCGGGCCCCACGGCGTTGAACTCGACGGCCTCTGGGCGGCGGAATCGACCTCGAAACGGCCGGACTTTGGAGGAGCGGATCCGGCGAAATACTCGACGATGCTGGGCGAGGTTGGTATGGATTTGTAGCTCGTCTCGAGCTCTACGAAAAACTCCAAAGGGCCCTGGTGTTTTGATGAGCGGATGTGGAGATTTGGAGGAGAGAAGGCGGAAAAGGAAGCCGCCGTTCGATCTGGGGGGGGTCGGGGGTTTTCTGTTATTTTTTTTTTATTTTTTATGAAAGAAAAAATATGATTGGCCGAGACTATATTAAAAAATTTTAAATAGTGTTTTCTTAAACGAACTCCTTTTTAAACCCAACGACTGTCGCCCCTAGCTAAATACCCCCATTCCGGACACAATGGGATATGTTTCGCAGGCCAATTCGACTGTTACAGTCAGTTATTTTTCAAATTAAAGTATGAAACATTTAATTTTTAACTCTGAACGCACATTTCAATTTGCCAGAGCCACAAACTGATTCGAAAAATTCCAGAAAAATAAATCTAGCTATGTTTTGACGCTACGGTCCCAACAAAACTAGTTTCGTCGAATTCTGAGGTCGTTTGAAAAATGGCCATTTTCTGGTCGATCAAATTTAATAGAAATCGACCAAACACATTTTCTTTTGCCACGCTCACATACTAGCTTCAAAAATTATGAAATTTGAAACCTAGCAATAGTTTGACATCCCGGACCCAACAAAAGTGGTTTCGTCGAATTCCGAGGTCGTATGCAAAATATCAATTTTCCAGGGCTATATTCTATATACCGACTCTTCTGAAAATTCATTCGGCCATAACTTTTGATTCCCGTTATGAAACTTCGATTTTTCAGATTCGTTAGAAAGGTATTGCCTAACAGATTTAAATATTTTTGGTTTCACTAAAATCCGTTATATTTCCCACCCTGCACAGTCAGTCAAAGTATGAATTCAAAATTTCAAACTGACTCACTATTTCTAATTCACTATTTAATTGAAATATTCTATTTCAATTGTTCAAATTCCTTTGAAATAATCAATTTAAAATTTTTAAATTGGCTCGTATTTTCCGGGTTATTACAATCTCCCCTACTTAAAACTTTTCGTCCTCGAAAAGGAAACAACCGTAAAGTAGGAAATAAAATGTAAATGCAAAGTATGGTAAAGGTACCTTGCACCGGAGTTAGTCAGAGATATCCACTCTGCATTTGGGGTAAGCTTGCTTAATGCTTTCCTCCGTCTCCCAAGTACAGTCTCTAGGATCACTACACCACTGCACTTTGACTAGATGAATCTTCTTCCTCCTGAGTTCTCTAGTTTCTTTGCCAACAATTTTTAATGGCTCTCTTCTGAGTGCTAATTCTGGAGTTATCTCCACATCCCGTTGCGCTGCTTCTTCTACAACAAGATCCGGATCATGCACATGTTTCCTAAGTTGAGATACGTGAAATACATTGTAGACTCCAGGCAACCAATCTGGTAATTGAATCCTATAAGCAAGAGTTCCAATTCGCTCAAGTATAGGAAAGGGACCAATAAATCTCGGTGCCAACTTCCCAGTCTTACCAAATCTGATTACTCCTCTCATCGGAGAAACCTTTAAATAAACATGATCACCAATGGCAAATGTCAAATCTCTCCTTCTAGAGTCTGCATAACTTTTCTGTCGGCTTTGGGCGGTTTTCAATCGCTTCTTGATGAAGTCCACTTTATCCGATGCTTCTCTAATCATATCGGGCCCTAGTACAAGTCTGTTGCCAGGTTCTACCCAACATGCTGGAGATCTGCAGGGTCTTCCATATAATGCTTCAAATGGTGACATTCTCAAACTTGCTTGATAGCTATTGTTATAAGAGAATTCTGCCAAATGCAAATGATCTTCCCATGACCCACCAAAATCGATTATACAAGCCCGCAATAAATCTTCCAGAATTCTATTCACCCGCTCAGTTTGGCCATCTGTTTGTGGGTGATAAGCGGTGCTCATATTCAGTTTTGTCCCCAATTCTGTCTGGAAAGCCTCCCAGAATTTGCTAGTAAACAGGGGATCTCTATCACTGACTATACTGATGGGAATTCCATGCAGCTTAACAATTTCTTTGAAATATATCTGTGCTAGACTTTGGGCAGTTCTATTGGACCTGACAGGTATAAAATGGGCAGTCTTCGTGAAGCGATCTACGATTACCCAAATACTGTCATTACCTTTCTTGGTTCGCGGCAAACCTTCTATGAAATCCATGGAAATCTGTTCCCATTTCCAGCCTGGGATTTCCAACGGTTGTAACAGTCCAGCTAGCTTCTGTTGGTCACTCTTGACCAATTGACAAGTAGGGCATCTGCTAACATACAAAGAAATATCTCTTTTCATTGCCTTCCACCAGAAAGTGCATTTGATATCGTTGTACATTTTACTCACCCCAGGATGGATGCAAAATTTGGACTTATGGCATTCGTCTAGCACTTCTCTTCGAAGGCCTGGAATATTTGGGATGCAAATCCTGTTATTTAACCTGAGAACCCCCTTATTGTCAATACGGAAACTCGTGGTTTCACCTTCCTTGACTCTCTTACTGATTCTCTGAATGAATTCATCGTCTTTCTGAAGGTCTGAAATCCTATGAATCAATCTAGGTGTAATTATAAGATGGGCAATGATTGCGGTTTTCCTACTAAGTGCATCCGCTACCACGTTAGCTTTCCCCGGCGTATACAGGATATCAAGATCATACGCTGCAAGAAATTCTAGCCAACGCTGCTGTCTCAAATTCAGATCTTTTTGGGTATATAAATACTTCAACGATTGATGATCTGTGTACAGTATAAATTTCTCGCCCAATAAGTAATGCCTCCAGATTTTCAAGGCAAAAACGATGGCTAGCAACTCAAGATCATGAGTCACATAATTCTTCTCATGCGGTTTCAACTGGCGGCTTGCATAAGTGACTACTTGGCCTCTCTGCATTAACACTGCACCAAGACCTCTAATAGAAGCATCTGTCCAAACCGTTAAATCCTGATTGCCATCAATAATAGTTAACACTGGAGCGGTGGTCAGCTTCGATTTCAATCCCTGGAAAGCTTCTTCACAGTCGGAAGTCCACTTAAACTTCTCATGTTTCTTTGTGAGCTTCGTTAATGGACCGGATATCTTCGAAAAATCCTTAACGAACTTTCGATAATAACTAGCCAACCCCATAAAACTTCTAACTTCTGTGGGAGTAGTGGGTTGTTTCCAGTCTTGAATCGCTATTATTTTGCTTGGGTCAACAGAAATTCCTTTCTCTGACACGACATGGCCAAGAAATTTAACTTCTTCTTGCCAGAAGACACATTTAGAGAATTTGGCTTTGAAGACGTTCTTCCTTAGAATCTCCAATACTTGTTCTAAGTGTTTTTCATGCTCGGGTTTTGATTTGGAGTAAATTAAAATATCATCGATAAATACGAGGACAAATTTATTCAGAACTCCCCTGAACACTCTATTCATTAGATCGACAAAGTATGCTGGAGCGTTACATAGGCCAAACGGCATTACTAACCATTCATAAAATATGTCTGGGCCTCTGAAAGCGGTCAAAGGAACACACTCTTCTGCTATTCTCAATTGATGAAAACCTGTAGCTAGGTCCATTCGGGAAAATACTTTCGCCCCATTCAATTGGTCTAGCAAATCATCAATGCGGGGTAATGGATATTTATTTTTAAGCGTCTGTTTGTTAAGGTCTCGGTAATCAACACATAATCTAAGAGTACCGTCTGACTTCGGGACAAACACGACAGCTGCACCCCAATTAGAAAAACTTGGTCTGATTAGACCTTTCCACAACAGTTGACGAGTTTGATCGCCTAATTCTTCTTTTTCTTTCGGAGTCATTCTACAAATTGGATGTACCACGGGTCTGGCATTAGGAATTAGATCGATTCGGAATTCTATTTCTCTTTGCGGAGGTAAGTTTTCAACTTCTTCAAACACATCCGCATAGTTTCTAACAATCGGAATCTTTTCTATGGAAGTGGGAATAAGTTCTAATGCTGACCAAAATTCTTCTCTATTCGGATTCGAACCATGACAGGGAATATATATATGTCCAAGCTCCGTTCGGATTTTAACAATTCTTTCCGCACACTTCACTTCGGCTTCATATTTCGTTAACCATTCTAACCCAAGGATAACGTCGAATTCGGGGAAATCCATAACAATCAAATTAATGGGAAATTTGTAGAAGGAATAAGAGATTGGCACTCTACAACATGTACTGAGAGTAACAGGACCCCCTATCGGGTTATGAACTTCAACCGATTCTTTAAGCTTTCGCTGTTTTAACTTTAATTTGTGCACTGTGTTTCTAGCAATAAAACTACGCGATGCACCTGTGTCAAACAATACAGAAACAGGAATATTTTTAATTGTCAGGGTACCTCCCAAAACATCGGGTTTACCTGCTCCGTCGGAAGCAGCTGGCGGGCTAGACCCGTCATAGACATGAGCTACTGTAACTTTCTTCAACAAAGGACAGTCTTTGACCAGATGATCGGTCTTGCGACAGTTGAAGCACGAGCGAGGGTTCTGAGAGCCTTGGCTCGAGCCTTGAGAATTCGTTTTCTGTCTCTTCGGAGCTGTGCAGACGTTTGAGTAATGCCCCGGCTTACCACAGTTAAAGCAATTTCCTCTTGGCGGCTTGCCAGTCTGAGGCTTTGAAGATGCTGCTTGGCTTGACTCGCCTTGATTTACAGCAGGCTTGCGCTTGTTTCCGGCTTGGCTTCTAGCGCGATCCTGATCCAGATGCCTTTGATCAAGGTCTTCATAGTTGCATGTCATTTCCACTAGCTCGTTGAATTCCAGCTTGACATGGGCCATGGCTCTATCATGATATTGTCGTCTTAGTCCAAGGATAAACCTCTTATTTTTGGACTTCGCAGTAGCGACGAGTTCTGGAGCATAGGGTGACAATATTGTAAATTTGTTCAGATAATCCTGCACGGAAAGATCCCCTTGCTGGAGATTGGCGAAGTCATCGTGCATTCTTTCTAAAGCTTGTTCTGGGACATATTTCTCCTTGAAGAGTTCTTTGAATCCATCCCATGTTCTTCCAGCTTCTCTATTCCCGGCGGTAAGAGATTCCCACCATAATTCAGCTTGTTCCTGCATAAGCCAGGCGCCCATAATAGCTTTGTCTTCGTCTCCAAGCCTTAGGCCTTCAAGAATTTTCTCGCATGTTTTGAGCCATGCAAGGGCCTCTATTACGGTGCCAGTTCCCGAGAAGGTCTTGCCTCCTAAGTTCTTATATCTCTTAGCTACACGGTCAAGCTCGAAGTATTGAGCTACCGGAGGTTGTATCAAAGGTCCTTCTTGAGCTGGGATTTCTCCCCTTCCTCGGCCTCGGTCGGCACGGCCTCCTCTAGCGGCGGCTGCTCTGGTAGCCATTTGTCAAATTCTGTATAAGCAACGAAAAAGTCAATTAACAGAAATAATAGTCAACTGCATATTTAAGTAGAAGTTCCTACAGAAAGATAACGATGGACTGATCAATTGTTTTTGCTATTCTGCTCAGCTCATTCTAGGACCTTACTAGTCCTATCTCTAATGAGCGACTCGCCTTAGAATACTACTGATCCTATTTTGACGAAGTGTTTAATGTGTTAGACTCCAGAACTAAGGTTAACCAAAGCTCTGATACCAGCTGTGACGATCCCAAAACCCCGTGACACGGTGTTAAGGATAATCATTGGAATATAACACATTAATCATCATTAGCAGATCACAGATAATAGCATAAACAGAAAATAGAATAATTTACACACATATGACAGCGGAATCATATAGATATCATCACATCAGAGAAGCACAGTACAGGATACAACTTAGTGCATAATGATACATAATCAGTCACCATCGCCAATGGCGGAATCATACATAAAGAGTACACAAAAGGAATATCAGTCTACATCGCCAATGGCGGAATCATAATATAGATACAATAATGGCGGAGAAAATCCAAGTCAGCACGGTGTAGTCAAGCCTCGCCATGAGCCAAAAGGTGCGTCAGAAACCTGTAACTAGGCTGCCCATGTGAAAATGAGGGCACCCGAGTTTGCAAGGTGAAACAAACTACGAGTCAGTCATGGGACTGGTATGAGAAATCTATTCAACTTATTAACAACAATAATAAGGCAAATCAAAGGACCACGCCACTTTCGCGGAACGGGTTTACTCCAATGAGTGCTAGTGCATGAAATAAAGTAAATGATTAAATCAACGCAATGCTTTTTATAAAATGAAGCCATTATAAGACTCAGGTCCCATCACACAATGCAACGCAAGCCGGAGGATAGAGTTTTTACCTTATAATGGCCAAAGATGCTTCATACGAATAAAACAAAGGTGTTTGATATTATTACTAGTGCATATATGTTTCAAAAGCAAATTCAATCATAAATATCAATCCTAGGCGGCATAGCTACCATATACTATGTCGCCGTACTAGTAATACAATCACATCCGCAAATTTCGTATTGGAAATTGGATTCCTTCATTAGTCGAGGCAAGGGGCAAGCTCCTCTCCGATTCGAGACACTCTAGCAAATGCCTCGGGACCGCACACAGCAATCCCCTGGATCCTCCAAGGCCGGTCCTCTCTTACTTTTGAGGATTAATTATTCCTGAACACACGTTTCCCGGTCCTTACAGACCTATAATCGAGGCGCCTCGCATTCCAACAACCACACAGGTGAAAAGTAGATATAAATGTCAGGGCTGGGAGGTCACTGACACCACCAAAGCTAGAAAGAAACGTCATGCACTCCTTGGGTCCTTCTCCCGTTTTTGACTCATACCGAGGTGTGAGGCTCGCGAATTCACGTTATACACAAAGCTACGTCACACAGACCATGCTTTGATCATCAACCACAAGACTTTGCTTTGCAACAGAAGCCTTGATCATATGCCACTTAGGCGTGCCACACAGGCAATCCACTCCATGTGACTGATTTCTGTCAATACGTAACCTCTGAGCTCGTACGTCTCAGAGAAGGGCATTAAGCAAAAGAATAAATTCTCCGCCGCCAAACAGATATATATTTAACAGAGATCAATCAACACAGAACAAAACCCAATGTCAGACACACAGTCCATTTACAAGTCCGTTCTGGGTCTGAACGAAACCGGAGGCACCAATTCCTCGCATATCCGTACAATCAACAATATGTTTGGACGGCTACTACTTCAATTCCTTCATGGTAGCTACTCCAATCACGAGTATCAGTAGCGCCCATCCATCCAATGTGGAGATCGTCGGTCTTCAGTCGTCTTCGACTCTTCGACTTCTCAACGTCGATCGATTATTTGAAATGAGATAAACTCGGCCTTTTCAAATAACCCACGTATATTTAGATTTTCAAATCAATTATTCACATGGTTGGACTATTCAACATTCACATTTCAGTTATTTAGTTATAATTTTCATGTCAAATACATTCAACCATCACATATCAAACAAACACAACAAAATTGGTTTATTTCCACCCTATATCGTCTATAGTACTTTATAACGATATATCGCCATTTTTATTTAATTTAAAACGGCCATATTTAATTAAACGACGTTTCAGGTCATGTCGATGCACTGGCGCTGCTTTTCACTAATTTTGTTTTACACATATCTGAAAATCTAACCGTTGGATCTTCCCAAATTTTACATCATTAGGAAGGTCATTTCAAAACGAATCCAACGGTTTCAGTTTTGGGAAAATCCGACGGTCGGATCTTCCATACTAACCATTTGAAGTTACGATTTCAATTTACGAACTGCAGCATCATTGTTCGATTTAATTTAATTATATTTATATATATATAAATATAATCGTTTCTGGCGCTGTTTTTCACTAATTTTGAATTAAACATTCCAGACAATCCAACCGTCGGATCTTCACAAAGTTGGTGCCGTTGGGAAGATATTTCCAAGGCGAACTCAACGGTTGAGGTTTCGGGAAAATCCAATGGTCGGATCTTCCGCACTAGTCGTTTGAAATCACGGTTTCAAAATATGAACTGCACGGCCACGTTTCGTTTTAATTCTATTTATATTTATATATTTATATAAATATAGCTCATTCAAAAATTCCTATATCGTTTCCACTTCAATTATTTCACTAACGCCTTAAATTTTTGGAAAATTTCGCCATAACCTCCTTTGTACGGGAGGGTCTGGGAAAATTCCCAAATAGCCACACGGGCGTCTCATATCAAAAAGAAAAAGAAAAAGCCAAGCGGCTAGCCAACAGGCTCATAAAATCATCACCCAAACAAAGCGGTAAATGTGTACCTATTTGTCGGGCACAAAATTCTATTTCTCTTCTCTAGCCCCTTTTGCTTTAACCTATTCAATAGATATGCATGTACATATATACCATTTCTAACATTTATCATTTTCCATTCCATTTCATATTTTATTTGTTTTGGTTTAAAAACACCATTCATTCTAACATCTCATGCATAGGATAAAATCATATCATTAACTAGTTAATGTATATTTCAACTCATGCACGTTTATTTGAACAAGTGGATATTTTTAACACTTCATATTTCAAAAGATGATAATTTTGGCGAACTAAAATAGATTTCAACACATGACTATTTTATTTAGTTCCTATGCATGTTAAAAATAATATTTCTATCACAAATATTTATTTCAACGTTCGCATATCTTTAGCATATCACACATATGATAAAAATGATATTTTTATCATTTAAAATATTTATTCGACAAATAGATGTTTCAGCACTTCATAGTTTCAATAAAAATATAATTTTTATCGTTCGATCTTTTAATTCAACACATGAACTTTTCCACTACACACACTTCTCAACAAATGAGCATCTCCACACATGGACATTTTATTTATGTTGTTTATATTAGAAAGATGGGATTTTTATTATTGAAACTAGTTATATAAGGCGAATATTTTTCATACTTCATATATATATAAAAATGTGATTTTTATTGTTTAAACACTTCATTCATTCACAAATGAATTTAATTTTCACACAACACTTTTCAACACACAAACACTTCCACACATGGATATAGTTTCAACATATGGCTTTAATTTCAATGTATGTAAAATAATTTCAACATATGAAAATAATTCTAACACACAAAGATTATTCAAAATTTCGGCAGCATAACGGCAGGGTAGTTAAAACCGGCACCGTCCCTAGTACGGCTCCTCGCTCTACCTTAAAACCTCGCGGTTTTTGACAATGGGGATTCATTCATCTAATTCGCACGCAGGCGGCATGTTTATTTTTATTTCCACAAATATTTCCAATTCATTTCAATCACCAATGGGTATTTTTCAACCACAACCAAACAATATCAACCACAAACAATTATTCAACCATTCATATTTTTTCATCCAATATTTCACACCAATTCACCACAATAAATATCGTCCATGGTTTGTGGACGAGGGGAGTATATATATATAATATAATATATATTTGCTATATTTCACTTGCATTTCAACACATATATCAATTATTCTATGCATGTAAAAATTCATACTTCGCTCATATAGCTTACACTACGCATGTACATGAGGTATACAACACGTATGTAATTTATATTTCGCTTATATAAATTATAAATGACATTTTCCATTGAATTTCACGTTAATTTAGATTTCTCACCTTGGTTTTCTGAGCGCTAAAAATCGATATGATGTCAGAAAAATCCGCAGCTTCTTCTATTGGGTAGAGAGCTTCCTTGCGGTCTCGATGTTTCCTGTTTCATCGAATTTCGTCAACACACCAAAAAGATATGATTTTTCAAAGTGTACAGATCAAAGAAAAACGCACTTTCAGAAAGCTTCAAAACTAGGTCAGCGATTTTTGATCAAACCGTGTAGCGGTTGGATGATCGGCCAGTGCAGGGTTATAGGCGGAGGAGAGGCGCACGTGCGGGCCCCACGGCGTTGAAATCGACGGCCTCTGGGCGGCGGAATCGACCTCGAAACGGCCGGACTTTGGAGGAGCGGATCCGGCGAAATACTCGACGATGCTGGGCGAGGTTGGTATGGATTTGAAGCTCGTCTCGAGCTCTACGAAAAACTCCAAAGGGCCCTGGTGTTTTGATGAGCGGATGTGGAGATTTGGAGGAGAGAAGGCGGAAAAGGAAGCCGTCGTTCGATCTGGGGGGGGGGGGTCGGGGGTTTTCTGTTATTTATTTATTTTTTTTATGAAAGAAAAAATATGATTGGCCGAGACTATATTAAAAATTTTTAAATAGTGTTTTCTTAAACGAACTCCTTTTTAAACCCAACGACTGTCGCCCCTAGCTAAATACCCCCATTCCGGACACAATGGGATATGTTTCGCAGGCCAATTCGACTGTTACAGTCAGTTATTTTTCAAATTAAAGTATGAAACATTTAATTTTTAACAATGAACGCACATTTCAATTTGCCAGAGCCACAAACTGATTCGAAAAATTCCAGAAAAATAAATCTAGCTATGTTTTGACGCTACGGTCCCAACAAAACTAGTTTCGTCGAATTCTGAGGTCGTTTGAAAAATGGCCATTTTCTGGTCGATCCAATTTAACAAAAATCGACCAAACACATTTTCTTTTGCCACGCTCACATACTAGCTTCAAAAATTATGAAATTTGAAACCTAGCAATAGTTTGACATCCCGGACCCAACAAAAGTGGTTTCGTCGAATTCCGAGGTCGTATGCAAAATATCAATTTTCCAGGGCTATATTCTATATACCGACTCTTCTGAAAATTCATTTGGCCATAACTTTTGATTCCCGTTATGAAACTTTGATTTTTCAGATTCGTTAGAAAGGTATTGCCTAACAGATTTAAATATTTTTGGTTTCACTAAAATCCGTTATATTTCCCACCCTGCACAGTCAGTCAAAGTATGAATTCAAATTTTCAAACTGACTCACTATTTCTAATTCACTATTTTATTGAAATATTCTATTTCAATTGTTCAAATTCCTTTGAAATAATCAATTTAAAAATTTTAAATTGGCTCGTATTTTCCGGGTTATTACACTGAGTATTCTGGGGGAGGTGGCGATCAGAAAAGATGGACGGAGAGATGGTGAGGGCTGGTCAAAATGTGCGGTCAACGTTTGAAATGGGAGGAGCGGATATCTGGACTACCGATTTGGGAAGAAGACTTGAGAGGCCGTGGGTTTTGATGGCGGTATGGGCCGAGATTTGAAGAGTTAAGCCCACTAAGCCTTTTGTTTAAGTTTTATTTTTACTTAAAATAGTGTGTGGGCTTAAATGATGATAACGTACTCATACGATATCGAAATTCAGCAAACCAAGATCCGAAGGGACCGTATGGACGAGAGCTACCCAATGAAGCTGACCGCGAGTGAATTGGAGCTAGTTTGGATTTACGGTGAAAATAAACGCATGAATCAAATCAGAGACCGATAATCGTTGTTCAACGATAAACCGACCAATGTGAGTAAATCTCACTAACTCCGAACACTTTATATTTTTATAAAGTATTTTTAGAATTGATAAATATTGTTTGAATCGCTGTATGTTGACTATTTGCTTGAACAGCTAGTCAGTTGATTGAAACATCGATAACGATATATATAAATCGTATCGAATTATTAATTCTGATTATCAGAATATTTTACCTTCATGCTATATATGTTGACTGACATCTGTGGATGCAGGGAAACAGGTCGGAGGGACCCAACTGGGTTCCTCAACATTTATTTTACAATTTTCATATATTCAGATATGTGATGTGTTATATTATCTACTATTGCTTCTGTGTGTTTGGATGATGATCGACCCTTTAATTTGGTATTTTCATACCATAAGCGACATTGGAAAGTGAGAAAAGAATTTTCCAAATTATTTGAAACAAATTATTTGTATATAAAATCAATATATTTTATATAAAGGAAAAGGGATTCATAAAAAGAAAATAGTATAGAATCAAAGTATTTGATGTATAAAGGGAAATATTTATGGAAACCAATATAAAGAAAAATATTTGTAAAACTAATATAGGGGAAAATATTTGTAAAACAAAAGCAAAGAGAATTATTGGTAAAAACCAAGCATAGGGAGATATTTGCAAATCATGTGCAAATAGAATAAATAGGAAAAAGAAAAATATTTGCAAACCATTTACAAATGGAAATAGAAAGGAATATTTGTAAAACATTTACGAATGGATTAAAAGGAATATTTATCGAGGAAATAAACTGAGTTATAAAAAGGAATTATTTATTTAGAAAATAAATAGAATAATGAAATACTTGAAAATGGATATAAGTGTAATAAAGGAGAATTTTACACTAGGAAGAGTTTCGAACCGTGCCTCGCACACGGGTAAACAGAATATGAATTCTACGTGAATTTTTAAGAGAAATCTGTTTTAACAGATAAGGTGAGAGGATTAATTTATAAATAAAGTTTTATAAATTAATTGAATTATTTAGCATTGGATAAATAGAGTATATAAGCCAAGACTTATATAGAGAAGTAAGAATCGATTTCCACATCGATGTTTGAACTGAATAAGGACGGAAGAGCATTTATCGAATAAGTGTTATTCGAAGTAAAGTTATCGAATATTAGTTTATTCGAAAGGAAGTTTATCAAATATTAGTTATTCGAAATGGGCTAATCCAATAGAGTTAATCCAATAGAGTTGATCCAATACAATAAATTGATAGAGATTCTCAGTTAGAGTCAAACCGTTAGAGTCAAACCGGTAGAGTTAAATCGTTAGAGTAAACAGTTAGAGTTAGTTAGTCAGAGTTAACTAGTAGGGTTAACCAGTTAGAGTTAACTAGTTAGAGTTAACTAGTTAGAGTTAAACCATTTAGGTTAAACAGCTAGAGTTAATCAGTTAGACTTGACCAAAGGAGTTTATCGAATATGAGTTACTCGAATAGGGTAATCAGATATGAGTTATTCGGGAAAGAATTATCGAATGTTGGTATTCGAGTTAAGTTAAATCGAATAGAGTAAATCGAATATAGGATATTCAAATAGTGTTAATCTAAATGAGTTGCTATTTAGCACGACTGCTAGCGTAATTCGCAGGGCTGCAGATAGCCTAAGGTGGTCGGATGTTTCCTGAGGGAATCTGGCGTAACCATTGTGATCGCTGCGATCTAGAGTCGAGCAAATGGTGTCAAGTCAAACATTAGTTAATTGATAGAAGTAATTTAGTCGAGCAAGTTAAGTTAAGTTAGTCAAATTAAACTAATCAAGTAAGTTGGTCAAAATGAGTTAATCAATCTGAGTTATCCGAATAAGAGTTAATCCAGTAAGAGTTAATAGAATAAAGGTTATAGATTAGAGTTAACCAAATAGGTGTCGATAATTAGTAGTTCGTTATATATTCGAGTTAGAAAGTAAAAGTCAAATTGAAGTTATTATATTCGGATGTAGGGAATTATAGCACCATCGTTATTATCAAGTGTTCCCGTACAAGAAGTGGATTTGTTTATAAAATCCGAGAGTTGTGTAAAGAGGTGTTAAAGTTTAAAAGGTGAACTTAACTTATTTTCGAGGTTAGAAAGGTTGTTCAGTTAAGGTCTGAGAGGTAATTATACCCCAACTTGATTGGCTTCGTTTTTAACTAAGGAATGGTTAAGGTTCGATAGTGAAAGGTGTTTAAGTGGAAACCAAATAAAGGAGATTTGGTGTCGTGATGTTTGTTAAACATCCGTTTAATCCAGTGAAGGAGATTTGGAAATGTTTTCCAAAGAAGATCAGAAATGTTTTCTGAATATAGAGTACAAGAAATGGAAATGTTTTCCATTTGATAACATATATTTTCCAAATTTAGAAATTAAGAAACGTTGAATATAGGGAAACAGGAAATAAATAAATTAATAAACTGAAAGGATAAACGTTGAATGATGATTGTTCGATAGAATTTCCTGCGGGAAATAATATCGTTGTTTGCACACCGACATGTTTTCATTTGATAGTTAAATCACCGACTATCAAAGTTTGGACCATTTTAACGTTGTTAATATGGAGAGACCGGTTGGATTATTATCCAGAGAACCACTCTGTATTGGCATAAGCGTTGCGAATCAAGTATGCCAGATATATTGAAGACGGAGTTATGCAAGGGCTATCCTGTTTACAGAATAGTGCCTTCGGTTTGTCCAGTCCCAGGACAAACGTGAATGGACGAATGTCTGACAGAGTATATTCAAAAGATCGCGTAAGTTGATCTCTTCAAACGTACTTACGTTTGGTGGCGGAGGAATTTGTTTCTCTTAGCTGTATACCCGTGGTATTTTTGGGGAAATCAATTTGTGATTTGGCGGGTATGACGATGTGGCATTCAAAGTAATGGAGGTGTGATCTGTCAAAAGATACGTTATGACCTCAAGCCTCATCAACCAGGAAAGGACAAAAATCGGGCAGGCAGCATGGCTATGTGGGTCGCACCCATTAGGATGTATGATCACCTATCTAGAGAAATTCCTTTTGTTCTTAAATCTATCGATGCTGTCCCTTATCGGGAGACGGTTGCTGATCCCAACCGTTGGTGATATACATTCGATACACTCAAGCGAAATGAGTGGTCGGTCATGTGTGGGCCGGGTTGCAAGATGTTCTTGTTGAACCCAGTGTATTCGCCTCTAGAGATACACGTTCGGAAGGTGGTCCCAGACCTTGTCAAGTTGGAATCCAATCTCCAATAAGCGCCCACGGTTTTTGATTATATACTATATATGTGGAGCGTGAGATGCAAGCGTTCTACTAGATTGTTAATTACTTGTGATTAGACATTATTATAATATCAGATAAGATATGATTTCCAAATGATTTGGGTTATCGTAAGGTAAAAACCGTCCGTATTTATGTGTGGATTGGTCTTACGATTATCTTTTCTTTTGAAAAGGATTTTGAAAAGTTAAACAAAAGATTTGAGTTTACTCACACCAGTCCCATGACTGACCCAGAGTTTATTTTGTTTTGTTTTCCCTAAACTCTTGGGTGCCCAAATTTGTACGGGCAGTCAAGTAGTCAGGATTTACAGGTATGCTTGAAGAGATTGGAGCATGAGGCTTCAAGATTTTTTTAGCTATTGATTATTCCGCTGTGATGAAAGTGTTGTACTCTGATAATGGTATGATATACATATACTGCTTTGATTTCAAGATATGTTGTCTATTTTATTTTATTCGTTCCGCTGTGAGATTCGTATTACTCTGATGTTGTTGTGTCCTTCTTCTTCTTCTTCTGTTCTAATTTTCTATCTTGTCTATCCTCACCCTCGAATTTCTTTCTTGGACTATCCGGTATTTTCGACTTTTGATTGTTCGATATGTGTTGTATATCGGATAACCAAGGTCGCTTTTTTCCCGGGTCGTTACAGTGGTATCAGAGCTGAAGGTTAAGTGATTTTCCTTGGCTCTGTGGCGTGACTCAGTAGAGATGGGGTTAGTAATACCCTAGATTGAGTTTGAGTGTATATATACGAGTGAACGTATTTGTTATTTGATATAAAATGATTTTATATTGTGGAGATTTATTGGTTGAGTTGTTTATGAGTTCTGGTCGATCAGTTTGATCCACTGTATCGATAGGGATTTCTAAACATTCAAATATGATAAACCGACGCAGTATGTTTTGAAAAAGAGGGTAAATGAAATAATTTTACCCAAATTATACTTTGATATAAGCAAAGTATAGATATTTGAAGTATTATAGTATATTGGATGTGTTGGTTGTTATTGGAATCGAATAAGATTATAAAATGTGAAATGGTTATGTAAATAACCAATCAGAATTCGTATAAGTGAAATATATGAAATCAGATGAATTAAATCTGAATTTAAATCAAAATTATGGAAAAGTGTGTGTAAATGAATCTGGGTTAGATATATGTGAATTTTAAGATCCTGGGAGATTTTAAATTTGTTACAAGCATTGAAAGGGATATTTTGAAATGGATTTCAAAATGAAAGTGTTTAGAAATGGTTTTGTAAGTGACATAGTATTGAACTCGCTTCGATAGCTGGAAAATAGATTCCGATGATGATCCGGACATCATCGATGTTCATTTTCGAGTTTGTAAGTGATGGATTACTGCCAAAATTTTTGTTTTTGAATTGTTTTGAGAAAAACTAGTTGTTTGAAATTCCAGAAAAAGATATTTGATTTTTTTTGAAAAAGGTGAAGCTATTTGAAACTCCCAGGAAAAGATTATTTGAAATAAACACAAATTAAATATAAATTTGTGAAAGCAAATTTGAAATAGAAATAAAGCCAGTTAAGAGGTAACTGAAATTGGATTAGAATGCTATCAAGTAGAATTGGACTGGATTAGAGATAATCTGGGATAGAAATGAATTATTGGGTAAGATTTTGAATTGAGAGTGGAATTGCAGTCTGATTGGAATTTGGCTTGGCTAAGCGAATGGTTGTGTGGGAGATAAAAGTGATTGGAGATTGATTGGGAATATATTGGTATATGCTAAATTGATAGCAGAGTTCAACGACCGGCAAAAAGGTACACATCTATATTCATATGAGTTTGATGAGATTTATGAGCCTATTTGGCAAGCCGCTTGGCTGTTTGATTTTCTTTTGGATTGGAGAGGCCTGTGTGGCGGTTTGGGGATTTTCCCGATGCTCCCGGTACAAAGGAGGTGCTGGCAAAAATTTTCAAAAATTTCAGGTGTTAGAAAATTTTCAGAATTTTTGGAAATTTTCGTTTATAGAAATAAATTAATAAATTAATTAAAATAAATTGGTTTAGTGAAACTGTAGTAAACAAATAAATTTAACCTAGTTATAGGGTTCATACTTCTACCTTAGCAATTTCGAGGACGAAATTATTTTTAGGGGGGAAGAATGTAACGACCCGTATTTTCACGCATAATAAATAATTTATTTAATTATTTAAATATGTTTTAGAAATTTAAAATGGTCGTTTAATTCAATTATATTGAATACTTAATTGAAATTAATAATTAAATAATATATTTAATTTCTGAATTTATCAGAAATAGTGAATCGACAATATAATGTGAACTGGACAATTCAAAATATGTAATTTAGTTTATATTGAATTTTATTGACAAATATATTTAAATAACGACAGTTTGAATGTATAAATTTTATTATAATTAAAACGAGCACGTAATGGCGCGGCAGTTCGCAGTTTGGCGATTTGAACTTCAACTGAATATACAGGGTCCGTTTTAAGTCGGATTTCTGTGAAACAAGAAACGCGTGGAGCTGGTGGAGTATATTTTTCTAGTGGAAGAGAAAAATCTGGATTTCGTCATATAGATTTTGAGTTACGTCCAAATTAAATTTTGGAAAAGTCGCTATGAATTTCCTTTATAATTTGCGACGCTTTATATACGTTATAAATCGATTTTTCGATACAAACTGAATATCGATCAAATCGGAATTCTGAAAATCAAGTCATAAATTCTGGCAGGATATTCTGGAGCCGTACGACATCATCTGCGGATATATACGAGAATATTAATTTATTAATATTAAATTTAATAATATTTAAATATATTTATATATTTAAAAGGTCAGTTCAGCGCTTGAAAAATAGCCAGTTTTTCATACGACCTCCGTTTTCGATGAAACTAATTTTGTTGGATCCGTAATGTCAAATTATTGTTAGATTCCAAGTTTCGGGATTTTTAGAGTCAGTATGTGGCCGTACGGATTTTTAGAGTGAGAAACAGTCAGTATTTCGACGGTTAAAAATACGCTGTGTGAGCATACGGAGTCGGAATTCGACGAAACCAGTTTCGTTGGGACCGTAATGTCGAGCTCTAACTAAATGTCCAGTTTGGTGATTTTTGGGAATCATATTTGGTCACAGGAATTTTTAAGGACAAGAACAGATAGCGTTTGCTTATAATTAAATATAAAAATCGAATATTAAATTATTAAAAATATACTATATAATAACATTTCACCCTAAACCCTAATTAGATATCTCCCTTGGTCAAAAATATGCGCCGTCTCCTCAGAAAGAAAATAAACAGTGAATCCTTTAGTTTGAAAAATCAAAACAATTCAAAATAAAATCTATAATTCTTGTATCTCATATATTTGAAATCCCCAATGCAAGCTCTTCGATCTGAGGTGAGTCTCGAGGGGTTCGGTGATGTTCCCGTTCGCTGGTTTTTCTTCACAGCGTTCTAGGGTTCGGTCTTGAGCAACGATTGGGGGGTTTTTAATTGATTCGAGTTCGCCGTGGTGTTTGTGGAATTGAGTCGAAGCTGTTGGGAGAATTCGGAGTGAGTTCATCAGAGTTTTGTTCGGTGGAAATTGCTGTGTGGCCGAGGTCGACGGAAGTGGTTTCCGTGATCGAATGAGGTGCTAGGGGTATAGGGAGATGGAGCTCGGGATGCTGAGTATTCTGAGGGAGGTGGCGATCAGAAAAGATGGACGGAGAGATGGTGAGGGCTGGTCAAAATGTGCGGTCAACGTTTGAAATGGGAGGAGCGGATATCTGGACTACCGATTTGGGAAGAAGACTTGAGAGGCCGTGGGTTTTGATGGGGGTATGGGCCGAGATTTGAAGAGTTAAGCCCACTAAGCCTTTTGTTTAAGTTTTATTTTTACTTAAAATAGTGTGTGGGCTTAAATGATGATAACGTACTCATACGATATCAAAATTCAACAAACCAAGATCCGTTGGGACCGTATGGACGAGAGCTACCCAATGAAGCTGACCGCGAGTGAATTGGAGCTAGTTTGGATTTACGGTGAAAATAAACGCATGAATCAAATCAGAGACCGATAATCGTTGTTCAACGATAAACTGACCAATGTGAGTAAATCTCACTAACTCCGAACACTTTATATTTTTATAAAGTATTTTTAGAATTGATAAATATTGGTTGAATCGCTGTATGTTGACTATTTGCTTGAACTGCTAGTCAGTTGATTGAAACATCGATAACGATATATATAAATTGTATCGAATTATTGATTCTGATTATCAGAATATTTTACCTTCATGCTATATATGTTGACTGACATCTGTGGATGCAGGGAAACAGGTCGGAGGGACCCAACTGGGTTCCTCAACATTTATTTTACAATTTTCAAATATTCAGATATGTGATGTGTTATATTATCTGCTATTGCTTCTGTCTGTTTGGATGATGATCGACCCTTTAATTTGGTATTTTCATACCATAAACGACATTGGAAAGTGAGAAAAGAATTTTCCAAATTATTTGAAACAAATTATTTGTATATAAAATCAATATATTTTATATAAAGGAAAAGGGATTCATAAAAAGAAAATAGTATAGAATCAAAGTATTTGATGTATAAAGGGAAATATTTATGGAAACCAATATAAAGAAAAATATTTGTAAAACTAATATAGGGGAAAATATTTGTAAAACAAAAGCAAAGAGAATTATTGGTAAAAACCAAGCATAGGGAGATATTTGCAAATCATGTGCAAATAGAATAAATAGGAAAAAGAAAAATATTTGCAAACCATTTACAAATGGAAATAGAAAGGAATATTTGTAAAACATTTACGAATGGATTAAAAGGAATATTTATCGAGGAAATAAACTGAGTTATAAAAAGGAATTATTTATTTAGAAAATAAATAGAATAATGAAATACTTGAAAATGGATATAAGTGTAATAAAGGAAAATTTTACACTAGGAAGAGTTTCGACCCGTGCCTCGCACACGGGTAAACAGAATATGAATTCTACGTGAATTTTTAAGAGAAATCTGTTTTAACAGATAAGGTGAGAGGATTAATTTATAAATAAAGTTTTATAAATTAATTGAATTATTTAGCATTGGATAAATAGAGTATATAAGCCAAGACTTATATAGAGAAGTAAGAATCGATTTCCACATCGATGTTTGAACTGAATAAGGACGGAAGAGCATTTATCGAATAAGTGTTATTCGAAGTAAAGTTATCGAATATTAGTTTATTCGAAAGGAAGTTTATCAAATATTAGTTATTCGAAATGGGCTAATCCAATAGAGTTAATCCAATAGAGTTGATCCAATAAAATAAATTGATAGAGATTCTCAGTTAGAGTCAAACCGTTAGAGTCAAACCGGTAGAGTTAAATCGTTAGAGTAAACAGTTAGAGTTAGTTAGTCAGAGTTAACTAGTAGGGTTAACCAGTTAGAGTTAACTAGTTAGAGTTAAACCATTTAGGTTAAACAGCTAGAGTTAATCAGTTAGACTTGACCAAAGGAGTTTATCGAATATGAGTTACTCGAATAGGGTAATCAGATAGGAGTTATTCGGGAAAGAATTATCGAATGTTGGTATTCGAGTTAAGTTAAATCGAATAGAGTAAATCGAATATAGGATATTCGAATAGTGTTAATCTAAATGAGTTGCTATTTAGCACGACTGCTAGCGTAATTCGCAGGGCTGCAGATAGCCTAAGGTGGTCGGATGTTTCCTGAGGGAATCAGGCGTAACCATTGTGATCGCTGCGATCTAGAGTCGAGCAAATGGTGTCAAGTCAAACATTAGTTAATTGATAGAAGTAATTTAGTCGAGCTAGTTAAGTTAAGTTAGTCAAATTGAACTTATAAAGTAAGTTGGTCAAAATGAGTTAATCAACCTGAGTTATCCGAATAAGAGTTAATCCAGTAAGAGTTAATAGAATAAAGGTTATAGATTAGAGTTAACCAAATAGGTGTCGATAATTAGTAGTTCGTTATATATTCGAGTTAGAAAGTAAAAGTCAAATTGAAGTTATTATATTCGGATGTAGGGAATTATAGCACCATCGTTATAATCAAGTGTTCCCGTACAAGAAGTGGATTTGTATATAAAATCCGAGAGTTGTGTAAAGAGGTGTTAAAGTTTAAAAGGTGAACTTAACTTATTTTCGAGGTTAGAAAGGTTGTTCAGTTAAGGTCTGAGAGGTAATTATACCCCAACTTGATTGGCTTCGTTTTTAACTAAGGAATGGTTAAGGTTCGATAGTGAAAGGTGTTTAAGTGGAAACCAAATAAAGGAGATTTGGTGTCGTGATGTTTGTTAAACATCCGTTTAATCCAGTGAAGGAGATTTGGAAATGTTTTCCAAAGAAGATCAGAAATGTTTTCTGAATATAGAGTACAAGAAATGGAAATGTTTTCCATTTGATAACATATATTTTCCAAATTTAGAAATTAAGAAACGTTGAATATAGGGAAACAGGAAATAAATAAATTAATAAACTGAAAGGATAAACGTTGAATGATGATTGTTCGATAGAATTTCCTGCGGGAAATAATATCGTTGTTTGCACACCGACATGTTTTCATTTGATAGTTAAATCACCAATTATCAAAGTTGGGACCATTTTAACGTTGTTAATATGGAGAGACCGGTTGGATTATTATCCAGAGAACCACTCTGTATTGGCATAAGCGTTGCGAATCAAGTATGCCAGATATATTGAAGACGGGGTTATGCAAGGGCTATCCTGTTTACAGAATAGTGCCTTCGGTTTGTCCAGTCCCAGGACAAACGTGAATGGACGAATGTCTGATAGAGTATATTCAAAAGATCGCGTAAGTTGATCTCTTCAAACGTACTTACGTTTGGTGGCGGAGGAATTTGTTTCTCTTAGCTGTATACCCGTGGTATTTTTGGGGAAATCAATTTGTTATTTGGCGGGTATGACGATGTGGCATTCAAAGTAATGGAGGTGTGATCTGTCAAAATATACGTTATGACCTCAAGCCTCATCAACCAGGAAAGGACAAAAATCGGGCAGGCAGCATGGCTATGTGGGTCGCACCCATTAGGATGTATGATCACCTATCTAGAGAAATTCCTTTTGTTCTTAAATCTATCGATGCTGTCCCTTATCGGGAGACGGTTGCTGATCCCAACCGTTGGTGATATACATTCAATACACTCAAGCGAAATGAGTGGTCGGTCATGTGTGGGCCGGGTTGCAAGATGTTCTTGTTGAACCCAGTGTATTCGCCTCTAGAGATACACGTTTGGAAGGTGGTCCCAGACCGTGTCAAGTTGGAATCCAATCTCCAATAAGCGCCCGTGGTTTTTGATTATATACTATATATGTGGAGCGTGAGATGCAAGCGTTCTACTAGATTGTTAATTACTTGTGATTAGACATTATTATAATATCAGATAAGATATGATTTCCAAATGATTTGGGTTATCGTAAGGTAAAAACCGTCCGTATTTATGTGTGGATTGGTCTTACGATTATCTTTTCTTTTGAAAAGGATTTTGAAAAGTTAAACAAAAGATTTGAGTTTACTCACACCAGTCCCATGACTGACCCAGAGTTTATTTTGTTTTGTTTTCCCTAAACTCTTGGGTGCTCAAATTTGTACGGGTAGTCAAGTAGTCAGGATTTACAGGTATGCTTGAAGAGCTTGAAGCATGAGGCTTCAAGATTTTTTTTTAGCTATTGATTATTCCGCTGTGATGAAAGTGTTGTACTCTGATAATGGTATGATATACATATACTGCTTTGATTTCAAGATATGTTGTCTATTATATTTTATTCGTTCCGCTGTGAGATTCGTGTTACTCTGATGTTGTTGTGTCCTTCTTCTTCTTCTTCTGTTCTAATTTTCTATCTTGTCTATCCTCACCCTCTAATTTCTTTCTTGGACTATCCGGTAATTTCGACTTTTGATTGTTCGATATGTGTTGTATATCGGATAACCAAGGTCGCTTTTTTCCCTGGTCGTTACATAAGATGAGATGGGTGGAACCTGTTAGTCCTATAGATCTATGAGAGAGCTTCATTTTGACTAGTTATGGTTCTAGTAACTCTAAATGGATAAAATTTATGGTTAAGGGAACAACCCACTTTTGTTGGGTGCAACATTGAAGTCTTGAGGTGGGACATCTATTTGAAAATTCAAGATCCCATTGTATGACTTTTGAAAACTCGTTTATTTGGATGAAATAAAAATATAACATGGTGCATATTATTCTAAAATATAGTAAATCGGATTCCGACCAAAGCCAACCATGCTTCGACCAACAAAACACCATGTGAAAACTTGAGCACAAAAAGCTTTCAATGTTCCCAAAAGTCATTAAGATTGAATTTCTTGGTTACTGAACTAAGATGAGATGGGTGGAACCTGTTAGTCCTATAGATCTATGAGAGAGCTTCGTTTTGACTGGTTATGCTTTTGGTAGCTCTAAATGGATAAAAAAAATTATGGTTGACAGAACAACCCACGTCTGTTGGGTGCAACATCAAAGTCTTGAGGTTCAACATCTGTTTGAAATTCCAAGATTGCACTGTACGACTTTTGAAAACTCATTTATGGGGATGAAACAGAAATATACCTTGGTGCATCATAATCCAAAAAATAGTAAATTGAATTCCAACCATGGTCAACCCTCATCTGACCAACAAAACGACATGTGAAAAATCGAGTTAAAAAACTTTCGATATCCACAAAGTTATTAAGACTGAATTTCTCGGTTACTGAACTAAGATGAGATGGGTGGAACCTGTTAGTCCTATAGATCTATGAGAGAGTTTCATTTTGAATGGTAATGGTTCGAGTAACTCTAAATGGATAAAAAAATTAAGGTTGACAGAACAGCCCACGTCTGTTGGGTGCAACATCGAAGTCTTGAGGTGCAACATCTATTTGAAAATCCAAGATTGCATTGTATGACTTTTGAAAACTCGTTTATGGGGGTAAAATAGAAATATAACATAGTGAATCAGATTCCAAAATAATAAATCGAATTCCGACCACGGTCAACCCCCCTTGGACCAACAAATCGACATGTGAAAAATTGAGCTAAAAAGGCTTTCGATGCTCCTAGAAGTCATTAAGATTGAATTTCCTGGTTATTGAACTAAGATGAGATGGGTGAACCTGCTAATCATTTAGTTCTATGAGAGAGCTTTGTTTTGACTGGTTATGGTTCTAGTAACTCAAAATGTGTACAGTGTTATGGTTAACGGAACAACCCACGTCTGTTGGGTGCAACATCAAACTCTTGAGGTGCAACATCTAATTGAAAAACAAAGATTGCACTGTATGACTTTTGAAAGTCTATTTATGGGTATGAAATAGAAATATACCTTGGTGCATCATATTCCAAAAAAGAGTAAATCGAATTCCGACCACGGTCAACCCCCTTTAACCAACAAAACGGCATGAGAAAAATTAGGCTAAAAAAGTTTTCGATGTTCCCAAGAGTCGTTAAGATTGAATTTCTACGTTACTGAACTAAGATGAGATGAGTGGAACCTGTTAGTCCTATAGATCTTTGAGATAACTTTGTTTTGACTAGTTATTGTTCTTGTAACTCTAAATGGATAAAAATTTATGGTTAGTGGAACAACCCACGTCTGTTGGGTGCAACATCGAAGCCTTGAGGTGCAACATCTATTTGAAAATCCAAGATTGCACTATATGACTTTTGAAAACTTGTTTATGGGGATGAAATAGAAATATAACATGGTGCATCATATTCCAAAATATAGTAAATCAAATTTCAACCATGGTCAACCCCTCTTTGACCAACAAAATGGCATGTGAAAAATTAAGCTAAAAAGCTTTCAATGTTCCCAAAATTCATTAAGATTGAATTTCTTGGACCTGTTAGACCTATATATCTATGAGAGGTTTATTTTGACTGGTTATGGTCCTAGTAATTTAAATGGGTACAATGTTGTGGTTGATGGAACAACCCACGTCTGCTGGGTGCAACATTAAAGTGTTGAGGTGCAACATCTGTTTGAAAACCCAAAATTGCACTATAACTTTTGAAAACTCATTTATGGGGATGAAATACAAATATAACATGGTGAATCATATTCCAAAAAATAGTAAATCGAATTGCGACCACGGTCAAACCACCTTTGGCTAACAAAATGACATGTGAAAAATTGAGCTAAAAACGTTTTTGATGTTCCCAAAAGTAATTAAGATTGAATTTCTTGGTTAATGAACCAAGATGAGATGGGTGGAACCTGTTAGTCCAATAGATATATGAGAGAGCTTCGTTTTGACTGGTTGTGGTTCTAGTAACTCTAAGTGGATAAAAACTTATGGTTGACGGAACAACACCCGTCTATTGGGTGCAACATCGAAGTCTTGAGGTGCAACATCTATTTGAAAAATACAAGATTGCACTGTATGACTTTTGAAAACTCATTCATCCTCATAAACGAGTTTTCAAAAGTCATACAATGCAATCTTGTATTTTCAAACAGATGCCGCACCTCAGACTTCGATGTTGCACCCAACAGACCTGGGTTGTTCCATCAACCATAAATTTTCATCCATTTAGAGTTACTAGAACCATAACCAGTCAAAACAAAGCTCTCTCACGGATCTATTGGTCTAACGGGTTCCACCCATCTCATCTTAGTTCAGTAACCAAGAAATTCAATCTTAATGTCTTTTGGGAAAATCAAAAGCTTTTTTAGCTCCATTTTTCACATGCCGTTTCATTGGTCATAGGGGGGTTGACTATGGTCGGAATTCGATTTACTATTTTTTGGAATATGATTCACCATGTTATATTTCATTTTCATCCCCATAATCGAGTTTTCAGAAGTCATACAGTGCAATCTTGGATTTTCAAACAGATGTTGCACCTCAAGACTTCGAAGTTGCACCCAACAGACGTGGGTTATTCCGTCAACCATAATTTTTGTCCTTTATGAGTTACTAGAACCATAACCAGTCAAAGGTCTCTAATAGATCTATCGGACTAACAGGTTCTATCCATCTCATCTTAGTTTAGTAACCAAAAAATTCAATCTTAATGGCTTTTGGGAACATCGAAAGCTTTTTTATCTCAATTTATCAAATGCCGTTTTGTTGGTCAAAGGGGGGTTGTCCATGGTCGAAATTCAATTTACTATTTTTTGGAATATGATTCACAATGTTATATTTCTATTTCAGCCCCATAAACGAATTTTCAAAAGTCATACAGTGCAATCTTAGATTTTCAAATAGATGTTGCACCTCAAGACTTTGATGTTGCACCCAACAGACATGGGTTGTTCCATCAACCATAAATTTTTATCCATTTAGAGTTACTAGAACCATATCAAGTCAAAACGAAGCTCTCTCATAGATCTATAGGACTAACAAGTTCCACCAATCTCATCTTAGTTCAGTAACCAAGAAATACAATCTTAATGACTTTTGGGAACATCGAAAGCTTTTTTAGCTCAACTTTTCACATGTCACTTTTTCGTTAAAGAGGGGCTGACCGTGGTCGGAGTTTGATTTACTATTTTTTGGAATATGATTCACCATGTTATATTTCAATTTCATCCCCACAAACGAGTTTTCAAAATCAATGCACTGCAATCTTGGATTTTCAAACAGATGAGGAACCACAAGACTTCGATGTTGCACCCAACATATGTGGGTTGTTCCGTCAACCATAACTTTTTATCAATTTTGAGTTACAAGAAAAATAACCAGTCAAAATGAAGCTATCTAATAGGTCTATAGGACTAATAGGTTCCACCTTTCTCATCTTAGTTCAATAACCAAGAAATTCAATCATAATGACTTTGGGAACGTCGAAAGCTTTTTTAGCTCAATTTTTCAAATTTTATTGGTCAATGGAGGGTTGACCATGGTCGGAATTCGATTTACTATTTTTTCGAATATGATTCACCATGTTGTATTTCTATTTCATCCCCATAAACGAATTTTCAAAAGTTATACAGTGCAATCTTGGATTTTCAAACAGATGTTACACCTCCAGACTTCGAAGTTGCACCTAACAAACGTGGGTTGTTCCGTCAACCTTAAATTTTTATCCATATAGAATAACTAGAACCATAACCAGTCAAAACGAAGCTCTCTCATAGATCTATAGGACTTACAAGTTCCACATATCACATCTTAGTTTGGTAACAAGAAATTCAATCTTAATGACCTTTGGGAACATTGAAAGCTTTTTTTGCTCAATTTTTCACATGCCAATTTGTTGGCCAAAGGGGGGTTTACCGTGGTCAGAATTTGATTTACTATTTTTTGGAATATGATAAACCATGTTATATTTTTATTTCATCCCCATAAACGAGTTTTCAAAATTCATGCAGAGCAATCTTGGATTTTCTAACAAATGTTGCACCTGAAGACTTCGATATTGCACCCAACAGACGTTGGTCGTTCCATCAACCATAACTTTGTATCCATTTTGAGTTACTAGAACCATAATCAGTCTAAACGAAGATCTCCCATAGATCTATAGGACTAAAAGGTTCCAACTATATCGTCTTAGTTCAGTACCCAAAAAATTCAATCTTAACGACTTTTGGGAACAACGAAAGCGATTTTAACTCAATTTTTCGCATGTCGTTTTGCTGGTTAAAGGGGGTTTGCACGTCGTCGGAATTCGATTTACTATTTTTCGTAATATGATTCCCCATGTCATATTTCTATTTCATTCCCCATAAACAAGTTTTCAAAAGCCATATATTGCAATCTTGGATTTTCAAACAGATGTTGCACCTGAAGACTTTGATGTTGCACCCAACAGACATGGGTTGTTCCATCATCCATAACTTTGTATCCATTTTGAGTTACTAGAACCATAACCAATCAAAACGTAGCTCTCTCATAGGTCTGCAGGACTAACAGGTTCCACCTGTATCATCTTAGTACAGTAACCAAGAAATTCAATCAAAATAACTTTTGGGTACATCGAAAGCTTATTTAGCTCAATTTTTCACATGCCTTTTTGTTGGTTATACGGGGGCTGGCCGTGGTTGGAATTCAATTTACTACTTTTTTTGAATCTGATTCACCAAGTTATATTTCTATTCCATCCCCACAAACGAATTTTCAAAACTCATACAGTGCAATCCTGGATTTTTAAACATATGTTTCACCTCAAGACTTCGATGTTGCACCTAACAGACGTGGGTTGTTCTGTCAACCATAACTTTGTATCCATTTAGAGTTACTAGAACCATAACCAGTCATCATGAAGCTCTCTCATAAACCTATAGGTCTATTTTTTGGTCAAATGGGGTTGACTGTGTTCGGAATTCGATTTTCTATTTTTTGGAATATGATTCACCATGTTATATTTCTATTTCATCCTTATAAACGAGTTTTCAAAAGTCATTCAGTGCAAACTTGGATTTTCAAACAGATATTGCACCTTAAGACTTCGATGTTGCACCCAACAGACGTGGGATGTTTTGTCAACCATAAATTTTTATTTATTTAGAGTTACTAGAACCATAACCAGTCAAAACGAAGCTCTCTCACAGATCTATAGGTCTAACAGGTTCCACCCATCTCATCTTCGTTCAGTAACCAAGAAATTCAATCTTAATGTCTAATGGAACATCAAATGCTTTTTTAGCTCAAATTTTCAATGCCGTTTCGTTAGTTAAAGGTGGGTAGACCGTGGTCGGAATTTGATTTACTATTTTTTGGTATATGATTCACCGTGTTATATTTCTATTTCATCCCCATAAACGAGTTTTCAAAAGTCATACAGTGCAATCTTGGATTTACAAACAGATGTTGCACTTCAAGACTTCGATGTTGCACACAAAAGACGTGGGTTGTTCCGTCAACCATACTTTTTTACCCTTTTGGAGTTACTAGTACCCTAACTAATCAAAACTAAGCTCTCTCATTGATCTATAGGGCTAACTGGTTCTACCCACCTCATCTTAGTTCAGTTCCAAGAAATTCAATCTTAATGACTTTTGGGAACATCGAAAGCTTCTATAGCTCAATTCTTCACATGTCGTTTTGTTGGTCAAAGGGGGCTTACTATGGTCGGAATTCAATTTCTACTTTTTGGAATATGATTCTCCATGTTATATTTCTATTTCATCCCCATAAATGAGTTTTCAAAAGTCATGCATTTCAATCTTGGATTTTCCAACAGATGTTGCACCTCAAAACTTCGATGTTGCGCCCAACAGACGTGGGTTGTTTTGTCAACCATAAATTTTTATCCATTTAGAGTTACTAGAACCATAACCAATCAAAACAAAGCCTTCTCATAGATCTATATGACTTATAGATTACAACCATCTAATCTTAGTTCATTAACCAAGAAATTCAATCTTAATGACTTTTTGGAAAATCAAAAGCTTTTTAGCTCAATTTTTCACATGCCGTTTTGTTGGTCAATGGGGGGGTTAATCATGGTCGGAATTCGGCTTAATATTTTTTTGAATATGATTCACCATGTTATTTTTTTATTTCATCCCCATAAACGTGTTTTCAAAAGTCAAACAATGCAATCTTGGATTTTCAAACAGATGTTGCACCTTAAGACTTCGATGTTGCACCCAACAGATGTGGGTTGTTCCGTCTTCCATAACTTTATATCCATTTTGTGTCACTAGAACCATAACCATTCAAAATGTAGCTCACTCATAGATCTATAGGACTAACAGGTTCCACCTATATCATCTTAATTCAGTAATAAAGAAATTCAATCTTAATGTCTTTTGGGAACATCAAAAGCTTTTTTATCTCAATTTTTCACATGCCGTTTTGTTGGTTAAAGGAGGGTTGACCGTAGTCGAAATTCGATTCACTATTTTTTTGGAATATGATTTGCCAATTTATGTTTCTATTTCATACAGTGCAATCTTGGATTTTTAAACAAATGTCGCACCTCAAGAATTCGATGTTACACCCAACAGACATGGGTTGTTCCGTCAACCATAAATTTTTATCCGTTTAGAGTTACTGGAACCATAACTAGTCAAAACGAAGCTCTCTCATAGATCTATAGAACTTACAGGTTGTTACCAAGAAATTTAATATTAATGACTTTTGGGAACATCGAAAGCTTTTTTAGCTCAATTTTTCACATGTAGTTTTGTTGGTTAAAGGGGGTTGACAGTGGTCGGAATTCGATTTACTATTTTTTGGAATATGATTCACCATGTTATATTTCTATTTCTTCCTCATAAACGAGTTTTCAAAAGTCGTACAATGCAATCTTGGATTTTTCAAATAGACGTTGCACCTCAAGAGTTCGATGTTGCACCCAACAGACATGGGATGTTCCATCAACCATTTTTTTTTATCCATTTAGAGTTACTAGAACCATAACCTCTCTCATAGATCTATATGTCTAGTAGGTTCTACCCATCTCATCTTAGTTCAGTAACCAAAAAAATCAATCTTAATGTCTTTTGGGAACATAAAAAGCTTTTTTAGCTCAATTTTTCGCATGTCGTTTCGTTGGTAAAAGGTGGGTTGACCGTGGTCAGAATTCGATTTACTATTTTTCGGAATATAATTCACTATGTTATATTTCTATTTCATCCCCATAAACAAGTTTGCAAAAGTCATACAGTGCAATCTTGGATTTTCAAACAGACGCAGGTTGTTCCATCAACAATAATTTTTTGTCCATTCGGAATTACTAGAACTATAACCAGTCAAAACGAAACTCTCTCATAGATCTATAAGACTAACAGGTTCCACCTATCTCATCTTAGTTCAGTAAACAATAAATTCAGTCTAAATGACTTTTGGGAACATTGAATGCTTTTTTATCTCAATTTTTCAAGTGTCGTTCTGTTGGTTAAAAGGGGGGTTGACCGTGGACGAAATTCGATTTACTATTTTTTGGAGCATGATTCACAATGTTATATTTCTTTTTTTGCCCCACAAATGAGTTTTCAAAATTCAAAAAATGCAATCTTGGATTTTCAAACAGATATTGCACCACAAGACTTCGATATTGCATCCAACTGATGTGGGTTGTTCCGTTAACCATAATTTTTTTTCTCTATTTAGAGTTACTGGAACCATAACTAGTCAAAACGAAGCTCTCTCATAGATCTATAGGACTAAAAGGTTCCACCCATATCACCTTAGTTCAGTAACCAAGAAACTCAATCTTGATGACTTTTGGGATCATCGAAAGCATTTTTAGCTCAATTTTTCACATGTCGTTTTGTTGGTCAAAGGTGGGTTAACCATGGTCAATATTCGATTTATTATTTTATAGAATATGATTCACCATGTTATATCTCTATTTCATCCCTATAAATGAGTTTTCAAAAGTCATGCACTGCAATCTTGGATTTTCAAACAGATGTTGAACCTCAATACTTCGATGTTGCACCCAACAAACGTGGTGTGTTCCGTCAACCATAACTTTTTATCCATTTTGAGTTACTAGAACCATAACCAGTCAAAACGAAGCTCTTACAAAGATCTATAGGACTAACAGGTTCCACCTATCTCGTCTTAGTTCAATAACTAGGGAATTCAATCTTAGTGACTTTTGGGAACATGAAAGCTTTTTTAGCTCAATTTTTCAAATGTTGTATTTTTGGTCAATGGGGATTGACCGTGGTCGGAATTCGATTTACTATTTTTTGTAATATTATTCACCATGTTATATTTCTATTTCATCCCCATAAACGAGTTTTCAAAAGTCATCCAGTGCAATCTTGGATTTTCAAACAGATGTTCCACCTTAAGACTTAGATGTTGCACCCAACAGACGTGGGTTGTTCCATCAACCTTAAATTTTTATCCATTTAGCTAGAACCACAACCAGTCAAAACGAAGCTCTCTCATAGATCTATAGGACAAACAGGTTCCACCAATCTCATCTTAGTTCAATAACCAAGAAATATAATCTTAATGACTTTTGGGAACATCAGAAGCTTTTTTAGCTTAATTTTTCAAATGCCGTTTTTTTGTCAATGGGGGGTTTACCATGGCCGGAATTTAATTTACTATTTTTTGTAATATGATTCAGCATGTTAAATTTCTATTTCATCCCCACAAATGAGTTTTCGAAAGTCATACATTGCAATCTTCGATTTTCAAACTCATGTTGCACCTCAAGACTTCGATGTTGCATCCAACATACGTGGGTTGTTCCGTCAACCATAAATTTTTATCCATTTAGAGTTACTAGAACCATAACCAGTCAAAACGAATCTCTCTCATAGATATATAGGACTAACAGGTTCCACCCATCTCATCTTAGTTTAGTAACCATGAAATTCAATCTTAATAACTTTTGGGAACACAAAAAAAATTTTAGCTCAATTTTTCACATGCTGTTTTGTTGGTTAAAGAGGGGTTGACTGTGGTCGGAATTCGATTTACTATTTTCTGGAATATGATACACCTTGTTAAATTTCTATTTCATCCTCGTAAATGAGTTTTCAAAATTTAAACATTGCAATCTTGGATTTTTAAACAGATGTTGCACCTCAAGACTTTGATATTGCACCCAACAGACGTGGTTTTTTCCGTCAACCATATTTTTTTCCATTTAGAGTTACTAGAACCATAACCAGTCAAAATGAAGCTCTCTCATAGATCTATAGGACGAACAGGTTCCACCCATATCATCTTAGTTCAGTAACCAAGAAATTCAATATTAATGACTTTTGGGAACATCAAAAACTTTTCTACCTCAATTTTTCACATGCCGTTTTGTTGGTTAAAGGGGGGTTGACCCTGATCGGAATTCGACTTACTATTTTTTGGAATATGATTCACCATATTATATTTCTATTTCATCCCCATAAAAGAGTTTTCAAAAGTCATACAATGCAATCATGGATTTTCAAACAGATGTTGCACCTCAAGACTTCGATGTTGCACCCAACAGACGTGGGTTGTTCCGTCAACTATTAATTTTTATCCACTCAGAGTTACTAGAAACATAACCAGTTAAAATGAAGCTCTCTAATAGATCTATAGGACTAATAGGTTCCACCCATCTCGTCTTAATTCAGTAACCAAGAAATTCAATGTTAATGACTTTTGGAAACATCGAAAGCATTTTTTAGCTCAATTTTTCACGTACCGTCTTGTTGGTTAAGGGGGGTTGACTATGGTCGGAATTCAATTTACTATTTTTTGGAATATGATTCACCTTGTATATCTCTATTTCATCCCCATAAATGAGTTTTCAAAAGTCCTACAGTGCAATGTTGGATTTTCAAATTGATGTTGCACTTCAGGACTTCGATGTTACACCTAACAGACGTGGGTTCATCAACCATAAATTTTTATCCATTTGGAGTTACAAGAACCATAACTAGTCAAATTGAAGCTCTCTCATAGATCTAATGGACTAATAGGTTCCACCCATCTCATATTAGTCCAGTAACCAAGAAATTGAATCTTAATGACTTTAAGGAACTTCAAAAGCCTTTTTAGCTCAAATTTTCACATGCCGTTTTGTTGTTCAAAGAGGGTTGGCCGTGGTCGGAATTCAATTTACTATTTTTTGAAATATTATTCTGTTGGATCTAGATTAACTCTGGGGAGAGGGGTGAATAAGGGTTATTGAATTTTATAGAGATAGTAAAAATAATCACAACACAGATAATAGCAGAGTATGTAAATGCGAAATATAAATGATGCTGATTTTACCCAGCTTCGGCAAACCCTGCCTATTGCTGCATTCACTAAGGTTTCTACTAGATAATAGAACAGATCCTGCTTACAAAACCTGTAAACTCGTGAACACCTCGCTCCTATTGTAATCCTACGCTAAAAACCCTAGACTGATCTATATCCCTTAGATCAAATTTTCCTTTAGCTAGTAAACCCAAGTTTGTATAGACTCTAGTAAATTGCTTGTTAAAACCCTAACCATATCACCTAGTTTGAAAAACTAGAAAACAGACGAATGGTTACAAAGAAAAATAGAAAACACAATAAAAATAAACAAATAAAGAACCTATAAAACTAAACTACTTTAAAACCTCATTTTTCAATTATTATGCAAGCCGCCGGCCCATTTCTTTTGTATCTCCATTCAGTCAGCCCAATAACTCTTTCCCTCTGGGAAATGAAAATGGAAGATTGTCAAATCGGGATTAGGGTTTTTCTTTGATTCCCAAACCACAATCGCGAGCATCTGATATTATGAAAAAAATGTTCTATGAAGCTCAAATAAAGGAAGCTTGTCTTGTCGGTCTGATTTGGGTGCTTGTGATCAAAAACTATTGTGAGAACTCTAATTCAATTATTCGATTTGCTCTTAAATTTTTGTTCTTGGTTTTCGATGCTTGTATTGCCGATGATGAACTGGTATTTAAAGGACTATTGAAAACCCTTTTACGCTCTGATTTTGCTAATGACTTGCTCTTGATTCCTTGCTTGATTTTGTTGTTTCCGTGAATTTTGAGATGAAAAACAGGAAACAAATAAATTAAAATTGTGGCCCCTTGAAATAAAAATCCCTTGCGTGATATTCCTGCTTGATTACGTGATTTGTTGTGATGAATCCACACTAGATTTCGGTCTTCGATGAATCTGGACATTGCTGAAATGAATTTATTCCCTGAACTGATTTTATAGATGAATACTTTCCTAAAACGTTTTCTTTTTAAAAAATCTCCTTGCATGATAGAATTCCTAAATATGATATGCCAAGAAACATTTGCTTGATTAAAAATCCATTTACTGTATGTATTTGAATGCACAAATCTGGAAATAAGATCTTGGCTCTTTTATTCATGATGCTTGAATTCTTGGTAAGAAGTTTCCTTGTAATCCAAAAGTTAATTTCTGGACATAAATGAAAAATATTCTTTCCTAAAGAATGTTCTTTATTGCCTTATTCAAATTCAATGATTGATTACATGCCATACATGTCATCACATGTAAAACTGGAAATAATGATCCTTGTTCAAAAGATTATTTGTCCATTTTGCTCTTTGTAGATTTCCCATTTGCTATTGCTGTTTGCATGTTATTTCAGTTTTGGTTCATTATCACTGACATATCAGTGCAAACCATTGTTGCTATGTGACACTGGCCTTGTGCGCTCAGATTTCTGGCTGCATGAAATTGAAACTGTCTCGACTGTTCTATTTGCCCTTTTTATGTATAACTTGTACATATGTTTGCCTTATCTTCTATGCAGTTTTGATTTATCTGCTTTGCAATTTCTTTCTTGTTTGTTCCATCCATTTGTATAGAACAGTGCACATCCTCTTGCACCTGATTCTGTTACCCAGAACTGACTTGATCCATGCTTGTATATGCTCCTATTTGCATATATGAATACCTACTCGGCCATGTAAAGTTGCCTTGACTATTTCCTGTAGCCAATATTATTTGTCCATGCACACCATTATCAAATGTTCATTGTTGCTGTGTAGATTTGAATTGTTCACATGACTTGGTTTCATGCTGTATCACCTTGTTTTTATGGCTGCACCATGTAGCCATTTGTGTTGATGCCTTGTGCTCGACCTCTGATCCATGCTTTGTGTACACTATAAACTGCTTTTGTAACAACCCGGAATTCTAGAACCAATTTAAAATTTATTTTTATTGATTTTAATAGAAATTAAATATTTTAATTGCTTTAATTTGAGAATAAACGACGAAAATATTATTTCAAACGAAGTTAGAACGTATAAATTTATTTTAATTACAAAACGAGCTTGAAATGGCGTGGTAGTTTGAAAATTCGATTTTGAATTGCAATTGAATGTACAAAATTCATTTCAAATCGGATTTTAGTAAAAGAAGAAACGCTAGAATCTGTTTAATAATATCTTTCTAAAGAGGATGAGAAATTCATATTTTACTTTATAAGTTGCAAGTTATGTCCAGTTTAAAATTCAAAATAGTCGCTTTGGAATTTATATATATTTTAATAATATACAAGCCCTTAAGAATAACCATTTTGCAAATGATCTTCGTTTTCGATGAAAACACTTTTGTTGGATCCGGAATGTCAAATTATTACAGGTTTAAAATTTCAAGTCATTTGGAATTAGTATGTGAGCGTAGTGAATTTAAACGCGTTTTTAATTTCCGTTTAAATTTAATAAGCTAATATAAAAAGGCCATTTTTCAAATGGTCTCTAAATTTGATGAAATTAATTTTATTAGGATTGTATCGTCAAAACATAGCAAGATTTCAAATTTCATAATTTTTGGAGCTAGTATGTGGCCCTGGTAAATTAAAATGTACGTTGGAATTCAATATTGACTGTTATATTAATTTATATTTTAATTTTGATAAAAACTAATCAAAACAGTCGAATTGGCATATGAAACATATCCTTTTGTGTCTAGAATTGGAATATTTAGTTAGGGATGACAGTCGTTGGGGTTCATTTGGCGTGCGGTCGTAAAAACCTCATTATGAAGCAATCTTTAAATTAAATAATAATATTTTAATTTCCTATTAAATAATTTTTCGCATGTCGTTTCGTTGGTCAAAGGTGGGTTGACCGTGGTCAGAATTCGATTTACTATTTTTCGGAATATAATTCACTATGTTATATTTCTATTTCATCCCCATAAACAAGTTTGCAAAAGTCATACAGTGCAATCTTGGATTTTCAAACAGACGCAGGTTGTTCCATCAACAATAATTTTTTGTCCATTCGGAATTACTAGAACTATAACCAGTCAAAACGAAACTCTCTCATAGATCTATAAGACTAACAGGTTCCACCTATCTCATCTTAGTTCAGTAAACAATAAATTCAGTCTAAATGACTTTTGGGAACATTGAATGCTTTTTTATCTCAATTTTTCAAGTGTCGTTCTGTTGGTTAAAAGGGGGGTTGACCGTGGACGAAATTCGATTTACTATTTTTTGGAGCATGATTCACAATGTTATATTTCTTTTTTTGCCCCACAAATGAGTTTTCAAAATTCAAAAAATGCAATCTTGGATTTTCAAACAGATATTGCACCACAAGACTTCGATATTGCATCCAACTGATGTGGGTTGTTCCGTTAACCATAATTTTTTTCTCTATTTAGAGTTACTGGAACCATAACTAGTCAAAACGAAGCTCTCTCATAGATCTATAGGACTAAAAGGTTCCACCCATATCACCTTAGTTCAGTAACCAAGAAACTCAATCTTGATGACTTTTGGGATCATTGAAAGCATTTTTAGCTCAATTTTTCACATGTCGTTTTGTTGGTCAAAGGTGGGTTAACCATGGTCAATATTCGATTTATTATTTTATAGAATATGATTCACCATGTTATATCTCTATTTCATCCCTATAAATGAGTTTTCAAAAGTCATGCACTGCAATCTTGGATTTTCAAACAGATGTTGAACCTCAATACTTCGATGTTGCACCCAACAAACGTGGTGTGTTCCGTCAACCATAACTTTTTATCCATTTTGAGTTACTAGAACCATAACCAGTCAAAACGAAGCTCTTAAAAAGATCTATAGGACTAACAGGTTCCACCTATCTCGTCTTAGTTCAATAACTAGGGAATTCAATCTTAGTGACTTTTGGGAACATGAAAGCTTTTTTAGCTCAATTTTTCAAATGTTGTATTTTTGGTCAATGGGGATTGACCGTGGTCGGAATTCGATTTACTATTTTTTGTAATATTATTCACCATGTTATATTTCTATTTCATCCCCATAAACGAGTTTTCAAAAGTCATCCAGTGCAATCTTGGATTTTCAAACAGATGTTCCACCTTAAGACTTAGATGTTGCACCCAACAGACGTGGGTTGTTCCATCAACCTTAAATTTTTATCCATTTAGCTAGAACCACAACCAGTCAAAACGAAGCTCTCTCATAGATCTATAGGACAAACAGGTTCCACCAATCTCATCTTAGTTCAATAACCAAGAAATATAATCTTAATGACTTTTGGGAACATCAGAAGCTTTTTTAGCTTAATTTTTCAAATGCCGTTTTTTGTCAATGGGGGGTTTACCATGGCCGGAATTTAATTTACTATTTTTTGTAATATGATTCAGCATGTTAAATTTCTATTTCATCCCCACAAATGAGTTTTCGAAAGTCATACATTGCAATCTTCGATTTTCAAACTCATGTTGCACCTCAAGACTTCGATGTTGCATCCAACATACGTGGGTTGTTCCGTCAACCATAAATTTTTATCCATTTAGAGTTACTAGAACCATAACCAGTCAAAACGAATCTCTCTCATAGATATATAGGACTAACAGGTTCCACCCATCTCATCTTAGTTTAGTAACCATGAAATTCAATCTTAATAACTTTTGGGAACACAAAAAAAATTTTAGCTCAATTTTTCACATGCTGTTTTGTTGGTTAAAGAGGGGTTGACTGTGGTCGGAATTCGATTTACTATTTTCTGGAATATGATACACCTTGTTAAATTTCTATTTCATCCTCGTAAATGAGTTTTCAAAATTCAAACATTGCAATCTTGGATTTTTAAACAGATGTTGCACCTCAAGACTTTGATATTGCACCGAACAGACGTGGTTTTTTCCGTCAACCATATTTTTTTCCATTTAGAGTTACTAGAACCATAACCAGTCAAAATGAAGCTCTCTCATAGATCTATAGGACGAACAGGTTCCACCCATATCATCTTAGTTCAGTAACCAAGAAATTCAATATTAATGACTTTTGGGAACATCAAAAACTTTTCTACCTCAATTTTTCACATGCCGTTTTGTTGGTTAAAGGGGGGTTGACCCTGATCGGAATTCGACTTACTATTTTTTGGAATATGATTCACCATATTATATTTCTATTTCATCCCCATAAAAGAGTTTTCAAAAGTCATACAATGCAATCATGGATTTTCAAACAGATGTTGCACCTCAAGACTTCGATGTTGCACCCAACAGACGTGGGTTGTTCCGTCAACTATTAATTTTTATCCACTCAGAGTTACTAGAAACATAACCAGTTAAAATGAAGCTCTCTAATAGATCTATAGGACTAATAGGTTCCACCCATCTCGTCTTAATTCAGTAACCAAGAAATTCAATGTTAATGACTTTTGGAAACATCGAAAGCATTTTTTAGCTCAATTTTTCACGTACCGTCTTGTTGGTTAAGGGGGGTTGACTATGGTCGGAATTCAATTTACTATTTTTTGGAATATGATTCACCTTGTATATCTCTATTTCATCCCCATAAATGAGTTTTCAAAAGTCCTACAGTACACCTAACAGACGTGGGTTCATCAACCATAAATTTTTATCCATTTGGAGTTACAAGAACCATAACTAGTCAAATTGAAGCTCTCTCATAGATCTAATGGACTAATAGGTTCCACCCATCTCATATTAGTCCAGTAACCAAGAAATTGAATCTTAATGACTTTAAGGAACTTCAAAAGCCTTTTTAGCTCAAATTTTCACATGCCGTTTTGTTGTTCAAAGAGGGTTGGCCGTGGTCGGAATTCAATTTACTATTTTTTGAAATATTATTCTGTTGGATCTAGATTAACTCTGGGGAGAGGAGTGAATAAGGGTTATTGAATTTTATAGAGATAGTAAAAATAATCACAACACAGATAATAGCAGAGTATGTAAATGCGAAATATAAATGATGCTGATTTTACCCAGCTTCGGCAAACCCTGCCTATTGCTGCATTCACTAAGGTTTCTACTAGATAATAGAACAGATCCTGCTTACAAAACCTGTAAACTCGTGAACACCTCGCTCCTATTGTAATCCTACGCTAAAAACCCTAGACTGATCTATATCCCTTAGATCAAATTTTCCTTTAGCTAGTAAACCCAAGTTTGTATAGACTCTAGTAAATTGCTTGTTAAAACCCTAACCATATCACCTAGTTTGAAAAACTAGAAAACAGACGAATGGTTACAAAGAAAAATAGAAAACACAATAAAAATAAACAAATAAAGAACCTATAAAACTAAACTACTTTAAAACCTCATTTTTCAATTATTATGCAAGCCGCCGGCCCATTTCTTTTGTATCTCCATTCAGTCAGCCCAATAACTCTTTCCCTCTGGGAAATGAAAATGGAAGATTGTCAAATCGGGATTAGGGTTTTTCTTTGATTCCCAAACCACAATCGCGAGCATCTGATATTATGAAAAAAATGTTCTATGAAGCTCAAATAAAGGAAGCTTGTCTTGTCGGTCTGATTTGGGTGCTTGTGATCAAAAACTATTGTGAGAACTCTAATTCAATTATTCGATTTTCTCTTAAATTTTTGTTCTTGGTTTTCGATGCTTGTATTGCCGATGATGAACTGGTATTTAAAGGACTATTGAAAACCCTTTTACGCTCTGATTTTGCTAATGACTTGCTCTTGATTCCTTGCTTGATTTTGTTGTTTCCGTGAATTTTGAGATGAAAAACAGGAAACAAATAAATTAAAATTGTGGCCCCTTGAAATAAAAATCCCTTGCGTGATATTCCTGCTTGATTACGTGATTTGTTGTGATGAATCCACACTAGATTTCGGTCTTCGATGAATCTGGACATTGCTGAAATGAATTTATTCCCTGAACTGATTTTATAGATGAATACTTTCCTAAAACGTTTTCTTTTTAAAAAATCTCCTTGCATGATAGAATTCCTAAATATGATATGCCAAGAAACATTTGCTTGATTAAAAATCCATTTACTGTATGTATTTGAATGCACAAATCTGGAAATAAGATCTTGGCTCTTTTATTCATGATGCTTGAATTCTTGGTAAGAAGTTTCCTTGTAATCCAAAAGTTAATTTCTGGACATAAATGAAAAATATTCTTTCCTAAAGAATGTTCTTTATTGCCTTATTCAAATTCAATGATTGATTACATGCCATACATGTCATCACATGTAAAACTGGAAATAATGATCCTTGTTCAAAAGATTATTTGTCCATTTTGCTCTTTGTAGATTTCCCATTTGCTATTGCTGTTTGCATGTTATTTCAGTTTTGGTTCATTATCACTGACATATCAGTGCAAACCATTGTTGCTATGTGACACTGGCCTTGTGCGCTCAGATTTCTGGCTGCATGAAATTGAAACTGTCTCGACTGTTCTATTTGCCCTTTTTATGTATAACTTGTACATATGTTTGCCTTATCTTCTATGCAGTTTTGATTTATCTGCTTTGCAATTTCTTTCTTGTTTGTTCCATCCATTTGTATAGAACAGTGCACATCCTCTTGCACCTGATTCTGTTACCCAGAACTGACTTGATCCATGCTTGTATATGCTCCTATTTGCATATATGAATACCTACTCGGCCATGTAAAGTTGCCTTGACTATTTCCTGTAGCCAATATTATTTGTCCATGCACACCATTATCAAATGTTCATTGTTGCTGTGTAGATTTGAATTGTTCACATGACTTGGTTTCATGCTGTATCACCTTGTTTTTATGGCTGCACCATGTAGCCATTTGTGTTGATGCCTTGTGCTCGACCTCTGATCCATGCTTTGTGTACACTATAAACTGCTTTTGTAACAACCCGGAATTCTGGAACCAATTTAAAATTTATTTTTATTGATTTTAATAGAAATTAAATATTTTAATTGCTTTAATTTGAGAATAAACGACGAAAATATTATTTCAAACGAAGTTAGAACGTATAAATTTATTTTAATTACAAAACGAGCTTGAAATGGCGTGGTAGTTTGAAAATTCGATTTTGAATTGCAATTGAATGTACAAAATTCATTTCAAATCGGATTTTAGTAAAAGAAGAAACGCTAGAATCTGTTTAATAATATCTTTCTAAAGAGGATGAGAAATTCATATTTTACTTTATAAGTTGCAAGTTATGTCCAGTTTAAAATTCAAAATAGTCGCTTTGGAATTTATATATATTTTAATAATATACAAGCCCTTAAGAATAACCATTTTGCAAATGATCTTCGTTTTCGATGAAAACACTTTTGTTGGATCCGGAATGTCAAATTATTACAGGTTTAAAATTTCAAGTCATTTGGAATTAGTATGTGAGCGTAGTGAATTTAAACGCGTTTTTAATTTCCGTTTAAATTTAATAAGCTAATATAAAAAGGCCATTTTTCAAATGGTCTCCAAATTTGATGAAATTAATTTTATTAGGATTGTATCGTCAAAACATAGCAAGATTTCAAATTTCATAATTTTTGGAGCTAGTATGTGGCCCTGGTAAATTAAAATGTACGTTGGAATTCAATATTGACTGTTATATTAATTTATATTTTAATTTTGATAAAAACTAATCAAAACAGTCGAATTGGCATATGAAACATATCCTTTTGTGTCTAGAATTGGAATATTTAGTTAGGGATGACAGTCGTTGGGGTTCATTTGGCGTGCGGTCGTAAAAACCTCATTATGAAGCAATCTTTAAATTAAATAATAATATTTTAATTTCCTATAAAATACCCCATCAGCTAAAACCTAATGCCATAACTCAGACCCGCTACCTGGAAGAAATAAATGGCCTAAATCACTCGAATTATATTCCTTCCAGATCTTCAAATCGAATGATTAAAATTCCAAACTCCCAAAGGCAAAATCGAACAACTACGTGTGCTCTACAAACCAATGGTAGAGATGAATTTTCATTGACTGATTTGCTCGATTTCCAAGCTCAAAGAGGGCTCGTTCGAACGGGTTTCCAAAGGTCCAGGGACTCTCGAGTTCTCCGTCCTTCCTGGCGATGAAGGCGCAGGCGAGCCGCTACGACACGGAGTATTCTGATCGTCGTCAAAGTGCGCGTAGAGGCGTGCGATTCAATGAAGTGGTGGCTGAGTTTTATCATGCCTAGAAGAAGAGAATGCGAGGGAAAGATGATTAAGACGGTGGTTAACATTAATTAATTAATAATTATAATATTTTAATGACATATTTAATTGTTTAGTGTTTAAATTATCGTATCTTATTCAAATGAACACAGAATTTGACAAACTGGGTACCGTTGGAATCCTCTTGACGAGTACTTCACAAAGGAACAGACCAAAACAGAAATGGATATAGTTACGAATTTTAATAAAATTAAATAGCTATTGAATTTTATTAAATCAATCGTTATTAAAATGATCTCTAAACCAATAGAGGTGAGAAACCGAAATTCACTGAAAAGGGGTAGATTAAAATTAACTGTTTGTTAGTTAATTGTTGAACACTAGTTTTGAAATATTTGAGTTATATATTGATGTTGTGAAACTGAATTGGACAGTAAATGGTTATTAATTGATAAATTTAACAATTTAATTAGTGATCGATTTTAGATATAATTACCATTGGTATTGAATAATATTATTGAGATATTAATTGTTGATGAATAATTTTGGTTAATTTATTGATTGACGAACCCACATAAGCGTTAACAGTTTAATGCTTATATTATATATACCGCGACATGCAGATTAGTTTTTATAATTGGCTATGATGTATGATACGAAATTTATAAATAGTTTGTAATTATATTTGATTTTATTTACATATCGAATTTGGTTTGAATGGGACGTGCGTGCAGCGAACGTTCGCGAATTTCAATCGTTAACTTCGAAATGACATAATGGAAGATCCGACCGTCGGATTTTCCCAAAATTGGAAACATTGGATTCGAAATTAAAAAACATTTCAAATAAAAAAATTATCTGAAATCCAACGGTTAAATTTCAAGGTAAGTCAAAATCATTATTTGAAAAGGTCGCTGTAAATGCAGTTCGATGATCGTATATGGAAATCGACTGAATGGCCATATTAAAATTATTAAAAATATGAGTAAATGGTGTTAAATCATAATAAATGATTTAAAAGATTTTGGATTAAATATTCGAAACTTTGGAAAGATAAAATATATTTATTTGAATGAACTGGTTAACAATTAGGATAAAGAACTGAAAGAAATTATAATGGTTTTAATATAACCAGAATTTTCCAACATATGAATTAGAATGGATTTGAATGGAAATAATCTTCAAATATTTTGATACAAGATTCCGTGATTATACGGATATTGTTAAGGAATTTGAAAGATATAGATATCGTTATTCCTTATATGATATCTGTTAGTTTCAGACTTTGATGTTGAATATAAGCCGATATGATTCCAATTCAAAGTCTTGTATTTAATATCAAATTGGATTTTGAGTTTGTCGTGAATGGTGTCTTCAATAACACTATTCTTAAACCCAGTTGGGAAAGGAATAAATCTTTTAATTAAGACTTAATGGAATTTTTCCAAAGTAAAGTTTTCCAATTCAATACATTAAATTGGAATTGAATGGATGAGCTTCTGTGAATGAAGACCATTACTATTTATGGAATTTAATAGTATTTGTCATTATTCCACTTGTAGTATTAGTTTGATACAGAAATTTATATCGATTACGACTGAGTAGATTTCCATGTAGATTCCAATTTGATGGAAGACGATTTTGGGTTTATCGTGAATGGTGTTTTAAATAACATTTATTCTTTAATCCAAGTAAAGGCAGGATTAATTTCCAGAAAGTTAAATAATCATTAAGTAATGATCTTAGAGATTTAAACTAAGTAGAGTTTTAATAAATCTTTAATTAGATTTGGAATGAATATATGGTAATTAAATTTACCAAAACACGAGATGTGTTATAACCAAATATACTTGGTTGTTGATATTGATTGTGATTGATTAATTATTTGGATTGTGCTCGAGCAGTTTATGAGCAGGTATGCTGTTACATTTAGCATTGGGTTGGGTAGAATTATGTGTATGTTAACACCTTGTGAAACACTTAATGATTTGACTATGTGGTGTTTAGCAATGTTGTTTGAAATCATTTCAAATTTAATGAATGATTTTTAAATGTGATTTTCTTAAGTGGAAAGAAATGTTTTCCCGATGTTGGACAAGGAATGTTTTATAAAAATGTTTTATAAAACAGAAAGGATTACGAGGGCTAAACCCGATGTTTTCGGAATGATTTAGAAATGCACTATGTGTTTCACATTGTAGTTTATCACATAATCGATTAGTTTCTATTGATGATATATCTGTTTGGTGGCAGGGAATTTGTTCTCTTGCTTAACACCCTTCTTTGAGACGTACGAGCTCAAAGGTTATATGATTAATAGTGACTGATCATATGTATGAATTTCTGATGTGAAGTGCTATAGTTTAAAGTACTTGTTATTATTATGTTGTGAATTGATTTTCCCCACTTTGGGATATAAAATGATTTATTATGTGGCTTAAGATTCGGGCAATCCTTACAACTAAAAGTATGGGGGTTATGGGCGGTGTAAGTCTTCCCCGAGTGTGTGGGAGGTGCATCGTCATTGTAAGTCCTCCCCAAGGGCGTGGGAGTTGCACATATATATATATATATATATATATATATCGAATGACTAAGGAACCGACCCTTGGCCTTGTTGATGGGAGAAACCTCCCGAGGTTTGGTTGCATGCTGTTTGTATGCATTATGATATTTTGGAATTCATATTTCGAAAGATTTTGATTTGAGATTCCAAAGTGAAATCTACTTTGCTATGAAAGCTAGATATGTATTTCAAATGATTTGAATTAACAAATCCAGAGTAAAGTCCAAAGGAAAATTTTCTGTAAAGAAAATTGGATTTGGAAAATCTAAATTTGGGGATTAAGCCTAAATGGGTAGATTGGAAAATTGCATGTTGTCCGATGCATTGTAGATCCATAAGTCTAGTTTTGATTATTGTTTATGCACTGGCAATCTAGTGGAGCAAACCTGTTCCGTGTTATACAGCGTGGTCCCGTGATATACCTCACTTTTAAATAGGTTAACTATAGGGTTTCTCACACTAGTCCCATGACAGACTCGTGGTTTGTTTTTCCCTTGCAAACTCGAATGCCCATATTTTTTACATGGGGATTTGAGTAGTTTATTTTGCGGATTATTTCATTAATCAGGATTCTGGGTTGAAACTTAAAGCTGTGTCGAGAGCATTGATAGCCTTCCGCTGTGCTAGCTTATTTGTTTTCACTGTACCATATTACATTTACTGTAAATTTATCTTCCGCTGTATTATTTTCGATGCACTCGGATATTCTGAACTCTGATGTAATATTATGATGATGTTTATAAAGGTCTTCTGTTGTTTGTTCTGATGTGTTGTGTGGCCAAAGTTAGTGTATCCGCCTTTTTGGTTCGATTTGAGTCGGTTTAACGATCGATTTGGAACGGTCGAAAAGGACGGTCACTACATATGGTATCGGAGCTTTGGTTAATGTAACAACCCAAAATTTTGGAACCAATTTAAAAAAATTATTTTAGAAATTTTAATGGATTTTAAATATTTAAAATAATTTATTTTAAATAATAATGACTAAAAATTTATTTGGAACTAAGTTATAACGAATATATTTATTTTAACTATATAACAAGCCTGAAATAGTGCGGTAGTTTGAAAATTTGAATTTGAACTTTGACTGAATGTACATGATTCAAAATAAATCGAATTTTAGTGAAACCAAAAATATTTAAATCTGTTTAAAAATAACTCTCCAACGAATCTGAAAAATTAAAATTTCATAGCCGGAATAAAAAGTTATGTCCAATTTAATATTCAGAATAGTCGCAATAGAATTTATATATATTTTAATATTAAAAATAGCCATTTTGCAAAGGACCTACGTTTTCGACGAAAACACTTTGGTTGGATCCGGAATGTCAAATTATTGCTGGGCATATATTTTTCATAATTTTTGGAATTAATATGGGAGCGTGGCCAAAGAAAACGTGTTTTGTTAATTTCAGTCAAATTGGATCGACTAGAAAATGGCCATTTTCCAAATGGTCTACAAATTTGACGAAATTAATTTTGGTACGACCGTATCATCAAAACATAACTAGAAATAATTTTTCTAGAATTTTTAGAGTCAGTATGTGGCCTCGATAAATTAAAATGTACAATCAAATTAAATAATTAAATGATTTAAATTTTAAATTAAAGAAAAGTGGGCTGGGACAATCAAATGGGCTGATGAGACCTAGTCCATTGTGTCCGGAATAGGGGTATTTGGCTAGGGGCAACATTCGTTGGGCTGGATTTGGAGTTATTGGGAATTAACGGGCCTTTTTAGTGTAAAATAATTAATAATTAATAAAATACTATTACTATATATACCCCCTTATCTCGAAATCCTAGAACCATTCAGCCGCCACAAAGGCTATTAGTGGCCATGGTGCTTCGATTTTCTTCCCTCAATCATGTAAAATCCATTCAAGAGTAATCAAAACATATAGCACGAATATTAAAGAGATTCTTATGCTATTTAATTTGGTACGGTTAAGATCATATTTGGGTTAGCATTTTTGGAGGAATCGCCCCTCCAACGAGCTTCGTTCAAAGTCATCTTTAGACTGTTATAGGCCATCAAGCTTCGTGCCAGGGTAGGTATAGGAGGAGGGGGGCTACGGCATCGTGGTGGTGGCATCCGATTTTGCCCTGGCGGTCTGAGAAGGTAGTGAAGTGAAGCCCTGACGATGGAGCATGTTACGAGCAACTGTCTAGAGGAAGTCGGGCAAAGAAGAAGATGGGGTCAAAGGGATTCAGAAAAGGATAGTGATTAATTTATTTATTAATTATTTAAAATATGTAATCAACGTTTAAATGATCGTATCTTATTCAAACAACAATGAAATTTGGTGATTCGAAGTGCGTTGGAATCGTCGTTTTGAGATCTACAACATGGAACCGATCAGAACCGAAAACTATTAGATCTCTATTTAAAATAAATTTTATTATTGATTGTGAGGTGAAATCCATATATGTGTTGTCTAAAATCTGAATTGATTGTTTGTGATTGTGTTTAACGATTGGATTGAATTACATATGTCAGAAATATGTTCATGTTTAATAAGAACATGGTTAGACGATAAAATCAACCGATCAAGGTAATATTCCTTAATTAATAATTAAAATAAATTGTTATGCATTGCAAATCATTATTTATTCGTTGTTAAGATTCATATTATTTGTGGTGCGCGATTTAAATTGATTGATGTTGTTTGTGTTGATTTGTTTGATTTAATTGAAATTTGTATACAAATAAATATTTTCATTTATTTGTCATATTAAAGATTGAAATTTGTGTACAAGTAAATATTTACATTTATTTGTCATATTAAAGATTGAAATTTGTGAACAAGAAAATATTTACATTTATTTGTCATACTAAAGATTTAAATTTGTATACTAATAAATATTCATTTTAATTTGTCATTTGCAACATAAAAAGTGTTATGCAAATAATTTCTCTTTTTATTTCTCATTATCAACATAGGAAATGCATGTAAATAATTTTTCTTTTTTTGTTATTAGAACATTGAACATGTTATGACAAGAAAAATCTTTCTTTTTATTTGTCATTAACAACTTAGAAAATGTCAAGTTGGAATAAATATGTCATTTAGTTAGAAAACATATTCAGTAAATAAATATGTTATTTAGTTAGAATATATTTTTGGCAAATAAATACGTTATTTAGCTAGAATATTTTATGTAAAATAAAAATGTCATCTTATTAGATAATGTTATGTTAAAAATGGCATATATTTAGACTACGTCATGTTACATAAAAAAGTCATTTATTTAAAATATATTCATATTAAATAAAATGTCATATATTTGATTATGTTCATGTACAAAAAAATGTCATATATTTAGATTATGTTCATGTCAAATAAAATGTCATATATCTAGACTATGTTCATGTACAATAAAATGTCATATATTTAGATTATGTTCATGTACAATAAAATGTCATATATTTAGATTATGTTCTTGTACAATAAAATGTCATATATTTAGATTATGTTCATGTGCAATAAAATGTCATATATTTATATTATGTTAATGTTAGATAAAAATGCCATATATTTAGATTATGTTCATGTTAAATAAAATTGTCATTTAGTTAGAATATCTTTTTGTAAATACAAATTTGCATTTAATTAGATATGTCATGTTAAAATAAAAATACCATTTTTTTTATTTGTTATGTTAAAAACTAGAATTGTAAACAAATAAAAATATTCATTTTTATTTGTCATGTTAAATAATGAAATTTTATACAAATAAAAATATCCGTCTATTTGTCATATTTAAAAATAGAATTGCTGTCAAATAAAATCTTTCTTTTATTTGTCACTAGGAAACATTAAACATGTTATATAAATAAATTATCTTTTTATATTGTCATTAGGACATTAAAACATGTTATGTAATTAAATTATCCTTTTATATTGTCATTAGAATTAGAACATATGTATGTTGACAGAATTATCTTTTTATTTTGTCGCTTGAATTTGAAAACATGTATGTAGATCAAATTGTCTTTTATTTTTGTCATTAGAAGAATAGAACATGTATGCAAGTAAAATACATATTTATTTGACATTAGAAACATGTAGAGAAATTACGTTAGTAAAATACATTTCTATTTGACGTTAGAAATATAATAACATGTTTTGTTCATTATCATCAACATGTTAGCAGAATTAGAATTGGTTAAATTCAATAACCAATGATTCATCTAGATGAACTGTTGTTGTTTGAAAACCACGTACAGGTATTGGGATGATATTTAACATACACTAGTCCCAATATTTAGTTGTATGTCAATTGATGGATTGATAGTTTGTGATGAGTATTATTTATTTATTTATTTTAATGCTCACACAATTGTAAACTTCACTCTGGATGTAAATGGATTGTTAAATGATTATGTATCATTATTATTATATACATGTGATGCATGAAAATCCATATAACCGAAAATATATGGTAATTGATTGAGTTGCATTTCGATTCAGAAAATCTTTTATATAAGAATATTTTAAAATAAAGAACATTTTAAAATAAAGAATATTTTAAAATAGAGAATATTTTAAAATAACGAATATTATAAAATAATATTCAATGAAGAATAAGATTATGGTTTTTATGTCCATTTCTAGATGGGCAAAAAAATATAAAAATATGAAGCCGAACTAAGTAGAAACGCCATTTTTAACCCGAACGGGTTTATCGATCGATTTTATTCATTTTATAATGAATATCGAAAAGTAGTGATTTCAAAATTTAATATTTTGAAAATATTAATATTTTAATATGATTCAGATATGGAATATTCAATTTTGATTTAAAAATTGAAAATGAAGTTAAAATCATTTTAAAATGAATTTATAAATATTTTATAAAATATGATTAAAAAGGAAATCAAATATATATATGTATATATATATATTTATATATTTAATGGCCTGAATAGAACGCGTCGCGCAGCGACCCTTTGCGAATTTCGACCATTAAATTCAAATTGACGTAATGGAAGATCTGACCGTCGGATTCTCCTAAAACCGGAACCTTGGGTTCGTATCGAAAAGAGCTTTCCAATGAATATAAGAGATTTGAAATCTAGCTGTTGGATTTGGAATTATGTCCAAATCAATTTCAGAAAAAGTCGCTATAAGTACAGTTCGGTGGCCGTTATTGGAAACCGACTATAAAGGCCTTAATAAAATTATTAAAAATTATGTAAAATCATAATAAATGATTTGAAAAGAATTTAGCTGAAAAATTACAATTTCCAAAAGATAAAAATATATTTTTATCGAGATGAACTAGTTATTAACTAGAATAAATCTTTAAATTAAGATTTAATGAAGTTTTCCAATCAATTAATATTTAATTGGAATTAAATAAAATAAATTGGATTTTGGGTTTGTCGTGAATGGTGTCTTCAGTAACACTGTTCTTAAACCCCATATGAAAATAATAAATCTTTTAATTAAGATTATTATAGTTTCGAGTTATATTTAGTAATAGGAATAAAATGAAATGTGAATTTGGTTTATTGTGAACTGTGTTTTTAACGACATTTGTTCTTTAACCCAATTAACAGTGAAAAAATAATTTGGAATTTATAAATCTTTTTATTAAGATTTAATGGAAATTTTCCAAAAGAAAAGATTTCCAAATTAATATATTAAATTGGAATTGAATGGAATTCGATTTAATAATAATCGAGATGAACTTCTGTAAAAGAAGGTCGTTACTATATATGGAATTTAAAAGGCTTTGCCGATATTCCATTTATTTTATTAGCCTGATACGGAAATTTATATCGATTATATATTGATTTGATTTCCATGAAAATTCCATATTTAATGGAAGATGATTTTGGGGTTTATCGTGAACTGTGTTTAAGTGACATTTATTCTTTAACCTAGTTAAAGACAAGATTAATTTCTTAAAGTTGAATAATCATAAAGTAATGATTTTTGATATTAAAACCAAATTGGAGTTTTAATTAATCTTTAAAAAAAGAAGATTAAAGAATAAATTTAAAAGAATTTATCTTTGATAAAATTATGGGGAACCTTTCCCTAATAATGTGAATATTTTATTAAAAGAATGTTCTGAATTGGAAAGAGGCGTATGATGTGTTTCTATAGCATTTTATTATTAATTATAAAATATGTGAGTTATTCGGAAAGACCGGGTTTAACCCATTCTGAATAATTACTAAGACAATTAAAAGTCGAAGATGAAGACGGTGGTTGAAGACCGGAGATCTTCACATCGTTTGGATGATTACTAATGTCTCGATTGGGATGCATCCCAAGACAAGGTAATAAGTGGTGACATCCATATGTACTTGGAGATCGATGGATATGCGAGAACCTCTCTCCTGTATTGGACATATGGGACGAGGAACAAGGTGTCTCCGGTTTCATTAAGACCCAGAACGGACTTGTAAATGGATGGTATATCTGGCGTTGTATTCCTTTATACTGTACCCGTTGATCTCTGCTAAATAAAAATCTGTTTGGTGGAGGAGAATTCATTCTCTTGTGTAATAACCCGGAAAATCTGGGCCAGTTTAAATTTTTTATTTTGGCAATTTTAGCGAATTTTGAGTATTTAAAATAGATTATTTTAAATAATATCGACGAGAAATTTATTTTGAATATAATTCGACGTATATATTTATATACGTCGTCGTTAGAATATAAATATTTATATATAATTATAAATAGAATTGAAAATGGCGCGGTAGTTCGATAATTCGATTTCAAACTTCAATTGAACATACCGGGTGCAAAACAATCCGGATTTTAGTGAAACCAAAAATGATAGGATCTAATTGATGATATCTTTCCAACGAATCCGAGAAATCAAGATTTCATAGCGGGAATCAAAAGATATGTCCAGTTGAAAATTCTGAATAGTCGCTATGGAATTCAGGCCCTTAAAAATGGACATTTTGCAAATGACCTCGGATTTCGACGAAACCAGTTTTGTTAGATCCGTGATGTTAAATTATTGCTAGGTTTCAAATTTCATAATTTTTCGAATCAATATGTGAGCGTGGCAAAGGAAAACGTGTTTTGACCATTTCAGTTAATTTTAATCGACTGAAAATTGGCCATTTCTCTAACGGTCTCAGAATTCGACGAAACTAGTTTTGTTAGGACCGTATCGTCAATACGAAGCTAGAAAATATTTTTCGGGAATTTTTAGAGTTAGTATGTGACCCCGGTAATTTGAAATGTACGTTTAAAATTCAATATAGTGATTTAAATGTAAATTAAACGGAAACTGATTCAAACGATCAAATCAGCTTACGATACATATCCCATTGAGTTCGGAATGGGGGTAAAACGCTAGGGACGACAATCGGTGGGTTCGATTTTGAGTTCGTAGTGAAAAGTTACTTTATGAATTTTAAAATTTAAAATTAAATATATAATTAAAACATATAAGTGGCCCTCCCCCCTTTTTTCTCTTCAGCGTTGACTCCACTCTTCACAGTCAAAAAGGAAAAAAACCCGATCTACTTTCTCTCGCCCCCCCCCCCCCTCGATCTCGCCGTCCCTGCCACCGCCTGCCTCCGTCCACCCCCTTACCTCGAGCGCCCCTCCTCCGTTCTCCCCTAGCCGCTCCGCCTCACCCTTCCTCCTCTGTCCAAGCCTGAACGAAGAACCCCCGAAGCCCGTGCCCACCTGGAGGAACCGACGCCCTAGCCGCCGTGAGACGACCCGATTTCCCGTTCTCACGAAAACAAGGTTATCTTTGGAATATAACACAGAAACATATAATAGCAGAACAGAATTAAATAAATACATCAGAATGAACAACAAAATATACTGGATAAAAGTAATCATCAGAGTTACACAGTATATAGGATCTTACTTAGTACAAATACAGTTCAGCTATACATAAATGTCTACAGCGGAAATAAACAAAATATGTACAATAGGAGCTGAACAGCATAAAAAGAAATAAATGATAGAATCCATCTTCAGCTCCAGCTATCCAGAAAGAACCAGCTAAACCTGAATACAAGGCTGCCCGTGTGGAAAAAGGGGCACCCGAGTTTGAGAGTGAAACAAACTACGAGTCAGTCATGGGACTGGTATGAGAAATCTACTCAACACATATATAATTGGCTAATCACAGGACCACGCCACTTTCGTGGAACGGGTTTACTCCATTGGATTGCCAGTGCATTAAAAACAACTCTTTCTTTTAAACATCGCTATGCTTTTTATAAAAATGAAGCCGTTATAAGACTCAGTTCCCATCACACAATGCAACGCAAACCGGAGGATAGAGTTTTTACCTTATAACGGCGAAGATATGCTTGATACGAATAAAACAAAGGCATTTAATATTATTGCTAGTGTTTATATGTTTTGAAAACAATTTCAGATCATAACTATCAATCATAGACGGCATTAATGCCCCATACCACTATGTCGCCATATATAGGTATACAATCAAAACCGCACGATGTAGTATTTGGAAATTGGATTTCCGTCATGAACCAAGGCAAAAGATATTCCTTACCGAATTCGAGACGCTCTAGCCCGTGTCCCAGGCAAGTACTCAGTCAAGCCTTTGGATCGTCAGGGCCGGTCCACCGATGTGGATTAAAATGCCTGAACAATACGTTTCCCCGCCCTTTGGGGCGTCAACGAGCCAACGAATGACTCCATCGGACCCGGATCGTCCGATCAAACCGAGGCGCCTCGCAACAGCAACAACCACATAGGTGAAAAGTATATAAATGTCAGGGCTGGTAGGTCACTGACACCACCCTAGCTAGAAAGAAACGCATGCCCTCCCTGAGGTCCTTCCTCCCGTTTTAGGTTCCTACCGGGGTGTGAGGCTCGCGAATTTACGTTATACACAAAGCTACGCCACACAGGCGGTGCTTTGATCATCACCAAAAGACTTTGCTTTTCAACAGAAGCCCTGATCACTGCATCTTAGCATGTCACACAGGCAATTCATACCGTGCAACTGATGGCTATCAATCACACAGAACAAATTCCAATGTCGGACACACAGTCCATTTACAAGTCCGTTCTGGGTTTGAACGAAACCGGAGGCACTAAATACCTCGCAAACCCTTTGATCAACACGTACGTCTGAACGATCACCACTCATTATCCATATTTCGGGATGCCTCCCAATCAGGACCTCGGTTACCATCCAAACGAGGTGAAGATCTCCGGTCTTCGACCACCGTCTTCATCTTCGAATTTCAATCGTCGGTCAATTATTCGAAATGAGAGTTAACTCGGCCTTTTCAAATAATTCACGTATATTTAGAATTTCAATTCGATTTATTTCAATGGTTAAATTATTCGACAACACCAATTTTGTTCTTTAATGTAATTTTCACACCAAACACATTCAACCATCAAATATCACATAAATCAAGCAAATTCAGTTTATTTCCATTCCATATCGCTTGTGATATTTTATAACTATTTATCGCTATTTCTATTTATTTTAAAATAGCCATTTTATTCAAAACGACGCTTCGGGCCATAAGGCGACCGTGGCGCTGTTTTTCTTCAGATTTGATTTACACATATCTGAAAATCTAACCATTGGATCTTGTAACAACCCGTAAAATGCGAGCCAGTTTGAAAATTTTTATTTTGGCAATTTTAGCGAATTTTGATATTTAAAATGGATTATTTTAAATAATATCGACGAGAAATTTATTTTGAATATAATTCGAACGTATATATTATACGCGTCGTCGTTAGAATATAAATAATTATATATAATTATAAATAGAATTGAAAATGGCGCGGTAGTTCGATAATTCGATTTCAAACTTCAATTGAATGTACCGGGTGCAAAACAATCCGGATTTTAGTGAAACCAAAAATAATGGAATCTAATAGTGAATATCTTTCCAACGAATCCGAAAAATCGAAAGTTAGTAGCGGGAATCAAAAGTTGTCCAGTTGAAAATTCTGAATAGTCGCTATGGAATTCAGGCTCTTAAAAATGGACATTTTGCAAATGACCTCGGATTTCGACGAAACCACTTTTGTTGGATCCGCAGTGTCAAGTTATCGCTAGGTTTCAAATTTCATAATTTTTCGAATCAATATGTGAGCGTGGCATAGGAAAACGCGTTTGACCAGTTTCAGTTGATTTTAATCGACTGGAAATTGGCCATTTTTCAAACGGTCTCAGAATTCGACGAAACTAGATTTGTTAGGACCGTATCGTCAATACGAAGCTAGAAAATATTTTTCTGGAATTTTTCTAGTTAGTATGTGACCCCGGTAATTTGAAAGGTACGTTTAAAATTCAATATAGTGATTTAAATGTAAATTTAACGGAAGCTGATTGTAACAGCCGAATCAGCTGACGATACATATCCCATTGTGTTCGGAATGGGGGTTAAACGCTATGGACGACAGGCGGTGGGCCTCGTTTCGAGGTCGTATGTGAAAGTCAACTCTTTAGGATAAAATTAAATAATTAATTAATTAAAAAAAGAAAAAAAAAGCTTCCTCCCTTAAAAACCTTCTGGCCCCCCCTTTCATTTTTAAAATCGATTTATAAAAAAAAAAAAAAAAAAAAAGAAAAGGAAAGGGAGAGCGACAGGGGAGGAGCCGCCGCCCCTCCCCGATGATCCTCCGCCGCCGTACGATGGCGGTGCCATCTCCCCACCTCCGCCTGAGAAGGCGATGCCCCCTCCGCCATGATACGACGTTCGAGCCCCCCTCCCCTCAAGCCCGACCCCCCCTCCAGGCGCCAGGCGCCGCGAAACCCACAACCGCCCCCCCCCAGCGACTGCCTCCGGCCACCCCTATTCCCCAAGCGCCCCCAGGTAATTTTTAATTTATTTATTTTATTTTTATTTTGCTTTGTTTAAGAAAAATGAAGAAAAACTGATTTTTAACAAAAGAAAAACTGATTTTATTAGAAATGTAAAACTGATTTTATAAGAATTGCAAAAACTGATTTTTTATATTTTGTTAAAACTTTTTTTTTTTTTTATGAATAAAAACTGATTTTACTTTATGGTTTAAAAAAATGAATTTGCTTTGAAAATATAATTTTTGTATTGTTTAAATCGAAATAAAAATATAATCTTTACTATATAGGAATATTAAAAATATGATTTTTATATTTTTAAAGTATTAAAAATATAATCTTTATAGGATAGAGAAGTTAAAAATATCACCTTTGTATATGTGGCGAAATAAAAATCTGATTTTTATTTTATATACATTGAAATCAAGTGATGAAATTTGAAAAGGTGAAATCTTTGAATTTAAAAAGGCGAGATTTTTATATATTGAACTTCGATAGAAAAATAGGATTTTTATATATTGAACTTCGAGTTAAAAATTCGATTTTTATATATTGAACTTTGAACTAAAAATTCGATTTTTATATATTGAACTTTGAACTAAAAATTCGATTTTTATATATTGAACTTTGAACTAAAAATTCGATTTTTATATATTGAACTTTGAACTAAAAATTCGATTTTTATATATTGAACTTTGAACTAAAAATTCGATTTTTATATATTGAACTTTGAAATAAAAATTCGATTTTTATATATTGAATAACATAGTAAAAATTCGATTTTTACATATGTAGAGAATACGGGCGACGAAAGCGATAAAAGGCGAGATTGGTGAAGATTTCTATCAATGAAGAGCCGTGGAGCTGGATAGCTATAATGTGAGAACTTCTCACTCAAAGTATATTTTTCTAGTTATATATATATACTAGGATGCAGACGGTGCTTAGTAGCACCCGACACAATCGTCCACAGACCATGGACTTGTTTGTTTGGCTGTTTGGTTATGGATTGTGATATTGGTTTGAATGTGGTTTGTGGTGTGAAAAATCGAATCGATAAATTGGTTAGGATTAGACGTGCGCCGTTATAAGGCGAAGGAGTAAGGCTAGGTTAGACCCTTACTCCAAATTTTGTGGTTTGCATAACGAAAGTGAATTCGATTGATGTGTGAATGGCGTGGGCCTTCACTAGACCGGGGATAAGGCTAGGCCTCGTCCCGTTTCTAGTATCGTGCCGTTATGCCGCCGAAATTTTCTAAAATAAGTTAGAAAAATAAAAATATCATTTTATTTAAAGAAATGAATTGAATTGAAAATGAATTCGAATTGAATTGAAAACGATTTCGAAATGAATTGAATTGAAAACGATTTCGAAATGAATTGAATTGAAAACGATTTCGAAATGAATTGAATTGAAAACGATTTCGAAATGAATTGAATTGAAAATGAATTCGAATTGAATTGAAAACGATTTCGAAATGAATTGAATTGAAAACGATTTCGAAATGAATTGAATTGAAAACGATTTCGAAATGAATTGAATTGAAAACGAATTCCAAATGAATTGAAAACGAATTCAAAATGAATTGAAAATGAATTCGAATTGAATTGAAAACGATTTCGAAATGAATTGAATTGAAAACGATTTCGAAATGAATTGAATTGAAAACGATTTCGAAATGAATTGAATTGAAAACGAATTCGAATTGAATTGAAAACGATTTCGAAATGAATTGAATTGAAAACGATTTCGAAATGAATTGAATTGAAAACGATTTCGAAATGAATTGAATTGAAAACGAATTCGAATTGAATTGAAAACGATTTCGAAATGAATTGAATTGAAAACGAATTCGAATTGAATTGAAAGCGAATTGAAATGAATTCAAATTGAATTGAAATTCGAATTGAATAGAAATGAATTTTGAAACGAATTTATAAAGAAGAATTCAATTTTGATTTGAATTGAAAAGGAAGTTGAAATTGCTTTTGAAACGAATTTTAAAACTATTTATATAATTCGTTTTAAATAGAAATCGACGAAGTATATATTATATATATTATATATATAATATAATGGCCTGAATAGAACGCGCCGCGCCGCGGCAGTTCGTGAATTTCGACCATTTATTTCAAACGGACATTGCGGGAGATCCGACCGTCGGATTCTCCTAAAACCGGAACCGTTGGGTTCGTATCGAAAAGAGCTTTCTAACGAAGGCTAGAAATTTGAAATCTAACGGTTGGATTTGGAATTATGTCCAAATCAAATTCGAAAAAGGTCGCTGTAAGTGCAGTTCGATGGCCGTTGATGGAAATCGACTGTACGGGCCTTGATAAAATTATTAAAAATAGTAATAATTTGTGTAAAATCATAAGAAATGATTTGTGAAAGTTTGGGATGAAAAACTCCATATTTGAAAAGATAAAAATAGATTTTTATCGAAATGAACTAGTTTTGAACTAGAATTATAATTCTATTTATTTTTAAATAAATAAATTGAATTTGAAATGGTTTTGAAAATAACCAAAATTTCCAATGATTGCATTGGAGTGGATTTGAATCGAAATTGTCTTCGGAATATTTCGATGTTGGAATTCGTGATATTACAGGTGTTGTTATGGAAATTTGAAAGATATATATTTGTATCGTTATTTCCAATACGACATTTGTTAGTCGTAGAATTCGATATTGAATATAAGCCGATATATTTTCTATTCAGAGCCTTGTATTGAATATCGAATGTGATTTGGGTTTGTCGTGAATGGTGTCTTCACTAACACTGTTCTGGAACCCAGTTGAGAAAAGATTAAATCTTTTTATTTAGATTTAATGAAGTGTACCAATTAAATGATATTTAATTGGAATTGAATTGGTATTGATTTTTGGGTTTATCGTGAACAGTGTTTTAAATAACACTTGTTCTTTAACCCGATAATTAATGGAATGTGATTTTGGGTTTATCGTGAACAGTGTTTTAAATAACACTTGTTCTTTAACCCGATAATTAATCGAATGTGATCTGGGTTTGTCGTGAATGGTGTCTTCACTAACACTGTTCTTGAACCCAGTTGAGAAAAGATTAAATCTTTTATTTAGATTTAATGAAGTGTACCAATTAAATGATATTTAATTGGAATTGAATTGGTATTGATTTTTGGGTTTATCGTGAACAGTGTTTTAAATAACACTTGTTCTTTAACCCGATAATTAATCGAATGTGATCTGGGTTTGTCGTGAATGGTGTCTTCACTAACACTGTTCTTGAACCCAGTTGAGAAAATATTAAATCTTTTTATTTAGATTTAATGAAGTGTACCAATTAAATGATATTTAATTGGAATTGAATTGGTATTGATTTTTGGGTTTATCGTGAACAGTGTTTTAAATAACACTTGTTCTTTAACCCGATAATTAATGGAATGTGATTTTGGGTTTATCGCGAACCGTGTTTTTAGATGACACTGATTCTTTAACCCAGTCAAAAGATTAAAACTAAGTGGAGTTTTAATGAATCTTTAATTAGATTGAAAAGATCGAGAATGGAGTATCACCAGTTTTGCTCCAGGCGATAGTTAAATCTTTAATTAGATTTGAACGTGAAATTTAGAAACTAACTGTCGGTTAGCTAAGTAGAATGATTTTCTGGATATTGATCTGATGTTGGTTTCGGCCTTCGGGGTTAATATTTGGGGAATTATTCTCTTGATTAATTTACGGTTAATGACTAATGAATTGGAATGAGGCGTATGTTGTGTTTGTGTAACACTTATTTAAAATATACGCGAGTTATTCGGAAAGACCGGGTTTATCCCATTCTGAATAACTGATACGACGATAAGTCGAAGATGAAGACGATGGGAAGACCGGAAGTCTTCACGTCGTTTGGGTGATAACTGATGATCTTGATTGGGCAGTACACCCAAGAAGATGGAAACAGTTAGTGATCGTCCAGACGTACTTGGAGATCGATGGATATGCGGGGTACTAGGTGCCTCCGGTTTCGTTCAGACCCAGAACGGACTTGTAAATGGACTGTGTGTCTGACATCGGATTTCATTCTGTGTGACTGATATCGGTTGCATAGGATGGTTTGCCTGTGTGGCATGCTAAGATGCAAATGATCAAGGCTTCTGTTGAAAAGCAAAGTCTTGTGGTGATGATCAAAGCACGGCCTTTGTGGCGTAGCTTTGTGTAACGTTTACCTCGCGTGTTTCACACCAGGTATGAACCAAAAACGGGAGACGGACCTCAGGGAGGACTTGCGTTTCTTTCTAGCTAGAAGTGGCGTCAGTGGTTTTACACGCCCTGACGAGTTTGACTTATGTGGTTGTTGCTGTTGCGAGGCGCCTCGGTTATATCGGTTTCGGCCGATGCTTCTGGTCGGCTGACGGACCAGACTTACACCCCATAGGGTGGGGAAACGTAATGTTCAGGCATTTTAATCCACTCCGTGTGGACCGGCCCTGACGATCCAAGGGTCGATGCGCTCTGACCCTGTGGCTCGGGCTAGAGAGTCACGAAAACGGTTGAGGACTATCTTTTGCCTCGGTTCATAGACGGAAATCCAATTTCCAAATACGTGATCTTGCGGTTTTAGTTGTAATCCTATATATGGCGACATAGTGGGATGGGGCGCTCATGCCGCCTATGATTGATACTTATGATTTGAAGTGTTTTATACACTATGCACTTATATTAGTATCAAATGATTTGTTTTAAACGTATCAAGCATTCTTTGGTTGTTATAAGGGAAAACCCTATCCTCGACTGCGTTGCATTGTGTGATGGGACCTGGGTCTTATAACAGCTTCATTTTTCTTTATTTAGCATTTCGCTGTTGTTTTATGCACTGGTATTCTTGGGAGGAAACCCGTTCCGTGTTATACGGCGTGGTCCCTTGATTTACCTATCTTTAAAAATAAAGATTAATAACTGTTTTAGTTCTCACACCAGTCCCATGACTGACCTGGAGTTTATTGTTTTAACCTAAACTCTGGGTGCCCCTATTTTTGACACGGGCAGCTAGTAGTTTTGGTTTTGCAGATTTATATTCACAGGATCCTGGTTTACAGCTGGAACGATATCCGGAAAGCTTTGTATCCGTATATCTACTTCTAGTTGTGTATTGTATTATTTTCCGCTGCGATGTATTTAAATGTAATTTAAATCTCTGATATTTCTGTGTAATATTCATTTATACTCTGTATATTCTTGTAATCTGATGCATTGTTGTAATATACAATGAAATGTTCTTCTGTATGCGTTCTGCTGTGGTTTGTTCTCGAACTATCCGACGCTTTCCTTTACGGGGAAGTTGCGGGTCTTTACACGTGGTATCAGAGCTTTGGTTTACAAAGCAGAGAACAAGACACATTAGAACCATACGAAAGAATTCATCAGATAATTGGATTAGTAATATCCAATGGGATGACTCGTTAGAGATAGGATCAGTAGTATCCTAGAACGAGTGTGAAGAGTATATTTTTGAAAATGAAAACAAATTTTTGTTTTGAAAATTTAAATCAATTATTCGTATTTGATTATTTAGTTTATATTGATGTGGACAATCCAGTATATAAAGATTTTGCGTATACGTCTGATCCGCGTGTATTCAAGGTTTTAATATATTGGATAGATATAGCATCACACTCTAGTCGCCCGAAGATGATATTGATGATAGCGATCGCATCATCAACATTTATGTTCGAGTTTCGAAGGTGTGATTTTCTATATATTTCCATTAGGCTGGTGTGAGAACCAAAACTTATATATGGCTAGAATTCATTGTTGTGATTTGGCATCAAAAATCTGGTTTTCGACTATGTATCAAAGTTATGAATTTGAAACCCTAATTCACTAATTGATTGATGTTTGTGTTGGCTGTTTAATTGTTTGCTAATTTTGAACCATTATGCCTAATTTAATCGAATATTGAATTATATTAAAAATTGGTCGCATTTGCTTGCATATACATATACTTACATTGAACAGGTCATAGCAAGGAGGCTAGAGCAGAGAATAAAATTTGTTTGCCCGACAAATAGGTACATGTTTACTACATAATTTCCTGTTTTGTTTGGGTGATGATGATTTTGTGAGCCTATTGGCTAGCCGCTTGGCTTTTTCTTTTTCTTTTTGAGATCTGAAGGACCGGGGAAGCTATTTGAAATTCCCCGATGCTCCCGGTGCAGGGGAGGTTATGGCGAAATTTTTCGAAAATTTAGGGTGTTAGCCAAATTTTTGAAATTTTGAAAATTCTCAGAAACTAAAGAGTTGGAGAATGGAAGCCAGATCGAACGTAGAGTTGATTAATCAAACCACTTTCGACTTTGTTCCTTTTCGGGGACGAAAAGTTTTAAGTGGGGGAGATTGTAACAACCCGTAAAATGCGAGCCAGTTTGAAAATTTTTATTTTGGCAATTTTAGCGAATTTTGATATTTAAAATGGATTATTTTAAATAATATCGACGAGAAATTTATTTTGAATATAATTCGAACGTATATATTATACGCGTCGTCGTTAGAATATAAATAATTATATATAATTATAAATAGAATTGAAAATGGCGCGGTAGTTCGATAATTCGATTTCAAACTTCAATTGAATGTACCGGGTGCAAAACAATCCGGATTTTAGTGAAACCAAAAATAATGGAATCTAATAGTGAATATCTTTCCAACGAATCCGAAAAATCGAAAGTTAGTAGCGGGAATCAAAAGTTGTCCAGTTGAAAATTCTGAATAGTCGCTATGGAATTCAGGCTCTTAAAAATGGACATTTTGCAAATGACCTCGGATTTCGACGAAACCACTTTTGTTGGATCCGCAGTGTCAAGTTATCGCTAGGTTTCAAATTTCATAATTTTTCGAATCAATATGTGAGCGTGGCATAGGAAAACGCGTTTGACCAGTTTCAGTTGATTTTAATCGACTGGAAATTGGCCATTTTTCAAACGGTCTCAGAATTCGACGAAACTAGATTTGTTAGGACCGTATCGTCAATACGAAGCTAGAAAATATTTTTCTGGAATTTTTCTAGTTAGTATGTGACCCCGGTAATTTGAAAGGTACGTTTAAAATTCAATATAGTGATTTAAATGTAAATTTAACGGAAGCTGATTGTAACAGCCGAATCAGCTGACGATACATATCCCATTGTGTTCGGAATGGGGGTTAAACGCTATGGACGACAGGCGGTGGGCCTCGTTTCGAGGTCGTATGTGAAAGTCAACTCTTTAGGATAAAATTAAATAATTAATTAATTAAAAAAAGAAAAAAAAGCTTCCTCCCTTAAAAACCTTCTGGCCCCCCCTTTCATTTTTAAAATCGATTTATAAAAAAAAAAAAAAAAAAAAAGAAAAGGAAAGGGAGAGCGACAGGGGAGGAGCCGCCGCCCCTCCCCGATGATCCTCCGCCGCCGTACGATGGCGGTGCCATCTCCCCACCTCCGCCTGAGAAGGCGATGCCCCCTCCGCCATGATACGACGTTCGAGCCCCCCTCCCCTCAAGCCCGACCCCCCCTCCAGGCGCCAGGCGCCGCGAAACCCACAACCGCCCCCCCCCAGCGACTGCCTCCGGCCACCCCTATTCCCCAAGCGCCCCCAGGTAATTTTTAATTTATTTATTTTATTTTTATTTTGCTTTGTTTAAGAAAAATGAAGAAAAACTGATTTTTAACAAAAGAAAAACTGATTTTATTAGAAATGTAAAACTGATTTTATAAGAATTGCAAAAACTGATTTTTTATATTTTGTTAAAACTTTTTTTTTTTTTTATGAATAAAAACTGATTTTACTTTATGGTTTAAAAAATGAATTTGCTTTGAAAATATAATTTTTGTATTGTTTAAATCGAAATAAAAATATAATCTTTACTATATAGGAATATTAAAAATATGATTTTTATATTTTTAAAGTATTAAAAATATAATCTTTATAGGATAGAGAAGTTAAAAATATCACCTTTGTATATGTGGCGAAATAAAAATCTGATTTTTATTTTATATACATTGAAATCAAGTGATGAAATTTGAAAAGGTGAAATCTTTGAATTTAAAAAGGCGAGATTTTTATATATTGAACTTCGATAGAAAAATAGGATTTTTATATATTGAACTTCGAGTTAAAAATTCGATTTTTATATATTGAACTTTGAACTAAAAATTCGATTTTTATATATTGAACTTTGAACTAAAAATTCGATTTTTATATATTGAACTTTGAACTAAAAATTCGATTTTTATATATTGAACTTTGAACTAAAAATTCGATTTTTATATATTGAACTTTGAACTAAAAATTCGATTTTTATATATTGAACTTTGAAATAAAAATTCGATTTTTATATATTGAATAACATAGTAAAAATTCGATTTTTACATATGTAGAGAATACGGGCGACGAAAGCGATAAAAGGCGAGATTGGTGAAGATTTCTATCAATGAAGAGCCGTGGAGCTGGATAGCTATAATGTGAGAACTTCTCACTCAAAGTATATTTTTCTAGTTATATATATATACTAGGATGCAGACGGTGCTTAGTAGCACCCGACACAATCGTCCACAGACCATGGACTTGTTTGTTTGGCTGTTTGGTTATGGATTGTGATATTGGTTTGAATGTGGTTTGTGGTGTGAAAAATCGAATCGATAAATTGGTTAGGATTAGACGTGCGCCGTTATAAGGCGAAGGAGTAAGGCTAGGTTAGACCCTTACTCCAAATTTTGTGGTTTGCATAACGAAAGTGAATTCGATTGATGTGTGAATGGCGTGGGCCTTCACTAGACCGGGGATAAGGCTAGGCCTCGTCCCGTTTCTAGTATCGTGCCGTTATGCCGCCGAAATTTTCTAAAATAAGTTAGAAAAATAAAAATATCATTTTATTTAAAGAAATGAATTGAATTGAAAATGAATTCGAATTGAATTGAAAACGATTTCGAAATGAATTGAATTGAAAACGATTTCGAAATGAATTGAATTGAAAACGATTTCGAAATGAATTGAATTGAAAACGATTTCGAAATGAATTGAATTGAAAATGAATTCGAATTGAATTGAAAACGATTTCGAAATGAATTGAATTGAAAACGATTTCGAAATGAATTGAATTGAAAACGATTTCGAAATGAATTGAATTGAAAACGAATTCCAAATGAATTGAAAACGAATTCAAAATGAATTGAAAATGAATTCGAATTGAATTGAAAACGATTTCGAAATGAATTGAATTGAAAACGATTTCGAAATGAATTGAATTGAAAACGATTTCGAAATGAATTGAATTGAAAACGAATTCGAATTGAATTGAAAACGATTTCGAAATGAATTGAATTGAAAACGATTTCGAAATGAATTGAATTGAAAACGATTTCGAAATGAATTGAATTGAAAACGAATTCGAATTGAATTGAAAACGATTTCGAAATGAATTGAATTGAAAACGAATTCGAATTGAATTGAAAGCGAATTGAAATGAATTCAAATTGAATTGAAATTCGAATTGAATAGAAATGAATTTTGAAACGAATTTATAAAGAAGAATTCAATTTTGATTTGAATTGAAAAGGAAGTTGAAATTGCTTTTGAAACGAATTTTAAAACTATTTATATAATTCGTTTTAAATAGAAATCGACGAAGTATATATTATATATATTATATATATAATATAATGGCCTGAATAGAACGCGCCGCGCCGCGGCAGTTCGTGAATTTCGACCATTTATTTCAAACGGACATTGCGGGAGATCCGACCGTCGGATTCTCCTAAAACCGGAACCGTTGGGTTCGTATCGAAAAGAGCTTTCTAACGAAGGCTAGAAATTTGAAATCTAACGGTTGGATTTGGAATTATGTCCAAATCAAATTCGAAAAAGGTCGCTGTAAGTGCAGTTCGATGGCCGTTGATGGAAATCGACTGTACGGGCCTTGATAAAATTATTAAAAATAGTAATAATTTGTGTAAAATCATAAGAAATGATTTGTGAAAGTTTGGGATGAAAAACTCCATATTTGAAAAGATAAAAATAGATTTTTATCGAAATGAACTAGTTTTGAACTAGAATTATAATTCTATTTATTTTTAAATAAATAAATTGAATTTGAAATGGTTTTGAAAATAACCAAAATTTCCAATGATTGCATTGGAGTGGATTTGAATCGAAATTGTCTTCGGAATATTTCGATGTTGGAATTCGTGATATTACAGGTGTTGTTATGGAAATTTGAAAGATATATATTTGTATCGTTATTTCCAATACGACATTTGTTAGTCGTAGAATTCGATATTGAATATAAGCCGATATATTTTCTATTCAGAGCCTTGTATTGAATATCGAATGTGATTTGGGTTTGTCGTGAATGGTGTCTTCACTAACACTGTTCTGGAACCCAGTTGAGAAAAGATTAAATCTTTTTATTTAGATTTAATGAAGTGTACCAATTAAATGATATTTAATTGGAATTGAATTGGTATTGATTTTTGGGTTTATCGTGAACAGTGTTTTAAATAACACTTGTTCTTTAACCCGATAATTAATGGAATGTGATTTTGGGTTTATCGTGAACAGTGTTTTAAATAACACTTGTTCTTTAACCCGATAATTAATCGAATGTGATCTGGGTTTGTCGTGAATGGTGTCTTCACTAACACTGTTCTTGAACCCAGTTGAGAAAAGATTAAATCTTTTATTTAGATTTAATGAAGTGTACCAATTAAATGATATTTAATTGGAATTGAATTGGTATTGATTTTTGGGTTTATCGTGAACAGTGTTTTAAATAACACTTGTTCTTTAACCCGATAATTAATCGAATGTGATCTGGGTTTGTCGTGAATGGTGTCTTCACTAACACTGTTCTTGAACCCAGTTGAGAAAATATTAAATCTTTTTATTTAGATTTAATGAAGTGTACCAATTAAATGATATTTAATTGGAATTGAATTGGTATTGATTTTTGGGTTTATCGTGAACAGTGTTTTAAATAACACTTGTTCTTTAACCCGATAATTAATGGAATGTGATTTTGGGTTTATCGCGAACCGTGTTTTTAGATGACACTGATTCTTTAACCCAGTCAAAAGATTAAAACTAAGTGGAGTTTTAATGAATCTTTAATTAGATTGAAAAGATCGAGAATGGAGTATCACCAGTTTTGCTCCAGGCGATAGTTAAATCTTTAATTAGATTTGAACGTGAAATTTAGAAACTAACTGTCGGTTAGCTAAGTAGAATGATTTTCTGGATATTGATCTGATGTTGGTTTCGGCCTTCGGGGTTAATATTTGGGGAATTATTCTCTTGATTAATTTACGGTTAATGACTAATGAATTGGAATGAGGCGTATGTTGTGTTTGTGTAACACTTATTTAAAATATACGCGAGTTATTCGGAAAGACCGGGTTTATCCCATTCTGAATAACTGATACGACGATAAGTCGAAGATGAAGACGATGGGAAGACCGGAAGTCTTCACGTCGTTTGGGTGATAACTGATGATCTTGATTGGGCAGTACACCCAAGAAGATGGAAACAGTTAGTGATCGTCCAGACGTACTTGGAGATCGATGGATATGCGGGGTACTAGGTGCCTCCGGTTTCGTTCAGACCCAGAACGGACTTGTAAATGGACTGTGTGTCTGACATCGGATTTCATTCTGTGTGACTGATATCGGTTGCATAGGATGGTTTGCCTGTGTGGCATGCTAAGATGCAAATGATCAAGGCTTCTGTTGAAAAGCAAAGTCTTGTGGTGATGATCAAAGCACGGCCTTTGTGGCGTAGCTTTGTGTAACGTTTACCTCGCGTGTTTCACACCAGGTATGAACCAAAAACGGGAGACGGACCTCAGGGAGGACTTGCGTTTCTTTCTAGCTAGAAGTGGCGTCAGTGGTTTTACACGCCCTGACGAGTTTGACTTATGTGGTTGTTGCTGTTGCGAGGCGCCTCGGTTATATCGGTTTCGGCCGATGCTTCTGGTCGGCTGACGGACCAGACTTACACCCCATAGGGTGGGGAAACGTAATGTTCAGGCATTTTAATCCACTCCGTGTGGACCGGCCCTGACGATCCAAGGGTCGATGCGCTCTGACCCTGTGGCTCGGGCTAGAGAGTCACGAAAACGGTTGAGGACTATCTTTTGCCTCGGTTCATAGACGGAAATCCAATTTCCAAATACGTGATCTTGCGGTTTTAGTTGTAATCCTATATATGGCGACATAGTGGGATGGGGCGCTCATGCCGCCTATGATTGATACTTATGATTTGAAGTGTTTTATACACTATGCACTTATATTAGTATCAAATGATTTGTTTTAAACGTATCAAGCATTCTTTGGTTGTTATAAGGGAAAACCCTATCCTCGACTGCGTTGCATTGTGTGATGGGACCTGGGTCTTATAACAGCTTCATTTTTCTTTATTTAGCATTTCGCTGTTGTTTTATGCACTGGTATTCTTGGGAGGAAACCCGTTCCGTGTTATACGGCGTGGTCCCTTGATTTACCTATCTTTAAAAATAAAGATTAATAACTGTTTTAGTTCTCACACCAGTCCCATGACTGACCTGGAGTTTATTGTTTTAACCTAAACTCTGGGTGCCCCTATTTTTGACACGGGCAGCTAGTAGTTTTGGTTTTGCAGATTTATATTCACAGGATCCTGGTTTACAGCTGGAACGATATCCGGAAAGCTTTGTATCCGTATATCTACTTCTAGTTGTGTATTGTATTATTTTCCGCTGCGATGTATTTAAATGTAATTTAAATCTCTGATATTTCTGTGTAATATTCATTTATACTCTGTATATTCTTGTAATCTGATGCATTGTTGTAATATACAATGAAATGTTCTTCTGTATGCGTTCTGCTGTGGTTTGTTCTCGAACTATCCGACGCTTTCCTTTACGGGGAAGTTGCGGGTCTTTACAGATCTTCACAAAATTTACATCATTAGAAAGGTCTTTTCAAAACAAATCCAACGGTTCCAGTTTCGGGAAAATCCGACGGTCGGATCTCCCGGTACAATCGTTTGAAATTTCGATTTCAAAATACGAATTGCAGCGTCGTTATTCGATTAAATATAATTCTATTTATATTTATATATAAATAAAATCGATTCTGGCGCTGTTTTTCTTCAAATTTGAATTAAACATTCCAGACAATCCAACCGTTGGATTTTTACAAGGTTGGTGCCGTTGGAAAGATTATTCCAAGGCGAACCCGACGGTTGAGGTTTCGGGAAAATCCAATGGTCGGATTTCCCGCACTAGTCGTTTGAAATCACGGTTTCAAAATACGAACTGCACGGCCTCGTTTCGTTTTAATTTTATTTATATTTATATAGTTATATAAATATAGTTTATTCAATGATTTCCATATCGTTTTCACTTCAAAAAATTTTCTAACACCTTAAATTTTGGAAAAATTTCGCCATAACCTCCCCTGTACCGGGAGCGTCGGGAAATCGCAAATAGCGTCCCGGTCCTTCTAATCTCAAAAAGAAAAAGAAAAAGCCAAGCGGCTAGCCAACAGGCTCAAAATCATCACCCAAACAAATCAGTAAATGTGTACCTATTTGTCGGGCACAAAATTTTATTCCTCTTCTCTAGCCCCTTTGCTATAACCTGTTCAATGAATATGCATGTACATATATATACAGTCTATATCATTTTCCATTTTCTATTCAACTTCATATTTGATTTCTATTTGGTTTAAAAACACCATTCATTCTAATGTTACATAAATAGGTGCAAATCATTTCATTAGCTAATTAATGAATATTTCCACTCATATGTGTTTATTTTGAACAAGTGGCTATTTTTAACATTTCACATTTCAACGATTTATGCATACAATAAAAATACGATTTTTATTGTAAAACGATTCATTTCAAAACACTATTTTTCTATATAGTTCATATAGTCGATAAAAAGGTGATTTTTATTATCAAACAATTTATTTCAAAATATGAATACCATTCAACACATGAATTTCTAAACAACGAATGAATATCAATTCAACACATGAATGTTTTCTATTGTTTTTATATATAGATAAAAATGTGATTTTTATTATCAAACAGTTTATTTCAAAATATGAATACCATTCAACACATGAATTTCTAAACAACGAATGAATATCAATTCAACACATGAATGTTTTCTATTGTTTCTATATATAGATAAAAATGTGATTTTTATTATCAAACAGTTTATTTCAAAATATGAATACCATTCAACACATGAATTTCTAAACAACGAATGAATATCAATTCAACACATGAATGTTTTCTATTGTTTAAGCATATGAAAATAATTCAAACACACAAATATTATTCAAAATTTCGGCAGCATAACGGCAGGGTAGTTACACCGGCACCGTCCCTAGTACGGCTCCTCGCTCTACCTTAAAACCTCGCGGTTTTTGACAATGGGAAACATGCATCTAGTTCGCACGCAGGAGGCATGTATATATTTATTTCATTTCCACAAACTAATCCTATGTGGTTTCAACCAAATATTTCACAACCACAAATGGGTATTTTTCAACCACAATCAACCAATATCAATCACAAACAATCCCAAACAACCATTCGTTATCAACCAATTATCACAACAATTTCAATCAATAAATATCGTCCATGGTTTGTGGACGAGGGGCGTATATATATATATAGATATATAGATATTTATATATAGCTATTCACTTTCATTTTCAACACATATATATATAATTTTTAAATCAGAAATCTCACCAATAGCTATCCAACTGCACGACACTTCCTTATAGAAATCTTCGCCTATTTGTCGCTTTCACCCGTATTCTCTGCATATGCAAAAATAGAATTTTTACTATGCTATTCAATATATAAAAACCGAATTTTTACTTTTGCTTTCAACATATAAAAATATGATTTTTACTTCGACTTTCAACATATAAAAATATGATTTTTACATTTGCAAGTTCAAATCTTTTTCTACTAAAAGATTAAACCTTTTTCCTATTTTAAAGTTCAAAATAAAATCAGTTTTTTTCTCTTTTTTTAAAATGCAGTTTTTATCTTTTTCAAATGCAGTTTTTATCTTAAAAAAAAAATGCAGTTTTTATCTTTTTCAAATGCAGTTTTTATCTTTTTCAAATGCAGTTTTTATCTTTTTCAAATGCAGTTTTTATCTTTATAAAAAATGCAGTTTTTAGTTTCTTTTTTTTTTAAAAAAACAGTTTTTAAAATCTTTTTAAAAAAATCTGTTTTTAAAATCTTTTTTAAAAAATCTGTTTTATTCTACTTTTAAAAATTCTGTTTTTACTTTCTTTACAAAAAAAACTAGTTTTAAATTTCTAAAACCTAAATCAGTTTTAATTACCTAAAATTAAAATCAGTTTTTAATTTTTATAAAATTCAGTTTTTCTTTAAAAACATAAAACAGTTTTAACAGAAAAAAAAATAAATAAATTAAATAAATAAAAATAGGGGATGCTCACCGAGGTAGCTGCGAAAAAGGGGGGGGAATCGAAGAAGGCGTCGGCGGCACTTCAGGGGGGGGGGGTACTTCGTCGTCTTCGATCGTCGGAGGGGGGGGGGGAAGCGGCTGCGTCGTTCGCTTGAGGGGGGGCTGCTTCGTCGGCGACTGGTCTTGAGGGGGGCGGCGGCGCTCCAGGGGGGGGCTGCTTCGTCGGTGCGGCGGCGATTTTAGATTTAGGGTTTTTTTTTTTTTCTTTCTATTTTTCCTGGTTGTAATCGAATGAACGGGGGGGGGGGGGGCAAGCGGGAGATAAGGAGGGAGGGAAATGAATTTTTTTTTTTATTATTTAATTATTTAATTTAGCAAAGAGTTGACTTTTACATATGACCTCGAAACGAGGCCCACCGCCTGTCGTCCATAGCGTTTCACCCCCATTCCGAACACAATGGGATATGTATCGCAAGCTGATTTGATCGTTACAATCAGTTTCCTTTTGAATTTTCATTTAAATCACTATATTGAATTTTAAACGCACATTTCAAATTACCGGGGTCACATACTAACTAGAAAAATTCCAGAAAAATATTTTCTAGCTTCGTATTGACGATACGGTCCTAACAAAACTAGTTTCGTCGAATTCTGAGACCGTTTGAAAAATGGCCAATTTCCAGTCGATTAAAATCAACTGAAATCGGTCAAACGCGTTTTCCTTTGCCACGCTCACATATTGATTCGAAAAATTATGAAATTTGAAACCTAACAATGACTTGACACTGCGGATCCAACAAAAGTGGTTTCGTCGAAATCCGAGGTCGTTTGCAAAATGTCCATTTTTAAGGGCCTGAATTCCATAGCGACTATTCAGAATTTTCAACTGGACATATCTTTTGATTCCCGCTATCAAATTTCGATTGGTCAGATTCGTTAGAAAGATATTATCAATTAGATTCCATTATTTTTGGTTTCACTAAAATCCGGATTGTTTTGCACCCGGTATTCAATTGAAGTTTGAAATCGAATTATCGAACTACCGTGCCATTTTCAATTCTATATATAATTATAATTAATTATATTCGTTTTCAAATGTCGATTCAAACTCAGTTTTCATTGCCATTATCTAAAATATTTATTTTAAATATTTAAAATCCATTATTTTAGCCAATTTAAAAATTTTAAATTGGTTCAGATTTTCTGGGTCGTTACAATCTCCCCCACTTAAAACTTTTCGTCCCCGAAAAGGAATAAAGTCGAAAGTGGTTTGATAAATCTACAAACCCACAATACAGCAACCAATTTGTTTCTAATATCCAGAGTATAGAATAAACAATGCACATCCATGGGAAGAAAATAGCAACAGAATAGAGAATTAAATGGTAATGCAAAGTAGGGTAAATGTACCTTGCACCAGAGTCAATCAGAGATATCTACTCGGCATCTAGGATAAGCTTTCTGAATGCTCTCCTCAGTTTCCCAAGTACAATCTCGCGGATCTCCACTCCATTGCACTTTGACTAAGTGAACCTTCTTGTTCCTCAGCTCTTTGGTTTCTTTGCCGATGATCTTTAGCGGCTCACGCCTCACAGCTAGTTCTGGAGTAATTTCAATATCCTGCTGAGCTGCTTCTTCCACGATCAAGTCTGGATCATGAACGTGCTTTCGAAGTTGAGATATATGAAATACATCATGAACTCCAGGCAACCAGTCAGGCAGTTTGACCCTATATGCGAGAGTTCCGATCCGTTCCAGAATAGGAAACGGACCAATGATATTAGGTGCCAACTTTCCAGTTTTACCGAACCGGATAACTCCTCTCATCGGCGATACTTTCAAATATACGTAGTCGCCAACCTCGAAGGATATATCTCTTCTTCTTTTATCGGCATAGCTCTTTTGTCGGCTTTGAGCGGCGAGTAATCGCTTCTTAATAAAATCAACTTTGTCGGCCGCTTCTCGAATCATATCAGGACCCAACACAAGTTTATTTCCAGGCTCGACCCAACAAGCAGGAGATCGGCACGGTCTACCATACAATGCTTCGAATGGCGACATTGTCAGACTCGCCTGGTAGCTGTTGTTATAAGAGAATTCAGCCAAATGCAGATGGTCTTCCCATGATCCACCGAAATCTATAACACAAGCCCGCAAAAGATCTTCTAAAATGCGATTCACCCTCTCAGTCTGACCGTCTGTCTGAGGATGATAAGCGGTGCTCAAGTTTAACTTCGTTCCGAGCTCGACTTGAAATGCTTCCCAGAATTTGCTAGTGAATATTGTATCTCTATCACTTACTATACTGAGCGGCACTCCATGCAGTCTAACTATTTCCCTGAAATAAATCTGCGCCAGACTCTGAGCGGTTCTATTTGATTTGACAGGTATAAAATGGGCGGTCTTCGTGAAGCGATCTACGATCACCCAAATACTGTCATTTCCTTTTCTGGTTCTGGGCAAACCATCAATGAAATCCATAGAAATATGCTTCCACTTCCAACCAGGAACTTCTAGTGGTTGCAATAGTCCAGCCAATTTCTGTTGGTCGCTTTTTACTAGCTGGCAAGTAGGGCATCGACTAACATATATCGAAACGTCTCTTTTCATAGCCTTCCACCAGAATGTTCTTTTGAGATCGTTATACATTTTGGCCACGCCAGGATGGATACTCAGCTTGGACTTGTGACACTCGTCTAACACTTCCCTTTTTAACTCTGGGATGTCAGGAACACAAATCCTTCCTTTTAACCTCAAGGTCTCGTCGTTATCTATTTGAAAACACGAGGGTTCGCCTTTCCGAATCCTTTTAATCATATCCTTAATAAAATTATCCTCCTTCTGAAGAATAGATATTTTGTCAATCAAGGATGTCGTGATAATAAAGCTGGCGATCATTACATTCTTTCTGCTCAGCGCATCGGCCACGACATTGGCTTTCCCTGGAGTATATATAATTTCAAAGTCATATGCCGCAAGAAACTCCAGCCAACGTTGCTGCCTCAGATTTAAGTCCTTCTGAGTGAACAGATATTTTAACGACTGGTGATCTGTAAACAGTTCAAATCTCTCGCCCAGAAGATAGTGTCTCCAGATTTTCAAAGAGAATATGATAGCCAATAACTCAAGATCATGAGTTACGTAGTTTTTCTCGTGTGGTTTCAGTTGACGGCTAGCATAGGCAATTACTTGGCCTCTTTGCATTAACACTGCGCCAAGGCCCTCTCTAGACGCATCAGTCCATACTTTTAAATCCTGGTTGCCATCAATGATGGTTAACACTGGAGCAGTCGTTAGTCTCAACTTTAGCTCTTCGAAAGCCTCCTCACTCTCTTGAGTCCATTTGAATTTAGAATGCTTCTTTGTAAGCTTCGTTAAGTGGCCAGATATCTTCGAAAAGTCTTTAACGAACTTCCGGTAATAGCTAGCCAATCCGAGAAAACTGCGGACTTCAGTGGGAGTACTAGGCTGTTTCCAGTTCTGAATGGCTGTGATTTTACTTGGATCCACAGCGATTCCATCTTTCGATACGACATGGCCTAGAAATTTCACTTCATCTTGCCAAAATATACATTTGGAAAACTTGGCTTTCAATACATTCCTTCTGAGGATTTCCAAAACCTGTTCCAGATGCTTTTCATGTTCAGCCTTTGATTTAGAGAAGATTAGAATATCGTCAATAAAAACCAGAACAAATTTATTCAATACTCCTCTGAATACTCTGTTCATTAGATCGACGAAATAAGCTGGAGCGTTACATAAGCCGAATGGCATTACTAACCACTCGTAGAATAGGTCGGGGCCTCTGAACGCTGTCATTGGAACACATTCTTCGGCAATTCGAAGTTGATGGAAGCCTGTAGCTAGGTCCATTCGTGAAAATACTTGCGCTCCATTTAATCGATCCAACAAATCATCAATCCGCGGCAATGGATACTTGTTCTTTATTGTCTGTTTGTTCAAATCACGATAATCCACACATAGACGTAGAGTACCGTCAGATTTTGGGACAAATACCACTGCTGCACCCCAATCAGAGAAACTAGGCCTGATCAGACCTTTCCATACTAGCTGTCGTGTTTGATTGTCTAATTCTTCCTTCTCTTTCAAGGACATTCTTCGAATAGCGTGAACTACCGGCCTTGCATTTGGAATCAAAGCAATCTTGAAATCTATTTCTCTCTGCGGAGGTAAGCGAACAACTTCTTCGAACACATCCGCATAGTTCTTGACGACAGGAATGTCTTTAATGAGGTCGGGAATATTCTCTATGACTTCAGGGACATTTTCTATTTGGGCTGGAGAAACATTCAAAGCTGCCCAGAAGTCCTTTCTATTAGCATTCTGACCTTCACAGGGAATGGTTATATAATCACCTGATTTAATCTTTGCCTTTACGATTCTGTCGGCGCATTTAACTTCAGCTTCATATTTGGTCAACCAGTCTAACCCCAAGATAAGATCAAACTCTTTAAAATTCATGACGACGGCGATGGTAGGAAATCGATAACGGGAGAAAGAAACCGGCACTCCACAAACCCAACTGAGATCAATGGAACCCCCAACCGGATTCTGGACAGTCATTGGTTCCTTGAGCTTTTTCAAATTCAAATCCAGTTTCTTAGCTGCATCTTTGGCAATGAAACTCCGTGACGCGCCAGTGTCAAACAGTACTTTAACTGGGATGTCTTTGACAGTTAGCGTGCCTTCTAAAACATCTGGCCTTTCTTGACTAGCTGAGGGCTCGGGAGTTTCTGCTACTTCATTTATACATACGGTTTCAGATTTCTTTGAGAGTTGGCACTCCCGTGCAATATGACCTGCCTGGCGGCACTTATGGCATCTCCTTTCCCCATGTGGGTTCCTTTGTTTCTTAGTGGGCTTGGATCCACCTTTGATCCTTTTATTTAAGGGCCCACAATTTATCGACAAATGTCCTTTCTTATTGCGGTTAGAGCAAGTAGCAGTTGTTACGGGTTCCTTCCCAGACTTAGCCCTTTTTCTCTTAGTACTGGGCTTCTTACTGGCTTCAGGAATATCAGTTTCTGACTCTGCTTCGTCACTAGAACAGACTTCTTCTTCGTCGCGCAACATTCCTTTCTTATGGAGATCTTCATACTGATAGGCCATATATATCATTTCAGAAAAAGGAAGCTTCACATGCCCCAATACCTTATTCTGGTATTTCCTTTGAAGCCCGTGAATAAATCTCATATTTTTCCCCTTCAGGTTTTGAATTAGATGAGGAGCAAAGTGAGAAAGTTCATTGAATTTCTTATGATATTCGGGAATGGTCATATCTCCTTGTATCAGATAAGAAAATTCATCGCATAGCCGTTCGGTCGCTTCGGGAGGGGTAAATCTTTCTAAGAAAATCACTTTGAATCTGTCCCAGGTGATATCACCTTCTGGATTATTTTTAATGATTGATTCCCACCAGATTAAAGCTTCTTCTTTAAGCGCCCAAGATGCTACTAACCGTTTCTGGTCATCTCTTAGCTGGATATGCTCAAAGATTCTTTCGACAGAACTCAACCAAGCTTGAGTTTGAATAATAGATTCATTGCCCGAGAATTGCGCTCCGTTCAGATTTCGATATTTCTTTAATAGAGCCTCTAGATCGGGTTCTGTATTCCTCCTGTTTCTAGCACTCATTTTTCTAGTACTTCTGCAATTAGCAGATCAAGTGTCAGGTCACAGAAAAGGTATTTTAAAATATAGAAACACATACTTCAAATGTAAATGTGTCTATCGAGGTGTAATTTATTCTGCTTTACTCATACTAGGATATTGCTGATCCTATCTGTATAGAGTTACCCGTCCTAGAACACTACTGGTTCTATTTCTGACGAGTTCGTTCAAATGTTATATTCCAGAACTAAGCTTAACCAAAGCTCTGATACCACGTTGAGACGACCCGATTTCCCGTTCTCACGGAAACAAGGTTATCTTTGGAATATAACACAGAAACATATAATAGCAGAACAGAATTAAATAAATACACCAGAATGAACAACAAAATATACTGGATAAAAGTAATCATCAGAGTTACACAGTATACAGGATCTTACTTAGTACAAATACAGTTCAGCTATACATAAATGTCTACAGCGGAAATAAACAAAATATGTACAATAGGAGCTGAACAGCATAAAAAGAAATAAATGATAGAATCCATCTTCAGCTCCAGCTATCCAGAAAGAACCAGCTAAACCTGAATACAAGGCTGCCCGTGTGGAAAAAGGGGCACCCGAGTTTGAGAGTGAAACAAACTACGAGTCAGTCATGGGACTGGTATGAGAAATCTACTCAACACATATATAATTGGCTAATCACAGGACCACGCCACTTTCGTGGAACGGGTTTACTCCATTGGATTGCCAGTGCATTAAAAACAACTCTTTCTTTTAAACATCGCTATGCTTTTTATAAAAATGAAGCCGTTATAAGACTCAGTTCCCATCACACAATGCAACGCAAACCGGAGGATAGAGTTTTTACCTTATAACGGCCAAGATATGCTTGATACGAATAAAACAAAGGCATTTAATATTATTGCTAGTGTTTATATGTTTTGAAAACAATTTCAGATCATAACTATCAATCATAGACGGCATTAATGCCCCATACCACTATGTCGCCATATATAGGTATACAATCAAAACCGCACGATGTCGTATTTGGAAATTGGATTTCCGTCATGAACCAAGGCAAAAGATATTCCTTACCGAATTCGAGACGCTCTAGCCCGTGTCCCAGGCAAGTACTCAGTCAAGCCTTTGGATCGTCAGGGCCGGTCCACCGATGTGGATTAAAATGCCTGAACAATACGTTTCCCCGCCCTTTGGGGCGTCAACGAGCCAACGAATGACTCCATCGGACCCGGATCGTCCGATCAAACCGAGGCGCCTCGCAACAGCAACAACCACATAGGTGAAAAGTATATAAATGTCAGGGCTGGTAGGTCACTGACACCACCCTAGCTAGAAAGAAACGCATGCCCTCCCTGAGGTCCTTCCTCCCGTTTTAGGTTCCTACCGGGGTGTGAGGCTCGCGAATTTACGTTATACACAAAGCTACGCCACACAGGCGGTGCTTTGATCATCACCACAAGACTTTGCTTTTCAACAGAAGCCCTGATCACTGCATCTTAGCATGTCACACAGGCAATTCATACCGTGCAACTGATGGCTATCAATCACACAGAACAAATTCCAATGTCGGACACACAGTCCATTTACAAGTCCGTTCTGGGTCTGAACGAAACCGGAGGCACTAAATACCTCGCAAACCCTTTGATTAACACGTACGTCTGAACGATCACCACTCATTATCCATATTTCGGGATGCCTCCCAATCAGGACCTCGGTTACCATCCAAACGAGGTGAAGATCTCCGGTCTTCGACCACCGTCTTCATCTTCGAATTTCAATCGTCGGTCAATTATTCGAAATGAGAGTTAACTCGGCCTTTTCAAATAATTCACGTATATTTAGAATTTCAATTCGATTTATTTCAATGGTTAAATTATTCGACAACACCAATTTTGTTCTTTAATGTAATTTTCACACCAAACACATTCAACCATCAAATATCACATAAATCAAGCAAATTCAGTTTATTTCCATTCCATATCGCTTGTGATATTTTATAACTATTTATCGCTATTTCTATTTATTTTAAAATAGCCATTTTATTCAAAACGACGCTTCGGGCCATAAGGCGACCGTGGCGCTGTTTTTCTTCAGATTTGATTTACACATATCTGAAAATCTAACCGTTGGATCTTCACAAAATTTACATCATTAGAAAGGTCTTTTCAAAACAAATCCAACGGTTCCAGTTTCGGGAAAATCCGACGGTCGGATCTCCCGGTAAAATCGTTTGAAATTTCGATTTCAAAATACGAACTGCAGCGTCGTTATTCGATTAAATATAATTCTATTTATATTTATATATAAATAAAATCGATTCTGGCGCTGTTTTTCTTCAAATTTGAATTAAACATTCTAGACAATCCAACCGTTGGATTTTTACAAGGTTGGTGCCGTTGGAAAGATTATTCCAAGGCGAACCCGACGGTTGAGGTTTCGGGAAAATCCAATGGTCGGATTTCCCGCACTAGTCGTTTGAAATCACGGTTTCAAAATACGAACTGCACGGCCTCGTTTCGTTTTAATTTTATTTATATTTATATAGTTATATAAATATAGTTTATTCAATGATTTCCATATCGTTTTCACTTCAAAAAATTTTCTAACACCTTAAATTTTGGAAAAATTTCGCCATAACCTCCCCTGTACCGGGAGCGTCGGGAAATCGCAAATAGCGTCCCGGTCCTTCTAATCTCAAAAAGAAAAAGAAAAAGCCAAGCGGCTAGCCAACAGGCTCAAAATCATCACCCAAACAAATCAGTAAATGTGTACCTATTTGTCGGGCACAAAATTTTATTCCTCTTCTCTAGCCCCTTTGCTATAACCTGTTCAATGAATATGCATGTACATATATATACAGTCTATATCATTTTCCATTTTCTATTCAACTTCATATTTGATTTCTATTTGGTTTAAAAACACCATTCATTCTAATGTTACATAAATTGGTGCAAATCATTTCATTAGCTAATTAATGAATATTTCCACTCATATGTGTTTATTTTGAACAAGTGGCTATTTTTAACATTTCACATTTCAACGATTTATGCATACAATAAAAATACGATTTTTATTGTAAAACGATTCATTTCAAAACACTATTTTTCTATATAGTTCATATAGTCGATAAAAAGGTGATTTTTATTATCAAACAATTTATTTCAAAATATGAATACCATTCAACACATGAATTTCTAAACAACGAATGAATATCAATTCAACACATGAATGTTTTCTATTGTTTTTATATATAGATAAAAATGTGATTTTTATTATCAAACAGTTTATTTCAAAATATGAATACCATTCAACACATGAATTTCTAAACAACGAATGAATATCAATTCAACACATGAATGTTTTCTATTGTTTCTATATATAGATAAAAATGTGATTTTTATTATCAAACAGTTTATTTCAAAATATGAATACCATTCAACACATGAATTTCTAAACAACGAATGAATATCAATTCAACACATGAATGTTTTCTATTGTTTAAGCATATGAAAATAATTCAAACACACAAATATTATTCAAAATTTCGGCAGCATAACGGCAGGGTAGTTACACCGGCACCGTCCCTAGTACGGCTCCTCGCTCTACCTTAAAACCTCGCGGTTTTTGACAATGGGAAACATGCATCTAGTTCGCACGCAGGCGGCATGTATATATTTATTTCATTTCCACAAACTAATCCTATGTGGTTTCAACCAAATATTTCACAACCACAAATGGGTATTTTTCAACCACAATCAACCAATATCAATCACAAACAATCCCAAACAACCATTCGTTATCAACCAATTATCACAACAATTTCAATCAATAAATATCGTCCATGGTTTGTGGACGAGGGGCGTATATATATATATATAGATATATAGATATTTATATATAGCTGTTCACTTTCATTTTCAACACATATATATATAATTTTTAAATCAGAAATCTCACCAATAGCTATCCAACTGCACGACACTTCCTTATAGAAATCTTCGCCTATTTGTCGCTTTCACCCGTATTCTCTGCATATGCAAAAATAGAATTTTTACTATGCTATTCAATATATAAAAACCGAATTTTTACTTTTGCTTTCAACATATAAAAATATGATTTTTACTTCGACTTTCAACATATAAAAATATGATTTTTACATTTGCAAGTTCAAATCTTTTTCTACTAAAAGATTAAACCTTTTTCCTATTTTAAAGTTCAAAATAAAATCAGTTTTTTTCTCTTTTTTTAAAATGCAGTTTTTATCTTTTTCAAATGCAGTTTTTATCTTAAAAAAAAAATGCAGTTTTTATCTTTTTCAAATGCAGTTTTTATCTTTTTCAAATGCAGTTTTTATCTTTTTCAAATGCAGTTTTTATCTTTATAAAAAATGCAGTTTTTAGTTTCTTTTTTTTTTTAAAAAAACAGTTTTTAAAATCTTTTTTAAAAAATCTGTTTTTAAAATCTTTTTTAAAAAATCTGTTTTATTCTACTTTTAAAAATTCTGTTTTTACTTTCTTTACAAAAAAAACTAGTTTTAAATTTCTAAAACCTAAATCAGTTTTAATTACCTAAAATTAAAATCAGTTTTTAATTTTTATAAAATTCAGTTTTTCTTTAAAAACATAAAACAGTTTTAACAGAAAAAAAAAAAAATTAAATAAATAAAAATAGGGGATGCTCACCGAGGTAGCTGCGAAAAGGGGGGGGGAATCGAAGAAGGCGTCGGCGGCACTTCAGGGGGGGGGGGGGGGGGTACTTCGTCCTCTTCGATCGTCGGAGGGGGGGGGGAAGCGGCTGCGTCGTTCGCTTGAGGGGGGGCTGCTTCGTCGGCGACTGGTCTTGAGGGGGGCGGCGGCGCTCCAGGGGGGGGCTGCTTCGTCGGTGCGGCGGCGATTTTAGATTTAGGGTTTTTTTTTTTTTTTTCTTTCTATTTTTCCTGGTTGTAATCGAATGAACGGGGGGGGCCAAGCGGGAGATAAGGAGGGAGGGAAATGATTTTTTTTTTTTTTATTTATTATTTAATTATTTAATTTAGCAAAGAGTTGACTTTTACATATGACCTCGAAACGAGGCCCACCGCCTGTCGTCCATAGCGTTTCACCCCCATTCCGAACACAATGGGATATGTATCGCAAGCTGATTTGATCGTTACAATCAGTTTCCTTTTGAATTTTCATTTAAATCACTATATTGAATTTTAAACGCACATTTCAAATTACCGGGGTCACATACTAACTAGAAAAATTCCAGAAAAATATTTTCTAGCTTCGTATTGACGATACGGTCCTAACAAAACTAGTTTCGTCGAATTCTGAGACCGTTTGAAAAATGGCCAATTTCCAGTCGATTAAAATCAACTGAAATCGGTCAAACGCGTTTTCCTTTGCCACGCTCACATATTGATTCGAAAAATTATGAAATTTGAAACCTAACAATGACTTGACACTGCGGATCCAACAAAAGTGGTTTCGTCGAAATCCGAGGTCGTTTGCAAAATGTCCATTTTTAAGGGCCTGAATTCCATAGCGACTATTCAGAATTTTCAACTGGACATATCTTTTGATTCCCGCTATCAAATTTCGATTGGTCAGATTCGTTAGAAAGATATTATCAATTAGATTCCATTATTTTTGGTTTCACTAAAATCCGGATTGTTTTGCACCCGGTATTCAATTGAAGTTTGAAATCGAATTGTCGAACTACCGCGCCATTTTCAATTCTATATATATTTATAATTAATTATATTCGTTTTCAAATGTCGATTCAAACTCAGTTTTCATTGCCATTATCTAAAATATTTATTTTAAATATTTAAAATCCATTATTATAGCCAATTTAAAAATTTTAAATTGGTTCAGATTTTCTGGGTCGTTACACGCCGCCTGAGCCACCCACCTCGACCGACGCGATGCCCACCGCCACCCTGGACCCACGCCCTGACCTTGCGACCTCCCACTGGCCTGCAACCACCACGCGCTGCTGACTGCAGCCCTCCACCTCGAGCCCGACGATCCAGAATTGAATTGGGTCAGTTTTGTTAACTTATTTATTTTATTTTCTTTTGTTTAATCAATTTTCGATAGGTAAAAATTTGATTGTATAATTAGCAAAATAGGTTTGTAGAAAAGGATTTGATTTTGTTTATATATAAAGACTAGATTTTTGATTGGATAAAAATACTATTTCTATATGTAATAACGCAAGATAAAAATATGATCTTTGTATTTTTAAAGTATTAAAAATATAATTTTTACATGATAGGAATATTAAAAATATCATCTTTATGTGTGTAGAAAATAAAAACTTTATTTTTATAAAGATGAAAACTTTATTTTTATAAAGGCGAAAACTTTATTTTTATAAAGATGAAAACTTTATTTTTATAAAGGCGAAAACTTTATTTTTATAAAGATGAAAACTTTATTTTTATAAAGGCGAAAACTTTATTTTTATAAAGGCGAAAACTTTATTTTTATAAAGATGAAAACTTTATTTTTATAAAGATGAAAACTTTATTTTTATAAAGGCGAAAACTTTATTTTTATAAAGATGAAAACTTTATTTTTATAAAGGCGAAAACTTTATTTTTATAAAGATGAAAACTTTATTTTTATAAAGGCGAAAACTTTATTTTTATAAAGATGAAAACTTTATTTTTATAAAGGCGAAAACTTTATTTGTATAAAGATGAAAACTTTATTTTTCTAAAGGAGAAAACTTTATTTTTGAAAGAGTGAAATTTTTATATGAAGAATAAGGTGATAAAAATATAATTTTTATCTATATAGTAGCGTTGTGAAAATACGCTTATTTTTATATATTAAATAGCGAAGTGAAAATTCGATTTTTAAATATATGAAGTGATTATAAAAATATGACTTTTAAATTGAAAGTGAATAAATAAAAATGTGACTTTTATTTTAAAGACATCCACAAATAAAAATGTGATTTTTATATATGTAGTGACTACGGGCAAAAGGAGATGATAAAAAGGCGAGGATGAAGAAGATTTCTATAAATGAAGTGTCGTGAAGTTGGATAGCTAGTTGGTGAGAACTTCTCACTCTAAATTCTCTTTTTCTAGTTATATATATATATACTAGGATGCAGACGGTGCTTAGTAGCACCCGACACCCGTCATCCACAGACCATGGATGGCTTGTTTGTTAAATGGTTTGGTTGTGTAGTTGGTTAGGTTATTGGTTTGAATTGAATTATTTGGTGAATTGAATGGATTTGATTGATGTGTGAATGGCGTGGGCCTTCACTAGACTGGGGATAAGGCTAGGCCTCATCCCGTTTCTAGTATCGTGCCGTTATGCCGCCGAAATTTTCTAAAATATGTTAGAAAAATAAAAATATCATTTTTATTGTGTAAATGAAATGAATAGAAACTCATGTGTTGAAATAGAATATTTTATCGTTAAAAATATAATTTTTAACGTGAAAGTGAATAAATAAAATATTCATTTACAAACCGGACGGTTTGTTTATGTACACTGATTTGACTGACATTGATTGGGTCGATAAATTTTACACATCGCCCAACTGCACAAATAAAATCTGTGTTTGATTGTTTGAAACCCCACACGGGTGTTGGGATGAAATTTGATGTTCACTCATCCTGATTGATTAAATATGTCGATCGGTCGATTGACAGACTGTTATAAGCGTCAGATATCTATATTTGATGCTTATACAGTGTAGTGCACTTTGGTTGATGGTTGATTGTTTATTAATGCTATTATATACATGTGTTGTATGGAATCCATATAATTAACGTTATATGGTGATTGATTGGGCCTCATTCCAATCGGGAAAATAATGAATATTAGAAAAGAAAATTCATGTGTTGAATATAAAAATAGTCATGTGTTGACGATGTGCATGTGTTGAGTGAAATATTTTATACAATGAAATTACATCTTTATCATATTTAAAATTAGAACTACTTCCCAGTAGAAGTCTGATTAAAAATCAAACGATAGATACCATAGTTTTATAAAATATTTTACACAACAAAAATAGTGATGTGTTGACAGTACTCATGTGTTGAGATTAGTCGTGTGTTGAAAGAAATATAGATTCATGTGTTGAATGGGATAAATATTCATTTATTGAATAAAATAACGAATTATTAAAATATAAAGCCGTGTTGATTAGAGATGCGTTATTTTGACGCGAACGATATTTATATCGATTTTATTCGTTGTATAATGAATATTGAAAAGTGATTTCAAAATTAAATATTTTGAAATGAAATTCAAATTGAATTAGATTAAAAATTCGAATTGAATAGGAAGCGAATTTGAATTCGAATAAAATAGAAATGAATTCAAATTGAATTAAATAGAAATTGAAATTTAAAACGAAATGAAATTGAATTGAAATCAATTTGAAACGAATTCGAAATGAATTCGAATTGAATCAAATAGAAGGTAAATTCGAATTGAATTGAATTGAAACGAATTTGAATTTGAATTGAATTGAAATGAACTCGAATTGAATTGAAATCAAATCGATTTGAAATTGAAGACGAAGTTGAAATTGTTTTGAAACGAATGTAGAACTATTTATAAAATTCGTTTTAAAAGGAAATCGACGAAATATATATAATATATATATATTATATATATATAATGGCCTGAATAGAACGCGCCGCGCCGCGGTAGTTCGTGAATTTCGACCATTTATTTCAAACGAACATTGCGGGAAATCCGACCATCGGATTCTCCTAAAACTGGAACCGTTGGGTTCGTATCGAAAAGAGCTTTCCAATGAATATTAGAAATTTGAAATCTAACGGTTGGATTTGGAATTATGTCCAAATCAAATTTGAAAAAGGTCGCTGTAAGTGCAGTTCGATGGCCGTTAATGGAAATCGACTGTACGGGCCTTGATAAAATTATTAGAAATATCTATAATTTGTGTAAAATCATAATATATGATTTGGGAAAAATTGAGCTGAAGAATTCCACATTTGAAAAGATAAAAATAGATTTTTATCGAAATGAACTAGTTTTGAACTAGAATTAAAATCAATTTATTTTTGAAATAAATAAATTGAATTTGAAAGTGATTTTAAAAATAATCAATATTCCCAATACGTGGATTGGACTGGAGTTGAATCGAAATTATCTTCGGGATATTTCGATGTTGGATTTCGTGACTATACAGATATTGTTATGGGAATTTGAAAGATATATTTTATATCGTTATTTCCAATACGATATATGTTGGTTTCAGAATTTGATATTGAATATAAGCCGATATATTTTCTATTCAGAGCCTTGTATTTAATATCAAATGTGATTTGGGTTTGTCGTGAATCGTGTTTTAGAAGACATTGGTTCTTTAACCCAGTTAAAGACAGAATGTTGATTTTTGAGAAGATTAAAACTAAATGGAGTTTTAATGAATCTTTAATTAGATTAAAAAGTGAATTGATAATTTAAATTATCAAATCTGAAAAGTGATCGAGAGTGGAGTATCACCAGTTTTGCTCCAAAGCGATAGTTAAATCTTTAATTAGATTTGAACGTGAAATGGTAATTAATTTTACCGATAACACCGTGGTGTTAGGTATGGAGTATCACCAGTTTTGCTCCATGGGATATATAGGTTGGGATTGGGAAATAAAATAAATAATTACTTCGGTGTGGTTCGCTAATCCCGACTAGTTTGAAATGATATCCAAAGGAAGATTATAGGATAAATTTAGAAGAATTTATCTTGGATAAAATTAATGGGAACATTTCCCTAAGAATGTGTTTTTGTGAATAAAAGAATATTCTGAATTGGAATGAGGCGTTTGTTGTGTTTGTGTAACATTCGTTTATTATATACGTGGGTTATTCAGAAAGGCCGGGTTTATACCTATTCTGAATAACCGATTCGACGAGATGTCGAAGATGAAGACGGTGGTTGAAGACCGGAAGTCTTCACATCGTTTGGGTGATTACTGATGATCTTGATTGGGCTGTACACCCAGGATGAGGGAATCAGTTGGTGATCGTCCAGACGTACTTGGAGATGGATGGATATGCGAGGAAAGTGCCTCCGGTTTCGTTCAGACCCAGAACGAACTTGTAAATGGATTGTGTGTCTGACATTGGATTTTATTCTGTGTTGATTGATCTCTATTAAATATACATCTGTTTGGCGGCGGAGAATTTATTCTCTTGCTTAACGCCCTTCTCTGAGACGTACAAGCTTAGAGGTTGTATATCGATAGACATCAGTCGCATGGAGTGAATTGCTAATGTGGCATGCGTAAGTGGCAATTGATCAGGGCTTCTGTTGAAAAGCAAAGTCTTGTGGTTGATGATCAAAGCACGGCCTGTGTGGCATAGCTTTGTGTATAACGTGAATTCGCGAGCCTCACACCTCGGTATGAGTCAAAAACGGGAGATGGACCGCTGGGAGAGCACGACGTTTCTTTCTAGCTAGGGTGGTGTCAGTGACCTACCAGCCCTGACATTTATATACTTTTCACCTGTGTGGTTGTTGGATACGAGGCGCCTCGGATATAGGTCTGTAAGGACCGGGAAACGTGTGTTCAGGAATAACTAATCCTCAAAAGTAAGAGAGGACCGGCCCAGCTGATTCCAAGGATCAAAGTGGGGTCCTGGGACATTTGCTAGAGTGTCTCGAACGCGGAGAGGAGCTTGCCCCTTGCCTCGGCTCATGACGGAATCCAATTTCCAATACGTGTGTTTCGGTTTTATTTGTAGAGCCTAGTATGGCGACATAGTAGATGGTAGCTATACCGCCTATGATTAATACTTATGATTGAAATTGTTTTGACACTATACACCTATAATAGTATCAAATAATGTGTTTTAAACGTATCAAGCATGCTTTGGCTGTTATAAGGTAAAAACCCTATCCTCCGGCTTGCGTTGCATTGTGTGACGGGACCTGGGTCTTATAACAGCTTCATTTTTCTTTATTTAGCATTGCGCTATTTATTTTATGCACTGGTATTCTTGGGAGGAAACCCGTTCCGTGTTATACGGCGTGGTCCCTTGATTTACCTAACTTTAAAAATAAAGATTAATAACTGTTTTAGTTCTCACACCAGTCACATGACTGACCTGGAGTTTATTGTTTTAACCTAAACTCTGGGTGCCCCTATTTTCCACACGGGCAGCTAGTAGTTTTGGGTTTTGCAGATTTATATTCACAGGGTCCTGATTTACAGCTGGAACGATGCTCGGAAAGCTCTATATCCGTGTATCACTTCTAGTTGTGATTTTGTATTATTTTCCGCTGCTATGTAATTTATTGTAATCTCTGATATTTGTCGAATGTAATTTATTCATTTATACTCTGTATATTCTTGTATCTGATGGAATTGTTGTAATAACAATGAAATGTTCTTCCGTTTGCGTTCTATTTTGTCTTGTCCTCAACGCTATCCGTGCTTTCCTTCACGGGGAAGTTCGGGTCGTGTCAGTTTGGTATCAGAGCTTTGGTTTACAGAGCTCAAGAACAAGACACATTAGAACCATACGAAAGAATTCATCAGATATTGGATTAGCAATATCCAATTAGAATGACTCGTTAGAGATAGGATCAGTAGTATCCTAGAACGAGTGTGAAGAGTATATTTTTCAGATGTAAACAGTTTTGTTTTTTAAAAATTTAATTCGTTTTAAACGTATTTGAATATTTATTTATTTTGAATATGGACAATCGAGTATATATAGATTTCGCGTATACGCGTCATGAACGTATAGTCGAAGTTTTAATATACTGGATAGATATAGAATCACATTCTAGACACCCGGGGGTAATTCTGATGATGTGGACACATCATCAGTATTTATGTTCGTATTTCGAAGGTGTGATATCTATATATTTCCATTAGACTGGTGTGAGAACCAAAACTTATATAGTTAGAACACATTGTTGTGAATTGGCATCAAAACATGATTTTCTGTATATGTATCAAAATTATGAATTTGAAACTCTAGTTCACTAATTGATTGATGTTTGTGTTGTTTGTTTATTTGTTTGATAATTTTGAACCATTTATGCCTAATTGAACCAAATATTGAATTATATTGAAAATTGGTCGTATTTGCTTGCATACATGTATATCTTTTGAACAGGTCATAGCAAGGAGGCTAGAGCCAGAGAATAAAATTTGTTTGCCCGACAAATAGGTACATGTTTACTATAATTTACTGTTTTGTTTGGGTGATGATGATTTTATGAGCCTATTGGCTAGCCGCTTGGCTTTTTCTTTTTCTTTTTGAGATCTGAAGGACTGGGGAAGCTATTTGAAATTCCCCGATGCTCCCGGTGTAGGGGAGGTTATGGCGAAATTTTTCGAAAATTTAGGGTGTTAGCCAAATTTTTGAAATTTTGAAAATTCTCAGAAACTGAAAAGTTGGAGAATGGAAGCCAGATCGAGCGTAGAGTTGATTAATCAAACCACTTTCGACTTTGTTCCTTTTCGGGGACGAAAAGTTTTAAGTGGGGGAGATTGTAATAACCCGGAAAATCTGGGCCAGTTTAAAATTTTTATTTTGGCAATTTTAGCGAATTTTGAGTATTTAAAATAGATTATTTTAAATAATATCGACGAGAAATTTATTTTGAATATAATTCGACGTATATATTTATATACGTCGTCGTTAGAATATAAGTATTTATATATAATTATAAATAGAATTGAAAATGGCGCGGTAGTTCGATAATTCGATTTCAAACTTCAATTGAACATACCGGGTGCAAAACAATCCGGATTTTAGTGAAACCAAAAATGATAGGATCTAATTGATGATATCTTTCCAACGAATCCGAGAAATCAAGATTTCATAGCGGGAATCAAAAGATATGTCCAGTTGAAAATTCTGAATAGTCGCTATGGAATTCAGGCCCTTAAAAATGGACATTTTGCAAATGACCTCGGATTTCGACGAAACCAGTTTTGTTAGATCCGTGATGTTAAATTATTGCTAGGTTTCAAATTTCATAATTTTTCGAATCAATATGTGAGCGTGGCAAAGGAAAACGTGTTTTGACCATTTCAGTTAATTTTAATCGACTGAAAATTGGCCATTTCTCTAACGGTCTCAGAATTCGACAAAACTAGTTTTGTTAGGACCGTATCGTCAATACGAAGCTAGAAAATATTTTTCGGGAATTTTTAGAGTTAGTATGTGACCCCGGTAATTTGAAATGTACGTTTAAAATTCAATATAGTGATTTAAATGTAAATTAAACGGAAACTGATTCAAACGATCAAATCAGCTTACGATACATATCCCATTGAGTTCGGAATGGGGGTAAAACGCTAGGGACGACAGTCGGTGGGTTCGATTTTGAGTTCATAGTGAAAAGTTACTTTATGAATTTTAAAATTTAAAATTAAATATATAATTAAAACATATAAGTGGCCCTCCCCCCTTTTTTCTCTTCAGCGTTGACTCCACTCTTCACAGTCAAAAAGGAAAAAAACCCGATCTACTTTCTCTCGCCCCCCCCTCGATCTCGCCGTCCCTGCCACCGCCTGCCTCCGTCCGTCCCCTTACCTCGAGCGCCCCTCCTCCGTTCTCCCCTAGCCGCTCCGCCTCACCCTTCCTCCTCTGTCCAGGCCTGAACGAAGAACCCCCGAAGCCCGTGCCCACCTGGAGGAACCGACGCCCTAGCCGCCGCCTGAGCCACCCACCTCGACCGGCGCGATGCCCACCGCCACCCTGGACCCACGCCCTGACCTTGCGACCTCCCACTGGCCTGCAACCACCCCGCGCTGCTGACTGCAGCCCTCCACCTCGAGCCCGACGATCCAGAATTGAATTGGGTCAGTTTTGTTAACTTATTTATTTTATTTTCTTTTGTTTAATCAATTTTCGATAGGTAAAAATCTGATTGTATAATTAGCAAAATAGGTTTGTAGAAAAGGATTTGATTTTGTTTATATATAAAGACTAGATTTTTGATTGGATAAAAATACTATTTCTATATGTAATAACGCAAGATAAAAATATGATCTTTGTATTTTTAAAGTATTAAAAATATAATTTTTACATGATAGGAATATTAAAAATATCATCTTTATGTGTGTAGAAAATAAAAACTTTATTTTTATAAAGATGAAAATTTTATTTTTATAAAGGCGAAAACTTTATTTTTATAAAGATGAAAACTTTATTTTTATAAAGGCGAAAACTTTATTTTAATAAAGATGAAAACTTTATTTTTATAAAGGCGAAAACTTTATTTTTATAAAGGCGAAAACTTTATTTTTATAAAGATGAAAACTTTATTTTTATAAAGATGAAAACTTTATTTTTATAAAGGCGAAAACTTTATTTTTATAAAGATGAAAACTTTATTTTTATAAAGGCGAAAACTTTATTTTTATAAAGATGAAAACTTTATTTTTATAAAGGCGAAAACTTTATTTTTATAAAGATGAAAATTTTATTTTTATAAAGGAGAAAACTTTATTTTTGAAAGGGTGAAATTTTTATATGAAGAATAAGGTGATAAAAATATAATTTTTATCTATATAGTAGCGTTGTGAAAATATGCTTATTTTTATATATTGAATAGCGAAGTGAAAATTCGATTTTTAAATATATGAAGTGATTATAAAAATATTACTTTTAAATTGAAAGTGAATAAATAAAAATGTGACTTTTATTTTAAAGACATCCACAAATAAAAATGTGATTTTTATATATGTAGTGACTACGGGCAAAAGGAGATGATAAAAAGGCGAGGATGAAGAAGATTTCTATAAATGAAGTGTCGTGAAGTTGGATAGCTAGTTGGTGAGAACTTCTCACTCTAAATTCTCTTTTTCTAGTTATATATATATATACTAGGATGCAGACGGTGCTTAGTAGCACCCGACACCCGTCATCCACAGACCATGGATGGCTTGTTTGTTAAATGGTTTGGTTGTGTATTTGGTTAGGTTATTGGTTTGAATTGAATTATTTGGTGAATTGAATGGATTTGATTGATGTGTGAATGGCGTGGGCCTTCACTAGACCGGGGATAAGGCTAGGCCTCATCCCGTTTCTAGTATCGTGCCGTTATGCCGCCGAAATTTTCTAAAATATGTTAGAAAAATAAAAATATCATTTTTATTGTGTAAATGAAATGAATAGAAACTCATGTGTTGAAATAGAATATTTTATCGTTAAAAATATAATTTTTAACGTGAAAGTGAATAAATAAAATATTCATTTACAAACCGGACGGTTTGTTTATGTACACTGATTTGACTGACATTGATTGGGTCGATAAATTTTACACATCGCCCAACTGCACAAATAAAATCTGTGTTTGATTGTTTGAAACCCCACACGGGTGTTGGGATGAAATTTGATGTTCACTCATCCTGATTGATTAAATATGTCGATCGGTCGATTGACAGACTGTTATAAGCGTCAGATATCTATATTTGATGCTTATACAGTGTAGTGCACTTTGGTTGATGGTTGATTGTTTATTAATGCTATTATATACATGTGTTGTATGGAATCCATATAATTAACGTTATATGGTGATTGATTGGGCCTCATTCCAATCGGGAAAATAATGAATATTAGAAAAGAAAATTCATGTGTTGAATATAAAAATAGTCATGTGTTGACGATGTGCATGTGTTGAGTGAAATATTTTATACAATGAAATTACATCTTTATCATATTTAAAATTAGAACTACTTCCCAGTAAAAGTCTGATTAAAAATCAAACGATAGATACCATAGTTTTATAAAATATTTTACACAACAAAAATAGTGATGTGTTGACAGTACTCATGTGTTGAGATTAGTCGTGTGTTGAAATAAATATAGATTCATGTGTTGAATGGGATAAATATTCATTTATTGAATAAAATAACGAATTATTAAAATATAAAGCCGTGTTGATTAGAGATGCGTTATTTTGATGCGAACGATATTTATATCGATTTTATTCGTTGTATAATGAATATTGAAAAGTGATTTCAAAATTAAATATTTTGAAATGAAATTCAAATTGAATTAGATTAAAAATTCGAATTGAATAGGAAGCGAATTTGAATTCGAATAAAATAGAAATGAATTCAAATTGAATTAAATAGAAATTGAAATTTAAAACGAAATGAAATTGAATTGAAATCAATTTGAAACGAATTCGAATTGAATCAAATAGAAGGTAAATTCGAATTGAATTGAATTGAAACGAATTTGAATTTGAATTGAATTGAAATGAACTCGAATTGAATTGAAATCAAATCGATTTGAAATTGAAGATGAAGTTGAAATTGTTTTGAAACGAATGTAGAACTATTTATAAAATTCGTTTTAAAAGGAAATCGACGAAATATATATAATATATATATATTATATATATATAATGGCCTGAATAGAACGCGCCGCGCCGCGGTAGTTCGTGAATTTCGACCATTTATTTCAAACGAACATTGCGGGAGATCCGACCGTCGGATTCTCCTAAAACCGGAACCGTTGGGTTCGTATCGAAAAGAGCTTTCCAATGAATATTAGAAATTTGAAATCTAATGGTTGGATTTGGAATTATGTCCAAATCAAATTTGAAAAAGGTCGCTGTAAGTGCAGTTCGATGGCCGTTAATGGAAATCGACTGTACGGGCCTTGATAAAATTATTAGAAATATCTATAATTTGTGTAAAATCATAATATATGATTTGGGAAAAATTGAGCTGAAGAATTCCACATTTGAAAAGATAAAAATAGATTTTTATCGAAATGAACTAGTTTTGAACTAGAATTAAAATCAATTTATTTTTGAAATAAATAAATTGAATTTGAAAGTGATTTTAAAAATAATCAATATTCCCAATACGTGGATTGGACTGGAGTTGAATCGAAATTATCTTCGGGATATTTCGATGTTGGATTTCGTGACTATACAGATATTGTTATGGGAATTTGAAAGATATATTTTATATCGTTATTTCCAATACGATATATATTGGTTTCAGAATTTGATATTGAATATAAGCCGATATATTTTCTATTCAGAGCCTTGTATTTAATATCAAATGTGATTTGGGTTTGTCGTGAATCGTGTTTTAGAAGACATTGGTTCTTTAACCCAGTTAAAGACAGAATATTGATTTTTGAGAAGATTAAAACTAAATGGAGTTTTAATGAATCTTTAATTAGATTAAAAAGTGAATTGATAATTTAAATTATCAAATCTGAAAAGTGATCGAGAGTGGAGTATCACCAGTTTTGCTCCAAAGCGATAGTTAAATCTTTAATTAGATTTGAACGTGAAATGGTAATTAATTTTACCGATAACACCGTGGTGTTAGGTATGGAGTATCACCAGTTTTGCTCCATGGGATATATAGGTTGGGATTGGGAAATAAAATAAATAATTACTTCGGTGTGGTTCGCTAATCCCGACTAGTTTGAAATGATATCCAAAGGAAGATTATAGGATAAATTTAGAAGAATTTATCTTGGATAAAATTAATGGGAACAATTCCCTAAGAATGTGTTTTTGTGAATAAAAGAATATTCTGAATTGGAATGAGGCGTTTGTTGTGTTTGTGTAACATTCGTTTATTATATACGTGGGTTATTCAGAAAGGCCGGGTTTATACCCATTCTGAATAACCGATTCGACGAGATGTCGAAGATGAAGACGGTGGTTGAAGACCGGAAGTCTTCACATCGTTTGGGTGATTACTGATGATCTTGATTGGGCTGTACACCCAGGATGAGGGAATCAGTTGGTGATCGTCCAGACGTACTTGGAGATGGATGGATATGCGAGGAAAGTGCCTCCGGTTTCGTTCAGACCCAGAACGAACTTGTAAATGGATTGTGTGTCTGACATTGGATTTTATTCTGTGTTGATTGATCTCTATTAAATATACATCTGTTTGGCGGCGGAGAATTTATTCTCTTGCTTAACGCCCTTCTCTGAGACGTACGAGCTTAGAGGTTGTATATCGATAGACATCAGTCGCATGGAGTGAATTGCTAATGTGGCATGCGTAAGTGGCAATTGATCAGGGCTTCTGTTGAAAAGCAAAGTCTTGTGGTTGATGATCAAAGCACGGCCTGTGTGGCATAGCTTTGTGTATAACGTGAATTCGCGAGCCTCACACCTCGGTATGAGTCAAAAACGGGAGACGGACCGCTGGGAGAGCACGACGTTTCTTTCTAGCTAGGGTGGTGTCAGTGACCTACCAGCCCTGACATTTATATACTTTTCACCTGTGTGGTTGTTGGATACGAGGCGCCTCGGATATAGGTCTGTAAGGACCGGGAAACGTGTGTTCAGGAATAACTAATCCTCAAAAGTATGAGAGGACAGGCCCAGCCGATTCCAAGGATCAAAGTGGGGTCCTGGGACATTTGCTAGAGTGTCTCGAACGCGGAGAGGAGCTTGCCCCTTGCCTCGGCTCATGACGGAATCCAATTTCCAATACGTGTGTTTCGGTTTTATTTGTAGAGCCTAGTGCGGCGACATAGTAGATGGTAGCTATGCCGCCTATGATTAATACTTATGATTGAAATTGTTTTGACACTATACACCTATAATAGTATCAAATAATGTGTTTTAAACGTATCAAGCATGCTTTGGCAGTTATAAGGTAAAAACCCTATCCTCCGGCTTGCGTTGCATTGTGTGATGGGACCTGGGTCTTATAACAGCTTCATTTTTCTTTATTTAGCATTGCGCTATTTATTTTATGCACTGGTATTCTTGGGAGGAAACCCGTTCCGTGTTATACGGCGTGGTCCCTTGATTTACCTAACTTTAAAAATAAAGATTAATAACTGTTTTAGTTCTCACACCAGTCACATGACTGACCTGGAGTTTATTGTTTTAACCTAAACTCTGGGTGCCCCTATTTTCCACACGGGCAGCTAGTAGTTTTGGGTTTTGCAGATTTATATTCACAGGGTCCTGATTTACAGCTGGAACGATGCTCGGAAAGCTCTGTATCCGTGTATCACTTCTAGTTGTGATTTTGTATTATTTTCCGCTGCTATGTAATTTATTGTAATCTCTGATATTTGTCGAATGTAATTTATTCATTTATACTGTATATTCTTGTATCTGATGGAATTGTTGTAATAACAATGAAATGTTCTTCCGTTTGCATTCTATTTTGTCTTGTCCTCAACGCTATCCGTGCTTTCCTTCACGGGGAAGTTCGGGTCGTGTCATCTTGCTTAACACCCTTCTTTGAGACATATGAGCTTAGAGGTTATATATTGGTAGAAATCAATGGTATGGTTTGGATTGACAATGTGGCATGCTAAGATGCAAATGATCAAGGCTTTTATTGAAAAGCAAAGCCTTGTGGCTGATGATCAAAGCACAACTTTAATTAGCTTAGCTTTGTGTATAGCGTTACTGCGCAAGCCTCATACCCCGGTATAAACCAAAAACGGGAGAAGGATCCAGGGAGGACATACGTTTCTTTCTAGCTAGGAGTGGTGTTAGGGTTTTGCAAGCCCTGACATTTACTTATGTGAATGATGGAAAGCGAGGTACCTCATATATTAAGTCCCTAGTGGCTATATTTTATGCCCCATAGGGGGGGACATATTGTTCAGGAGTTATAATCCACTAACATAATTGTGGACCAGCCCTGTGACTCCTAAAGGCTCACTCGAGCTCTGAGCCTGAGATATGGGCTAAATTGTCTTGATTTCGGTAAGGACGATCCCTTGCCTTGGTTCATGATGGAAATCCAACTCCTAATATGACCCATACAGTTTTGATTGTAAACCTATATTTGGCAGCATAATATATGGTAGCTATGTCGTCTATGATTGATACATTATGATTGAATTGTTTTTGCAACATATATACACTAATAATAATTTCATATATGTTCTATCGTATCAAGCATTCTTGAGCATTATAAGCTAAAACTCTATCCTCCGGTTTGCATTGCATTGTGTGATGGGACTTGAGTCTTATAATGGTTTCATTTTTCTAAAAAGCATTGCGTTGTTTAACGATTTACTTTATTTCGTGCACTGACAATCCAATGGAGTAAACCGGTTCTGCATTAGCGGCGTGGTCCTGTGATTAGCCTTATTATTAGATAAGTTGAGTAGATTTCTCATACCAGTCCCATGACTGACCTGTAGTTTATTTCGCTTGCAAACTTGGGTGCCCATATTTTCCACGTGGGCAGTCGAGTAGCTTATTTTGCAGATATATTTAGCAGGATTCTGGATTGAAGCTTAAAGATGTGTCCAGAGCATTGATAGTCTTCCGCTGTATTAGTTTATTTGTTTCCACTGCACTGTATTAAATTTATTGTAATTTATCTTCCACTGTATTATATTTGTCGATGTATGATTGACATAGAAATGTGTTTATTTTATGCTCTTATATCTTATCTTTTGTATATAAATAAATATTACTTGGGTATTGTTTTGTTATTTTTACAGATATTCCAACCCAGCCCGCATGCAACAAGAAATGTAGAGAAATAGAGTTCAATTTGCTGTGTATTTGCATTTTGAAGAATTGTAGATAAAGATATCACATCTAGTTGCTGTTGGACAAGAAAAGGATTGATAACAAGGCTTTGCACATCACAAATCAATGAAGAAGTGTCAAGGAAGCAAGAGGAAAAGAGAAAAGGCCCAAATTTGCTTTATTTATCTAAGGCCCATTTATGTTTCTCATTGTAAACTAATTAGTGATGTAATGACTAGGCCCAGTTATCATTAGGGTTATGGTTTGGTTATCCCCTATATATACCCTTGTAATGGCATTGTAGCCACCATCCTATATCCCATTTTCTATTTCTAATAAAGTTTCTAGTTCTTCTTCTTGTTTTTATTTTCTGCATTTTTTCTACTTCTTAGCAATTAGTGTGTCTACACGATTAGATTCGGTAGAACACTATTTGTGTTTGCATTTCTTTTCATTAGTGATTGACCGTCTGATTAGATTCAGCGGTAATCCTAATTTTATTTCCTGTTGTTATTTATATTCTGCACTTTTATTTTCTGTATTTTAATCGCGTTCATAGGTTTAATTGGATTTGATTAGATTTGAATCTGATTCATAGTTCATTGCTTTTCCATTGAAATTGTGATTTGATCGTCGGTTCAGTTAGATCTGTTCTGAATCAAATTACAGTTTTAATTTTGTTTTGTTTTATTTGCAAAATCAACCTCCAGCTTCGTCTAACACGCCCAAAAAAAAAATTTTTTTAATTAAACCTCCCTGTGTTCGACCTGTATGCTACACACCTGTATGCTTGCAGAATTTATTACAAATGTCGCGCTTTTCTAATTCATAGACTAGCGTCGATCAATGTACTCTGATATATTCTGTACTCTGATGTTACATTATCATTATGTAATAAAAGCCTTCTGTTATTTGTTCTTATGTGTTGTATTCTCAGAGTTAGCGTACTCAGGTTTTGAACGATCTTGATCGATTTAACGATCGATTAGGTCCGAGTAAAATCCGTTAGTCGTTACAGTTGGTATCAGAGCTTTGGTTAATCCAAATCTTTGGGGTGCAACCCATAAGAACTGAACAAAAGACTCATCAGGGGTAGGATTAGTAATATACTATAAAAGAATACTCATTAGAGATAGGATCAGTAATATCCTAGAATGAGAAAACTCGTTAGAGATGGGGTTAGAAATGCCCTGAAATGAGTTGAGAGTGACAAGTTTATAATTAATGTATTTGTAATTGTATATATATAATCCGATATTAGAAAATATGATTTTTGGCAAATAAAAGTTATTTATATATTAAATATTAAACAACTAATTGGTTGATGATTGTGTTGTGTGATTATTAGTTAACTAATAAGATTATTGAAACCAATAAAAAAATGAAAGTTGAGTTAGTTAGTTAAACAACTATCAGCTCCGTTCCTTTTCGAGGACGAAAAGATTTTAAGTGGACGAGATTGCAACAACCCGGAATTTTGGAACCAATTTAAAATTTTAATGGATTTTGAATATTTTAAATAATTTATTTTAAATAATAATGACTAAAAATTTATTTAAAACGAAGTTAGAACGAATATATTTATTTTAATTATATAACGAGCCTGATATAGCACTGTAGTTTGAAAATTTGAATTTGAACTTTGACTGAATGTACAGGATTCAAAAAAAATCGGATTTTAGTAAAACCAAAAATATTTAAATTTGTTTAAAATTATCTCTCAAACGAATCTGAAAAATTGAAATTTCATAGCGGGAATAAAAAGTTGTGTCCAGTTTAATATTCAGAATAGATGCTATAGAATTTATATATATTTTTTAATATTAAAAATAGCCATTTTGTAAACGACCTCTGTTTTCGACGAAACAACTTTGGTCGGATCCGGAAAGTCAAATTATTGCTAGGTTTAAATTTTCGTAATTTTTGGAATTAATATGTGAGCGTGGCAAAAGAAAACATGTTTTGTCAATTTAAGTCAAATTGGACCGATCAGAAAATGGCCATTTTTCAAACGGTCTCCAAATTCGACAAAATTAATTTTGTTAGGACCGTATCCTAAAAACATAACTAGAAATATTTTTTTTGGAATTTTTAGAGTCGGTATGTGGCCTCGGTAAATTAAAATGTGCAATCAAATTAAATAATTAAATGAATTATATTTTAAACTAAAGAAAAGTGGGCAGAGACGATCAAATGGGCTGAAGGGACCTAGTCCATTATGTCCGAAATAGGGATATTTGGCTAATAGCAACATTCTTTGGGCTGGATTCGGAGTTGGTGAGAATTAATGGGCCTTTTTAGTGTAAAAGAATTAATAATTAATAAAATACTATTATTATATATACCCCCTTATCTCGAAACCCTAGAACCATTCAGCCGCCACTAAGGCTATTAATGGCCATGGTGCTTCGATTTTCTTCCCTCAATCACATAAAATCCATTCAAGATTAATCAAAATGTATAGCATGATTATTAAAGAGATTCTTATGCTCTTTAATTTGGTACGGTTAAGATCATATCTAGGTTAGCATTATTGGAGGAATCGCCCCTCCAACCAGCTTCGTTCGAAGTCATCTCCTGGCCGTTATAGGCCATCGATCTTCGTGCCATGGAAGGCGTTGGAGGAGGGGGGCTACGACGTTGTGGTGGCGACATTCGATTTTGCCTTGGCGGTCTAAGAAGGTAGCGAAGTGAAACCCTGACGATGGAGCATGTTGCCAGCAACTGTTTGGAGGAAGTCAGGCAAAGAAGAAGACGGGGTCAAAGGGATTAAGAAAAGGATAGTGATTAATATATTTATTAATTATTTAAAATATGTAATCAACATTTAAATGATCATATCTTATTCAAACATCAATGAAATTTGGTGATTCGAAGTGCATTGGAATCGCCTTTTCGAGATCTACAACAAGAACCGATCAGAACCGAAAACTATGAGATATCTATTTTAAATAAATTTTATCATTGATTGTGAGGTGAAATCCATATATTTGTTGTCTAAAATCTGAATTGATTTTTTGTGATTGTGTTTAACGACTGGATTGAATTACATATGTCAGAAAAATGTTCATGTTTAATAAGAACATAGTTAGACGATAAAATCTACCGTCAAGGTGAGATTCCTTGATTAATAATTAAAATAAATTGTTATGTGTTGGAAATCATTATTTATTTGCTGTTAAGATTCATATTGTTTGTGGTGCGTGATTTAAATTGATTGATGTTGTTTGTGTTGATCTATTTGATTAAATTAAAATTTGTGTACTAGTAAATATTTACATTTATATGTCATATTAAAGATTGAAATTTGTGTACAAGTAAATATTTACATTTATTTGTCATATTAAAGATTGAAATTTGTGTACAAGTAAATATTTACATTTATTTATCATATTAAAGATTGAAATTTGTGTACAAGTAAATATTTACATTTATTTGTGATATTAAAGATTGAAATTTGTGTACAAGCAAATATTTACATTTATTTGTCATATTAAAGATTGAAATTTGTGTACTAATTAATATTCATTTTAATTTGTTATTTGCAACATAGAAAGTGTTATGCAAATAATTTCTCTTTTTATTTGTCATTAGCAACATAGGAAATGCCATGTAAATAATTTTTCTTTTTTTGTTATTAGAACATTGAACATGTTATGACAAAAAAATCTTTCTTTTTATTTGTCAGTAACAACTTAGAAATTGTCATGTTGGAATAAATATGTCATTTACTTAGAAAACATATTTTGTAAATAAATATTTTATTTAGTTAGAATATATTTTTGGCAAATAAATATGTTATTTAGCTAGAATATTTTATGTAAAAAAAATGTCATCTTATTAGATAATGTTATGTTAAAAATGTCATATATTAAGACTATGTCATGTAACATGAAAAAAGTCATTTATTTAAAATATATTTGTTTTAAATAAAATGTCATATATTTAGATTGTGTTCATGTACAATAAAATGTCAGACATTTAGATTATGTTCATGTTAAATAAAATGTCATATATTTAGATTATGTTCATGTGCAATAAAATGTCATATATTTAGATTATGTTCATGTACAATAAAATGTCATATATTTAGGTTATGTTCATGTTAAATAAAATGTCATATATTCAGGTTATGTTCATGTTGGGTATTCCAGCCCATGTTTGGCATAATTTTATGCAGGCATATTTGGCATAATTTTATGCAGGCATATTTGACATAATTTTATGCAGGCATATTTGGCATAATTTTATGCAGGCATATTTGGCATATCTTTTTATGGAGACCATGCTTAATTTGTGGGTGAGATTTATTGGTTTTGTATTTTTCCCATATTTGTTGTGCAAGCATGCCTTTTGTGCAACAATATCTTTTCTTTTCAGGAAAGACATTTTGGGAGATTACTCACATTTTTGGTATGCACATTAAAAGAAAAGAGGGTTAATATAACCAGATCTGGTCACATAAGGCAGTAGCAGTTTTTGGTCATGTATCATCTTCTTCAAGGTATTTTGGTCTTCAAGATTGAGCTTTATTCTTGCTCGATTCACCACTGGCCTGAAGTGCACACATAGGGTGTTCTCTTACACCTTTTTCATCTCTTATTGTTTTTAGATTCCGGTGATTAGAAGCGAATCTTTTGTAAACATTTTGGGGCTGTTTTCCCTTTTTGATTTATCAGTAAGAGAAGAGGGTAGACTCCTTAAGAGGTCTCGTGGTTTTTACTCTTCACATCGAAGAGGTTTTCCACGTATAAAATCTTGTGTCTTGCTATTTTACTTTCATCGTATCTTTTTTATTTTTGAATGGTGTGTTGATTGATTGTCTTGTGTGTGATATTGTGGGTGTAGCTTGAAGTAACCCCTAATCCATCCTATCAAATTGGTATCGGAGCTTGAGGTAGGTTATTTATCACACTATGGAGTCGAGCAGTCATAGCTCAATGATTAAGTTGACATCAACTGTAACAACCCGCAAATTCTGAACCAATTTAAAAATTTTATTTTAGAAAATTTTAATGAATTTTAAGAATATAAAATGATTTATTTTAATAATAATGGCTAAAAAATTTATTTTAATCGAATTTAAAACGAATAAATTTAATTTTAATATAAAAGGAGTTAGAAATGGCGCGGTAGTTTGAAATTTAATTTTTAAACTTTGACTGAACGTACAGGATTCAAAATAAATCAAAATTGAGTGAAACCAAAAATATTTAAATCTGTTTAATCATATCTTTCTAACGAATTTGAAAAATTGAAATTTCGTTTTAAAAATCAAAAGTTATGGCCAGTTCAATTTTCAGAAAGGTCGCTGTAGAATATTTATATATATAATATATACGGTCCAAAAGGGTACTTTTCACATACGAAGGAATTTGGACTCGAAAGCACTTCCATTGAGTCCGGAATAATGTTTCTGCATTTAAAAAGTATAAACACTTATATATTTCGAGCTTCGGGAATTATTTGTTTAAAAATGTATTTTTAATATTAAATTAATAGCCCTTGAAAATAGTCAATTTTCAAACGACCTCCGTTTTCGACGAAACCACTTTTGTTGGATCCGGAATGTCAAATTATTGTTAAGTTTAATTTTTCATAATTTTTAGAATTAATATGTGAGCGTGGCAAAGGAAAGTGTGTTTTGTTAATTTCAATTGAATTTAAACGACCTTGAAAAGGCCATTTTTCAAACAGTCTCAGAATTCGACGAAATTAGTCTTGTTAGAACCGTATCGTCAAAACTTAACTAAAAATAATTTTTCTGGATTTTTCTGAGGTCGTATGTGGTCCCGGTAAATTAAAATGCACGGTTAAATTTAATAAATAAATGAATTAAATATTAAATTAAATAAAATAAGCTGTAGACTTTGGATTTGGGCCTCGGGACATGTTCCATTGGGTCCCGAAGGGGGGTATTTGCCTAGGGACATTTTTTTGTTGGGCTGAAATTGGATCAGGATTGAATGAACGGGCTTAAACCAGAAAATTTGATATAATAATATTATAAATAACATTAAAATATTCAAAACCCTAGCCTATTCTCTTCCAGCCGCCGTCCTTATTTTGAACGGCCATGGAGCTCCGAAATTCATTCACCAATTTCTCACAAATTACAGCGAATTAAAACTCAAAACATATACCGAATCGGAGAGATTTTCAAGGCCTTTAATTTGGTACGGATGTGATCGGATATTGTTCACCGCAGGGACCGGAATTGGCGCAGGAAGTGGCGGGCTTTAGGTGCGGATTCAGCGGTGTGGGGTCCACCGAGTTGGACGGCGGCTTGGGCGTAGGGGGAGTCGAGGTCGGCGGTTCGAGGGGTGGTGTCTGATGGGAGGCCGACGGTCGGTGGAGGGCGGCGCACGGTGTTTCTCAATGACGAAGTTGGGTTCTTTTTTTTTACAGAGAACGAAGAAGAAGGAACCAGAAAAGGGGGGCCGCGTTTTTCCTAACCGATGTAATTAGTCTAAATTATTAATTAATTATTTAATTAATATTATCTAATCTTTAAACAACTATAACTTTTGCAAACACAGACGAAATTCAACGAAACGACTTGCGTTGTGATCACAAAAATGAGAGCTTCGCAATGGAACCAACCAGAACGGATTCTGAGCACATCCAATTTTAGGTCAAATTCGAATCTAAACGCAAATCAAGGTGAGAAATCTATTTATTTCTTTCTTTTATAATTAAAAATAATTTCTGAAATTATTGTTGTTAATCTACAGTTGATTCATGTTGTTGTTATCCTGTGTTAAATATATGTCATACATCTGTTTGTTGATTTTGTGATATGGCAATAGAATGATTGAAAATAACATTTCTGTAAATTTGAATTAGACTAAAACAAAATTATCATTTGTTTTGTTGTACTGTTGGAATTGAAAAAATTCTGTTAAACAAAAATATATAATTTTTGTTTATATAAAAGGATCACATGTATGAAGCAACAAATTTTGCAAATATGTTGATTTAAAAATTTTCAACATACAGGTAACACAGAATTTTGATAATTGGTTGAACCAGCCATTTTGCAAAAATATGATTACATATTTTTGTGTTATTCTGTTAGACTGGTTTTTCAAAAAAAAAAAGTGTTGCACTTTAATTTATATTTTTGATATGAATAAAATAAAGTTTTAAAGTTACATTTTTATCTGCATTCTTTAATGCAATTAAAACCTGAATTGAACGTTTCATTTTCAAATTGTAAGTGCTACCTTTTATTTCACATTTTCAGATGCAAATAAAAGTTAGATTTTAGAATTTCATTTTTTCATGAAATAAAAAGAGTCGTTCTTTTGTCATTCTAAAGAATGAATTGAAAATGTTAATTTAGCGATTTAAAGAGAATGAAACAAAATATGATTTAAAAGGATGCATTTTGTTTAACAATTTCAGGTGCAAACAAATTTTACATTTTTCCTATGTATTTTAGTTACAAAAAGAAATATGCATTTTTGTTTGTAAATTTAGTTGCAAACAAAACCTTTAATAAAAGATTATATTTTATTTGCATATCTTATTGCAAATAAACATGGTAGTTAAAAGATTATATTTTATTTGCACATTTAGATGCAAATAAACATTGTAGTTAATAGATTATAATTTATATTTGCATAATTAGAGGCAAATAAACACCGTAGTAAAAAGAAGCCTTTTGTTTACAACTTTTTATGTAAACAAAATATTAAAATTAAAAGTCATCTTTTTTATTTGTAATCCTTATTGCAAATAAACTAGAAATAGAAAGTTACTATTTTTATTTACATTCCTCGATGTAAATAAAGCATGAAATAGAAGGTTATATTTTTATTTGAAATCAAAAGATATGTTTTTATTTACATTCTTTATTGTAAATAAAACATGAAATCAAAGAGTATATTCTTATCTACATTTTAGATGTTATAATAAAATTAAAGGGCTACATTCCTAATGTGATATAAAATTAGATTTTATTTAATATAAAAGGGATATCAATTTTTTTTTTGTAATATAAAAAGATTACATTTCATTTTAAGTGAATTAACATTAGAATTTCCCTTTTTGGATAAAAATGAATCAGTAGAAAGATTTATTGTTTCTTTTGATAAATTACATTATCATTATACATGAAATGATTCCCCTTTTATGTTACTGAAATGTTACACTTCCATTTACAAGGTACCTGACTTGTTTATGTGATTGGGTCGATAATTTTCACACATCGCCCAAGTGCACAGGTAATTTACTATTTGTTTTGATTAGATGAAACTCCACACGGGTCTTGGGTTGATATCCACACATCGCCCTTGTGATTAGTTATAAGCGTTATTTATTTGATGCTTATACAGTATTAATATTCACTTTGGATGTTATTAATTATCTTATTATTAGTGTAGAATACATTGCGATGTTTGAAATCCATATAATTAAATTATATGGTAATTGTTTTAGGTCTCATTCCAATTTTGAATTAAAAGAATATTTAATTTAATATTTAGTTAAAGAAAACAAATAATGACTTTAATGTTTTGAATTCAAAAGATTTTGTTTTGTTTGTTAAAAAGTTACAATGAAAAAGGTTGAATTAAAATATGATTTGGGCCATGACACGAGGTTAAGCCCAACTTATGGGATAAGTCTGCCCGGAACCAACCGGCATATCCAGCATCCATAAGTCGCAGGCTTAATGTGGGAGGTCTGGCCCAGTATAAAACATAACTGAATAAGAAGTAATTGGGCTATTTAATTTGTTTTATATAACAACGCCATTTTAACCCGAACGGGTTATCGATCAGTTTAATTCACTTTAAATGAATATAAGAAGTGATTTTCAAAATAGACTATTTTGAGAATGTTAATATTTTAATATGAAAAGAAAATAAAATATTCAATTTAGACTTTAAATTGCAGTGAAGTTAAAATCGTTTTAAATGAATTTATAACTATTTCATAAAGTGTGTTAAAATGGAAATCGACAATATAATATATATAATATATATAATGATTTAATGGTTAACTAGAATAAATCTTATAATTAAGATTTAAGAAAGTTTTCCAATAAATTAATATTTACTTGGAATTAAATAGAATAAATTGGATTTTTGGGTTGTCGTGAATGGTGTCTTAAATAACACTGTTCTTAACCCCAGTTAAGATAAGAATAAATCTTTTAATTAAGATTATTAGAGTTTCAATTATATTTAATAATTTGAATAAAATGATTTGTGAATTGAGTTTATCGTGAACAATGTTTTTAAACGACATATGTTCTTTAACTCAATTTACAGTGAGAATATAACTTGGAATTTATAAATCTTTTATTAAGATTTAATAGAAAACGTTCCAAAGTAAAGTTTTCCAATTTAATATATTAAATTGGGATTGAATGGAATTTGATTTAATAATATTCGAGATGAGCTTCTATAAAAGAAGGCCGTTAATATATATGGAATTTAAAAGGCTTTGTCGTTATTCCATTTATATTAATAGTCCGATACAGAAATTTATATCGATTATACATTGGTCCGATTTCTATAAAAATTCTATATTTAATGGAAGATGAATTTGAGTTTATCGTGAACAATGTTTTCAATGATATTAGTTCTTTAACTCAAATAAGATAAGATTAATTTCTTAAAAAAAATTATTAAATAAGGATTTTGATATTTAAAACCAAATTGGAGTTTTTAATAAATCTTTAAAAGAAAGATTTAAGAATAAATGTAAAGAACTTATCTTTGATAAGATAATATGAATAATTCATTAGAAGAATAATTCTGAATTGGAATGTGGCGTTGGATGTGTTTTTATAGTATTTGATTTTTAATTATAAAAATACGAGAGTTATTCGGAAAGACCGGGTTTAACCCATTCCGAATAATTTCTACGACGATGAAGAGTCGAAGATGAAGACGGTGATTGAAGACCGACGATCTTCACATCAGATGGACGTGTTGCTGCTGAGACCCTTGATGGGAGTAGCTACCTTGAAGGGGCTTCAGTGGTGGCCGTCCAGACTATTGTTGATTGTTCGGATTTGGTTTTCGCTCAGACCCAGAGCATAAGCTAGTAAATGGATGTGTGTCTGATATTGGATTCTGTTCCATGTGAATTAAATTGATCTTTATTAATGTATATCTGATTGGTGGTGGAGAATTTGTTCTCTGCTTAACACCCTGGTATATATTAATAGTGATTGATCGCATGGCGTGAATTGTCAATGTGGCACGCCAAGATGCAATTGATCAAGGCTTTTGTTGAAAAGCAGGGCCTTGTGGGATGATCAAAGTATAGCCTCTCACGACATAGCTTTGTGTATATCGTGACTTCGCGAGCCTCACACCCCGGTATGAGTCAAAAACGGGATACGAACCGTAGGGAGTGCACACGTTTCTTTCTAGCTAGAGTGATGTCAGGGACCTACCAGCGCTGACATTTTACTTATGTGGATGATGGATTTTGAGGCGCCTCGGATTTTTATAGGCCGTTAGTGGTCATACTATAGGTCCAAAGGGACCGGGAAGCGTGTGTTCAGGCATAACCAATCCACTGCCGATAGGCGGGGACCGGCCCTACCGTATCCAAGGGTTCACTGCGGGGGATCCTGAGGCATTTGCTAGAGTGTCTCGAATCGGAGAGGAGCTTGCCCCTAGCCTCGACTCATGATGGAAGTCCAATTTCCAATACGACCTTGCGGTTTTGATTGTAGAACTAGTATGGTGACATAGTAGGATGGGGTACTATGCCGTATATGATTGATACATTATGATTGAAATGTTTATATACATATACCCATATAGATATATACACACTAATATTAAATCCGTTTTATCGTATCAAGCATCTTTTGACCATTATAAGGTAAAACCCTATCCTCCGGTTTGCGTTGCATTGTGTGATGGGACTTGGGTCTTATAATGGTTTCATTTTTCTAAAAAGGCATTGCGTTGTTTAACGATTTACTTTATTTTATGCACTGGCAATCCAATGGAGTAAATCCGTTCCGCATTAGCGGCGTGGTCCTGTGATTTGCCTTATTATTAGACAAGTCTAGTTTAGATTTCTCATACCAGTCCCATGACTGACTTGTAGTTTGTTTCAGTGGAAAACTCGGGTGCCCACATTTTTCCACACGGGCAGTCGAGTAGCTTTTTGCAGATATATTTACAGGATCCTGGTTTACAGCTGAAGCGGTATTCGGAAAGCTCTGTATCCGTGTATTCCTTTCGGTTGTATATTTGTATTATTTTCCGCTGCTATTTAAATGTAATTTAAATCTCTGATATCATTGAATTTCTTTTATGTAATAAGTATTCATACTCTGATATATTCTTGTACTCTGATGTAATTGTTGTAATTAGCAATAAAATGTTCTTCAGTTTGTGTTCTGATGTGTGTTGTTCTCAAAACAATCCACGCTTTCCTTCACGGGGAAGTTTGGGTCGTTTCATTTGGTATCGGAGCTTTGGTTTACATAGCTCGAGGACAGGACACATTAGAAAACGAACAGCGGAATTCATCAGAGATTGGATTAGTAATATCCAATAAGAATGACTCGTTAGAGATGGGATCAGACGTATCCTAGAATGAGTCCAAAGAGTATTATTTTCTTAAAAAAAAAAAACAAATTTAGCTTTGAAATTTTTAACTCAATATACGTATTTGAATATATTATATTTTATTATGGGCAATCGAGTATATAGAGATTTTAATATATGTCTGATCAACGTGTATTGGAAGTCTCGAATATACTGGATTGATATAGAATCACACTGTAGTAGCCCGGAAATGATTCTGATGATTGATGCATCATCATCAGAATCTATGTTCGAGTTTCGAAAGTGGGATTTCTGTATATTTCCACTGACTGGTATGAGAATCAACGTTTAGATTAGGACACATTGCTGTGATTTGCACTAAAAATATGATTTTGACTATATATATAAATTATATACATATATTTGAAAAGTTAATCACCTAATTGATTGCTGGTTGTGATGTTTGATAATTGGTTTAACTAATAAAATTATTGGAAAACGATAAAACAATGAAAATTAAATTGATTAAATATCAACTTTAGCTCATTTCCTTTTCGAGGACGAAAAGATTTTAAGTGGGGCGATTGTAACAACCCGCAAATTCTGAACCAATTTAAAAATTTTATTTTAGAAAATTTTAATGAATTTTAAAAATATAAAATGATTTATTTTAATAATAATGGCTAAAAAATTTATTTTAATCGAATTTAAAATGAATAAATTTAATTTTAATACAAAAGGAGTTAGAAATGGCGCGGTAGTTTGAAATTTAATTTTTAAACTTTGACTGAACGTACAGGATTCAAAATAAATCAAAATTGAGTGAAACCAAAAATATTTAAATCTGTTTAATCATATCTTTCTAACGAATTTGAAAAATTGAAATTTCGTTTTAAAAATCAAAAGTTATGGCCAGTTCAATTTTCAGAAAGGTCGCTGTAGAATATTTATATATCTAATATATACGGTCCAAAAGGGTACTTTTCACATACGAAGGAATTTGGACTCGAAACCACTTCCATTGAGTCCGGAATAATGTTTCTGCATTTAAAAAGTATAAACACTTATATATTTCGAGTTTCGGGAATTATTTGTTTAAAAATGTATTTTTAATATTAAATTAATAGCCCTTGAAAATAGTCAATTTTCAAACGACCTCCGTTTTCGACGAAACCACTTTTGTTGGATCCGGAATGTCAAATTATTGTTAAGTTTAATTTTTCATAATTTTTAGAATTAATATGTGAGCGTGGCAAAGGAAAATGTGTTTTGTTAATTTCAATTGAATTTAAACGACCTTGAAAAGGCCATTTTTCAAATAGTCTCAGAATTCGACGAAATTAGTCTTGTTAGAACCGTATCGTCAAAACTTAACTAAAAATAAATTTTCTGGATTTTTCTGAGGTCGTATGTGGTCCCGGTAAATTAAAATGCACGGTTAAATTTAATAAATAAATGAATTAAATATTAAATTAAATAAAATAAGCTGTAGACTTTGGATTTGGGCCTCGGGACATGTTCCATTGGGTCCGGAAGGGGGGTATTTGCCTAGGGACATTTTTTTGTTGGGCTGAAATTGGATCAGGATTGAATGAACGGGCTTGAACTAGAAAATTTGATATAATAATATTATAAATAACATTAAAATATTCAAAACCCTAGCCTATTCTCTTCCAGCCGCCGTCCTTATTTTGAACGGCCATGGAGCTCCGAAATTCGTTCATCAATTTCTCACAAATTACAGCGAATTAAAACTCAAACCATATACCGAATCGGAGAGATTTTCAAGGCCTTTAATTTGGTATGGATGTGATCGGATATTGTTCACCGCAGGGACCGGAATTGGCGCAGGAAGTGGCGGGCTTTAGGTGCGGATTCAGCGGTGTGGGGCCCACCGAGTTGGACGGTGGCTTGGGCGTAGGGGGGGTCGAGGTCGGCGGTTCGAGGGGTGGTGTCTGATGGGAGGCCGACGGTCGGTGGAGGCCGGCGCACGATGTTTCTCAATGACGAAGTTGGGTTCTTTTTTTTTACAAAGAACGAAGAAGAAGGAACCAGAAAAGGGGGGCCGCGTTTTTCCTAACCGATGTAATTAGTCTAAATTATTAATTAATTATTTAATTAATATTATCTAATCTTTAAACAACTATAACTTTTGCAAACACAGACGAAATTCAACGAAACGACTTGTGTTGTGATCACAAAAATGAGAGCTTCGCAATGGAACCAACCAGGACGGATTCTGAGCACATCCAATTTTAGGTCAAATTCGAATCTAAACACAAATCAAGGTGAGAAATCTATTTATTTCTTTCTTTTATAATTAAAAATAATTTCTGAAATTATTGTTGTTAATCTACAGTTGATTCATGTTGTTGTTATCCTGTGTTAAATATATGTCATACATCTGTTTGTTGATTTTGTGATATGGCAATAGAGTGATTGAAAATAACATTTCTGTAAATTTGAATTAGACTAAAACAAAATTATCATTTGTTTATTGTACTGTTGGAATTGAAACAATTCTATTAAACAAAAATATATAATTTTTGTTTATATAAAAGGATCACATGTATGAAGCAACAAATTTTGCAAATATGTTGATTTAAAATTTTTCAACATACAGGTAACACAGAATTTTGATAATTGGTTGAACCAGCCATTTTGCAAAAATATGATTACATATTTTTGTGTTATTCTGTTAGACTGGTTTTTCAAAAAAAAAAAAAAGTGTTGCACTTTAATTTATATTTTTGATATGAATAAAATATCGTTTTAAAGTAACATTTTTATCTGCATTCTTTAATGCAATTAAAACCTGAATTGAACGTTTCATTTTCAAATTGTAAGTGCTACCTTTTATTTCACATTTTCAGATGCAAATAAAAGTTAGATTTTAGAATTTCATTTTTTCATGAAATAAAAAGAGTTGTTCTTTTGTCATTCTAAAGAATGAATTGAAAATGTTAATTTAGCGATTTAAAGAGAATGAAACAAAATATGATTTAAAAGGTTGCATTTTGTTTAACAATTTCAGGTGCAAACAAATTTTACATTTTTCCTATGTATTTTAGTTACAAAAAGAAATATGCATTTTTGTTTGTAAATTTAGTTGCAAACAAAACCTTTAATAAAAGATTATATTTTATTTGCATATCTTATTGCAAATAAACATGGTAGTTAAAAGATTATATTTTATTTGCACATTTAGATGCAAATAAACATTGTAGTTAACAGATTATAATTTATATTTGCATAATTAGAGGCAAATAAACACCGTAGTAAAAAGAAGCCTTTTGTTTACAACTTTATATGTAAACAAAATATTAAAATTAAAAGTCATCTTTTTTATTTGTAATCCTTATTGCAAATAAACTAGAAATAGAAAGTTACTATTTTTATTTACATTCCTCGATGTAAATAAAGAATGAAATAGAAGGTTATATTTTTATTTGAAATCAAAAGATATGTTTTTATTTACATTCTTTATTGTAAATAAAACATGAAATCAAAGAGTATATTCTTATCTACATTTTAGATGTTATAATAAAATTAAAGGGCTACATTCCCAATGTGATATAAAATTAGATTTTATTTAATATAAAAGGGATATCAAATTTTTTTTTTGTAATATAAAAAGATTACATTTCATTTTAAGTGAATTAACATTAGAATTTCCCTTTTTGGATAAAAATGAATCAGTAGAAAGATTTATCGTTTCTTTTGATAAATTACATTATCATTATACATGAAATGATTCCCCTTTTATGTTACTGAAATGTTACACTTCCATTTACAAGGTACCTGACTTGTTTATGTAATTGGGTCGATAATTTTCACACATCGCCCAAGTGCACAGGTAATTTACTATTTGTTTTGATTGGATGAAACCCCACACGTGTCTTGGGTTGATATCCACACATCGCCGTTGTGATTAGTTACCAGCGTTATTTATTTGACGCTTATACAGTATTAATATTCACTTTGGATGTTATTAATGATCTTATTATTAGTGTAGAATACATAGCGATGTTTGAAATCCATATAATTAAATTATATGGTAATTGTTTTAGGTCTCATTCCAATTTTGAATTAAAAGAATATTTAATTTAATATTTAGTTAAAGAAAACAAATATTGACTTTGATGTTTTGAACTCAAAAGATTTTGTTTTGTTTGTTAAAAAGTTACAATGAAAAAGGTTGAATTAAAATATGAATTGGGTCATGACACGAGGTTAAGCCCAACTTATGGGATAAGTCTGCCCGGAACCAACCGACATATCCAGCATCCATAAGTCGCAGGCTTAATGTGGGAGGTCTGGCCCAGTATAAAACATAACTGAATAAGAAGTAATTGGGCTATTAAATTTGTTTTATATAACAACGCCATTTTAACCCGAACGGGTTATCGATCAGTTTAATTCACTTTAAATGAATATAAGAAGTGATTTTCAAAATAGACTATTTTGAGAATGTTAATATTTTAATATGAAAAGAAAATAAAATATTCAATTTAGACTTTAAATTGCAGTGAAGTTAAAATCGTTTTAAATGAATTTATAACTATTTTATAAAGTGTGTTAAAATGGAAATCGACAATATAATATATATAATATATATAATGATTTAATGGTTAACTAGAATAAATCTTATAATTAAGATTTAAGAAAGTTTTCCAATAAATTAATATTTACTTGGAATTAAATAGAATAAATTGGATTTTTGGGTTGTCGTGAATGGTGTCTTAAATAACACTGTTCTTAACCCCAGTTAAGATAAGAATAAATCTTTTAATTAAGATTATTAGAGTTTCAATTATATTTAATAATTTGAATAAAATGATTTGTGAATTGAGTTTATCGTGAACAATGTTTTTAAACGACATATGTTCTTTAACTCAATTTACAGTGAGAATATAACTTGGAATTTATAAATCTTTTATTAAGATTTAATAGAAAATGTTCCAAAGTAAAGTTTTCCAATTTAATATATTAAATTGGGATTGAATGGAATTTGATTTAATAATATTCGAGATGAGCTTCTGTAAAAGAAGGCCGTTAATATATATGGAATTTAAAAGGCTTTGTCGTTATTCCATTTATATTAATAGTCCGATACAGAAATTTATATCGATTATACATTGGTCCGATTTCTATAAAAATTCTATATTTAATGGAAGATGAATTTGAGTTTATCGTGAACAATGTTTTCAATGATATTAGTTCTTTAACTCAAATAAGATAAGATTAATTTCTTAAAAAAAAAATTATTAAATAATGATTTTGATATTTAAAACCAAATTGGAGTTTTTAATAAATCTTTAAAAGAAAGATTTAAGAATAAATGTAAAGAACTTATCTTTGATAAGATAATATGAATAATTCATTAGAAGAATAATTCTGAATTGGAATGTGGCGTTGGATGTGTTTTTATAGTATTTGATTTTTAATTATAAAAATACGAGAGTTATTCGGAAAGACCGGGTTTAACCCATTCCGAATAATTTCTACGACGATGAAGAGTCGAAGATGAAGACGGTGATTGAAGACCGACGATCATCACATCGGATGGATGTGTTGCTGCTGAGACCCTTGATGGGAGTAGCTACCTTGAAGGGGCTTCAGTGGTGGCCGTCCGGACTATTGTTGATTGTTCGGATTTGGTTTTCGCTCAGACCCAGAGCATAAGCTAGTAAATGGATGTGTGTCTGACATTGGATTCCGTTCCATGTGAATTAAATTGATTTTTATTAATGTATATTTGATTGGTGGTGGAGAATTTATTCTCTGCTTAACACCCTGGTATATATTAATAGTGATTGATCGCATGGCGTGAATTGTCAATGTGGCACTCCAAGATGCAATTGATCAAGGCTTTTGTTGAAAAGCAGGGCCTTGTGGGATGATCAAAGTATAGCCTATCACGGCATAGCTTTGTGTATATCGTGACTTCGCGAGCCTCACACCCCGGTATGAGTCAAAACAGGATACAGACCGTAGGGAGTGCACACGTTTCTTTCTAACTTGAGTGATGTCAGGGACCTACCAGCGTTGACATTTTACTTATGTGGATGATGGATTTTTAGGTGCCTCGAATTTTTATTGGCCGTTAGTGGTCATACTATAGGTCCAAAGGGACCGGGAAGCGTGTGTTCAGGCATAACCAATCCACTGCCGATAGGCGGGGACCGGCCCTACCGCATCCAAGGGTTCACTGCGGGGGATCCTGAGGCATTTGCTAGAGTGTCTCGAATCGGAGAGGAGCTTGCCCCTAGCCTCGACTCATGATGGAAGTCCAATTTCAAATACGACCTTGCGGTTTTGATTGTAGAACTAGTATGGCGACATAGTAGGATGGGGTACTATGCCGTCTATGATTGATACATTATGATTGAAATGTTTATATCCATATACCCATATAGATATATACACACTAATATTAAATCCGTTTTATCGTATCAAGCATCTTTTGACCATTATAAGGTAAAACCCTATCCTCCGGTTTGTGTTGCATTGTGTGATGGGACTTGGGTCTTATAATGGTTTCATTTTTCTAAAAAGGCATTGCGTTGTTTAACGATTTACTTTATTTTATGCACTGGCAATCCAATGGAGTAAACCCGTTCCGCATTAGCGGCGTGGTCCTGTGATTCGCCTTATTATTAGACAAGTCTAGTTAAGATTTCTCATACCAGTCCCATGACTGACCTGTAGTTTGTTTCACTGGCAAACTCAGGTGCCCATATTTTTCCACACGGGCAGTCGAGTAGCTTTTTGCAGATATATTTACAGGATCCTGGTTTACAGCTGAAGCGGTATTCAGAAAGCTCTGTATCCGTGTATTCCTTTCGGTTGTATATTTGTATTATTTTCCACTGCTATTTAAATGTAATTTAAATCTCTGATATCATTGAATTTCTTTTATGTAATAAGTATTCATACTCTGATATATTCTTGTACTCTGATGTAATTGTTGTAATCAGCAATAAAATGTTCTTCAGTTTGTGTTCTGATGTGTGTTGTTCTCAAAACAATCCACGCTTTCCTTCACGGGGAAGTTTGGGTCGTTTCATCAACTAACCATTCTATTTGGAGACCTATGATGGAAGATTTGTTATATTGCAAGGATTTACATGACCTAATTGAAACCGTCACTAGTTCGAGTGGTATTATCTCTAAACCTTCTAAACCCGATAAAATGTAAGAGAATGAATGGATAAAGTTGAAAAGGAAAACTTTAGGAACCATTAGACAATGGGTTGACATTAGCATTTTTAACCATGTGTCACAAGAGACCGATCCATATGATTTGTGGAAGAAATTAGAAGGTTTGTATGAGAGGAAAACCGCCCATAACAAAGCTTCATTGATTAAAAGGCTTGTTAATCTAAAGTTGAAAGGTGGAAAGTCAGTTTCTGAGCATCTTAGTGATTTTCAAGACATTATTAACAAGTTGACAACTACGAAGATCATTTTTGGTGATGAATTGCAAGCTTTGTTCTTATTGAGTTCTTTGCCAGATAGTTGGGAAACTTTAGTTGTGACCATTAGTAATTCAGCTCTAGATGGTGTGTTATCTTTGGATGTGATCAAATAAAGCATGTTTAATGAAGAAATTAGAAGAAAGGAGATTGAAGTTGACAATTCACAAGCTCTTGTTGTGGAGAATAGAGGAAGAAGCAGAGCAAAGGACCCAAAGGTCGTGATAACTCAAGAGGAAGATCCAAGTCCAGTGATGGAAAGAATCACTTCGTATGCAACTATTGCAAGAAGCCTGGCCATATTAAAAAGTATTGCTTTCATTGGAAAAGAGAACATGGGAAGAAGAATGATTTTCAAAAAGAAGGTGATGATAAAAATGTTGCAGCAGTAGCCTCTAAAAGTGATGATGATGTCACTTTAATTTGCGCAACTAGTGAATGTCATCATGTTAGCAGTACAGATTCTGAGTGGCTGGTTGATACAGGTGCTTCATATCATTGTGTTCCTAAGAGAGAGTATTTTTTGAATTATCAAGCAGGTGATTTTGGCAGTGTCAAAATGGGTAACCAGAGTTTAGCAAGCATAGTTAGGATTGGTGATATTCGTGTGAAGACTAATGTTGGACGCATGCTTACATTGAAAGGTGTACGTCATATTCCGGATTTGCGTCTTAATTTTCTTTCAGCTCATATTCTTGATCAAGAAGGCTTTCGTCACACATTTGAGAGTGGCAAGTGGAAATTATCCAAGGGATCCATGACCATTGCAAGAGGCGAGTTGTGTTGTTCTTTGTACAAGACATATTTGACTGTATGTTTTGGTGAGCTCAATGCAGTGGAAGAAAAAGATTCTCCTAATTTGTGGCATCAAAGATTGGGACACATGAGTGAAAAGGGTTTGAAATATTTAGCAGGTAAATCTCTTATTCCTGTCAATACTACAATTTCTATTAACCCTTGTGATCATTGCTTAGCAGGAAAACAACATAGAGCTTCTTTTGCTAGAAAGTCTACAAGAAAGCAGGCTAAGTTGGAGCTTGTACATTCAGATGTATGTGGTCCTATTGAGGTTGAATCCAATGGTGGCAACAAATATTATGTCACTTTTATTGATGATGCTACTAGAAAGACATGGATTTACATTTTGAAGACCAAAAGCCAAGTGTTTGAAACTTTTCAGAAGTTTCATGTTATGGTGGAAAGGGAGAAAGAAAGCAAGTTGAAGTGCCTTCGTACAGACAATGGTGGAGAGTATACCTCACATGAGTTCAAGAATTATTGTGCGCAATATGGTATTCGACATGTGAAGACAGTTCTAGGCACTCCCCAACACAATGGTGTAGCTGAGAGGATGAATAGAACCATTGTTGAGAAGGTGCGATGCATGTTGAAGATGTCCGATCTACCAAAGTCATTTTGGTCTGAAGCAGTGAATACAGCAGTTTATCTGATCAACCGTTCTCCATCTATTCCATTGGGGCTTGACATTCCAGAGAGAGCATGGAAGGGATGTGATCCTGTATATACACATCTTAGAGTATTTGGATACAAGGCATACATGCATGCGCCAAAAGACCAAAGGTCAAAGCTGGATTCCAAGACTAATCCATGTGTTTTTGTTGGCTATGGTGATGAATAGTATAGGTTCAGACTATATGATCCAGAAAAAGGAAAGGTAGTAAGAAGCAGAGATGTAGTGTTCTTTGATCATGAAAAAGGTGCAGAACTTTTGAGTGCAAGGTATCATACTAGCTCAGATTTTTTTATTGATACTACTGATGTTTCTTTGTCCTCTACTCGTGGTTTTGTTGAACAACCAATACAGGCTGATCTTGATGCAACACATGAAGGTGTTGATGATGCACAGCTTGATGATGCACATTTTGATGATGTTCATGATGAAGCTCAACCAAATGGAGAAGTGGCTTGTGAGCAGGGGGAGCAAATTGCCCCACAAGTGGATGATGCTAAAGTTAGAAGGTCAACCAGAGAACATAAACCATCTATAAGATATCCAAGCACAAATTATATCTTAGTTACAGCTGATGGTGAGCCCGAGAGCTTCCAAGAAGTGTTTTCTAGTCGAGACAAGAATCTTTGGCTTGAGGCTATGAAAGAGGAGATGGATTCTTTGATGAAGAATCAGACTTTTGAGCTAGTGAAACTTCCAAAAGGCAAGAAAGTTTTGAAAAACAAATGGGTTTTCAAGAACAAGAAAGATGGTGAGAAGATAGTAAAGCGCAAAGCTAGATTGGTATTCAAAGGATGCAATTAGAAAAAAGGCATTGATTTTGATGAGATTTTTTCACCAGTTGTCAAGATGACTTCTATCAGAACCATTTTGGGTTTAACAGCAAGTTGTGACCTTGAATTGGAACAACTTGATGTAAAAACAGCATTTTTACATGGTGATTTGCAGGAAGAAATCTACATGGAACAACCTGAAGGATTTGAAGAAAAGGGAAAAGAAAAACTTGTTTGCAAGTTGAAGAAGAGTCTTTATGGACTTAAACAAGCACCAAGGCAGTGGTATCACAAATTTGATTCATTTATGACAAGCAATGGTTACAAGAGGACTGTTGCAGATCCTTATGTGTATTTTAGAAAGTTTCCTGGCGATATCTTCATTATTCTTCTTTTATATGTGGATGACATGTTGGTAGTTGGACAAAACTTAGAATTGATTAGCAACTTGAAGAAAGATTTGTCCAAGTCATTTGACATGAAGGACATGGGTCCTGCAAAGCAAATCTTAGGCATGGAGATTGTTCGTGATAGAAAAGCTAGGAAGTTGTGGCTATCTCAATAAAAATATATTGAACGTGTGCTTGAAAGGTTCAATATGAATCATGCTAAGCCAGTTTGTACACCACTCGCATCTCACTTTAAGCTAAGTAAGAGGGATTGTCGAACAACGGAGAAGGAAAAAGCAAGTATGTCTTCTATTCCTTATTCATCTGCAGTTGGTTCATTGATGTATGCTATGGTGTGCACGAGGCCAGATATTGCACATTCTGTTGGTTTGGTGAGTGGATACTTATCCAATCCTGGTAAAGTTCACTGGGATGCAGTAAAGTGGATTTTCAGATATTTGTGTGGTACTTCTAGATTTTGCTTATGTTTTGGAGGTAGAAAACATGTTCTTGAGGGGTGTTCAGATGCAGACATGGCTGGTGACATTGATAGTAGAAAATCTACCTCAGGTTATGTGTTCACATTTTCAGGGGGAGCTATTTCTTGGCAATCCAAGTTACAAAAGTGTGTGGCTTTATCTACAACCGAGGCAGAGTATATAGCAGTTGTGGAAGCAAGTAAAGAGATGCTTTGGTTGAAGAGGTTCCTTCAAGAGTTGGGTTTGAAACAAGAAGAGTATATAGTATTCTGTGACAGTCAGAGTGCTATGGATTTGAGCAAGAATTCCATGTATCATGCACGCACTAAGCATATTGATGTTCGGTATCATTGGTTAAGAAATGTGATTGAAGAAAATATGCTCAAGTTAAAGAAAATTCATATAAACAAGAATGGTGCAGATATGTTAACTAAAGTGGTTCCAGGAAACAAGCTTGATGTTTGTAGCAAGCTTATGGGAATGAGTTTCAAATGATAATTGAAGCATGCACATCTTCCCCAAGTTGGGCTGGAGGGGGAGATTTTTGGGTATTCCATCCCATATTTGGCATAATTTTATGCAGGCATTGTAACACCCCACGTCCATTAATGTCACTCACAAAGGGAATGCATTAACTTCCATGGAGGTTTTAAGGGAATATATAACAGAAAAATTACAACAAGACAGATAATAAGTAGTACTTGGAAATCTAGAACTTCATTTTATTGCAGCGGAAATTAAACATGTTTGTTACATCATAAAACCATAAATCAGAGTCAAGTACAATATCCATCTTCATAAAACAAAATACATAGAATTCACATATGTCATAGCATGATTATAGATGTCATAATTCTAGATCTAAATAGATGTCATGGCATATGTTCATAATCTTTACTAATCAATCTAAACTTGCATACATGGTTTGTCATATAGATCAACATAGCCCAAACATTATGATTTGATTAACATGAACTAATTAGCATAGATAATAACATCATGACTTATAACATGTATGATTTATCACAACTTAGCATAGAAAATTACAACCTATACAATATCATCATAACTTGATTTACAACATATAGGATATCATCATCACATAACATAGGATTTATAACATACATGATAGCATAAGGTCTACAACAACATATATGACAATCCACATCATTCACTTATAATCCATTCATAACTTAATCTAATTAGATTAATAATAATCTTGTTAAGATCATCATACTCACAATTAGAGAAGAAAGAGAGTCTTGATTTGCTTTAGAGTTGAGTAGAATTAGGGTTTTGATTAGCTTCTTCCTTCTTAGTTGGCGGCGGCTAGACTGAGTTCCATGGCGGCGGTATGACGGTGGCTATTCTATTTTTCATGTGAATAAGAGTGAGGGACTACCTAGGTATTTATAGAGTTTAGGATTTATTTAGACCGTCAGATCAACTCAGAACTAACCTGAACCATTTAATTTGCCAACTCAGCCCTAAAGACACATCAGCAGCTCAAGATTGGGCTCAGTCAAACCCTAGCCGCCAGGACAGGTCGACACCCAGGTCGACTGCCCAGTCGACTGCCCAGTCGACCTGGGGGGGGTGTCGACTGCCCAGTCTACTCCCCAGTCGACCTGGGGTGCTGGGCGGGAATTTTCCCGCCTAGCCTGTTTGACTTCGAATTTTGAATTTTAAATTTTCTGAAATCTGTTTTGAATTTTCTGAAACTTCCGATGGCCATAACTTCTTCATACGAACTCCAATTCACGCAAACTCAGACTCTATTTCAACCAGAATTCCGAGAGGAACACAATGGCGCAACCCGTTTCCCAAAATTCTCATGTCTGAGATTAGTTATTCTTTAATTTGTGAATATCAACATTAACAGAATTACGGGGTGTTACATTATCCCCTCCTTAAAGGATTTCGACCCCGAAATCTCCAAGTCGAGAACAATGTATATCCTAACATCCAATCGTCCATCTACTCAACCATCAAACACAGGCATCCATTGTCCTTATAGACTTCTAATGCTTTCATGTTTAAATGCACAATGTGTGTATATGTCCATATCTAATGCAAAATCAGGCGGTCCACTGATTCAGTTGACCTCCTTAATGCAAATCATGATAGTGCCATGCGTCCATTATGTATGCAAAAGTTCCTTAATGCTACATATTATCTCTATATGCGTGCACAATCATCATCAGAATGCAGCATCCATATGATAAAAACAAATCCTCCTACATCCATTTTACTAAATACATCCATTTATATGCAATATGCAGTATGAAGTGACTGAGCCGATCTAGTGCCTAATAGTGTGTGTATATGCGTCCACGAGCAACCACTAGCAAACACTTGTATCCACTTTGCATCCATCATAAATAACATGTCTCAAACACATGTTTCATCCATAGGATTATCCTAACTAAAGGTCAAGGATACTAGCGAGAGGATACTCTAAAGGTAAGATAAGTACAAGCTAAGCGATAAAGGAGAAATTAAAAGACATACCCTCGAAAAGAAAAGGGTACAACGAACGCATCTTCTCTTCCGTCTCCCAAGTAGCGTTGCTCTCATCATCTCCCCATTGTACTTTGACTAGTCTGACCTCTCGATTTCTCAGCTTATTAATCTCTGACCCAAGAATGCGCGTAGGAGCTCGTCGAATCGTCGCATCACGCTCTATCTCCACTTCTCTAAGCAAGTTCGGCTCTACCACTTCCGCGGTCTCGTGCAAGTACTTCCTCAAATGTGACACATGGAATACGTCGTGTACACCACTAAGTCTCTCGTGCAACTCCACTCTATACGCCATCTGTCCAATCTTCTCCTTAATAGGAAACGGCCCTACGAACCTTGGTGCTAATTTCCCAACGGACCCAAAGCGAACAACGTTCCGTAATGGAGACACTTTGATAAAAAACATGTCCCCAACATCAAACTCAATATCTGTTCTCCTCTTGTCCGCATAAGATTTCTGCCTATCTTGCGCTGCTTTCATCCTCCTTCGAATCAAGTCGATCTTCTCCGAAGTCTCCCTAATCATATCGGGCCCAAGTAAGATATTATCCGTAGATTCCCACCAACATGTAGGTGAATGACAAGGTCATCCATAAAGAGCTTGGAAAGGTGCCATGCCAATGCTGGACTGAAAGCTATTATTATATGCGAACTCCACCAATGGAAGATGCTCTTCATGTACCCCCAAAGTCTAGGATACATAGCCTCAAAAGGTCCTCTAGAATACGATTCACCCTCTCGATCTGGCCATCCGTCTGAGGATGATATGCGGTGCTCAAACATAACTGAGTCCCTACCGCTTCTTGTAAGCTCTTCCAAAATTGGCTAGTGAAAATAGGATCGCAGTCGCTCACTATGCTAGAAGGAACACCGTGCAAACGAACTATCTCTCGAACGTATACAGAAGCTAACCATGGAGCAGTCCTCTTACTCTTCACGGGAATGAAATGGGCGCTTTTAGTAAGTCTATCTACTATAACCCAAATCCCCGTGTTACCCTTCCTTGATCGCAGTAATCCATCCACAAAGTCCATCGAGACACTTTCCCATTTCCATTGTGGAACCTCCAATGGGTGAAGCAACCCACCGGGTTTCTTTTGCTCCGCTTTTACTTGTTGGCACACCAAGCATCTAGCGACATACTCGGCCACATCTTTCTTCATGCCGGCCCAAAAGTAAACTCGTCTCATATCCATGTACATCTTGTCCCCGCCGGGATGGATGGTCATCTTCGAACGATGTGCATCATCAAGAATGGTCTTCCTTAGGTCATCGTCTTTTGGTACACAAAGTCTACCGTCCCTACGTAACCAACCCTTATCATCTAGGGTATACCTACGGAGATGGCTTGATGACTCCCCTCTTTTGAGCTTTTCTACTAACTCAACCAACTGTGGGTCGTCTCGCTGTGCCTCACCAATCCGTCCCAAAAGCGTAGGTCTGACCTCTAAGGATGCTAGCAAACTGGGTACAAAGTCAATGGAAGGTGTAATGTCAAACATAGAGATGAATTCTAAGTTTCGCCGCTCAACAAACAACGGACTCAAGGACAGCCTCTTCCTACTTAAGGCGTCTGCCACCACGTTACCCTTGCCAGGGGTATATGCTATTTCGAAATCGTAGGACGCTAAGAACTCCATCCACCTTTGCTGCCTTAAGTTCAAGTCCTTCTGAGAGAATAAGTATTTTAAAGATTTGTGCTCAGTGAATAATTCGAATTTCTCGCCAAGAAGATAATGACGCCAAGACTTAAGCGCGAAAACAATAGCGGCCAACTCTAGGTCATGCGTAGGGTAATTTTTCTCATGCGCTCTCAACTGCCTTCCACCATAGGCTATTACCCTTCCCTCTTGCATTAAGACTGCGCCTAGACGTATCCCACAAGCATCGGCATAAACAGTAAATGGCTTACTCCCGTCTGGCAGCACTAAGACTGGGCTGAGGTCAAAGCTCTCTTCAAACGTCGGAACGCATCATCACAATCTACGTCCCATGTGAAGACTAGGTTCTTCTTCGTCAGGCGTGTTAATGGAGCTGATATCTTCGCGAAGTCTTTGATAAACTTCCTATAGTAGCCAGCCAACCCCAAGAAACTTCTCACTTCGGTAGCATTTTTAGGGACCTTCCAATCTTGGATGGCCACCACCTTCGCGGGATCCACAGCTATCCCTTCTTTGGAAACCACGTGCCCTAAGAATCGCACTTCTTTCCTCCAAAAGTGACATTTGGAAAATTTAGCTTTAAGGTTATGCGCTCGTAGGGTCTCCAACACTTCCCTAATATGTAGGGCATGCTCTTCTTCATCCTTAGAAAAGATCAAGATGTCGTCTACAAAGACCACCACGAATTTATTAAGGTACTCCCTAAACACCCTACTCATCAAATCAACAAAGTATGCGGGGGCGTTTGTCAAACTGAAGGGCATCACTAGCCATTCATAGAAACCGTCCGGAGTCCTAAAGGCAGTCTTGTCAATGCTATCCTCAGCCACTCTCAACTGATGGAAACCAGTGGCTAAGTCCAACTGCGAAAACACTGAGGCGCCAACTAACTGATCGAAGAGATCGTCAATCCTTGGCAGTGGGTGTCTGTTTTTCTTAGTAAGTTTATTAATTTCTCTATAGTCTACACAAAGTCTAATGGACCCATCCGCCTTCGTGGCAAATACTACTGGAGCACCCCACTCTGATATACTTCGTCTTATGAACCCCTTCTCAAGCAACTCTTTTACTTGCTTATTGAGTTCCCTCCTTTCATGAGGAGCCATGTGGCGTACTGGTAAAGATACTGGTTTTGCATTATCCACAAGATATATTCGAAATCTATCTCCCACTTTGGAGGCAAGCCCTTCACCTCCTCAAACACATCCGAATATTCTCTGACCACTCTAACAGATCGTAGATTCTCCATCGACGCGTCAAGCGATTCTAGATAACTTAGCATAACGGAATTTATGGGATTACAAAAGATTTCGAGAGCGTTACCAAGGCGAGTCATGAGCCTAACTACTCTCCTTTCACAATCAAGAACGGCCCCATTTCTGGATAACCAATCCATTCCTAAAATTAGCCCATAGCCCGTGAAGCCCAAAACATAAGCATCACATCTAAACTCAATGCTAAGTATAGAAATTTTCAAATCCAAACACATCATGGACAAATAAGCTGAGTCCCCAATTGGATTCGAAACAACTAAGGGATCCTCTATTAAACTGGTGTTTAAGTGCAGTGATTCAACTAATGATGTAGAGATAAATGAATGCGATGCACCCGAATCGAATAAAGTACGGACAGGATGATCAAACAGAAAAATTAAGCTTTCAATAGAAATGGTTCTACCTCTTTCTTGCAGCGGTGGGACCGCGAGAGCCTGAACTTGTCCCCTTGCCTGCCCTGGTGCCATAAGAGCCTGCACCTGTCCTCCCGAGGTAGACCCTGCCCTCTGCCCCTTCTTTGGGCAGTCCTTCACTAGATGTCCCGCTTCGCCACAGTGGAAACAGCCAGTCTTCCTTTTCTTTCGGCAATCCTTGCTGAGAAGGCCTGGTGTCCCACAGTTAAAGCATTTCTTCTTTCCCTTGCCATTATTGTCTTTACCACCCTTCTTGTTTTGCTGTTGTGGTTTCTTCTGATCCCCTTTCTTCTCGGGTGCCTTATCAGCTTTAGTGCCTTTCTCCTCGTGCATGAGTGCCATGTCTACTAGCTTCTCAAATGTGGCCCCCATAGGGATGTGGGTCATAGCCAACCCTTGCAACGGTTCATTCAATCCATTAACGAACCTCAGAGCCTTCTTCTCCGGCGTGTTCACTAAGTCCAAACTAAACCTTGCTAACTGATTAAATTTGTTGACATATTCTTTCACTGATGAGCTTCCTTGCTTTAATGTCAAGAACCTTTCCATATATAGATTCTCTTCTGCCCTCGAGAGAAACTTTGCCTCAAACCTACGTCTGAAATCCGCCCAAGAGTCAACAGGACGCTCCCCATTAGTGACCTCCCACCAAAACGAGGCCTCTCCCTTCATTAACCAAGCTGCTAATTTGACTTTCCTCCCCTCTTCTACTTCAAAGATTTCTAGCAATTCTTCCACCTCCCTAAGCCAATCTCTACCTTCCACAAACGTTTCTGACCCTTGAAAAGGTTTTCCACCCATAGCCTGAAATTCCTTGCACGTCTTTGCAAAAGTATCAGCGCGAGGAAGAGGAGGAGGAGCGGGTGCAACTGGTGGTGGAGGAACATTGGCTGGACCTGCAGCGGCCCTAGCCTCTAATAACCTCCTATACCATCCTGGTATCGTTACACCGTCAGGTAGGTTAAGATCTTCAGCCATGCTGAAACGAAAAAGGAAAGATTCAAAATGGAGAATTCGAAAATAAAGATATGGCTATTGGGGATTATGTTTTTCTTAAAAACTTTCCTCTTTAAATTACTCATTAAGACATGTTTTTGAAAACACTTCTTCAAAAAATACTTTAGAAAAATAGTTTTTCTAAAAATTTTATCTGTTCTGGTAACCTTAAGCTCTGATACCACGTGTAACACCCCATGTCCATTAATGTCACTCACAAAGGGAATGCATTAACTTCCATGGAGGTTTTAAATATAGAACAGAAAAATTACAACAAGATAGATAATAAGTAGTACTTGGAAATCTAGAACTTCATTTTATTGCAGCGGAAATTAAACATGTTTGTTACATCATAAAACCATAAATCAGAGTCAAGTACAATATCCATCTTCATAAAACAAAATACATAGAATTCACATATGTCATAGCATGATTCTAGATGTCATAATTCTAGATCTAAATAGATGTCATGGCATATGTTCATAATCTTTACTAATCAATCTAAACTTGCATACACGGTTTGTCATATAGATCAACATAGCCCAAACATTATGATTTGATTAACATGAACTAATTAGCATAGATAATAACATCATGACTTATAACATGTATGATTTATCACAACTTAGCATAGAAAATTACAACCTATACAATATCATCATAACTTGATTTACAACATATAGGATATCATCATCACATAACATAGGATTTATAACATACATGATAGCATAAGGTCTACAACAACATATATGACAATCCACATCATTCACTTATAATCCATTCATAACTTAATCTAATTAGTTTAATAATAATCTTGTTAAGATCATCATACTCACAATTAGAGAAGAAAGAGAGTCTTGATTTGCTTTAGAGTTGAGTAGAATTAGGGTTTTGATTAGCTTCTTCCTTCTTAGTTGGCGGCGGCTAGACTGAGTTCCATGGCGGCGGTATGACGGTGGCTATTCTATTTTTCATGTGAATAAGAGTGAGGGACTACCTAGGTATTTATAGAGTTTAGGATTTATTTAGACCGTCAGATCAACTCAGAACTAACCTGAACCATTTAATTTGCCAACTCAGCCCTAAAGACACATCAGCAGCTCAAGATTGGGCTCAGTCAAACCCTAGCCGCCAGGACAGGTCGACACCCAGGTCGACTTCCCAGTCGACCTGGGGGGGTGTCGACTGCCCAGTCGACTCCCCATTCGACCTGGGGTGCTGGGCGGGAATTTCCCGCCTAGCCTGTTTGACTTCGAATTTTAAATTTTAAATTTTCTGAAATCTGTTTTGAATTTTCTGAAACTACCGATGGCCATAACTTCTTCATACGAAGTCCAATTCACGCAAACTCGGACTCTATTTCAACCAGAATTCCGAGACGAACACAATGGCGCAACCCGTTTCCCAAAATTCTCACGTCTGAGATTAGTTATTCTTTAATTTGTGAATATCAACATTAACATAATTACGGGGTGTTACAGGCATATTTGGCATAATTTATGCAGGAATATTTGGCATAATTTTATGCAGGCATATTTGAAATAATTTTATGCAGGCATATTTGGCATAATTTTATGCAGGCATATTTGGCATATCTTTTTATGCAGGCCATGCTTAATTTGTGGGAGAGATTTATTGGTTTTGTCTTTTTCCCAGATTTGTTGTGCAAGCATGCCTTTTGTGCAACAATATCTTTTCTTTTCAGGAAAGACATTTTGGGAGATTACTCACATTTTTGGTATGCACATTTAAAGAAAAGAGGGTTAATATAACCAGATCTGGTCACATAAGGCAGTAGCAGTTTTTGGTCATTTATCATCTTCTTCAAGGTGTTTTGGTCTTCAAGATTGAGCTTTATTCTTGCTCGATTCACCGCTGGCCTGAAGTGCACACATAGGGTGTTCTCTTACACCTTTTTCATCTCTTATTGTTTTTGGATTCCGGTGATTAGAAGCGAATCTTTTGTAAACATTTTGGGGCTGTTTTCCCTTTTTGTTTTATCAGTAAGAAAAGAGGGTAGACTCCTTAAGAGTTCTCGTGGTTTTTACTCTTCACGTCGAAGAGGTTTTCCACGTGTAAAATCTTGTGTCTTGCTTTTTTACTTTCATCGTATCTTTTTTATTTTTGAATGGTGTGTTGATTGATTGTCTTGTGTGTGATATTGTGGGCGTAGCTTGAAGTAACCCCTAATCGATCCTATCAGTTCATGTTAAATAAAATGTCATATATTTAGATTATGTTCATGTACAATAAAATGTCATATATTTAGATTATGTTCATGTACAATAAAATGTCATATATTTAGATTATGTTCATATTAAATAAAATGTCATATATTTATATTATGTTCATGTACAATAAAATGTCATATATTTAGATTATGTTCATGTACAATAAAATGTCATATACTTAGATTATGTTTATGTACAATAAAATGTCATATATTTAGATTATGTTTATGTTACATAAAAATGCCAAATATTTAGATTATGTTCACGAGCGTCACGGCACGTGCTTCGCACGTGGTGTTGACATGCGCTTCGCACGTGGATTGTTGTTCCACAGATATATAGAATGGGTATCTAGCAAACCTTTCATAGCTGATTAAATGTTATAGCCTATGGTCAAACAAATGTGAATGCACTCATACCCAAACTATTCGGCTATAAAACTTAAGCAATAGGACCATTTGTATCCTTATTAGTACAAATATTAAGCTACAAATTTATATTCACAAATTAATTGATTGATTTTGGGATTATGTGTTAAAAAAAGTGATTTTTAAACATGTGATTTTATAGTCCAGATTTATCTTTATGTTATGTAATAATGGTCATATTATGTTCATTCTAATTTGTTGTGGATCACCTCATTTTATTGTTTCCCTTTATTATTTTTATAGCAATTGATTTATTTACGCATTTTTCATGCTATTTCCCCTCCTCCCGATTCACTCTCTCTTTATATGTTATTCATTTCTATTTATATTTACATATATGTGTATTCTTTTTTCCTCACATGCATATTCTTTGGCCAGTTGCCTAAAATTTTGCATTAGTTGCCTCATTTGATTTAATGTAGAACCTATTAAATTCTTTTATGATAAAACAGATGCATTATTTAGATCTATTTTAAAATTGACATTAATTTTGTTAATTTGATTGGAATCTTTCAGTTTTAAAAGAATGTGAATGCACCCATACCCAAACTATTGGGCTACAAAGTTTAAGCCACAGGACTATTTGAATCCTTATTAGTACAAATATTAAGCTACAAATTTATATTCATTAATTAATTGATTGATTTTGGGATTATGTGTTAAAAAAAGTGATTTTTAAACATGTGATTGTATAGTCCAGATTTATCTTTATGTTATGTAATAATGGTCATATTATGTCATTTTAATTTGTTGTGGATCACCTCATTTTATTGTTTCCCTTTATTATTTTTGTATAAATTGATTTATTTACGCATTTTTTATGCTATTTCCCGTCCCCCCGATTCACTGTCTCTTTATATGTTATTCATTTCTATTTATATTTACATATATGTGTATTCTTTTTTCCTCACATGCATATTCTTTAGCCAATTGCCTAAAATTATGCACTAGTTGCCTCATTTGAATTAATGTAGAACCTATTAAATTCTTTTATGATAAAAAAGATGCATTATTTAGATCTATTTTAAAATTGACATTAATTTTGTTAATTTGATTGGAATCTTTCAGTTTTAAAAGAATTGTACACTAATTATAATCAGTGAGTTATTAATATAGCACATATATGTTTATGTTAACGTAAAAGGGAAGTTTTAATAAATTAATTGTTTGATTTTGGGATTATGTGCTCAAAAAGACGATATATAAACGTGTGAATTTATAGTCCAGATTTACCATTTTTGTCTACATTCATTTATTTTTGCTTTTTTTCATGCTATTTCTCCATGTCTCTCTCCCCCCATTTTCTCACTCTATAAATATATTATTTATTTTATTTATATTTACATATGCTTATTTGTTTTTCCTCTAATGCACATTCTTTGGATAGTTGCATAAAATTTTGGACAATTAATTATTTGAATAGGTAAATTAATTGTTTGAAGGGCAATTTGAATAGGTAAATTAATTATTTGAAGAGTTGATTCTAGAATAGCGCATTGGTAGGCTAAGAGTAATTGAAGCAGCCAAACGTGTTAAATTTTGCAGATGCTTATTTCTCAGGCTTTTCAAATCGAAATATGCTGATGTGCTTCAAATAAAATACGCGGATGCTAGTTTTTCGTATTTTGACAGATTTTATTGTGATGTATGAAGGGAATTTTCGTCAGTTCAGGTGTACACCAAAAAAGTGTGGCACTAAACCTATTCCGATTATTAGTAAAGATTCATTTCTATTTATATTTACATATATGTGTATTCATTTTTCCTCATAGGCATATTCTTTGGCCAGTTGCCTAAAATTTTGCATTAGTTGCCTCATTTGATTTAATGTAGAACCTATTAAATTCTTTTATGATAAAAATGATGCATTATTTAGATCTATTTTAAATTTGACATTAATTTTGTTAATTTGATTGGAATCTTTCAGCTTTAAAAGAATTGTACACTAATTATAATCAGTGAGTTATTAATATAGCACATATATATTTATGTTAACGTAAAAGGGAAGTTTTAATAAATTAATTGTTTGATTTTGGGATTATGTGCTCAAAAAGACGATATATAAACGTGTGAATTTATAGTCCAGATTTACCATTTTTGTCTACATTGATTTATTTTTGCTTTTTACATGCTATTTCCCCATGTCTCTCTCCCCCCATTTTCTCTCTCTATAAATATATTATTTATTTCTATTTATATTTACATATGCTTATTTGTTTTTCCTCACATGCATATTCTTTGGATAGTTGCATAAAATTTTGGACAATTAATTATTTGAATAGGTTAATTAATTATTTGAAGGGAAATTTGAATAGGTAAATTAATTATTTGAAGAGTTGATTCTAGAATAGTACATTCGCAGGCTAAGAGTAATTGAAGCAGTCAAACGCGTTAAATTTTGCAGATGCTTATTTCTCAGGCTTTTCAAATGGAAATATGCTGATGTGCTTCAAATAAAATACGCGGATGCTAGTTTTTCGTATTTTGACAGATTTTATTGTGATGTATGAAGGGCATTTTCGTCAGTTCAGGTGTACACCAAAAAAGTGTGACACCAAACCTATTCCGATTATTAGTAAAGATGTTAAATAAAATTGTCATTTAGTTAGAATATCTTTTTGTAAATAAAAATATGTCATTTAATTAGAAATGTCATGTTAAAATAAAAATATCATTTTTTTATTTGTTATGTTAAAAACTAGAATTGTAAACAAATAAAAGCATTAATTTTTATTTGTCATGTTAAATAATGAAATTTTATACAAATAAAAATATACATTTATTTGTCGTATTTAAATATAGAATTGCTGTCAAATAAAAACTTTCTTTAATTTGTCACTAGGAAACATTAAACATGTTATATAAATAAATTATCTTTTTATATTTTCATTAGGACATTAAAAGATGTTATGTAAATAAATTATCATTTTATATTGTCATTAGAATTAGAACATATGTATGTTGACAAAATTAACTTTTTATTTTGTCACTTGAATTTGAAAACATGTATGTTGACAAAATTGTCGTTTATTTTTGTCATTAGAAGAATAGAACATGTATGCAAATAAAATACATATTTATTTGACATTAGAAACATGTAGAGAAATTATGTGAATAAAATACATTTCTATTTGACGTTAGAAATATAATAACATGTTTTGTTCATTATCATCAACATGTTAGCGGAATTAGAATTGGTTAAATTCATTAACCAATGATTCATCAAGATGAACTGCTGTTGTTTGAAAACCCCACACGGGTATTGGGATGATATTTGACATACACTAGTCCTAATATTTAGTTGTATGTCAATCGATGGATTGACAGTTTGTGATGAGCATTATTTATTTATTTATTTTAATGCTCACACAATTGTAAACTTCACTCTGGAAGTAAATTGATTGTTGAATGATTATGTATCGTTATTGTTGTATACATGTGATGTACGAAAATCCGTATAACTGAAAATATATGGTAATTGATTGCGTCACATTCCGATTCAGAATATCTTTTATATAAGAATATTTTAAAATAAAGAACATTTTTAAATAAAGAACATTTTTAAATAAAGAATATTTTAAAATAGAGAATATTTTAAAATAACGAATATTATAAATTAATATTCAATGAAGAATAAGATTATGTTTTTCATGTCCATTTTTGGATGGGCACAAAAATATAAAAATATGAAGCTGGATTTAGTAGAAACGCCATTTTTAACCCAAACGGGTTTATCGATCGATTTTATTCATTTTATAATGAATATCGAAAAGTAGTGATTTCAAAATTTAATATTCTGAAAATATTAATATGATTCAAATATAAAATATTCAATTTTGATTTAAAAATTGAAAGTGAAGTTAAAATCATTTTAAAACAAATTTATAAATATTTTGTAAAATACATTTAAAAAGGAAATCGACGATAATATATATATATATATATATATATATTTAATGGCCTGAATAAAACGCACCGCGTGGTGAGCGTGCACGAATTTTAACCATTAACATCAAATTGATGTAGCGGGAGATCCGGGGATTCTCTTAAAACCAGAACTGTTGAGTTCGTATCGAAAAGAGTTTTCCAATGAATATAAGAGATTTGAAATCTAATGGTTGGATTTGGAATTATGTCCAAATCAATTTCAAAAAAAGTTGCTGTAAGTGCAGTTCGGTAGCCGTTATTGGAAACTGATTGTAAAGGCCTTAATAAAATTATTAAAAATAATGAAAAATTATGTAAAATCATAATAAATGATTTGAAAAGAATTTGGCTGAAAAATTCCAATTTTCAAAAGATAAAAATATATTTTATCGAGATGAACTAGTTATTAACTAGAATAAATCTTTAAATTAAGATTTAATGAAGTTTTCCAGTCAATTAATATTAAATTAGAATTAAATAAAATAAATTGGATTTTGGGTTTGTCGTGAGTGGTGTCTTCAATAACACTGTTCTTATACCCCATATGAAAAGAATAAATCTTTTAATTAAGATTATTAGAGTTTCGAATTATATTTAGTAATTGGAATAAAATGAAATGTGAATTTGGTTTATTGTGAACTGTGTTTTTAACGACATTCGTTCTTTAACCCAATTAACAGTGAAAATATAATTTGGAATTTATAAATCTTTTTATTAAGATTTAATGGAAATTTTCCAAAAGAAAAGTTTTCCAATTTAATATATTAAATTGGAATTGAATGGAATTCGATTTAATAATAATCGAGATGAACTTCTGTAAAAGAAGGTTGTTACTATATATGGAAAATAAAGGCTTTTCCGATATTCCATTTATATTATTAGCTTGATACGGAAATTTATATCGATTATATATTGATTTGATTTCTATGAAAATTCCATATATAATGGAAGATGATTTTGGGGTTTAGCGTGAACTGTGTTTAAATGACATTGGTTCTTTAACCTAGTTAAAGACAAGAATAATTTCTTAAAGTTGAATAATCATAAAGTAATGATTTTTGATATTAAAACCAAATTGTAGTTTTAATGAATCTTTAAAAAAAAGATTAAAAAATAAATTTAAAAGAATTTATCTTTGATAAAATTATGGGGAACCTTTCCCTAATAATGTGAATATTTTATTAAAAAAATGTTCTGAATTGGAAAGAGGCATATGATGTGTTTCTATAGCATTTTATTATTGATTATAAAATACGCAAGTTATTCGGAAATACCGGGTTTAACCCATTCTGAATAATTACTACGACGATTAAAAGTCGAAGATGAAGACGGTGGTTAAAGACAGGAGATCTTCACATCGTTTGGATGATTACTGATGTCTTGATTGGGAGGCATCCCAAGACGAGGTAATAAGTGGTGATCATCCAGGCGTACTTGGAGATCGATGGATATGCGAGAACCTCTCTCCTGTATTGAACATATGGGACGAGGAATAAGGTCTCTCTGGTTTCGTTCAAACCTAGAACGGACTTGTAAATGGATGGTTTGTTTGACGTTGTATTCATTTATGCTGTATTCGTTGATCTCTGGTAAATATATATCTGTTTGGTGGCGGAGAATTCATTCTCTTGCTTAACACCCTTCTCTGAGACGTACGAGCTTAGAGGTTATATATTGGTATAAATCAGTGGTATGGTATGGATTGACTATGTGGCATGCTAAGATGCAAATGATCAAGGCTTTTGTTGAAAAGCAGAGCCTTGTGGTTGATGATCAAAGCACAACTTTAATTAGCATAGCTTTGTGTACAGCGTTACTTTACGAGCCTCACACCCAGGTATGAAATAGAAACGGGAGAAGGATCCAGGGAGGACATACGTTTCTTTATAGCTAGGAGTGGTGTAATGTCCCGCATTTTTATCGGTTTATAGTTGAATATTTAAATCGGTCTAAATAATGAATTCGTAATATAAATGGATTTATATATTAATTAAAACGAAGTTGTACGTATAAAAATATATATTAATTATAATCGAGCTCATAACGACGTTGCAGTTCGTAATTTAACGTTCTGAACTTCAACTGAGTGTACAGAATTCATTATAAGTCGGATTCCTACAAAACAAGAAAAGGTCAAATCCGTTGAACTGTATTTCTCTAATGGAAGTAGAAAATCGAGATTTCGAATTATATATTGAAAGTTATGTCCAAATTAAATATTCAGGAAAACAGCGGTATATTCGTTTTTGGCAATAACGGTTTATTTGAAATAACTACACACCGGATTCGAATTTGGACAAGATTCTTTTGAGGCGTAGTGATAATTTAATTTTTAGAATTTTACTGTAATTTTTAATTAATTAAATATGCAACTTTTTATTTGGAGTATTTTGCACCCTGTATCGATATTTTAGGGTTTCAAAATATGAGTTAACCTACCGGTATTATTATATTTTTTGGGTCGTGACATCTCGTTGGACACAACCGTAATCTTACTTCTGTCTGTAGCAGCTCGGACATAAAGAAAATCTTAAGTATGGGATACCGAAATCAATTAAAACTAAAATAAACAGACATAAACGCATTTCTTCCCATGCACCCTACTACATCATGTCTCAATATGGCGGACAATCCTTTTCTTTCGCCCATGGTAACAAGTCACTGTCATCTTCCTTAATGCCCTGTAATGTTCCCTTTTTATCATCACTCTGATCAACTTTTGGACACAGATTTAACAACTTCATATAACAGCAATTTCAGATATATATAATTTATATTGTTTTCTTCTCTGTGAAGCATTGTACAGTACCCATGTCATGAACGTACAGACCAGATTGTTGGGAATCTAACATTACATGGCCTGAGACAACACATGTATACCCCTAGTTCAACACACAGGCTAATAAAATCCTGCACATGTATTCGGCAGTAGGATATAACCTATATATTGGAAACGTAAGCTACCTAAGGATATGTTTACGAGAACTCTAAACTGCAAACCTATATTACAAATAAAAGGCTACTACATGAATTGTAACCATCTCAGCAGACCTATACACGTACGATCCTTCCTTGGCACCCACGGCTTACAATTCTATAAATACGATGCACATCATTTCTTCTCGCAGCAGAAACCAGGGAAAATTCGAATGACAATCAAAGAAATCCAAACAAAAACTTTACTCCTCTGCAAATCATAAAACAAACCCAAATGCCTCAACTCAAACAAAATCAAGATCAAACAAATTATTTTCTCATCTAGAAATCTCGGAAAATAAGTATATTTTGAGTCTTGGCTATTTTCTCTTCAGGATAGTGTATGTATCATTGGGATGGATGTAGGGACTGTCGAAAGCACGGAGCGTGGTTCTGTGTATTATGGGGTTTGCGGAACACATGTTCGAAGCAGTACGAGGTCAAAAGTGAGAGAAGTCATGCGTACTGGTTTGGTTCCTAAACCGAAGTGATGTGGTGATGGAGCGTTCAAGGGCGAAGGCTCAAGCGTTGCTAGTTTTGGTTTTAGCTGAGTAGTAGTAAATTGAAGAAGCTTGCGGTTTGTCTTGTTATTGAAGTAAATGGATGAAGTAGGTGCCAGTTTTTACTTAGGAGAAAGAAGATGTTTGCAGATTTGATTTTTGCGAGGCCAACGGGGTGTTTCTCTGTCATCGTGGGTCAGAGAACTGGGCGTAGGAAACAATGATGAACTGACCGAGTTTGGACTTGAGCAAAACAAGTAATGGGACGAATTCAAATGGTAAAACCCAACGAAGTTTAAACTAAGTCTTATTTAATTTAAATATACATCTTAGCTTATAAATTAAATATTTAGCACATATTTTGTCAGTTGCACGAACAGACTGATCCGTTAGGATCATACAGATGAGGACTACGTACAGGAATTGGTGTGGAGCGTTTTGAAGTTCGTTTGAATTGTGGAAGATTAAAGCGCCTGGTATAATCAACAAACGCCAATCACTATTTAACGGTTAACGCGCCAAGGTGAGTAAATTCACTAACTCTGTTTTATTTAAATTATTTTAATTTTATTTTGAATAATGGTTGAATGCTGTGTGATGGTTGATTAGATAAATTACAGTTAAATTGGTTGAAATAAATATATATCATTGCATATGCACACATCATTGGTTGGATACTGATTTGAATAACACCTATGGATGCGGAAATCGGTTGGAGGAACTCAACCGGATTCCTAAATATTTAGATGTACTGTTTGTGCACTGTTTGAACCATGTTGAATGGAAATTCAACGTTATATTGATTTGGTAAACAAACAATATCAGCGACACTCAACCATAAACCCATTTTGTTAAGAAATTGGTTGACCGTCAAACAAATCAACGAAGTTCAATTATAAAAATTTTATCTTTATAATTGAAGCGAAATTATGAATTATAATAGATGTTCTATTATAAACTGGTATTTTTAATACCGTGAGTTACATATAAATTGATCCGAGTTTTAAATAGGAAGAATCGATTATTTATTATTTCTAAATAACAGAAATTGTATCTTGATTAAACAAGGAGGCGATGACTTGTTTTAAGTATATCAAAAACAAGTAGTCGATTTTAAAGATGCTTATGAAATAAAGTATAATTCTATGTTTGGAGTATGATCGTATTTGAAATAAGGATAGTAAAACGAGTCTAGATTCCTATTGCGAAATGATATTTTACTAAAAGTGAATAGTGGTCAGAAAGTAAACATTTTGTAAGTAGATATTTCTATTTGTGTTAAACTAAATTGATCGGATTAACGAGAAGTTTAGAAATGGAGTTTTTAAATGTTTTTCCAACATTAATAATGTGTATTTTCTAAAAGTACAGAAAATAAGAAAGGTAAGGAAGATGGAAATGTTCCAGACATTAAATAAATGTATATCTTCTAGAATGTGGGTGAACAAGTGCTATAATATTTGGAAATGGGTTTTTCAAAGAAGTATGAGGTTAAAAAGTTTTGGAAATATCTAGAAAAATATGAATAATGAAATATTAGAAAGTGCCGAGATTGTGAAATGGTTTGATGGATGTTTATTTTCAAAACACCGACTATCAAGATTTTTGTAACGAAAAGAGATATCAAGATTTTTGTAATGAAAAGAGATGTCAAGAATTTGTAACGGAAAGAGGTGTTGAGATTTATTTATAAAGTGGAATATAGTAGCATATTGCAAGTCTCAGAACTATAGCAGTAAAGTAACGCTGTTGACTAGGCTTAAGCGTGACTGTTATGTCAAGATTAGTTATAAAGGGATATAGCAGCGTATAGCAAAATTTGAACTGTAACGATAAATGAAACGCTGTTAACCAAACTTAAGCGTGATGTTTATATACAGTAGCACTTCCTAGGGAAGGAAAACAGCTTGTTTTGGAATTCACTTATTCAAAGGTAATAAGTAATGACGTTTGTCCAAAGAAATATAAGAACGAATGTTAAATAAAAAAAGTGCCTGTGATTTGTGTGATATTGGTTGTACATTGAATGGATGTTGTTTTTACTTTGATAGTTAAACAACCAACTATCGAAGTGTTTTGACCATCGTTGTCTATACGGGGAGACCGGTTGGATATACAATCTGAAACCACTCCGTATAGGCATAAGCGCTGCGAATTTGATTATGCTGAAGATAATTGAAGACGGAGTGAAATGCAAGGGTCGTCCTGTTCCAGAATGGTGTTTTCTGTTTGTCCAGTCCCAGGACAACTTGTATGGACGAATGTCTGACAGAGTATTCCTAACGGTTACATAAGACGATCTTTTCAAAGTATTACGTCTGGTGGCGGAGGAATTCGTTTCTCTTAGCTTTTATACCCGTAATATTTTTGGGAAGATCAACTAGTGATTTGACGGATTTGACAATGTGACATTCAAAGTGAATGGTGGCCAGAGGTTCTGAAAGGTAGGCGTAGCCTCAAGCTTCACAACCGGGAAATGACAAAAATCGGGCAGGCAGCATGGCTATGTGGGTCGCTCCCATTAGGGTGTATAATCACCTATCTAGAGAAATTCCTTTTGTTTCTAAATCTATCGATTCTGCCCATTCGGGAACGGTGGTTTGAGTCCAACCGTTGGTGATATACATTCGATACACTCAAGCGAAATGAGTGGTCGGTCATGTGTGGGCCGGTTTGCAAGATGTTCTTGTTGAACCCAGGTGTATTCGCCTCTAGAGATACATCATCGGAAGGTGGTCCCATACCTTGTCATAGTTGGAATCCAATCTCCAATAAGCGCCCGCGGTTTTGATTGTATACTATATATGTGGAGCGTGAGATGCAAGCGTTCCACTAGATTGTTATTTACTTGTATTTAGACATTATTATAATATCAGAAAGATATTGATTTTAAAAGTGTTTTGGGTTATAGTAAGGTAAAAACCATCCATGTTTATGTGTGGGTTGGTCTTACTATTATCCTTTTGTTCAAAAAGGATTTTCAAAGTTAAACCATATGGTTGGAATTTACTCACACCAGTCCCATGACTGACCCAGAGTTTATTTTGTTTGTTTTCCCTAAACTCTTGGGTGCCCAAATTTGTACGGGCAGTCAATGGTTTCAGGATTTTGCAGATTCGCTTGAAGGAGCTCAAAGCAGGAGGCTTCACCTTTATTTATTTAGAGATTATTTCCGCTGTGATGTATATGAGTTATACTCTGATATGGTATGAAAATACAAATACAGTTTTGTATTTCAAAGTTATGTTATATAATATATTTTATTCGTTCCGCTGTGAGATTCGTGTTTACTCTGATTCTGCTCAGTTATGTTCTTCTTCTTCTTCTCTTCTATTAGCTCTATCTTTTCTATCTCACCCTCTAATTTCTTTCTATTAATGGTCCGGTATTTTCGATATCTGAACAGTCGACGCTGGGTTTTGTGTTGATTTTCGGAGTCGAAAATCCCCGGGTTGTTACAGGTGGTATCAGAGCTAAAGGTTAGGTGATTACCTTGGCTCTGTGGCGTGACTCAATAGAGATGGAGTTAGTAATACTCTAGATTGAGTTTGAGTGTATATAAATGAGCGCGTATTTGTAGATTTATATAAAAACTGTTTTATATTATGTTGATTGATCTGATGAGTGGTATATAAATTCCAGATCGACGCGTTTAGCTGACGAGGTCGATAGGGATTTATAAACGCTTGGATAGAGAATTTCGACATAGTATTGTTTTGAAAGAGAGTAAATGAGATAATTTTACTCGAAATATATTTTGATATAAAGAAAACATATATATTGGAATTATCTAGTATATATTGAATGTGTTGGGTGAACTTATGATCGAATAAGATTTATAATTGAATTGGTTATATAAATAACCAATCGAAATATTTTATAAATATAATATGTAAAATCAGATGAACTGAATCTGAAATTTAAACCAGAATTGGAAAAAAAAATTCTGAAACATGAAAATGTTTGTAAATGAAATTGGAATTAAATATATGGAATTTTAAGATCCTGGGGAAATTTTGAAATATCATCCAAGTTCGAAAAGATATTTTTGAAGTAAATTTCAAATAAAAGTATTTGAATATGAGTTTTGAAAGTGATATAGTATTGAACTCACTTTGATCGCTGGGAAATAAATTCCGATGATGAACTGCGGCATTATCGGTGTTCATTTTCGAATTTCTAAGTGAGTGATTACTACCAAAAATTTTGTTTTGGAATAAGTTGTTCGGAAATTCAAATATTTTGAATTGTTATGTTATGAATTTGTATATGATTTCAAACTGATTTGAAATGAAAACCCCAGAAATTTGAATTCTGAAATTTAAAATTTACTTATGAAGTAAATAAACAGCGAATTTAAATAAGTCAAATAAAATTTGAGTTGAATTGAAGCCAAGTAAGTGGAAATCGTATTGGAATAAGGATTTGACTTGGCAAAGTAGTTGAGTTGTGAATTGAGATTGGGAATGGAACCAACTTGGTTGGGAAATTTGATTATTTGGAATTGGAATTGAACTGGAGTTTGAAAAAGAAATTTGAGTCGGGATGTAAGAGAATTGTTGATTGAGGATAAACTGACTGGAGATCGGTTGGAGATGCATTTGGGTATACTGAATGGATTGCAAATGGAAGCGAGAAAGCTGGATGCCCAATGAAGGGAGAAGGTCCAGAGTGGCGTGTTGTATTAGTACCGAATGAACCGTGCAGCGGAGAGGCTGACGAAATTCTCCGAAAATTAAAGTGTTAGAAAATTTTCACAATTTTGAAAATTTTCGTTACAAAAGAAGGGAATTAATATTTTGATCAGTTCAGTTGAAACTGAAATTATAAAGTAAACCAAAAAGATTTTTAACCTGTTTACAATAGAGATTGTAGCATTTTCCCCATTTTAGCAATTTCGAGGACGAAATTATTTTAAGGGGGAAGGAATGTAATGTCCCGCATTTTTATCGGTTTATAGTTGAATATTTAAATCGGTCTAAATAATGAATTCGTAATATAAATGGATTTATATATTAATTAAAACGAAGTTGTACGTATAAAAATATATATTAATTATAATCGAGCTCATAACGACGTTGCAGTTCGTAATTTAACGTTCTGAACTTCAACTGAGTGTACAGAATTCATTATAAGTCGGATTCCTACAAAACAAGAAACGGTCAAATCCGTTGAACTGTATTTCTCTAATGGAAGTAGAAAATCGAGATTTCGAATTATATATTGAAAGTTATGTCCAAATTAAATATTCAGGAAAACAGCGGTATATTCGTTTTTGGCCATAACGGTTTATTTGAAATAACTACACACCGGATTCGAATTTGGACAAGATTCTTTTGAGGCGTAGTGATAATTTAATTTTTAGAATTTTACTGTAATTTTTAATTAATTAAATATGCAACTTTTTATTTGGAGTATTTTGCACCCTGTATCGATATTTTAGGGTTTCAAAATATGAGTTAACCTACCGGTATTATTATATTTTTTGGGTCGTGACATCTCGTTGGACACAACCGTAATCTTACTTCTGTCTGTAGCAGCTCGGACATAAAGAAAATCTTAAGTATGGGATACCGAAATCAATTAAAACTAAAATAAACAGACATAAACGCATTTCTTCCCATGCACCCTACTACATCATGTCTCAATATGGCGGACAATCCTTTTCTTTCGCCCATGGTAACAAGTCACTGTCATCTTCCTTAATGCCCTGTAATGTTCCCTTTTTATCATCACTCTGATCAACTTTTGGACACAGATTTAACAACTTCATATAACAACAATTTCAGATATATATAATTTATATTGTTTTCTTCTCTGTGAAGCATTGTACAGTACCCATGTCATGAACGTACAGACCAGATTGTTGGGAATCTAACATTACATGGCCTGAGACAACACATGTATACCCCTAGTTCAACACACAGGCTAATAAAATCCTGCACATGTATTCGGCAGTAGGATATAACCTATATATTGGAAACGTAAGCTACCTAAGGATATGTTTACGAGAACTCTAAACTGCAAACCTATATTACAAATAAAAGGCTACTACATGAATTGTAACCATCTCAGCAGACCTATACACGTACGATCCTTCCTTGGCACCCACGGCTTACAATTCTATAAATACGATGCACATCATTTCTTCTCGCAGCAGAAACCAGGGAAAATTCGAATGACAATCAAAGAAATCCAAACAAAAACTTTACTCCTCTGCAAATCATAAAACAAACCCAAATGCCTCAACTCAAACAAAATCAAGATCAAACAAATTATTTTCTCATCTAGAAATCTCGGAAAATAAGTATATTTTGAGTCTTGGCTATTTTCTCTTCAGGATAGTGTATGTATCATTGGGATGGATGTAGGGACTGTCGAAAGCACGGAGCGTGGTTCTGTGTATTATGGGGTTTGCGGAACACATGTTCGAAGCAGTACGAGGTCAAAAGTGAGAGAAGTCATGCGTACTGGTTTGGTTCCTAAACCGAAGTGATGTGGTGATGGAGCGTTCAAGGGCGAAGGCTCAAGCGTTGCTAGTTTTGGTTTTAGCTGAGTAGTAGTAAATTGAAGAAGCTTGCGGTTTGTCTTGTTATTGAAGTAAATGGATGAAGTAGGTGCCAGTTTTTACTTAGGAGAAAGAAGATGTTTGCAGATTTGATTTTTGCGAGGCCAACGGGGTGTTTCTCTGTCATCGTGGGTCAGAGAACTGGGCGTAGGAAACAATGATGAACTGACCGAGTTTGGACTTGAGCAAAACAAGTAATGGGACGAATTCAAATGGTAAAACCCAACGAAGTTTAAACTAAGTCTTATTTAATTTAAATATACATCTTAGCTTATAAATTAAATATTTAGCACATATTTTGTCAGTTGCACGAACAGACTGATCCGTTAGGATCATACAGATGAGGACTACGTACAGGAATTGGTGTGGAGCGTTTTGAAGTTCGTTTGAATTGTGGCAGATTAAAGCGCCTGGTATAATCAACAAACGCCAATCACTATTTAACGGTTAACGCGCCAAGGTGAGTAAATTCACTAACTCTGTTTTATTTAAATTATTTTAATTTTATTTTGAATAATGGTTGAATGCTGTGTGATGGTTGATTAGATAAATTACAGTTAAATTGGTTGAAATAAATATATATCATTGCATATGCACACATCATTGGTTGGATACTGATTTGAATAACACCTATGGATGCGGAAATCGGTTGGAGGAACTCAACCGGATTCCTAAATATTTAGATGTACTGTTTGTGCACTGTTTGAACCATGTTGAATGGAAATTCAACGTTATATTGATTTGGTAAACAAACGAAATCAGCGACACTCAACCATAAACCCATTTTGTTAAGAAATTGGTTGACCGTCAAACAAATTAACGAAGTTCAATTATAAAAATTTTATCTTTATAATTGAAGCGAAATTATGAATTATAATAGAAGTTCTATTATAAACTGGTATTTTTAATACCGTGAGTTACATATAAATTGATCCGAGTTTTAAATAGGAAGAATCGATTATTTATTATTTCTAAATAACAGAAATTGAATCTTGATTAAACAAGGAGGCGATGACTTGTTTTAAGTATATCAAAAACAAGTAGTCGATTTTAAAGATGCTTATGAAATAAAGTATAATTCTATGTTTGGAGTATGATCGTATTTGAAATAAGGATAGTAAAACGAGTCTAGATTCCTATTGCGAAATGATATTTTACTAAAAGTGAATAGTGGTCAGAAAGTAAACATTTTGTAAGTAGATATTTCTATTTGTGTTAAACTAAATTGATCGGATTAACGAGAAGTTTAGAAATGGAGTTTTTAAATGTTTTTCCAACATTAATAATGTGTATTTTCTAAAAGTACAGAAAATAAGAAAGGTAAGGAAGATGGAAATGTTCCAGACATTAAATAAATGTATATCTTCTAGAATGTGGGTGAACAAGTGCTATAATATTTGGAAATGGGTTTTTCAAAGAAGTATGAGGTTAAAAAGTTTTGGAAATATCTAGAAAAATATGAATAATGAAATATTAGAAAGTGCCGAGATTGTGAAATGGTTTGATGGATGTTTATTTTCAAAACACCGACTATCAAGATTTTTGTAACGAAAAGAGATATCAAGATTTTTGTAATGAAAAGAGATGTCAAGAATTTGTAACGGAAAGAGGTGTTGAGATTTATTTATAAAGTGGAATATAGTAGCATATTGCAAGTCTCAGAACTATAGCAGTAAAGTAACGCTGTTGACTAGGCTTAAGCGTGACTGTTATGTCAAGATTAGTTATAAAGGGATATAGCAGCGTATAGCAAAATTTGAACTGTAACGATAAATGAAACGCTGTTAACCAAACTTAAGCGTGATGTTTATATACAGTAGCACTTCCTAGGGAAGGAAAACAGCTTGTTTTGGAATTCACTTATTCAAAGGTAATAAGTAATGACGTTTGTCCAAAGAAATATAAGAACGAATGTTAAATAAAAAAAGTGCCTGTGATTTGTGTGATATTGGTTGTACATTGAATGGATGTTGTTTTTACTTCGATAGTTAAACAACCAACTATCGAAGTGTTTTGACCATCGTTGTCTATACGGGGAGACCGGTTGGATATACTATCTGAAACCACTCCGTATAGGCATAAGCGCTGCGAATTTGATTATGCTGAAGATAATTGAAGACGGAGTGAAATGCAAGGGTCGTCCTGTTCCAGAATGGTGTTTTCTGTTTGTCCAGTCCCAGGACAACTTGTATGGACGAATGTCTGACAGAGTATTCCTAACGGTTACATAAGACGATCTTTTCAAAGTATTACGTCTGGTGGCGGAGGAATTCGTTTCTCTTAGCTTTTATACCCGTAATATTTTTGGGAAGATCAACTAGTGATTTGACGGATTTGACAATGTGACATTCAAAGTGAATGGTGGCCAGAGGTTCTGAAAGGTAGGCGTAGCCTCAAGCTTCACAACCGGGAAATGACAAAAATCGGGCAGGCAGCATGGCTATGTGGGTCGCTCCCATTAGGGTGTATAATCACCTATCTAGAGAAATTCCTTTTGTTTCTAAATCTATCGATTCTGCCCATTCGGGAACGGTGGTTTGAGTCCAACCGTTGGTGATATACATTCGATACACTCAAGCGAAATGAGTGGTCGGTCATGTGTGGGCCGGTTTGCAAGATGTTCTTGTTGAACCCAGGTGTATTCGCCTCTAGAGATACATCATCGGAAGGTGGTCCCATACCTTGTCATAGTTGGAATCCAATCTCCAATAAGCGCCCGCGGTTTTGATTGTATACTATATATGTGGAGCGTGAGATGCAAGCGTTCCACTAGATTGTTATTTACTTGTATTTAGACATTATTATAATATCAGAAAGATATTGATTTTAAAAGTGTTTTGGGTTATAGTAAGGTAAAAACCATCCATGTTTATGTGTGGGTTGGTCTTACTATTATCCTTTTGTTCAAAAAGGATTTTCAAAGTTAAACCATATGGTTGGAATTTACTCACACCAGTCCCATGACTGACCCAGAGTTTATTTTGTTTGTTTTCCCTAAACTCTTGGGTGCCCAAATTTGTACGGGCAGTCAATGGTTTCAGGATTTTGCAGATTCGCTTGAAGGAGCTCAAAGCAGGAGGCTTCACCTTTATTTATTTAGAGATTATTTCCGTTGTGATGTATATGAGTTATACTCTGATATGGTATGAAAATACAAATACAGTTTTGTATTTCAAAGTTATGTTATATAATATATTTTATTCGTTCCGCTGTGAGATTCGTGTTTACTCTGATTCTACTCAGTTATGTTCTTCTTCTTCTTCTCTTCTATTAGCTCTATCTTTTCTATCTCACCCTCTAATTTCTTTCTATTAATGGTCCGGTATTTTCGATATCTGAACAGTCGACGCTGGGTTTTGTGTTGATTTTCGGAGTCGAAAATCCCCGGGTCGTTACAAGTGGTGTCAGGGTTTTGCAAGCCCTGAAAATTTACATATGTGGATGATGGAAAGCGAGGTACCTCAGATATTGAGTCCTTAGTGGCTCTATTTTATGCCCCATAAGGCGGGGAGACGTGTTGTTCAGGAGTTATAATCCACTAACATATTTGTGGACCGACCATGTGGCTTCTAAAGGCTCACTCGCGCTCTGAGCCTTAGACATGGGCTAGATTGTCTCGAATTCGGTAAGGATGATCCCTTACCTTGGTTCATGATGGAAATCCAACTTCCAATACGACCGATACGGTTTTGATTGTAAACCTATATTTAGCGACATAGTATATGGTAGCTATGTCGTCTATGATTGATACATTATGGTTGAATTGGTTTTGCAACATACAAACACTAATAATAATATCATATCTGCTTTATCGTATCAAGCATTCTTGACCATTATAAGTTAAAACTCTATCCTCTGGTTTGCGTCGCACTGTGTGATGGGACTTGAGTCTTATAATGGTTTCATTTTTCTAAAAAGCATTGCATTGTTTAACGATTTACTTTATTTCGTGCACTGACAATCCAATGGAGTAAACCCGTTCCGCATTAGCGGCGTGGTCCTATGATTAGCCTTATTATTAGATAAGTTGAGTAGATTTCTCATACCAGTCCCATGACTGACCTGTAGTTTGTTTCGCTTGCAAACTCGGATGCCCATGTTTTCCACACGGGCAGTTGAGTAGCTTATTTTGCAGATATATTTAGCAGGATTCTGGATTGAAGCTTAAAGCTGTGTCTAGAGCATTGATAGTCTTCCACTGTATTAGTTTATTTGTTTCCGCTGCACAGTATTAAATTTATTGTAATTTATCTTCCACTGTATTTTATTTGTCGATGTACTCTGATATATTCTGTACTCTGATGTTACATTATCATGATGTAATAAAAGCCTTCTGTTATTTGTTCTTATGTGTTGTATTCTCAGAGTTAGCGTACTCTGGTTTTGGACGGTCTTGATCGATTTAACGATCGATTAGGTCCGGGCAAAATCTGTTAGTCGTTGCAATTAACTCAAATCTTTGGGATACAACGCGCTAGAATAGAATAAAGGACTCATTAGAGATTGGATTAATAACATCCTATAAGAATACTCATTAAAGATAGAATCAGTAGTATTCTAGAACGAGTAAATCATTAGAGATGGGGTTAGTAATGCCCTAGAATGAGTTGAGAGTTATATGTTTATAAGAAATGTAATTGTGATTATATATATAATCTAATTTTTCAGTTATATTCTATATATAAATAAAAATGTACGTTTTGAAAATATATGGGTAACTTACTTAGTCATTTTATAATATGATTTTTAGTGTTACTCTAACGTTGAAGTCGGACTATTGAGTATAAGAAGATTTTTCATATACGCCCAGCTAGTTGAAGTCTTGAATATAAATGATTGATATTTAATCACATTCTAGTCGCTTGGGAATGATTCTGATGATTGAGGCCTCATCATCAGTATTTATTTTCAAGTTTTGAAAGTGGGATGATATAATTTCAATTAAAACGTCAAAATATACTTAAACTAATTTAAGTAAGTATTTTGAAAGGACATGGGTTTTAAAATTTAACTAATATAGGTTAAATTGATTGAAAATATACAAGTAAATCAAACGAATTAAAATTTAACTTAAGAGAAGTCAAATAAAGTTTGAATGAAACCAATATGATTATAGAAGCTAAATTGAGCCAAATCAAATTTAATGTTGAATTGATTTGAAATTAGTTGGAATTGGATATGTACGTGTATATATATATATATATATATATATATATATATATATATATGAGACAGGTTATTGCGTAAAAGCTAAGAAGAGGAATAAAATTGCATGCTCGACAATAAGGTACGTATTTAGTTTATTCATTGGGTTTGATGATTTTATGAGCCGATTGGCTTTTTTTATTTTCTCTTGACATATGAGAGCCTGTAGAGGCCATTTGTAGATCAACCCGTACAAAGAAGTGATCAGCATAGAAATATGTTAATTTATGCACCTATATTTTATTTTATTTTTATATAAATAAATGCTACGCTGGGTATTTTCTTGTTGTTTTTATAGATATGTTGACCAGGCCTGATTCATCCTTAAAAGTGAAGAATAAATGCCATTTACTTGAAGAATTGCATAGGAGCTTTCATTGGAGACTAGATGTGTTCACATTGGTCACATTAGAAGAGGATTGGTAGAAAAGATCTCAAAAGATGTCATTGGAAGATCTTTATCAATCAATTGGCCACATGGAAGATTTAAATGATATGGAAGATATTCACCATGATATGCTCAGATATTCTTAAAAGATCATTTCCAAACAAAGCTTGGTCAAGAAAGGCATGTGATATGATAATAATTCTTGGAAAAGAGGCCCATATATTCATACAAATCTGATTAGCGTTTGGCCAATTTCACCTATAAAAGCACATGTATACCCATTGTAACAAATATCCTATATCCATTATTCTGTATTCTCTTCTCCATTAATAAAAGTTCTTCCTTTTTTACTATTTCTGCATTTTTCTTTCTTAGCAATAGGTGTTGTCTTCACAATTAGTTTTGGAAGAGCACCAATTGTATTTTACATTTGTTTCATTAGTGATTAGTCGTTTGATTAATTTCAACGACAATCCTAATTTTATTTTTGTTGTTCTTCTTATTCTGCTCTTTTATTTTCTGCATTGTTGTTCTTGTTTTGCAATTTACTTTCTTTAGTGATTAATCGTTGATTAGATTCAACGATAATCCTAAGTTCGCAATTTCAGTTTGTTTTTATTTCAACAAAATCTCCAGGCTTCGTCTAACTCGCCCAAGAGATTAGATAAATAATTTGATTTTAATTTACCTCCCTGTGTTCGACCTGTATGCTATACACCTGTGCGCTTGCAGAATTTTATTACAAATATCGCGCTTTTCTAGTGTCGATCATGTTTTTGGCGCCGTTGCCGGGGAGGTAACGGTTAAATTTTATTATTTATTTAATTTCTGATTCGTGTTAGTTTTCAATTTTTTTCTCATTATTTTTTTTCTTTTGTTTTATATATAGAAAATATTCTCAATTAGATGATTTGGTATTGATTGTTCATACCGTAATATTCTACACATGAGAGAAAAAAAGGTTGCCAATTTCCTTTTGTTTCATTCCTTCTCACAATTCTTTCCCTCTTTTCAATAATTTAATTAAAAAAAAGGACAATTCTCTATTGTTGTTTCTGGCCTGCCTTGATTTTCTTCCCTTTCTAAATTGTTTTTCCTTTTTATACTTCTGCCGTCAATCTTCAAAAAAAAAAAACTTGCTAATTTTTCTTCAATTTCTTTCCATCTTTCTACCACCTCGTTGATTTTCACATTTTTCTTTTCCTTTTCTTTTTATTTGTTTCCATCTTTTGTCTACAACTTTCTAAAAAAAAAAAAAAAACTTTCGCAATTTCTTCTCTGTCTACTTTGATTTCTTTCTTGTTTTTGTCTGCTTTTATTTCTTTCCTCAATTTCTTCTACCCTTCCTCTCTACTCAAAAAACCTTGCTTTTTTTCTCTTATTTCCTTCCTCTTTTAATTTTTTTTCTTTCCATTTTTGTTTTGTTTTTCCCATTCATTTCTTTCCCTTTCTTCTTGTTCAAATTTTCATAAAAAAAAACTTGCATTCTTTTTTTTTATTTCTGTAACACCCCGAATTTTTGTTAATGCTAAAATTCACTAATTACAGAATAAATAATCTCAGATGTGAGAATTGAGGGAAACGGGCTGCGTCATTGCGTTCGTCTCGGAAAAATACGTGAAATAGAGTCCGAGTTTTCGAGAATCGGAGTCCGTATGGCCCGGTTAAGGCCCAAAGAAGTTTTCAAGAAAATTCAAAGTTAAAAACAGATTTAAAATTCAGTTCTAAAACAAGTTTGGAGCCAAAAGCGGAAAGGGTGGGAAAGCTCCCGCCTAGCCCCGTGTCGACAGGCATGTCGACAGGGGTGTCGACAGCCCTGTCGACAGGGGTGTCGACACAGGGTGTCGGCCCTGTTGATCTGGGTGCACCAGATCTGGTTTTTGGGTTAGTCTTGGGCTGTGTTCTAGAGGGTTCCTAAATCTGACGGACCTAATCTAACCTAGGGTTAATCCTAGGGCCTAAAACACTCACCTAATCTATAAATACACCCTAAACCTACCCTAATCCATACTAAAAATAGAAATGATGCCATCATGCCGCCAAAATCAAACTTGAGAGGAGCCTCCACTAGTTTATGAAGAGAGTTGCAAGCTAATCAACCTCTAATCATCATCTCCTTCAAATATTGCAACTAGTTCTACTTCATAAGTTTGCTAATCTAGGTTTTGGTGAGTTTCTATCACTTTGATGATCAATTGCTAAATTAAGTAGATGAGATATGATGAGATCTATGGTTTTGCATGAGGATTAATGGGTTTTCAAGTCATATGATATGATGTGAATATGCTAATCTATGTATAATATTAATCCTATGTTTATGCATGTTGAATATGTGAGTTTATGCAAGTTGAATATGTGAGTTTATGCAAGTTGGATATGTGGGTTTATGCAAGTTAAGTATGTGGGTTTATGCAAGTTAAGTGGTGGGTTTATGTATAATAAGTAATTGATTTTATGCAAGTTAAGTATGTGGTTTTATGCATGCTAAGTGTTTGGTATTATGCATAAATCATGACATGCAAGTTTACCCTTTTAAATGTGATGCATACATATGCAAGACGACACCTTTATATGCTATGTATATATATATATATGCATGTTTACCCTCCTTTAAGATGCAAGTCATATATGCAAGTTCAACATGTTAAGCAAGTTATGTGTATGCTTATATGCAAGCTCAACATGTTATGCAAGTTATGTGTATGATGTTATGTAAATTATGTGCATGTTGTTATGCAAGTTCATATGCAAGTTATGTGTATGATGTTATGTAAGTTATGTGCATGTTGTTATGCAAGTTCATATGCAAGTTATGTGTATGATGTTATGTAAGTTATGTGCATGTTGTTATGCAAGTTCATATGCAAGTTATGTGTATGATGTTATGCAAGTTATGTGCATGATGTTATGCAAGTTATGTGTATGTTGATATGCAAGTTATGTTTATGATATTATGCAAGTTATGTGTATGATGTTATGCAAGTTAACATGTAACATGTTGTGCAAGTTCACACCTTTAAGACACATGCAAGTTCACCTTTGTATAACCTATGAACACTTATGCAAGTTGCCTTTATATATGACATATGTATGTTCATGCAAGTTGGGTTATTTAGTAATGCTAGTTGGGTTAATATCATGATGTAAGTGGACACCTTTTAACCCATGTTAATGCTAATGTATGATAAGTGAAACCCATGTTAATTGTGAAAGAATCTTCCCTTGGAAATATGTCGTGTTAGCATAAGTACGTGGGGAAACGATGGGGTTAATAGACATGTTAACGAAATGGTGTGAAATGGTTATGATTAAGCATACCATAAAATGAATAAGCATAAGTGGGAATTTAACTATTGAGTTAGGTCTACCCCATGGGAATTTACCTATTGAGTTAGGTCTACCCATGTTATGGAATTGGGAATTTACCTATTTAGTTAGGTCTACCCATATTCTTAAAAATGTGTAATTAATTAGGGATAATTAATATAAATATGGGGGTGATTAATTAGGTGTAATTAATCAACTAAGACACGAGGTTGGACCCTTTTGTAGCGGAAGTCTGCCCGGAACCGACCGGCCATCCAGCAGCTACAAATGATAGGCCCAATGTGAGAGGTCTTAGTCATAAATTAAATACGTGATTAAAGTAAAGACACGAGGTTAGGCCCTTTTTATGACGTAAGGCTGCCCGGACCCAACCGGCATATCCAGCAGTCATAAGAGATGGTCTAATGTGAGAGGTCTTTATGAGGTCATGATCTTAATTAATTAATTAAGAAACACTTAACCAAATTAGCATGTAGAGGGACATGAGGGGTTAAGTGGGTGCCTTGGGTGGCATGTGGAAATGTAGTGGTTGCCCTGGGTGGCAATAGAAAATACGATTAGAATACTTAACCAAAGTGGGACATGTAATTAAACATGATTAAAGGGTTAAGTAAGTGCCATGGGTGGCATGTGGAAATCTAGTGGGTGCCTTAAGGGGGCAATTGAAATATGATTAGATGACTTAACCAAATCTTAACATGTAAGTGGGCATGATTATACAAAGGGGTTAAGTGGGATGCACTAGATAAAATTGCAAGCTTAGGTGGTAGCTTGTGGGGGCCCATTTCAACCAATATCCCAAACGTATCTTTGTGGGCTCGACTCAAGTCGAGTGACGGGACACGCATATTGGGCTTGACTATAAGAGGCCAAAACGGGTTAGCGGTGGCAACGCAGGATCAACGGGTTTCATATGCGTGTGTGGGCCCGGGCTGGTTGGTAAGTCGTTGTTGCATCGTGTAGATATAAAGCCGTGCACCGTTGATATTATCAGGTTGCCACTTTGGGGAATGATACACCCCATTGTGGGACCAGCACGGGTATCTACGTAAGGGAGCCGATCGCTTGGGGAGTAGTGGGTACACCTATGTAGTTAGCTAGGGGTACAAGAAACTACTGGGTAAATATTACTAAGTACACTTAGTGGGATCAACCTTTAAGTAGGAATTACCCTTGGGTGGGTAGAACTGGTGTGGTGCAGTGTAGTAATTATCCTTGGGTGGGTGGATGCGTCTTTACGGTTATCTTAGTTTATCCTAATTCTAACAAGCTGCTTAGTGTAGCCATTCATCCCCAGACGTTACCGTATATCAAGCTTATGTCTTCTCTGGTTACTTTAATGATTGTGTTGTTAAAGTTATAGGACTCGCTCAGACTTATGTCTGACCCCGTTGTTTTTATCTTTTTCCCAACCCTCAGGTTATCAGAGTGGGCCCAGTATGAGTGGGCTTTGATCAGGCTGCTTATTTCTCTTTTGGAGCTTGGACCATAGATGTAGAGCTCAGCTTACCCTTTTCTTTATGGCTATCAGTTCATGTATCGGGATTATGTACTTTTATTTATCAGGATGGCTATTTTGTACTTGACTCTTATTATGGTTTTGTGATGTAACCAAACATGTTTTATTTTCCGCTGCAATGAAATGGTGTTTTGAAATTTTCAAGTATTACTTATATCTGTTTTGTTGTAATTTTTCTGTTCTATATTCACTTAAAATACTCCACCAATGTTATGGCATTCCCTAAGCGAGTGACCATAGCGGGTGTGGGGTGTTACACGTGGTATCAGAGCTTAAGGTTACCAGAACAGATAAAATTTTTAGAAAAACTATTTTTCTAAGAAAATTTTTGAAGGAGTATTTTCAAAAACATGTCTTTTAAGAGAAAAGTTTTTGAAAGAAAAGCATAATCCCCGATAGCCATATCTTTATCTTTTTGAATTCTCCGTTTGAATCTTTTCTCTTTCGTTTCAGCATGGCTGAAGATCTTAATCTTCCGGACGGTGTAGCGATACCAGTATGGTATAGGAGGTTGTTAGAGGCTAAGGCCGCCGCTGCAAGTCCAGCGAATGTTTCTCTACTACCCGTTACACCCGTTCCTCCTCGCGCGGATACTTTTGCCAAGACTTGTAAGGAGTTTAAGGCTATGAGAGGGAAACCTTTTGTAGGAGCTAGGGATTGGCTCAAGGAGACGGAAGAATTGATGGAAATCCTTGAAGTGGAAGAAGGAAAGAAAGTCAAGTTAGCCGCTTGGTTGATGGAAGGGGAGGCCTCGCTCTGGTGGGAGGTCACTAATGGAGAACGCCCTGTTGACTCTTGGGTAGATTTCAGGCAAAGGTTTGAGGCAAAGTTTCTTTCAAGAGCGGAAGAAAATCTGTACGTAGAAAGGTTCTTGAACTTAAAGCAAGGGAACTTGTCGGTGAAAGAATATGTTAACGAATTTAACCAGTTAGCGAGATTCAGCATAGACTTGGTAAACACACCGGAAGAGAAAGCTCTGAGGCTCGTTAAAGGCTTGAACGAACCGATGCGCGGATTGGCTATGTCTTACATCCCTATGGGGGCCACTTTTGAGAAGCTAGTGGACATGGCACTTATGCATGAGGAAGAGAAGGGTCCCAATGCTATTAAAGTACCCGAGAAGAAAGGAGATCAAAAGAGACTTCCGCAACAACAGCAAAAGGAAGGTGGGAAAGGCAACGGTGGCAAGGGAAAGAAGAAGTGCTTCAATTGTGGAACACTAGGCCACCTAAGCAAGGATTGTCGCAAGAAGAAGAAGACTGGCTGCTTCCACTGTGACGAAGCAGGACATCTAGTGAAAGACTGTCCTAAGAAAGGGCAAAGGACGGGGTCTACCTCAGGAGGACAGGTGCAAGCTTTTGTGGCACCAGCTCAGGCAAGGGGGCAAGTTCAGGCTCTCGCGGTTCCACCGATTCAGGAAAGAGGTAGAACTATTTCCATTGAAAGTCTAGTTTTTCTGTTTGATCATCCTGTCCGTACTTTATTTGATTTTGACGCATTGAGTTCGTTTATCTCATCATTGTTAGTTGAGTCACTGCACATAAACACCAGTTTAGTAGATGATCCCTTAGTTATTTCAAACCCAATTGGGGCTCCATGACGTGTTTGGGTTTGAAAGTTGCTATACTTAGCGCTGAGTTTAGATGTGATGCTTTTTGGGCTTCACGGGCTATGGGTTAGTTTTGGGCATAGACTGGTTATCCAGTAGGGGTGCCATTCTTGATTTTGAAGGGAGAGTTGTTAGGCTTATGACCCGCTTGGGTAACACTCTCGAGATCTCTTGTAATCCCATGGAATCTGTTATGCTAAGTTATCTAGAATCGCTTGACACGTCGGTCGAGAGTTTGCAATCTGTTAGAGTGGTCCGGGAATACTCGGATGTGTTTGAGGGAGGTAAAGGGCTTACCTCCGGAGCGGGAGATTGACTTCCGAATATATCTGGTAGACAATGCCAAACCAGTGTCTTGGCCAGTGTGCCACGTGGCTCCTCGTGAGAGGAGGGGACTCCATGAGCAAGTAGGCGATTTGCTGGAGAAGGCTTCATAAGACGAAGTATATCGGAGTGGGGTGCTCCAGTAGTTTTTGCCACGAAGGCGGATGGGTCCCTCAGACTTTGTGTAGGCTAAAGAGAACTAAAATAAACTCACAAAGAAGAATAAACACCCATTGCTGAGGATTGATGATCTCTTTGATCAGTCGGTTGGCGCCTCAGTGTTTTCGAAGTTGGACTTTGCCACGGGGTTCGTCAGTTGAAGAGTGGCTGAGGATAGTATAGAGAAGACTGCCTTTAGGACTCCGGATGGTTTTTATGAGTAGCTGGTGATGCCATTTGGTTTGACGAACGCCCCCGCATACTTTGTTGATTTGATGAGAAGGGTGTTCAGGGAGTACCTAAATAAGTTTGTGATGGTCTTTGTGGATGACATCTTGGTCTTTTCTAGGAGCGAAATAAGTTTTCGTATGTGCTCAATAGGGTGAGCAAAGCCAGTTAGGGGAAAAACGGTGGTTTTAGAGCGAGACTGGCAAGGACATCCAAAGTTGGTCAAAGGCTTAATTGTTTAGCCATTTTTACTAGTATCATCTCACATAGGTCGCCTGAACTCGAAGGAGATATCCCTTGGGTGTTTGTCTGATATTGGTTTAGGCCTTTGGGGCTTGCATTTGGGGGATGTCGAGTTCGACTAGGGTGGTCTGCGTGAGAGATGGACAGTTGTGATGATTTTGGATGGGATTCTTAGCATCCTATGAGTTTGAGATAGCGTATACCCATGGCAAGGGTAATGTGGTAGCGGACGCCTTAAGTAGAGAAAGGTTGTCCTTAAGTTCATTGTTCGTTGAACGACGGAGCTTAGAGTTAATTTCTATGTCTGACTTTAGACCTTCCGTTGACTTTGTACCCGGTTTGCTAGCCTCCTTGGAGGTTAGGCCTACTCTTTTGGGGCAGATTGGCGAAGCACATCGAGACGACCCACAGTTGGTTGAGTTAGTAGAGAGGCTCATGAGGAGGGGGAGTCGTCCAGCCATTTGAGTAGGTACACCCTAGATGGTAAGGGGTGGTTGCGTAGAGACGGTAGACTTTGTGTACCGCAAGACAGGGGTTCGAGGAAGGCTATACTTGATGATGCACATCAGTCAAAGATGACCATTCATCCCGATAGGGACAAGATGTACCAAGACATGAAGCGAGTTTTCTTTTGGGCCGGTATGAAGAAAGACGCGGCCAAGTATGTCGCTAGATGCTTGGTGTGCTAACAAGTGAAAGCGAAGTAAAAGAAACCCGGAGGGTTGCTTCACCCGCTGGAAGTTCCGTAATGGGAAGTGGGATAGTGTCTCGATGGATTACCGAAATCAAGGAAGGGTAATACGGGGATTGGGCTTATGGTAGATAGACTTACTAAGTGTGCCCATTTCATACCCGGGAAGAGCAAGAGCACTGTTCCATGTCTAGCTTCAGTTTATATTCGAGAGATAGTTCGGTTGCAAAGGAAACATGACGTATTCCATGTGTCACATTTGAGGAAGTGCCTACATGAGACCGCAGAGGCGGTAGAGCCAGGCTTACTTAAAGAAGTAAAGGTAGAGCGTGATGTGATTATTCGACGAGCTCCTACCCGCATCCTTGGGTCAGAGATTAGGAAGTTCAGAAACAGAGAGGTTCGGCTAGTCAAAGTGAAAAGGGGAGAAGGTGAGAGCAATGCTACTTGGGAGACAGAAGCAAAGATGCGTTCGTTATACCCGTTCCTTTTTGAGGGTATGTCCTTTAATTTCTCCTCTATCGTTTGTCTAGTACTTATCTTATCTTTAGTATGTCCTCTCGTTAGTACCTTTGACCTTTAGATTGGGTAAACCTATGGTTGAAACATGTGTTTGAGACATGTTATGATTGATGGATGCATGTGGATGCAAGTGTTTGCTAGTGGTTGCTCGTGGATGCATATATACACACTCTAGGCACTAGATCGGCTCAATCACTTCATATTGCATATTGCATAAAATTGTGTGTAGGAAGCTATATTTATGGATGTTTAATGATTGTGTTATCATATGGATGATGCATTTTGGTGAATGATTGTGCACTCATATAGATATTGTATGGGTCGATAGGGTTCTCTCGCATACATAATGGATGCATGGCACTATCATGGTTTGCATATGTTCATACATTAGATAGGGAACATATACACACATTTTTTGCATATGCGCATACATCATAAGAAATTGTTTTAAGGACAATGGATGCCCGTGTTTGATGGATTGAGTAGATGGTTGTTTGGATGGTAGGTTATGCATTCTCCTTAGCTTAGAGATTTCGGGGACGAAATTCTTTAAGGAGGGGAGATTGTAAAACCCCGAATTTTTGTTAATGCTAAAATTCACTAATTACAGAATAAATAATCTCAGATGTGAGAATTGAGGGAAACGGGCTGCGTCATTGCGTTCGTCTCGGAAAAATACGCGAAATAGAGTCCGAGTTTTCGAGAATCGGAGTCCGTATGGCCCGGTTAAGGCCCAAAGAAGTTTTCAAGAAAATTCAAAGTTAAAAACAGATTTAAAATTCAGTTCTAAAACAAGTTTGGAGCCAAAAGCGGAAAGGGTGGGAAAGCTCCCGTCTAGCCCCGTGTCGACAGGCATGTCGACAGGGGTGTCGACAGCCCTGTCGACAGGGGTGTCGACACAGGGTGTCGGCCCTGTTGATCTGGGTGCACCAGATCTGGTTTTTGGGTTAGTCTTGGGCTGTGTTCTAGAGGGTTCCTAAATCTGACGGACCTAATCTAACCTAGGGTTAATCCTAGGGCCTAAAACACTCACCTAATCTATAAATACACCCTAAACCTACCCTAATCCATACTAAAAATAGAAATGATGCCATCATGCCGCCAAAATCAAACTTGAGAGGAGCCTCCACTAGTTTATGAAGAGAGTTGCAAGCTAATCAACCTCTAATCATCATCTCCTTCAAATATTGCAACTAGTTCTACTTCATAAGTTTGCTAATCTAGGTTTTGGTGAGTTTCTATCACTTTGATGATCAATTTGCTAAATTAAGTAGATGAGATATGATGAGATCTATGGTTTTGCATGAGGATTAATGGGTTTTCAAGTCATATGATATGATGTGAATATGCTAATCTATGTATAATATTAATCCTATGTTTATGCATGTTGAATATGTGAGTTTATGCAAGTTGAATATGTGAGTTTATGCAAGTTGGATATGTGGGTTTATGCAAGTTAAGTATGTGGGTTTATGCAAGTTAAGTGGTGGGTTTATGCATAATAAGTAATTGATTTTATGCAAGTTAAGTATGTGGTTTTATGCATGCTAAGTGTTTGGTATTATGCATAAATCATGACATGCAAGTTTACCCTTTTAAATGTGATGCATACATATGCAAGACGACACCTTTATATGCTATGTATATATATATATATATGCATGTTTACACTCCTTTAAGATGCAAGTCATATATGCAAGTTCAACATGTTAAGCAAGTTATGTGTATGCTTATATGCAAGCTCAACATGTTATGCAAGTTATGTGTATGATGTTATGTAAATTATGTGCATGTTGTTATGCAAGTTCATATGCAAGTTATGTGTATGATGTTATGTAAGTTATGTGCATGTTGTTATGCAAGTTCATATGCAAGTTATGTGTATGATGTTATGTAAGTTATGTGCATGTTGTTATGCAAGTTCATATGCAAGTTATGTGTATGATGTTATGCAAGTTATGTGCATGATGTTATGCAAGTTATGTGTATGTTGATATGCAAGTTATGTTTATGATATTATGCAAGTTATGTGTATGATGTTATGCAAGTTATCATGTAACATGTTGTGCAAGTTCACACCTTTAAGACACATGCAAGTTCACCTTTGTATAACCTATGAACACTTATGCAAGTTGCCTTTATATATGACATATGTATGTTCATGCAAGTTGGGTTATTTAGTAATGCTAGTTGGGTTAATATCATGATGTAAGTGGACACCTTTTAACCCATGTTAATGCTAATGTATGATAAGTGAAACCCATGTTAATTGTGAAAGAATCTTCCCTTGGAAATATGTCGTGTTAGCATAAGTACGTGGGGAAACGATGGGGTTAATAGACATGTTAACGAAATGGTGTGAAATGGTTATGATTAAGCATACCATAAAATGAATAAGCATACGTGGGAATTTACCTATTGAGTTAGGTCTACCCCATGGGAATTTACCTATTGAGTTAGGTCTACCCATGTTATGGAATTGGGAATTTACCTATTTAGTTAGGTCTACCCATATTCTTAAAAATGTGTAATTAATTAGGGATAATTAATATAAATATGGGGGTGATTAATTAGGTGTAATTAATCAACTAAGACACGAGGTTGGACCCTTTTGTAGCGGAAGTCTGCCCGGAACCGACCGGCCATCCAGCAGCTACAAATGATAGGCCCAATGTGAGAGGTCTTAGTCATAAATTAAATACGTGATTAAAGTAAAGACACGAGGTTAGGCCCTTTTTATGACGTAAGGCTGCCCGGACCCAACCGGCATATCCAGCAGTCATAAGAGATGGTCTAATGTGAGAGGTCTTTATGAGGTCATGATCTTAATTAATTAATTAAGAAACACTTAACCAAATTAGCATGTAGAGGGACATGGGGGGTTAAGTGGGTGCCTTGGGTGGCATGTGGAAATGTAGTGGTTGCCCTGGGTGGCAATAGAAAATACGATTAGAATACTTAACCAAAGTGGGACATGTAATTAAACATGATTAAAGGGTTAAGTAAGTGCCATGGGTGGCATGTGGAAATCTAGTGGGTGCCTTAAGGGGGCAATTGAAATATGATTAGATGACTTAACCAAATCTTAACATGTAAGTGGGCATGATTATAAAAAGGGGTTAAGTGGGATGCACTAGATAAAATTGCAAGCTTAGGTGGTAGCTTGTGGGGGGCCATTTCAACCAATATCCCAAACGTATCTTTGTGGGCTCAACTCAAGTCGAGTGACGGGACACGCATATTGGGCTTGACTATAAGAGGCCAAAACGGGTTAGCGGTGGCAACGCAGGATCAACGGGTTTCATATGCGTGTGTGGGCCCGGGCTGGTTGGTAAGTCGTTGTTGCATCGTGTAGATATAAAGCCGTGCACCGTTGATATTATCAGGTTGCCACTTTGGGGAATGATACACCCCATTGTGGGACCAACACGGGTATCTACGTAAGGGAGCCGATCGCTTGGGGAGTAGTGGGTACACCTATGTAGTTAGCTAGGGGTACAAGAAACTACTGGGTAAATATTACTAAGTACACTTAGTGGGATCAACCTTTAAGTAGGAATTACCCTTGGGTGGGTAGAACTGGTGTGGTGCAGTGTAGTAATTATCCTTGGGTGGGTGGATGCGTCTTTACGGTTATCTTAGTTTATCCTAATTCTAACAAGCTGCTTAGTGTAGCCATTCATCCCCAGACGTTACCGTATATCAAGCTTATGTCTTCTTTGGTTACTTTAATGATTGTGTTGTTAAAGTTATAGGACTCGCTCAGACTTATGTCTAACCCCGTTGTTTTTATCTTTTTCCCAACCCTCAGGTTATCAGAGTGGGCCCAGTACGAGTGGGCTTTGATCAGGCTGCTTATTTCTCTTTTGGAGCTTGGACCATAGATGTAGAGCTCAGCTTACCCTTTTCTTTATGGCTATCAGTTCATGTATCGGGATTATGTACTTTTATTTATCAGGATGGCTATTTTGTACTTGACTCTTATTATGGTTTTGTGATGTAACCAAACATGTTTTATTTTCCGCTGCAATGAAATGGTGTTTTTAAATTTTCAAGTATTACTTATATCTGTCTTGTTGTAATTTTTCTGTTCTATATTCACTTAAAATACTCCACCAATGTTATGGCATTCCCTTAGCGAGTGACCATAGCGGGTGTGGGGTGTTACAATTTCTTTCCAATTGCATTTCTCATTCACCTCCTACAATCTCTCTTTCCATTTTTTCATTTATTTCTTTCCGGCTCTCTCCTTCATTAAAAAAAAACAACTTTCAATTTTCCTTTATTCTTTCCATCTTTCCACTTTCTTTCCAATCATCTACATTCTTTTTCTTTTTACAAATTTCAAAAAAAAAAGATTCCTCTTTTGCAAAATTTTTTTCCTTTCTTCTTTTGTCTTTCTTGTTCTCAATACATTTGATATCTTTTCTTCTCTTACAAATTTCCTTTCTTTTCAAAAAATAAAAATAAAAATCCTCTTTTGATTTCTTTCCTCTTTATTCCTCCTTTCCAATTTTCAATACAATTACTTCTCATTCTTCTTTTACAAGTTCAAAAAAAAAATCTTGCCATTTTTCTTTTAATTCTTCCCTATTTTCAACTTCTTTCTCCTTTCTTTCGTTTGTTTCTCCTCTTACTAATATCTCGCATCCTTTTTACAATTTGCTGAAGAAAAAAAAATCCTCTTATAAATTTCTCTTCTCTGCCTTGTAATTAATTTTCTTTCTTTCTCCATTTATTTCTTTCCCTTTTCAAGTTTTTCCTTTTTCATTTTTTTCTCTCTCTTCTAATTTTACAACAATAAACAAAAGAAAAAATTCTTTCTATTTTTGTCTTCTCTTTTATTGCTTTCCCTTCTCAATTTCTTTTCCAAATCTTTTACAATTACTTTCCTTTCTTCCTTTACAATTCTCTTTCTTTTCTGAAACCTCTCTTCCCATTTTTTTTTGTCATTTGTTTCTTTCCTATTTGTCCGCTTTTCAACACTAATAAAAAAAGGCAAAGACATAATTTTTTTTTCTCAATTATTCTTCCCTGCTTCATTTCTTCCCCTCTGATCAAATACCCCTCTCTGTCACATAATCTCATTTCACCACAGTTTTTTTTTTCAATCTACACTTCAGCACCATCTTCTTCAATCCCTCCTTCCCACCACACTTCTGCCACAACGCACAAACCAACCCCATCCACAAGCATTCTCTTAAAAAATTCCAAACTTTCTTTAACCTACCACAGCCTCATATTTTCTTGTGCTTTTTTTTGTTATTTACTTCATTAAAAAAAAACCAAAATAAAAATAAAAGAGTTTCAAACCAAGGACAAGGTGACTGGAGTTCAAGCAACAAATCAAGATTTCAAAAATCAAAAGAAATTGCAAATAGTGAGATTTCAATCATTGACGCTACTCATTTTTTCAGGATGGACAGCCATACCCCACTGTAAATTTCTTTTAACTCTACAGGTGCTCTGCTGCAAAGAAGAAAAAAAATATAGACAATTGTTGTAAAAAAATTCTGCGGGGGCAGCGGCTTGCTATGTACAATTTTTAATTTTCTGCAATTTATTCTGTGACTGTTCTGTGACTGAATTTTCTGAATATATTTGGTGAGGAACGAATTTCCATTGCTACTATCATCAATCTCATCGTTTTTCAACAATAAAATTTTGATTTTTCAAAATAATATAATTGAAAAGTGGTGTTTTGTGAAGTTGACTGTCTCGTATAATTGGATCACGGATATATATTAGTTCAATTTATTAAACTTTTAGCAAAAGAGGTTGCTTACTACCCGTAAAACATTGGTCGTATCCCTTAGTATTTATACTATACGTGAATGGCCATAAGACCCTCTTCCCCCTTCTAATTGAGTCAGTTAATTAATAGAGCACAACTTAGTATTTTATATTATTTAGAAGCGAGAATAATTTCTGTCTTGCCGTGATTTCATTTAAAATGTCTGATTCAAAAAAATCATTGAGAGATATATGGATAATAATCGGAGTAGACGTCCTCTTGAAGAGTATGATTTTGAATTACAACTCATGAAGCAAGATTTTTCAAAATTTCGCAAGCCAAATGTCAACAATTTTCAAAATTTTCTAAATGACCAACATTTTCAATGTTATGATCGAAATGGCGACTTCAATTCAAACTTCAATAATTTCGATTATGAGCCACATCCTCATCAAAATAGCTTTGAATCCCAATATAGCTTTGATCCACACCAATATGGGTTTGGAAACCAATTCGAAAATAATTTTGGATATGAAAATGATTTTCAAGTCGATCAAGTCGATCAAAAACTTCAAAATAACAACCCATATCCACATCTTGAGAATGACCAAAATTGGAATTTTCCGACCAATTTTAACAATTTGGTTACGAACCTAATTTTCAAAATCAAAATGATTTCCAATCTCAATTTCAATTTTCTGAAAATTCAAACTATTTTGAAAATCAAGAAATCCAAAACGAGAGCTCTCAAATCAACGATCGTCTTAACATTCTTAGAGAGAGGGAAGAAAGACTAAATAAAAAGGCCGATGAACTTCTTTGTTTATTGACATCTTTGACAGAACAACGAGAGCAACAGAATCAAATTCAAACAAGCGATGAATCAGAAAGTAGTCCATTCTTTACTGATAGTGAAAATTTTCAAACAACAACTTTCGAAATTGAGAATGATGATCTAAATGAAGTTGTTCAAAATTCAATAAATGAATTGGATTTCGATTCTTTTATAAAAGATTTAAGCTTGGATTTTTGATCTTCCTCTTTTGGGCTGTGAGAAACTTGAAATTCTAGAAATTGAACAGAATAAAAATGTTGAATTTTTCAATTCAAATTTGGAAATGGATTTTAATGAACATGAATTTTTCGGATTGTACGAGGATGAGTTGCCAAATGAGGAAGACGTAGATTCAAGTCACAAGTTCGAAAATTTTAACTTTGAGGAAATTTCAAACAAACATGAAATTGTCAGTGTCGAAAATACCTTGTCAATAGAGAAAGGTGATCACATACTCTTGAACAACACTCAGAATTCAAATTTCACTGAATTTATATACGATCACAAATTTTTGAACAATTACACTCATAAATTTGTTGAGCACATGAATTACTTTTGGAATGTTGGCTTGATTGAAAAACTTCTTGTTAGGACGACCCTGAACATTCAATTACTGGACTATAAATCGAGGTATAAAGATGAGATGGTTTTCAAAAACCTTTGCTTATTAGAAAACATGCCTAGACATAGTGGGAATGGGATTCATCGGGCTAGAACCAAGTGTGGGGGGAAAAGTTGGTGGAATTCTTTGCATCGCATACATCGCAAACACATATATCATTGTACATATGATCCATTCTTACATATAGTTAGACTGCATTTTATTTTACAAATCGTTTTGCATTTCATCCACCTTTGGGTACTGTCTTTCAAATATAGAAAAAAAATTACAGTTGGGACACTGTCTCAATCAAGTGTGGGGGGAGTCTGCATTGCATTCAATTTTTTTTTATGCATTTAGATTAGACCATCATACATTTTAGATTGTAATAACATACCAATTTTTTTTTTGAAATACGACTCATTTTCAATTGATACAACAAAATAAGTTTACAATTTTTAGCCAGTTGATAGTATTTTTCTCTCTCAGCTAAGTTCGAATTTGAAATATAATGAAAAGTTTAATTTTGAGGGATAATAGTGTAACCGGTACATAGGGAGATTCTTGGGTGATGGCCATGAAATCTATTCAATATTGTAGACTTCGTTTAAATAAGTGGAGGACTTAGAATACTTATATTGGCTTTTCGAATCTTTAAAACTAAGTTGTGTTAAGTTGAACTCGCATAACTCTCTTTTTGTGCTTATAAATTCAATAATAATAATAGTAATCCAAGGGTATCCAACATTGCTTGTATATCGAGCGTTGGTGTGCAAACCCGCCAAGCTCTATCCGACACATTGTTGACAAAGTCAGCATTGGAATATCTTGGTCTCATTTTATGAGATTGGACACCTAAGGATTACCGACACGTTGTTGACAAAGTCAAAGTCGGCCTGCACAATCCGCCAAGCTCTTTACCCACTCTCCGTTAGTCCGCGAGGCAGTGCATGGGTGGTAAACCTTGGTCTTCTAAGTTAGGTGTATGTACTTAATCATAAATTTTAAAACTTTATAGAATAAAGAATAAGCGATGATGCCCAAACACTTCTTGACCTTATTGATTTGACTAGCCATACATGAGAAAATTAGAATACCACTTTACAAACTGTGCCAAGCAAACTAAGAATCTATTTCATGGCTGCACTATGTTATCGACCGAACTAACTGGCCAAACTGGAATTTAACATTTGAAAACTTGATTTATATTGAAAATTTGTGACAAGTTGAGGTATCTAAAATAAAATCAACTGACTAGAAATTGTTAATTTAATTTGTTGTACCACTTCAGAAACAAGTCTTGTTTTCATTTTTTCTTTTATTTTGCATATGTCCATTGCATTCATGTGGTTTCATTAGAATCATAGCATACTGCATTTGGATTTTGTGGGTAGTATCCGCTGAAAACCCTCACGAGACACTACTCGTCCTACTAGGGACACCTAGAGGTTTAACGGCTTGTTGCATACGCTCAATGCAATTGTGTTTCCTACGAAAGTGTGACCTATCTAGTTAGTTTTTCATTTTTTTGTTTTACTCGAGGACGAGTAAAAGATAAGTGTGGGGGTATTTGATCAGCATAGAAATATGTTAATTTATGCACCTATGTTTTATTTTATTTTTATATAAATAAATGCTACGCTGGGTATTTTCTTGTTGTTTTTATAGATATGTTGACCAGACCTCATTCATCCTTAAAAGTGAAGAATAAATGCCATTTACTTGAAGAATTGCATAGGAGCTTTCATTGGAGACTAGATGTGTTCACATTGGTCACATTAGAAGAGGATTGGTAGAAAAGATCTCAAAAGATGTCATTGGAAGATCTTTATCAATCAATTGGCCATATGGAAGATTTGAATGATATGGAAGATATTCACCATGATATGCTCAGATATTCTTAAAAGATCATTTCTAAACAAAGCTTGGTCAAGAAAGGCATGTGATATGATAATAATTCTTGGAAAAGAGGCCCATGTATTCATACAAATCTGATTAGCGTTTGGCCAATTTCACCTATAAAAGCACATGTATACCCATTGTAACAAATATCCTATCAGCGTAAAAACCATTGGCCAATTTCGTTTGGTTCGTCTAGAGTCCGAGCGTAAAAACCTCATTATGAAGCAATGTTTAAATTAAATAATAATATTTTAATTTTCTATATAATACCCTATCAGCTAAACCCTAATGCCATAACTCAGACCCGCCGCCAGGAAGAAATTAATGGCCTTAATCGCCGGAATTTAATTCCCTTCAGATCTTCAAATTGAATGATTAAAATTCCAAGCTCCCAAAGGCAAAATTGAAAAACTTCGTGTGCTCTACAAAACCAAAGGTAGAGATGCATTTTCATTAATCAATTTGTTCGATTTTCGAGCTCAAAGAGGGCTCGTTCGAACATGTTTCTAGGGAGCCAAGGACTATCGAGTTCGCCATCCTTCCTGGCGATGGAGGCGCCAGCGTGCCGCTACGACTTGGAGTATTCTGATTTTCGTCAAAGTGTGTGTGGAAGCATGCGATTCAATAAAGTGGTGGTCGAGTTTAATCGTGCCTGGAAGAAGAGAACGCGAGGGGAAGATTATTAAGACAATGGTTAACATTAATTAATTATAATTATAATAATTTAATGGTCAATTTAATTTAGTGTTTAAATTGTCGTATCTTATTCAAATGAACACGTAATTTGACAAACTGGGTACCGTTGGAATCCTCTTGACGAGTACTTCACGATGGAACCGAACAGAAGTGGAGCTAGTTATAGATTTTGATAAAATTAAACACATGTTTAATTTTATTAAATCAATTGTTATTAAAACGATTTTGAAACCAGTCGAGGTGAGAAACCGAAATTCACTAAAAAGGGCTAGACTAAAATTAACTGCTTGTTAGTTAACTGTTGAACACTAATTTTGAAATATTTGAGTAATATATTGATATTGTGAAACTGAATTGAGCAGTAAATGGTTATTAATTGAGAAATTTAACAATTTAATTAGTTATCGATTTTAGATATGATCACCATTGTTATTGAACGATATTATTGAGATATTGATTATTGATGATTGATTTGCGGTTAATCTACAGACTGACGAACCGATGTGAGCGTTAACAGTTTAATGCTTATATAGTATATAATGCGATATGCAGATTGGTTTTTATAATTGGTTGTGATGCACGAAATAAAATTTATAAAAAGTTTGGAATTATATTCGACTTTATTTATAAACTGAATTTGGTTTGAATAGGACGCGTCGCGCAGCGACCGTTCAAGAATTTCAACCGTTTACTTTGAACTGACATAACAAGAGATCCGACCGTCGGATTCTCCCAAAACTGAAAATGTTGGATTCGAAATTAAAAGAGCTTTCGAATAAAAATAAAAAATTTGAAATCCAATGGTTAGATTTCAAGATAAGTCAAAAACAATATTTGAAAAGGTCGCTGTAAATGCAGTTCGATGACCATATATGAAAATCGACTGAAATAGCCATATTAAAATTATTCAAAATATGGATAAATTGTTTAAATCATAATAAATGATTTAAAAATATTTTGGATTAAATATTCCAAATTTCGGAAAGATAAAAGATATTTTTTGAATGTACTAGTTAACAAATAGAATAAAGATATGAAAGAAATTATCATGGTTTTAATATAACCCGAATTTTCCAATGTATGAATTCGAATGGACTTGAATGGAAATAATCTTCGGAATACTTCGATATTGGATTCCGTGACTGTACGGATATTGTTGAGGAATTCGGAAGATATAGATATCATTATTCCCAATACGATATCTATTAGTTTCAGAATTTGATGTTGAACATAAGCCGATATGATTCCTATTCAGTCTTGTATTTAATAACAAATTGGATTTTGGGGTTTGTCGTGAATGGTGTCTTCAATAACACTATTCTCAAACCCAATTGAGAAAGGAATAAATCATTTAATTACGATTTAATGGAATTTTTCTAAAGTAAAGTTTTCCAATTTAAAACATTAAATTGGAATTGAATGGAATTCGATTTAATATTAATCGAGATGAGCTTCTGTGAATGAATACCGTTACTATTTATGGAATATAAAGGCTTTGTCGTTATTCCACTTATAGTATTAGTTTCATATGAAAATTTATATTGATTACGACTAAGCGGATTTCCGTGTAGATTCCATTTTGATGGAAGATGATTTTGGGTTTATCGTGAATAGTGTTTTAAATAACATTTGTTCTTTAACCCAAGTAAAGGCAGGACTTCTAGAAAGTTGAATAATCATTAAGTAATGATTTTAGAGATTTATACTAAGTAAAGTTTTAATAAATCTTTAATTAGATTTGGATTGAATAGATGGTAATTAAATTTGCCAAAAACACGTGATGTGTTATAACTAAATATACTTGGTTATTGATATTGATTGTTTGGATTGGGCTCAACAAGTTTATGAGCAGGTATGCTTTTACAATTAGCAATGGGTTGGGTAGAAATATGTGTATGCTATCACTTTGTGAAACACTTCACGATTTGACTATGAGGTATTTAGCGATGTTGTTTGAAATCATTTCAAATTTAATGAATGATTTTGAAATGTGATTTTCTTAAGTGAAAAGAAACGTTTTCCCGATTTTGGCCAGGGAATGTTTTATAAAAATGTTTTATAAAACATAAAGGATTTCGAGAGCTAAACCTGATGTTTCTGGAACGATTTAGAAATGTATTATGTGTTTGACATTGTAGTTCATCACATAACCGATTAGTTGCTATTGATGATATATCTGTTTGGTGGCGGAGAATTTATTCTCTTACTGAACACCCTTCTTTGAGATGTACGAGCTCAAAGGTTATATGATTAATAGTGACTAATCATATGTGTGAATTGGTGATGTGAAGTACTATAGTTTAAAGTACTTGTGACTATTATGTTGTGAAATGATTTTCCCCACTTCGGGATATAAAATGATTTAGTATGTGGCTAAAGATTCGAGTAACCCTAACGACTAAAAGTATGGGGGTTATAAGCTATGTAAGTCTTCTCCGAGTGCGTGGGAGGTGCATCATCAGTGTAAGTCTTCCCTAAGGGCGTGGGAGGTGCATATATATATATCGAGAGACTAAGGAACCGACCCTTGGCCTTGTTGATGGGAGAAACCTCCCAAGATTTGGTTGCATATTGTTTGTATGCATTATGATATTTTGGAATTAAAATTCCCAGAGATTTTGATTTGAGATCCCGAAGTGAAATCTACTTTGCTATGAAAGCTAGATATGTATTTCAAATGATTTGAAATAACAAATCGGAATAAAGTCCAAAGGAAAAATTTCTGTAATAATAATTGGATTTAGAAAATCTAAATTTGGGGATTAAGCCTAAATGGGTAGATTGGAAAATTATATGTTGTCTGATGCATTGTAGATCCATAAGTCTAGTTTTGATTATTGTTTATGCACTGGCAATCTAGTGGAGCAAACCCGTTCCGTGTCATATGGCATGGTCCTGTGATATGCCTCACTTTTAAATGAGTTAAGATAATTGTAGAGTTTCTCACACCAGTCCCATGACTGACTCGTAATTTGTTTTTCCCTTGCAAACTCGGGTGCCCATATTTTCTACACGGAAAGTCGAGTAGTTTGTTTTGCAGATTATTTCATTGAGCAGAATTCTGGATTGAAGCTTAAAGATATGTCTAGAGCATTGATAGTCTTCCGCTGTGCTAGCTTATTTGTTTCCGCTGTATTGTATTACATTTATCCAAATTTATCTTTCATTGTATTATTTTCGATGCACTCTGATATTCTATACTATGATGTAACATTATTATGATGTTTATAAAGGTCTACTATTTTTTTATGATGTGTTGTGTGCCCATTTAGTGTATCGGCCTTTTTGGTTCAATTTGAGTTAGTTTAACAATTGATTTGGATCGACCAAAAAGGAGGGTCGCTATAGTTTTGCTGCTTGCATTCATGTCTATTTATTTCCTTGAATTGTTGTACACTTGCACATGTAATCTCCCACTATGCTGCCTTTGTACACATTTTTTATGCCATGTCTTGTTTATTTTTTAACTGCCGTGTATTTGTGCAGGTCCCATGCAACTTCTCATTCTTTATCTCTGCTCGACCATGTACAGCTTGACTTTGTGTTGAACCACCATGTATAAATTGCATTGAGTCTGCCTGCATTCATGTTTGCCCACACTACTTCGTCCATATTCATATGCATATATGTATATATATATGTGTGTATATACATATGACTGTATGTTTATATATGTTTCGTTCACATGTAGTTTATATATGTGAGCTATTCGAAAGATCCATATGAATTTGCTATCGGCAGACCAACTATATCTATGTTGGGGCTATTCATAATCAGTTAATAATGATGTTGGTTCTAGTCAGCAGACCAATGTATTGTGTTGAGACTGATCTGTGAGCACTAGAGATATACAGTCTGCCTTGTGGTATTTACAGTGTATCACTGTGAATATCACAAGCTGTCTAGAAACAGATGGATATATATAAACCAAATCAAGTCACGAAAAATGATGAGAAACACACCAAAATTCTGAGGCAAATAAATTTTAAAATAAAAATTATATCTACTAGAATTTAAAAATATTTCCATTCCAGGTTACTCTGTGTGTTTCTGTGACAGGTAAGAAAAAGACTTGACTGACCGAGATGCTATGAAGATAGAAGACTAGAGCAATGTCAGTGAAATGTATGAGTGTATGTATGAGTGTGTCAATGTATAAACGAGTGACTAAGTGTATCTGTAGTGAGAAGTATTGTGTATATGAAATGAAAATGTATTATTGAGATGAACAAATAGTGGAGCTGTAAAATTTGTACTGTCTAAATGTTGAAATAAAATATTATATTTAAATAAATACTATTTGAATATTTGAATTCATGTGTAGTAGTATCCCATTTAAATATAAATATTATATTCCTGTCTGTGATGTAGTATAACAGTACAATAACAAACACATTTATAATAATATATATTTGGTTGTTTTCATCAAACAAAAATCATATAGTCGTTATATACAAGAATGTTATAAACAACAATCTCCCCCTTCTGATAACGACAAACAAATACAAGATTTTGAGCATAGTAAATGTGTTTGACAGCGAAGTATTGAACTCCCCCAATTTGAATGCTTCCCCTGCAACAGAAATTCCCCTTATAAACATGCATGAGTGAGAAGAATGAAAATTGAATGGAATTTTCAATATTAAAATATTTATAAAATATTTACTCATAAATCAAAATCTCAACTCGTTCTCCCCCTTTTGTTATCATAAAAAAAACATAAATTAAAATAGTGATGAAAAATAGACTAAAAATATAATTTTAGCTTAAGAAGAGGAACGGTCATCATAAATCTCAATCAGTTAAAGAAAAATCATAATATTCAAAGAACAAGTGACAAAATTCACATTTTAAAATGAAGGATTTACGATGAAAATTTATATAAATGGAAAGCGTTTAAAATATATGATTTCCAATTATTTTCATTAGAGTTTTTATAAAATTGGGCACAAAAAAAAGGGTGATGGATTTAGACAATGATTATAAATTCAATTTAAGTGAGGAAATCAAATAATCTCAAATCCCAATAGCTATCAATCAACAAATCATATTATTTCATAAGCTATAAACACATTTCACAAAATAGAAAATGGATTGACAGTATGATTTTTACACACAAAGGAGAATTTCATATAAATTTTTATTTATTCAAATTATTTTCATTTCTTTTAATTTAAGAGCACACTGACCACGCATAACCAGATCTTGGATTTTTAAATAAGATCAGATTCAGTTTAGATATATGTATTCTCGTAACCATGCATGACCAGAGCTTGGACTTTTAACTGAGGTTAGAGAAACACTTATGAATGTTATATTTTTATTATTTTCAGTTTCAAAAGAAAAAACTCCTCAGTATATAAAACCAACATAGATGATAGAAATTTGGTAGGTACAGAAATGATTGTGAAATAAATTTCTAAATTAAAAATATTACGAAATATGCTCAACTATACCGGGATTCTTGAAAATTTTCAATTATCGCTATTTCTATAAAAAAAATTACAATTCCATCACAAATATTTCCACTGTTTATACAAGATGATTTTTAAAAAAAACTCTCCACATTAATATAAAATCTTGGTGGATGACATAATGATGTTAGAAATAGATGATGGTCATGAAATTAGCCCCAATTCAAAGATATTATAAGAACCGTTCAATCATCATGAAAATTTAAATAAAATCTCCTCTTCTTGTGAAACATACTGTAGTCACAACTCATCACATTTTCAAAATTTTGATAATAATTTTGATGAATTCTAAATACAGCCCTTTTTGGTTATTGATTTCAATTTCTGAATAAATAATCAATAAGTGATTTTAAAATTGAAAAAACAATTACAAGAGGCAATCGAAAAGATTTATATAAGACAAGAGGGATATAAAAAATGTATACAAAATGAAGTTCAAAAATAAATCAAAAACTGATGAGAGAGAAAATTATAATATACATTTAATACCACTTGTTGTCTCTATTAACGAGAATTTTAATATGACAGTGGTGATTAACAAGGGTATCCCGAAAAATAATATCCAATTACAAAGCCCCAGCCAATAATTTAACACTTTAGTTCCATTTATCACAGCAGCAAGTCAAATTCAAAAGAAGTTTCACAAGAAAGTTTTCAAACAATTTGCAACAAGTCCAAGTGACAAATCATGATTCAGTTTCAAACCATTTTCTCAGTGTAGGAGATCAATATATACAAAAATAATCATTCCTCAAAAAAATTTCAAAATGATTCCTTTTATCATAGCAGCACAACAAGGCAGACTTTTCTAGAGAAACTTTTCATAGCTATCTCTAACAATCATTGTAACACCCCGTAATTCTGTTAATATTAATATTCACAAATTAAAGAATAACTAATCTCAGACGTGAGAATTGTGGGAAACAGGTTGCGCCATTGTGTTCGTCTCGGAATTCTGGTCGAAATAGAGTCCGAGTTTGCGTGATTTGGACTTCGTATGAAGAAGTTATGGCCATCGGAAGTTTCAGAAAATTCAAAACAGATTTCAGAAATTTAAATTTCAAATTCGGAGTCAAATCAGGCTAGGCGGGAAAATTCCCGCCCAGCACCCCAGGTCGACTGGGGAGTCGATTGGGTAGTCGACCCCCCCAGGTCGACTGGGGAGTCGACCTGGCAGTCGACCTGGGTGTCGACCTGTCCAGGCGGCTAGGGTTTTGACTGAGCCCAATCTTGAGCTGCTGATGTGTCTTTAGGGCTGAGTTGGCAAATTAAACGGTTCAGTTTAGTTCTGAGTTGATCTGATGGTCTAAATAAATCCTAAACTCTATAAATACCTAGGTAGTATCTCACCCTAATTCATATGAAAAATAGAATAGCCATCGTCATACCGCCGCCATGGAACTCAGTGTAGCCGCCTCCAGCTAAGAAGGAAGAAAGCTAATCAAACCCTAATTCTACTCAACTCTAAAGCAAATCAAGACTCTCTTTTCTTCTCTAAATTGTGAGTATGATGATCTTAACAAGATTATTGTTAAACTAATTAGATTAAGTCACGAATGGATTATAAGTGAATGATGCGGATTGTCATATATGTTGTTGTAAACCTTATGCTATCATGTATGTTGTAAATCCTATGCTATGTGATGATGATATCCTATATGTTGTTAATCATGCTATGATGATGTTATATATGTTGAAAGTTTCTATGCTAAGTTGTGATAAATCATACATGTTAAAAAGTCATGATGTTATTATCTATGCTAGTAAGTTCATGTTAATCAAGTCATAATGTTTGGGCTATGTTGATCTATATGACAAATCATGTATGCAAGTTTAGGTTGATTAGTAAAGATATGAACATATGCCATGACATCTATTTAGATCTAGAATTATGACATCTACGATTATGCTATGACATATGTGAATTCTTTGGGTTAGATGCTGGTTTACACCATCATTATGTTGCATAAAACCCCATATGCAAATTTATACACAAATTTGGGTTATGATCATATCATGTAAATTGTGACATTAACATGTGTAGTGATCGACGCTGATCTATGAATTAGAAAAGCGCGACATTTGTAATAAATTCTGCAAGCATACAGGTGTGTAGCATACAGGTCGAACACAGGGAGGAAAGTTAGATTTTATTATTTATATGTTTCGTGGGCGTGTTAGACGAACTTTGGAGGTTGATTTTGAAAATAAAACAAAACAAAATTAAAACTGTAATTTGATTCAGAACAGATCTAACTGAACCGACGATCAGATCACAATTTCAATGGAAAAGAAATAAAACTATGAATTAGATTTGAATCTAATCAAATCCAATTTGACCTAAGAAAATAATAAAAGCAGAGATTGAAATTGCAGAAATTGAAATAACAACAAGAATTAAAATTAGGATTTCCGCTGAATCTAATCAGACGGTAAATCACTAATGCAAATAAGTGCAAAATACAAATAGTGTTCTACCGAATCTAATCGTATAGACAACACTAGTTGCTAAGAAAACAAAAAAATGTAGAAAATAAAAGAGAAAGAAGAACTTTTATTAGAACAATGGAATAAGAGATGAGATGGTGGCTACAATGTCATTACAAGGGTATATATAGGGTAGATAGCCAAACCCTAACCCTAACCCTAATGGTAAATGGGCCTGGTCATTAGACCACTAATTAGTTTACAATGAGAAACATAAATGGGCCTTAGATAAATAAAGCAAATTTGGGCCTTTTCTCTTTTTCCTCTTGCTTCCTTGATATTTCTTCATTGATTTGTGATGTGCAAAGCCTTTTTATCCCTCCTTTTCTTGTCCAACAACAACTAGATGTGATATCTTTATCTACAATTCTTCAAAATGCAAATACACAGCAAATTGAACTCTATTTCTCTACATTTCTGGTTGCATGCGGGCTGGGTTGGACTATCTGTAAAAATAACAAGACAATACCCAAGTAATATTTATTTATATACAAAAGATAAGGTATAAGAGCATAAAATAAACACATTTCTATGTCAATCAAATACCCCCACACTTATCTTTTACTCGTCCTCGAGTAAAACAAAAAATGAGAAACTAAACTAGATAGGTCACACTTTTGTAGGAAACACGATTGCATTGAGCGCATGCAACAAGCCGTTAAACCTCTAGGTGTCCCTAGTAGGACGAGTGGTGTCTCGTGAGGGTTTTCAGCGGATACTACCCACAAAATCCAAATGCAGTATGCTATGATTCTAATGAAACTACATGAATGCAATGGACATATGCAAAAATAAAAACGAAAAATGACAACACGACTTATTTTAGGAAAGTGGTACAACAAATTAAGTTAATAATTTCTAACCAGTTGATTTTATTTTAGATACCTCGACTTGTCACAAATTTTCAATATAAATCAAGTTTTCAAATGTTAAATTCCAGTTTGGCCAGTTAGTTCGGTCGATAACATAGTGCAGCCATGAAATAGATTCTTCGTTTGCTTGGCACAGTTTGCAAAGTGGTATTCTAATTTTCTCATGTATGGCTAGTCAAATCAATAAAGTCAAGAAGTGTTTGGGCATCATCGCTTATTCTTTATTCTATAAAATTTTAAGATTTATGATTAAGTACATACACCTAACTAAAAAGACCAAGGTTTACCACCCATGCACTGCCTCGCGGACTAACGGAGAGTAGGTAAAGAGCTTGGCGGATTGTGCAGGCCGACTTTGACTTTGTCAACAACGTGTCGGTAATCCTTAGGTGTCCAATCTCATAAAATGAGACCAAGATATTCCAACGCTGACTTTGTCAACAACGTGTCGGATAGAGCTTGGCGGGTTTGCACACCAACGCTCGATATACAAGCAATGTTGGATACCCTTGGATTACTATTATTATTATTATCGAAAATATAAGCACAAAAGAGAGTTACGCGAATTCAACTTAACACAACTTAGTTTTAAAGATTTGAAAAGCCAATATAAGTATTTTAAGTCCTCCACTTATTTAAACAAAGTCTACAATATAGAATAGATTTCATGGCCATCACCTAAGAATCTCCCTATGTACTGGTTACACTATTATCCCTCAAAATTAAACTTTTCATTATATTTCCTATTCGATCTAAGTTGAGAGAGAAAAATACTATCAACTGGCTAAAAATTGTAAACTTATTTTGTTGTATCACTTGAAAATGAGTCGTATTTCAAAAAAAAAAATTTATGGTATGTTACTACAATCCAAAATGTATGATGATCCTACTTAAATGGCTGAAAATAAAAAGAAATAAAAACAAAGAAAAATGAAAATGGATGAAATGCAGACTCCCCCCACACTTGAACAAAATAGTGTCCACACTGTGAACGTTTCCTACATTTGAAAGATCGCACCCAAAGGTGAATGAGATGCAAAATGATCTGTAAAATGAAATGCAATCTAACTATATGTAAGAATGGATCATATATACAATGATATATGTGTTTGCGGTGCACGCAATGCAAAGAATTCCACCATCTTTTTCCCCCACACTTGTTCCTAGCCCTATGCGTCCCATTCCCACTATGTCTAGGCATGTTTTCTAATAAGCAAAGGTTTTTGAAAACCATCTCATCTTTAAACCTAGATTTATAGTCCAAGAGATAAATATTCAGGGTCGTCCTAACCTGAAGTTTGTCAACCAAGCCAGCATTCCAAAAGTAATTCATGTACTCAACAAATTTGTCAGTGTAATTTTTCAAGAATTTGTGATCGAGTATAAATTCAGTGAAATTCGAATTTTGAGTGTTGTTCAACAGCATGTGATCACATTTCTCAATTGACAACGTATTTTCGACATTGACAATTTCAAGTTCGTTTGAATTCTCAAAATCAAAATTTTCAAATTTGGATTCATGGCCTGATTCTAATTCATCCTCGTCATTTAAAAGTTTAAGTTCATCTGCGAAGAGTTCGTCGAAAGACAACGTAGATATGTCAATTGAAGTACGAGAGGATTTTTGACATGGTAAATTTGTCGTGTCATCAACAACTTTTTCTTGTTCCGTTTCGGAGTCTTGGTCATTCGAAGAAGAAGGTGTCGACACGGGAAGTAAAGGAAGTGAAGGTATAGAAGATGGTTTGTTGGGATTGCCAACGATCAAAGAAGAGATATTATCGGGGTTGCCGACATCAGAAAAAAAGATGTTGGGATTGCCAACATTCAAAGAAGATGGAGGTTTGGAATTTTCAGAAGAATTGGTCTTGATTGTCATTGGAAGAGTGTCAAGCTTTTCGATTGGGGTCAGAATCAAATGATTGTCGGGATTGGGGTCAGAATTAAGGCTTTCATCCTCACATAATTCAAAGAATTCATGTTCATTAAAGTCCTTTTCCAAATTTGAATTGAAAAATTCAACATTTTCGTTTTGTTCATTTTCAAAAATTTCAACTTTCTCATAGCCTGAAAGGGGAAGATTAAAATATGAGCTTAAATCTTTTTCCTGAAAAGAGTTGAAGTCCAAATCATTTGTTGAATTTTGAAAGGCTTCATCAAGATGATTATTCTCAATTTCCAAAGTCGTTATTTGAAAATTTTCAATGTCAGTAGAAATTGGATTATTTTCTGATTCAACGCCCAGTTGATTTTGTTGCTCTTGTTGCTCTTTCAAAGATGTCAGTAAACAAAGAAGTTCGTCTGCCCTCTCTCTAAGAATTTTAAGATGATATTCTTCAGAATCGTCGAATTGAGAGCTATCGTTTTGGATTCCTTGATTCTCAAAAATATTTGAATTTTCAGAAAGATGATAATGATGTTGGAAATCATTTTGATTTTGAAAATTAGGTTCATAACCAAAGCTGTCGAAATTCGAGGGAAAATTGCGATTTTGGTCATATTCAAGATGTGGATATGGGTTGTAATTTTGAAAATTCTGATCGAATTGAAAATCATTTTCAAAATTATTTTCGAATTGGTTTCCAACCCCATATTGTTGTGGATCAAAGCTATATTGGGATTCAAAGTCGTTTTGATACGGATGTGGCCCATAATCGAAATTATTGAAATTTGAATTGAAATCGCCATTTCGATTATATTCATGATGTTGAAAATGTTGGTCATTTTGAAAATTTTGAAAATTGTTGGCATTGGACTCACAAAAATTCGGAAAATTTTGCTTTATGAGTTGTAATTCATACTCATACTCTTCAAGAGGACGTCTACTCAGGTTATGATTCCACATTTCTCTCAAAGATTTTTTTGAATCAGACATTTGAATGCAATCAAGAGAAGACAGAAATTATTCTTAGTTCAAAATAGTATAAAAGAATGAGTTGTGCTCTATTAATTAACTGACTCAATTGGAAGGGGGAAGAGGGTCTTATGGCCGTTCACGTATAGTATAAAACTAAGGGATACGACCAATGTTTTACGGGTAGCATGCAACCTCTTTTGCTAAAAGTTCAATAAATTGAACTAATATATATCCGCGATCCAATTGTACGAGACAGTCAACTTCACAAAGCACCACTTTTCAGTTATATTATTTTGAAAATCAAAATCACGTGTTAAAATTGAGAATCGATGAGAGTGAATAGTTATGGAAAACCGTTCCTCACCACAAATTCAGAAATATCAGTCACAGAATAGACACAAAAATATAAATTGCAGAATTAAAATTTACATTCAAGCCGCTTCCCCTGCAGAATTTTTTTACAACAATTGTCTATATATTATTTTCTTTTTCCTTTTTGCAGCAGAGCACCTGTAGAGTTTTAAAAGTTTTCACCTTGATCGGCAGTCCTCCAGTGAATTTGGGAAGCGCTAGCGCGTTCACACCCCACTTGGTGTGCAACCGCTCCAACCCATCTGAATCGTCCGCTGCTTTCTGTTGTTGTCCCCTTCTATTAATTGCTTGACTGCGCTGCGGCACGGGTTCGGGCTAGGAGCCCGAAAAAATTTTTTTTAAGACCCTTTTTTAAAAATTTCAGTTGTACCTGGTTTTTTTTTTTTTTTTTTTTGCAGAAAACAAATAAAACAGAAAGAAAAAGAAAGCGACAATTAACTAGGAACTAAACTAAAACAGAAGAAACTCAATAAAATAAAAAGAAGAAAACTAACTCAATTAAAACTAGACCTAACAAAAACAAATGAGGCAATGAGACTCACACTAAATAAACAGTTCACTCACCCACCCAGAAGAATCAACTTAAACACAAAACAATTTACGCCCCTTGTTTCTCGAACAATGCAAACTTCCCCTTATTTGACAAAATGAATACCCTAAAAGAAATGTAAAACAGGCAAAAACAGACTCGGCTAGAAAAAAAAAAAAAACTAAAGTATGCTCAAAGAAAACCTAGACTTACAGTCAACCACTCAAGCACTCACTAAACAACTGCCCACACAAACTATAAGCGTACTCAGGCACTTTACCAATCAGTCCAGAAAACAACTCAACAAAGACTAAAACAGAAATAAGCACAGAGCCCTTTTTCCTTTTTGGCTATAAAGCACCACCTTCCCACAATAATTAGTTAATTACACAAATCACGCCCTGTAAATTAAAACTCATCACCGAAATTATCAAAAGCCTGAGACAATATCCATTACTCAGATCGGGTAGGAAAAACTTCCTTGGGTTCAATCGAATTTGCGAATTGGGTTCGGTCCGATCTGGAATTGTTCGGATGCGATTTGGGAAGAAGTATGTGGGTGGTTGAGAGATGCGAATTGGGTGTTGAAGGGCTGACGTGTTGAAAGGCTGACGTGTGGTATCCTCGAATTGGGTTTTTGGGGTGTCGAGGAGGGTTGGCCTGAGATGTTTGTGCAAACTGTGATGGTTGTAATATCGGGTATGGGGGTTTGCGTGGTGATGTTTGATCTAGAGTGAACTGGGCGGATGTCGGTTGTGGGGTTGCGGGTCTGACGATGGATGGTGTGCTGTGGATGCTGGACGATATGATGGTGGGAAGGGCGGAGTTAAATGGTGAAGAAGGGTTGTTGAGCGCCTGGGAATGGTTGAGAGGGGGTTCGGTGCGTGATTTGTAAAGACTGGAGAAGGGTGTGGTATTTGTTGATGCGATGCTGATTATTGAGAATTGTGTTTGGGCGTGAAGTCTTGGGGCTTTGTGAACGTGACTGGTTGGGGAAAAGGAATTTTTCGTTGGTTTTCGGGGAGTGGATTAAGGGACAGGGAAATAATGGTTGATTGAGGTGAGGAACTGTTGATCGATGCAGGGATGGTTGCGGTGTCTTTGTTGAAGTCGGTGTAGAACGTTGGGTTGTGAAAGATTTGTGGAAGTAGACTTGGCAATTTGAAGGGGAAGAGAAAAGTATGGAAAGAAATTTGTAACAATATCTATTTTTTTTTATTTTATTTTTTTTATTGCAAAGAAAAATTGTACAGAGAAAGGAAATAGATAAATGGAAGAAGAGGAAATAGATTGTAGAGAAAATAGGAAGGAAACCAAAGAAATTTGGCAAATTTTTTTTTTTTTTTTTTTTTCAAACAAAAATTAACACAAAAACTAACACGAATCAGAAATTAAATAAATACTAAAATTTAATCGTTACCTCCCCGGCAACGGCGCCAAAAACTTGATCGACGCTGATCTATGAATTAGAAAAGCGCGACATTTGTAATAAATTCTGCAAGCATACAGGTGTGTAGCATACAGGTCGAACACAGGGAGGAAAGTTAGATTTTATTATTTATATGTTTCGTGGGCGTGTTAGACGAACTTTGGAGGTTGATTTTGAAAATAAAACAAAACAAAATTAAAACTGTAATTTGATTCAGAACAGATCTAACTGAACCGACGATCAGATCACAATTTCAATGGAAAAGAAATAAAACTATGAATTAGATTTGAATCTAATCAAATCCAATTTGACCTAAGAAAATAATAAAAGCAGAGATTGAAATTGCAGAAATTGAAATAACAACAAGAATTAAAATTAGGATTTCCGCTGAATCTAATCAGACGGTAAATCACTAATGCAAATAAGTGCAAAATACAAATAGTGTTCTACCGAATCTAATCGTATAGACAACACTAGTTGCTAAGAAAACAAAAAAATGTAGAAAATAAAAGAGAAAGAAGAACTTTTATTAGAACAATGGAATAAGAGATGAGATGGTGGCTACAATGCCATTACAAGGGTATATATAGGGTAGATAGCCAAACCCTAACCCTAACCCTAATGGTAAATGGGCCTGGTCATTAGACCACTAATTAGTTTACAATGAGAAACATAAATGGGCCTTAGATAAATAAAGCAAATTTGGGCCTTTTCTCTTTTTCCTCTTGCTTCCTTGATATTTCTTCATTGATTTGTGATGTGCAAAGCCTTTTTATCCCTCCTTTTCTTGTCCAACAACAACTAGATGTGATATCTTTATCTACAATTCTTCAAAATGCAAATACACAGCAAATTGAACTCTATTTCTCTACATTTCTGGTTGCATGCGGGCTGGGTTGGACTATCTGTAAAAATAACAAGACAATACCCAAGTAATATTTATTTATATACAAAAGATAAGGTATAAGAGCATAAAATAAACACATTTCTATGTCAATCATGTAGTTTTATGCAATTTTAACCCCTATTATGATTAGGATCATTTTAATTGTCTATATTTTGTAATAATTTATTTTTGTGCTATGAGTTAGACTATTCGAGTCTAATGTATATTCTGCGTTGAATAAGCGAACGTATAAACGTGGGGTAGGGGTAATATTAAGGATTTAAAATTAAGAAGTTGGGGTGCAATTGATATGATTTTGCATGCCATGAATGGATGGCCATAATTGAGTCAATTATGGACATCATTAAAATTGGAGTTAATTAATAATTTGAATAGGGAATTATTAAAACTGGGGTAAAAGATTATAAGTGATAATCAATGCTTAGGACACGAGGTTGGACTCGTTTGTGACGTAAACCTGCCCGGACCCGCCCGGCAAATCCAGTGGTCACAAATGTCAGCCCAATGTGAGAGGTCCTAGGCCTAAACTAAAGCATAACAGTTGTAAAGACACGAGGTTGGACTCTGTTATGGTGTAAGACTGCCCAGACCCGCCCGGCAAATCCAGCTGCCATAAATGCCAGTCTAATGTGAGAGGTCTTTATGAGGTTATGGCCTGAATGAATTAAGAAATACTTAACCAGATAAACATGTAAGGTGGGACATGGGGGTTAAGTAGGTGCCTTGGGTGGCATGAGGAATCTAGTGGGTGCCCTTAGTGGCATGTGAAATACGATTAGTAAGACTTAACCAAACACACATGTAAATGAACATGACTAAGAGGGTTAAGTGGGATATACTAGTGGTGACAAGCTTAGGTGGGTAGCTTGTAGGGGCCCATTTCAACCAGTATCCCAAACGTATCTTTGTGGGCTCGACCCAAGTCGAGGACGGGACACGCATGCTGGGCTTGACTATAAGAGGCCAAAACGGGGTAGCGGTGGCAACGCAAGTCCAACGGGTTTCATATGCGTGTGTGGACCCGGGCTGGTAGGTAAGACGTTGTTGCATCGTGTAGGTATAAGTCGTGCATTCTCAAGTTGTATCGGGTTGCCACTTTAGGGGAGTGATACACCCCACTGTGGGGCCAGCACGGGTATCTACGAGTAGGGAGCCGATCGAAAGTGGGTAGTGGGGTACACCTAGTGGAGATAGGGGCAGACGGTACCTATGTAGTCAGCTAGGGGTACGCAAAGCTATTTATATAGTTTCTGTGTGAAGCAAGTGGGATCAACCTTTAGGGTGACTGGTGCGGTGCATTGTAGTAATGTGCGGTGCAGTGTAGTAATTATTCGTTAGTAATTAGGTGTGCCTTTAACGTTATCTTTATCTGCTCTTCCATACCCAATAGTCCATAGACATTTCCTTGTTTTCCAGTTTATGCCTTAGTCTAGTTATTTTGATGATAGTATTGTTAGAATTATCATACTCGCCAGACTTTATGTCTGACCCCCTCCATTTCTATCCTTTTTCCCCCTCCAGGTCCACAGGTTGGACCCAGCTCTAGTGGAGTTTGATTGGATCGCTTCATCTCTCTTTGGAAAGCTTGGACCATTGAAGTAAATCCAGCTTGTTATCTTCTTTAATGGCTATTTGTGTAATGGGGTTATGTATTTTGGTTTTACGAAGATGGATATTGTAATTGACTCTGATTTATGGTTTTATGATGTAACAAACATGTTTAATTTCCGCTGCATTAAAATGAAGTTTTAGATTTCCAAGTACTACTTATTATCTGTCTTGTTGTAATTTTTCTGTTCTATATTCACTATTAACCTCTATGGAAGTTAATGCATTCCCTTTGTGAGTGACATTAATGGACGTGAGGTGTTACACGTGGTATCAGAGCTTAAGGTTACCAGAACAGATAATTTTTTTAGAAAAACAATTTTTCTAAAGTATTTTTGGAAGAAGTGTTTTAAAAAAAAAAACATGTTTTAAATGAGTTATTTTAAAGAGGAAAGTTTTTAAGAAAAACATAATCCCCAATAGCCATATCTTTATCTTTCGAATTCTCCATTTTGAATCTTTCCTTTTTCGTTTCAGCATGGCTGAAGATCTTAACCTACCTGACGGTGTAACGATACCAGGATGGTATAGGAGGTTATTAGAGGCTAGGGCCGCCGCAGGTCCAGCCAATGTTCCTCCACCACCAGTTGCACCCGTTCCTCCTCCTCGCGTAGATACTTTTGCAAAGACGTGCAAGGAATTTAAGGCTATGGGTGGAAAACCTTTTCAAGGGTTAGAAACGTTTGTGGAGGCTAGAGATTGGCTTAAGGAGGTGGAAGAATTGCTAGAAATCTTTGAAGTGGAAGAAGGGAGGAAGGTCAAATTAGCAGCTTGGTTGATGAAGGGAGAGGCCTCGTTTTGGTGGGAGGTCACTAATGGGTAGCGTCCTGTTGATTCTTGGGCAGATTTTAGGCGTAGGTTTGTGGCAAAGTTTCTCTCAAGGGCGGAAGAGAATCTATATATGGAAAGGTTCTTGACATTGAAGCAAGGAAGCTCATCAGTGAAAGAATATGTCAACAAATTTAATCAGTTATCAAGGTTTGGCTTGGACTTAGTGAACACGCCGGAGAAAAAGGCTCTGAGGTTCGTTAATGGATTGAATGAACCGTTGCAAGGGTTGGCTATGACCCACATCCCTATGGGGGCCACATTTGAGAAGCTAGTAGACATGGCGCTCATGCATGAGGAGAAAGGCGCTAAAGCTGATAAGGCACCCGAGAAGAAAGGGGATCAGAAGAAACCACAACAGCAAAACAAGAAGGGTGGTAAAGATAATAATGGCAAGGGAAAGAAGAAATGCTTTAACTGTGGGACACCAGGCCATCTCAGCAAGGATTGCCGAAAGAAAAAGAAGACTGGTTGTTTCCACTATGGCGAAGCGGGACATCTAGTGAAGACTTCCCAATGAAGGGGAAGAGGGCAGGGACTACCTCGGGAGGACAGGTGCAGGCTCTTATGGCACCAGGGCAGGCAAGGGGACAAGTTCAGGCTCTCGCGGTCCCACCTCTGCAAGAACGAGGTAGAACCATTTCTGTTGAAAGCTTAGTTTTTCTGTTTGATCATCTTGTCTGTACCTTATTCGATTCAGGCGCATCGCATTCGTTTATCTCTACATCATTAGTTAAATCACTGCACTTAAACACTAATTTAGTAGAGGATCCCTTAGTTGTTTCGAATCCAATTGGGGGCTCAGCTTATTTGTCCATGATGTGTTTGGATTTGAAAATTTCTATACTTAGCGTTGAGTTTAGATGTGATGCTTATGTGTTAGGCTTCACGGGCTATGGGCTAATTTTAGGAATGGATTGGTTATCCATAAATGGGGCCGTACTTGATTGTGAAAGGAGAGTAGTTAGGCTCATGACTCGCCTTGGCAACACTCTCGAAATCTTTTGTAATCCCATAGATTCCGTTATGCTAAGTTATTTAGAATCGCTTGCCGCGTCGGTGGAAAATCTACGATCTGTTAGAGTGGTCCGAGAATATTCGGATGTGTTTGAGGAGGTGAAGGGCTTGCCTCCGAAGCGGGAGATAGATTTTCTAATATATCTTGTGGATAATGTGAAACCAGTATCTTTGTCGGTACACCACATGGCTCCACGTGAAAGGAGGGAACTCGATAAGCAAGTGAAGGAGTTGCTTGAGAAGGGGTTCATAAGACGTAGTATATCGGAGTGGGGTGCTCCAGTAGTATTTGCCACGAAGGCAGATGGGTCCCTTAGACTTTGTGTGGACTATAGAGAACTTAATAAGCTTACTAAGAAAAATAGACACCCACTGCCGAGGATTGACGATCTCTTCGATCAGTTAGTTGGCGCCTCAGTGTTTTCGCAGTTGGACTTAGCCACTGGTTTCCATCAGTTGAGAGTGGTTGAGGATAGCATTGACAAGACTACCTTTAGGACTCCGGACTGTTTCTATGAATGGCTAGTGATGCCCTTCGGTTTGACAAACGCCCCCGCATACTTTGTTGATTTGATGAGTAGGGTGTTTAGGGAGTACCTTAACAAATTCGTAGTAGTCTTTTTAGATGACATCTTGATCTTTTCTAAGGATGAAGAAGAGCATGCCCTACATCTTAGGGAAGTGTTGGAGACCCTACGAGCGCATAATCTTAAAGCTAAATTTTTTAAGTGTCACTTCTGGAGGAAGGAAGTACGATTCCTAGGGCACGTGGTTTCCAAAGAAGGGATAGCTGTGGATCCCGCGAAGGTGGTGGCCATCCAAGATTGGAAGGTCCCTAAAAATGCTACCGACGTGAGAAGTTTCTTGGGGTTGGCTGGCTACTATAGGAAGTTTATCAAAGACTTCGCAAAAATATCAGCTCCATTGACACGCATGACGAAGAAGAACCTAGTCTTCATATGGGACGTAGATTGTGATGATGCGTTCCAACGTTTAAAGAGAGCTTTGACCTCAGCCCCAGTCTTAGTATTGCCAGATGGGAGTAAGTCGTTTACTGTTTATACTGACGCTTGTGGGATAGGACTAGGCGCAGTCTTAATGCAAGAGGGTAGGGTAATAGCCTATGGTGGAAGGCAGTTGAGAGCGCATGAGAAGAATTACCCCACGCATGACCTAGAGTTGGCCGCTATTGTTTTCGCGCTTAAGTCTTGGCGTCATTATCTTCTTGGCGAGAAATTCGAATTATTCACTGACCACAAATTGCTAAAATACTTATTCTCTCAGAAGGACTTGAACTTAAGGCAGCAAAGGTGGATGGAGTTCTTAGCGTCCTACGACTTCGAAATAGCATATACCCCTGGCAAGGGTAACGTGGTGGTAGACGCCTTATGTAGAAAAAGATTGTCCTTGAGTCCGTTGTTCGTTGAGCGGCGAAGCTTAGAATTCATTTCGATGTTTGACTTTAGACCTTCCATTGACTTTGTACCCGGTTTGCTAGCATCCTTGGAGGTCAGGCCTACGCTTTTGGGATGGATTGGCGAGGCACAGCGAGACGACCCACAGTTGGTTGAGTTAGTAGAAAAGCTCAAAAGAGGGGAGTCATCAAGCCATCTCCGTAGGTATACCCTAGATGATAAGGGTTGGTTACGTAGGGACGGTAGACTTTGTGTACCTCGAGACGAAGGTTTGAGGAAGGCTTTTCTTGACGAAGCACATCGTTCGAAGATGACCATTCATCCCGGCGGGGACAAGATGTACAAAGACATGAAGCGAGTTTTCTTTTGGGCTGGTATAAAGAGGGACGTAGCCGAGTATGTCGCTAGATGCTTGGTGTGCCAACAAGTAAAAGCGGAGCAAAAGAAACCCGGTGGGTTGCTTCATCCATTGGAGGTCCCACAATGGAAGTGGGAAAGCGTCTCGATGGACTTTGTAGATGGATTACCGCGATCAAGGAAGGGTAATACGGGGATTTGGGTTATAGTAGATAGACTTACTAAGAGCGCCCATTTTATTCCCGTGAAGAGTAAGAGGACTGCTCCATTGTTAGCTTATGTATACGTCCGAGAAATAGTTCGTTTGCACGGTGTTCCTTCTAGCATAGTGAGCGACCGCGATCCTATTTTCACTAGCGAATTTTGGAGAAGCTTGCAAGAGGCGGTAGGGACTCAGTTATGTTTGAGCACCGCATATCATCCTCAAACGGACGGCCAGACCGAGAGGGTGAATCGCATTCTAGAGGATCTTTTGAGGCTATGTATCCTAGACTTTGGGGGTACATGGGAAGAGCATCTTCCATTGGTGGAGTTCGCATATAACAACAGCTTTCAGTCTAGCATTGGCATGGCACCTTTCTAAGCTCTTTATGGATGACCTTGTCGTTCACCTACATGTTGGTGGGAATCTACGGATAAGATCTTACTTGGGCCCGATATGATTAGGGAGACTTCGGAGAAGATCGACTTGATTCGAAGGAGGATGAAAGCAGCGCAAGATAGGAAGAAATCTTATGCGGACAAGAGGAGAACGGATCTTGAGTTCGAGGTTGGGGACATGGTCTTTATCAAAGTATCTCCATTACGGAACGTTGTTCGCTTTGGGTCCGTTGGGAAGTTAGCACCAAGGTTCGTAGGACCGTTTCCTATTAAGGAGAAGATTGGACAGATGGCGTATAGAGTAGAGTTGCCTGAGAGACGTAGTGGTGTACATGACGTATTCCATGTGTCACATTTGAGGAAGTGCTTGCACGAGACCGCGGAAGTGGTAGAGCCGAGCTTGCTTAGAGAGGTGGAGATAGAGCGTGATGCGACGATTCGACGAGCTCCTACGCGCATTCTTGGGTCAGAGATTAAGAAGCTGAGAAATCGAGAGGTCAGACTAGTCAAAGTACAATGGGGAGATGATGAGAGCAACGCTGCTTGGGAGACAGAAGAGAAGATGCGTTCACGATACCCTTTTCTTTTTGAGGGTACGTCCTTTAATTTCTCCTTTATTGCTTATCTTGTACTTATCTTACCTTTAGAGTATCCTCTCGCTAGTATCTTTGACCTTTAGTTAGGATAATCCTATGGATGAAACATGTGTTTGAGACATGTTATGTATGATGGATGCAAAGTGGATGCAAGTGTTTGCTAGTGGTTGCTCGTGGACGCATATACACACACTATTAGGCACTAGATCGGCTCAGTGACTTCATATTGCATATTGCTTATATATGGATGTATTTAGTAAAATGGATGTATGATGATTGTTTTTATCATATGGATGCTGCATTCGGATGATGATTGTGCATGCATATAGAGATAATATGTAGCATTAAGGAACTTTTACATACATAATGGACGCATGGCACTATCATGATTTGCATTAAGGAGGTCAACTGAATCAGTGGACCGCCTGATTTTGCATTAGATATGGACATATACACACACTGTGCATTTAAACATGAAAGCATAAGAAGTCTATAAGGACAATGGATGCCTGTGTTTGATGGTTTAGTAGATGGTTGTTTGGATGATAGGATATACATTCTTCTTAACTTGAAGATTTCGGGGTCGAAATCCTTTAAGGAGGGGAGAATGTAACACCCCGTAATTCTGTTAATATTAATAATTACAAAATAAAGAATAACTAATCTCATACGTGAGAATTTGGGAAACGGGTTGCGCCATTGTGTTCGTCTCGGAATTCTGGTCGAAATAGAGTCCGAGTTTGCGTGATTTGGACTTCGTATGAAGAAGTTATGGCCATCGGAAGTTTCAGAAAATTCAAAACAGATTTCAGAATTTTAAATTTCAAATTCGGAGTCAAATCAGGCTAGGCGGGAAAATTCCCGCCCAGCACCCCAGGTCGACTGGGGAGTCGACTGGGTAGTCGACCCCCCCCCCAGGTCGACTGGGGAGTCGACCTGGGTGTCGACCTGTCCAGGCGGCTAGGGTTTTGACTGAGCCCAATCTTGAGCTGCTGATGTGTCTTTAGGGCTGATTGGCAAATTAAATGGTTCAGTTTAGTTCTGAGTTGATCTGATGGTCTAAATAAATCCTAAACTCTATAAATACCTAGGTAGTCTCTCACCCTAATTCATATGAAAAATAGAATAGCCACCGTCATACCGCCGCCATGGAACTCAGTGTAGCCGCCGCCAACTAAGAAGGAAGAAAGCTAATCAAACCCTAATTCTACTCAACTCTAAAGCAAATCAAGACTCTCTTTTCTTCTCTAAATTGTGAGTATGATGATCTTAACAAGATTATTGTTAAACTATTTAGATTAAGTCATGAATGGATTATAAGTGAATGATGTGGATTGTCATATATGTTGTTGTAAACCTTATGCTATCATGTATGTTGTAAATCCTATGCTATGTGATGATGATATCCTATATGTTGTAAATCATGCTATGATGATGTTATATATGTTGAAAGTTTCTATGCTAAGTTGTGATAAATCATACATGTTAAAAAGTCATGATGTTATTATCTATGCTAGTTAGTTCATGTTAATCAAGTCATAATGTTTGGGCTATGTTGATCTATATGACAAATCATGTATGCAAGTTTAGGTTGATTAGTAAAGATATGAACATATGCCATGACATCTATTTAGATCTAGAATTATGACATCTAGGATTATGCTATGACATATGTGAATTCTATGGGTTAGATGCTAGTTTACACCATCATTATGTTGCATAAAACCCCATATGCAAGTTTATACACAAATTTGGGTTATGATCATATCATGTAAATTGTGACATTAACATGTGTAGTTTTATGCAAGTTTCACCCCTATTATGATTAGGATCTTTTTAATTGTCTATATGTTGTAATAATTTATTTTTGTGCTATGAGTTAGACTATTCGAGTCTAATGTATATTCTGCGTTGAATAAGCGAACGTATAAACGTGGGGTAGGGGTAATATTAAGGATTTAAAATTAAATTGGGGTGCAATTGATATGATTTTGCATGTCATGAATGGATGGCCATAATTGAGTCAATTATGGACATCATTAAAATTGGAGTTAATTAATAATTTGAATAGGGAATTATTAAAACTGGGGTAAAAGATTATAAGTGATAATCAATGCTTAGGACACGAGGTTGGACTCGTTTGTGACGTAAACCTGCCCGGACCCGCCCGGCAAATCCAGTGGTCACAAATGTCAGCCCAATGTGAGAGGTCCTAGGCCTAAACTAAAGCATAACAGTTGTAAAGACACGAGGTTAGACTCTTTTATGGTGTAAGACAGCCCGGACCCGCCCGGCAAATCCAACTGCCATAAATGCCAGTCTAATGTGAGAGGTCTTTATGAGGTTATGGCCTGAATGAATTAAGAAATACTTAACCAGATAAACATGTAAGGTGGGACATGGGGGTTAAGTAGGTGCCTTGGGTGGCATGAGGAATCTAGTGGGTGCCCTTAGTGGCATGTGAAATACGATTAGTAAGACTTAACCAAACACACATGTAAATGAACATGACTAAGAGGGTTAAGTGGGATATACTAGTGGTGACAAGATTAGGTGGGTAGCTTGTGGGGGCCCATTTCAACCAGTATCCCAAACGTATCTTTGTGGGCTCGACCCAAGTCGAGGACGGTACACGCATACTGGGCTTGACTATAAGAGGCCAAAACGGGGTAGCGGTGGCAACGCAAGTCCAACGGGTTTCATATGCGTGTGTGGACCTGGGCTGGTAGGTAAGACGTTGTTGCATCGTGTAGGTATAAGCTGTGCATTCTCAAGTTGTATCGGGTTGCCACTTTAGGGGAGTGATACACCCCACTGTGGGGCCAGCACGAGTATCTACGAGTAGGGAGCCGATCGAAAGTGGGTAGTGGGGTACACCTAGTGGAGATAGGGGCAGACGACACCTATGTAGTCAGCTAGGGGTACACAAAGCTATTTATATAGTTTCTGTGTGAAGCAAGTGGGATCAACCTTTAGGGTGACTGGTGCGGTGCAGTGTAGTAATGTGCGGTGCAGCATAGTAATTATTCGTTAGTAATTAGGTGTGCCTTTAACGTTATCTTTATCTGCTCTTCCATACCCAATAGTCCATAGACATTTCCTTGTTTTCCAGTTTATGCCATTGTCTAGTTATTTTGATGATTGTATTGTTAGAATTATCACACTCGCCATACTTTATGTCTGACCCCCTCCATTTCTATCCTTTTTCCCCCTTCAGGTCCTCAGGTTGGACCCAGCTCTAGTGGAGTTTGATTGGATCGCTTCATCTCTCTTTGGAAAGCTTGGACCGTTGAAGTAAAGTCCAGCTTGTTATCTTCTTTAATGGCTATTTGTGTAATGGGGTTATGTATTTTGGTTTTACGAAGATGGATATTGTACTTGACTCTGATTTATGGTTTTACGATGTAACAAACATGTTTAATTTCCGCTGCATTAAAATGAAGTTTTAGATTTCCAAGTACTACTTATTATCTGTCTTGTTGTAATTTTTCTGTTCTATATTCACTATTAACCTCCATGGAAGTTAATGCATTCCCTTTGTGAGTGACATTAATGGACGTGGGGTGTTACAATCATAAAAGATGATTCATGATTCAAAATATAGTTTATTTGAAATCTTTTAAGGGAATATGAAAATCTCAAGTTTCAATGAATCGATCACACCAGAATATAAATTTCAAATCCTAGATATATGTAAGATTCAAGAAATCAATAATTCCAAATGATTTGAAAAAATCATATATTCACATCAGATGATCATGAAATAACAATGAGTTTTAAGACCAGATTTTCAAAGAATTTTTCACAATAATTTCTGACAAGCACAAGAAAAAATTTCAGATTATTTACATCAACCTTTGAGAGATATTCGTGATCCAAAAAAAATAAAAGGGTTTATTTGAAATCACTTGAATAAATGTAAATTTTGGGATACAATGAATCAATCATACAAGATTAATAATTTCAAATCTAAGAAGTGTGTGAGATTCAAAATATCAAAGAATTTCAAATGATTTCAACATATTTATGACAGATGATTATGAATAATAATGAATTTCAAGACATAAACAATGATTCAAGTCAAAAAGTTTTTAATTTAGAAATAATCAAGCCAGTCCAAAAATCAATGAAATTGTCACAATTGAAAAATAGAAGTGTGCTGTATTGAATATAAATTTTAAAGCCTTTCCAAAATGAATTAGAAGAATCTCAAACAGCAGAGGTGTGTGAAATTTGATTAACTTTCAAATCTTCAAAAATTTTGAATTTAAGTTATTCGTGTTCAAGATATAACACAAATGCTTCAACACTGTTAGGAATTCAAAAAATAAACTTCAAAACAATTGCAGATATTTGCAAGTTTAAATTCAAGATCTGCAAATGATTAAAACATCAGAGTTTTATACAAATGAAGCGAATTTCTAGAAGATCATGATTTTTGCAATCTAAAGTTAAAAAAGCTCAGATTGAAAGAAAATAATATGGTAGTGTCAAATTGTTTGCGAACAAATTAAAAAATTGAAAACAACTATGTAATTCGTTTGGCTTTCCTAAACAACAAGGGTTGTTGTAAAAGGTATCAAACTCTGGGACCAAAATTATTTTACTAATAAATCCAATCAAGTTATTCCAAAGGTTTGGCTGGTTAAAAATACAGAAAATATACAAAAAAATAGAGAGTTTATATAATAACTGAAAGCAATTAAGGACAATGACATAAACTAGATTAACATGAATTAATAACCAAACAAATTGATACAGATCTTATTCATGTGTCTGTCACAAACATGAATCAACAATAATTAGGTTTCTAGAAAAAAATATGTGAATAACGACAAGTATAGCCTATGTAGGAGCTAAGCTCTTAAACAACCATTGGCTATCAGGATAGATTCACTATTTTATTTCTAAAACCCTAAAAATTAGATCTAAATCTGATAAACATTAGATCGTACTCGATTATACCATGTGAAGGAGCATAGCTGTTAAATGACACATAATACGAAGGTTCAGATCTAACCCTTGGTTCAGATCTATATCTATATACATGAAGTCCTAATCTCTTTGGCTATGTGATTCATATTGAATCTAATCTAAGCGTCATCACCCACTAATTAAAGGATATTAGCTATACATAACTAAATAAGAAGAGAATAAGGAAAGAAACAACATAAATAAAATACAACAAACTAAAGAGAAAGGGAGAAGAATGATTTATTTGCCAAGAGAAGGATTACAAAATAAAACCCAATGTAATTACAAATGAAGGAGATACAATGTATTTATAGTTTCTATAGCCAAGACTAAGCGGCCAATTACACCATGTGAGACAAAAGCCCTTTTTCCAAATAGCAAATAAATCAAATAGCTAAATGTGAACGCATGTGAATGGATATGTAAATGTCATAGCTTGCGGGCATCAAATGGCATCAACTTCAATTGTTTGAGCATGAATAAGAGCTCCATAACATATGAGACAAGCAATCTTTATGAACATGCATTGTATCTTTAGTAAATGAAGTAGAAGGTGGTTGAACAATAACATTTCTTCAATCTTTAATCTATCTCTCAAAATCAACACTCTTCTTACACCAATTCTTCAAGCTTTTCAACAATTAATTGCATTAATCCATTCATCATAAATAATCTGAAAACACAACTGTAAATATAGAGTATCAATTATATCAAATACCCCCACACTTATCTTTTTATTCGTCCTCGAATAAACTAAACTAAGATATGTCACACTTTCATAGGAAACAAGATTGCATTTAGCGTATGCAACAAGCCGTTAAACCCCTAGGTGTCCCTACTAGGCGAGTGTTGTCTCGTGAGGGTTTTCAGCGGATACTACCCACAAAATCTAAAGCGTCTTATTTATGCGGATTAATCAAATGACATATTTGAGGTCTTTCACATTCCAAATACTTTACCTAACTTCACTAACAATGGTTTAGTTCTAAATTATCCATCCCATTACTGGTGCAAAAATGAATGAAAAATTTCAAGTTGAATCGTAATTCCTTGATAACACTTTAATTGTCTTGAAGATTAAGAGCGTGGTGTCAACCAAAGTTCTACACATCGACAATGTGCACCCAACCATTTTTTCATTTTTTTCCTTTGAATAATTTTGCACCAACGTAAGTATAATGTATTGGATGTGAGTTATGCATAGATGAAGGAGAATTTTGTAAGTTCTAAAAATATTATGGATAAGAGGGCAAGTGTATTAGTTGAACTTCAAGCTACAAGATAAAGTAATACTAAGGCACATATGGTCGTTTTTTCCCCTTTCGTCTCCTCTACTACAATCTTCGCTTCTAAGTATAGTATTATGGATGTGGATGGAATGGAAATGCTTTATAGTCAAGAATGATGAATGACTATTTAATTCTCAGAGATTTTCTCTTTATTGCATTTTTTCTTTTTCCTTTTTTTTGCATAAAAGCATGACGAATGATGAGTGGATATGGAATGCAATGATAGCATATATTATTTTGTTTGATTCCTCCTCTACTAAGCGAATCATAACCAACACTTCATGAAAGGAAGGTTTTGTGCCTTAGTTACTCTACTTCTATAACCCTAATTTAACACACAAATCTAGATTGATGTTATTAAAAAACTGAAAGGAGATATAAGCAAAGTTTCATAAGATAGATAACCCATATAAAATAAGATGTGGTATATGGTTATCCTACCTTAAAACAAATGCGGAGTGTGTAGTGTAATATTGGTATAATAAGTGAAGTTTTTGAACCCTTGAAAATAAATCAGTACAAGGTTCCATAATATAACAATATAAGAAAAACTTGTCGAAACATGGATGTAAATCGACTTAAAACTTGGTTTTAAATAATGTGGGGTATTGAAGAAGAACGCTACAATGAGTCATTTCTCATTAAGTGGGCCAAGTGGAACTTAAAACTTACAAGTTTGAAATTTTGAGTGATAAAAATATTATGCATGAAAACGAACTCAGAAAATCCAACAAATGTATGTGCAAAATCATTTTTATTTAATGATTTTTTTTACTTGCATATTCTAACGTATATTGTAACACCCCACACCCGCTATGGTCACTCTCAATGGGAATGCCATAGCATCGGTGGAGTATTTTAGTGAATATAGAACAGAAAAATTACAACAAGACAGATATAAATAGTACTTGAAATTTTAAAACATCATCTCATAACAGCGGAAATAAACATGTCTGGTTACATCATAAAACCACAATAAGAGTCAAGTACAAATATCCATTCTTGCTAAATAAAAACACATAATCCCAATACATGAACTGATAGCCATAAAAGAAAAGGGAAGCTGAGCTCTACATCTACGGTCCAAACTCCAAGAGGTAGATAAAGCAAACTGATCAAGGCCCGCTAGCACTAGGCCCAACCTGAGGACCTGAGGGGAAAAAGATAAAAACAACGGGGTCAGACATAAGCCTGAGTGAGCCCTATAACCTTAATAATACAATTATTAAAGTAATTAGGGTATGATATGAACTCGGTACGGTATCTTTGGGGATAATGACTACACTAAGTAGCCAACAAACATAGGATGAACTAAGATAACCGTAAAGACGCATCTACCCACCCAAGGATAATTACTAACTGCACCACACCAGTCATTCCTACTTAAAGGTTGATCCCTCCCAAGGACTTAGAAAATTTCCCCAGTAGTTTCTTGTACTCCTAGCCACTACATAGGTGCTGTCTGCCCCTATCTCCACTAGGTGTACTCAGTAATTTTACCCAGTAGTTTCGTGTACCCCTACATAGGTGCCGTCTGCCCCTATCTTTACTAGGTGTACCCACTACTCCCCAGCGATCGGCTCCCTACCGTAGATACCCGTGCTGGTCCCACAGTGGGGTGTATCACTCCCCTAAAGTGGCTACCTGATAATATCAAAGGTGCACGGCTTTATATCTACACGATGCAACAACGGCTTACCTACCAGCCCGGGCCCACACACGCATATGAAACCCGTTGGACTTGCGTTGCCACCGCTAACCCGTTTTGGCCTCTTATAATCAAGCCCAATATGCGTGTCCCGTCACTCGACATGGGTCGAGCCCACAAAGATACGTTTGGGATATTGGTTGAAATGGGCCCCCACAAGCTACCCATCTAAGCTTGTCACTTATCTAGTGTATCCCACTTAACCCTTTAATCATGTTTAATTACATGTTTCACTTGGTTAAGTATTCTAATCGTATTTTCTATTGCCACCCAAGGCAACACACTAGATTCCACATGCCTCCCAAGGCACCCACTTAACCCCTCATGTCCCACTACATGCTAATATGGTTAAGTGTTTCTTAATTGATTAAGAACGTAACCCTTGTAAAGACCTCTCACATTAGACCGTCTTTTATGGCAGCTGGATTTGCCGGTCGGTTCCGGGCAGCCTTACGCCATAACAGGGTCTAACCTCGTGTCTTTACACTTGTCACGTATTTAATTTATGCCTAAGACCTCTCACATTGGGCCAATCATTTGTAGCCGCTGGATTTGCCGGTCGGTTCCGGGCAGTCTTATGCTACAAAAGGGTCCAACCTCGTGTCTTAGTCGATTAATTACACCTAATTAATCACCCCATATTAATTATCCCTAATTAATATCAAGTTTTTCATAACATGGGTAGACCTAACTCAATAGGTAAATTCCCATGGGGTAGACCTAACTCAATAGGTAAATTCCCACTTATGTTAATTTATTTTTATGGTATGCTTAATCATTCCCAATCATACTTTTATTAACATATTTATTAACCCCATCATTCCCCACGTAAATCGTTCTCATTACATGACATAATAAAGGGAAGATCCATCACAAATATCATGGGTTAAACCAAATATTAGCATATACTTTGTCATGGGTTAAGAGGATGTCAACTTGCATATATGAGCATATATTAACCCAACTACATTTAACCCCAAACTTGCATATTATCATACACATGACTTGCATAACATGTTGCATATGAACTTACATGTTATCATACACATATCTTGCATAACATGTTGAACTTGCATATAAGCATTCACTTAACTTGCATAACATGTTAATCTTACATATAAGCATACACATAACTTGCATAATCATTCACATAACTTGCATAAGCATGCATAACTTACTTATCATGTTAAACTTGCATTTAAACATACACATAACTTGCATAATCATTCACATGACTTCATAAGCATGCATAACATGTTAAACTTGCATTTAAGCCTACACATAACTTGCATAATCATTCACATAACTTCATAAGCATGCATAACATGTTGCACAATAGATCAATGTCCAACTTAGTGTTTTGCATCATAATCATCATGAAACATAGCACCAAACTTGCATAAAGATATAACTAGTGAGCTTGCATAAAAATGTCATGAACACATACACTAAACTTGCATGACATAGAGCATATAACTTGCAAAACACATAACATATACAATATTAAGCTTGCATAAACACATTGATCCATAAACATAACCATACATCATCATATCCTATCTTAATCAATTTAACAATTGATTATTAAGGGGATAGAAGCTCACCAAAACAAAATTAGCAAACTAATAAAGAAGATTAAGAGGCTAGAAGTTGATTTGGAATGCTATCCCTTCTCTAATTTTTGATGGAGGCTCCTTCAAGTTTCAAAGTGGCGGCATAATGGCCTTAGATCTATTTTTAGTAAGGATTAAGGGGGTATTAGGGTGTATTTATAGATTAGGAGAGTGTTTTAGGCCCTTAGATTAACCCTAGATTAGATTAGGACCCTTAGATTTCGGAAATCTCTAGAACCAGCCCTCCAAGCCAGCCTAGAACCCAACCTGGTGCAACCTGGTGCACCCAGGTTCACTGGACGCCGCGCCCCTGTCGACAGGCAAGTCGACAGGCAAGTCTACACCCCTGTCGACAGGCCTGTCGACAGCCCTGTCGACATGGGTAGGGCGGGAATCTTCCCGCCTGGCCCCGCCTGTTCCATTTTAAAATCTGAAATTTAAATTCTTAAATCTGTTTTTTAGTTTTGTATTTTCTGCAAACTTCATCGGGCCATAACAGGGCCATACGGACTCCGATTTTCGAAAACTCGGACTCTATTTTGCGTATTTTTCCGAGACGAACGCAATGGCGTAGCCCGTTTCCCCTAATTCCCACATCTGAGATTATTTATCCTATAATTAGTGAATTTTAGTATTAACCCAAAATTCGGGGTGTTACATTCTCCCCTCCTTAAAGGATTTCGTCCCCGAAATCTCTAAGCTAAGGAGAATGAATATCCTACCATCCAAACAACCATCTACTCAGTCCATCAAACACGGGCATCCATTGTCCTTAGAGCAATTTCTAATGATGTATGAGCATATGCAAAAAGTGTGTGTATATGTTCCCTATCTAATGTATGAACATATGCAAACCATGATAGTGCCATGCATCCATTATGTATGCGAAAGAACCCTATCGACACATACAATATCTACATGAGTGCACAATCATTCACCAAAATGCATCATCCATATGATAACACAATCATTATACATCCATCAATATAGCTTCCTACACACAATTTTAAGCAATATGCAATATGAAGTGATTGAGCCGATCTAGTGCCTAGAGTGTGTGTATATGCATCCACGAGCAACCACTAGCAAACACTTGCATCCACTTGCATCCATCAACCATAACATGTCTCAAACACATGTTTCAACCATAGGTTTACCCTATCTAAAGGTCAAACAGTACTAACGAGAGGACATACTAAAGATAAGATAAGTACTAGACAATGATAGAGGAGAAAGTAAAGACATACCCTCAAAAAGAAATGGGTACAATGAACGCATCTTCGCTTCCGTCTCCCAAGTTGCGTTGCTCTCATCTTCTCCCCATTGCACTTTGACTAGTTGAACCTCTCGATTCCTCAATTTCCTAGTCTCTGACCCAAGGATGCGAGTAGGAGCTCGTCGGATAGTCGCATCACGCTCTATCTCTACATCTCTAAGCAAGCTCGTCTCTACCACCTCTGCGGTCTCATGTAAGCATTTCCTCAAATGGGACACATGGAATACATCATGTACACCACTAAGTCTATCGGGCAACTCTACTCTATAAGCCATCCGTCCAATCCTTTCCTTAATAGGAAACGGCCCAACAAACCTCGGTGCTAACTTCCCAACGGATCCAAAGCGAACAACATTTCTCAACGGAGATACTTTGACAAAGACCATGTCCCCAACTTCAAATTCAAGATCCGTCCTTCTCTTGTCCGCATAAGATTTTTGCCTATCTTGCGCTGCTTTCATCCTTCTTCGAATCAAGTCAATCTTCTCAGAAGTCTCCCTAATCATATCAGGCCCAAGCAAGATCTCATCTGTAGATTCCCACCAACATGTAGGAGATCGACAAGGCCTTCCATAGAGAGCTTCGAAAGGAGCCATACCAATACTGGACTGAAAGCTGTTATTATATGCGAACTCCACCAATGGAAGATGCTCTTCCCATGTACCTCCAAAATCTAAGATACAAAGCCTCAATAGGTCTTCTAGAACACGATTCACCCTCTCAGTCTGGCCGTCCGTCTGAGGATGATATGCAGTGCTCAGACACAATTGAGTCCCCACTGCTTCTTGCAAACTTCTCCAGAACTCGCTAGTGAAGATAGGATCTCGATCACTCACTATGCTTGAGGGTACCCCATGCAATCGAACTATCTCTCGAAGATATACAGAAGCTAGCCATGGAGCGGTCCTCTTGCTCTTCACGGGTATAAAATGGGCGCTCTTAGTAAGTCTGTCTACCACCACCCAAATTCCCGTATTACCCTTTCTTGATCTGGGTAACCCGTCAATAAAATCCATCGAGACGCTATCCCACTTCCATTGCGGAACTTCCAATGGGTGAAGCAACCCACCTGGTTTCTTTTGCTCCGCCTTCACTTGTTGGCACACCAAGCATCGAGCGACATACTCGGCCACATCTTTCTTCATACCGGCCCAGAAGAAAACCCTCTTCATATCTTGGTACATCTTGTCCCCACCGGGATGAATGGTCATCCTAGAACGGTGTGCATCATCAAGAATAACCTTCCTCAACCCTTCATCTTGCGGTACACAAAGTCTTCCGTCTCTACGCAAGCACCCCCTATCGTCTAGGGTGTACCTACTCAAATGGCTGGACGACTCCCCCCTTATGAGCTTCTCTATCAACTCAACCAACTGTGGGTCGTCCCTCTGGGCTTCCCCAATCCACCCCAGAAGAGTAGGTCGGACCTCCAAGGATGCTAGCAAACCGGGTACATAATCAATGGAAGGTCTGAAATCAAACATCGAGATAAATTCCAAGCTTCGTTGCTCCACAAACAATGGACTTAAGGACAACCTTTTTCTGCTCAAGGCGTCTGCCACCACGTTACCCTTGCCAGGGGTATACGCTATCTCGAAATCATAGGATGCTAAGAACTCCATCCATCTTTGCTGTCTCAAATTCAAATCCTTCTGAGAAAACAAGTACTTCAATGATTTGTGGTCAGTGAACAATTCGAATCTCTCACCAAGAAGATAATGGCGCCAAATCTTAAGAGCAAAAACAATAGCGGCCAACTCTAGATCATGGGTAGGGCAATTTTTCTCATGCACTCTCAACTGCCTTCCACCATATGCTATCACCCTTCCCTCTTGCATTAAGACTGCGCCTAGCCCTGTCCCACAAGCATCAGTATAGACAACAAATGGCTTGCTCCCATCTGGCAACACTAAAACTGGAGCAGTGGTTAAAGCTCTCTTTAACCGTCGGAACGCATCATCACAATCTACGTCCCATGAGAAAACAAGATTCTTCTTCGTTAAGCGGGTTAATGGGGCTGATATCTTCGCGAAGTCTTTGATAAACTTCCTATAGTAACCCGCCAACCCCAAGAAACTTCTTACTTCGGTAGCATTCTTCGGAACCTTCCAATCCTGAATTGATACTACCTTCGCGGGATCCACAGCTATCCCCTCCTTGGAGACCACGTGCCCCAAGAACCGCACTTCCTTCCTCCAGAAGTGACATTTAGAGAATTTAGCCTTAAGGCTATGCGCTCGAAGAGTCTTCAACACCTCCCCAAGATGTAGGGCATGCTCTTCTTCACTCTTAGGAAATACTAAGATATCATCCACAAAGACCACCACGAATTTATTAAGGAACTCCCTGAACACCCTACTCATCAAATCCACAAAGTATGCAGGGGCGTTCGTCAACCCAAATGGCATCACCAGCCACTCATAGAAACCATCCGGAGTTCTAAAGGCAGTCTTGTCTATGCTATCCTCAGCCACCCTCAACTGATGAAACCCCGTGGCTAAGTCCAATTGAGAAAATACTGAAGCGCCAACCAGCTGATCAAAAAGATCATCAATCCTTGGCAATGGGTGTCTATTCTTCTTTGTGAGCTTGTTGAGTTCTCTATAGTCTACACAAAGTCTGAGGGACCCATCCGCCTTCGTAGCAAATACTACTGGAGCACCCCACTCCGATATACTTCGTCTTATGAGCCCCTTCTCAAGTAACTCCCCTACTTGCTTATGGAGTTCCCTCCTCTCTCGAGGAGCCATGTGGCGCGCTGGTAAAGATACAGGTTTAGCATTATCCACCAGATATATTCGGAAGTCAATCTCCCGCTTCGGAGGTAAGCCCTTCAACTCCTCAAACACATCCGGATATTCTCGGACCACTCTAACAGAATGCAAACTCTCGACCGAAGCGTCAAGCGATTCAAGATAACTTAGCATAACAGAATCCATGGGATTACAAGAGATCTCGAGAGTGTTACCCAAGCGGGTCATGAGCCTAACAACTCTCCTTTCGCAATCAAGAACGGCACCATTACTGGATAACCAGTCCTTGCCCAAAATCAACCCATAGCCCGTGAAGCCCAACACAAAAGCATCACATCTAAACTCAATGCCAAGTATAGAAATCTTCAAACCCAAACATATCATGGACAAATAAGTGGAGCCCCCAATTGGGTTTGAAACAACCAAGGGATCATCTACTAGACTGGTGTTTAAGTGCAGTGACTCAACTAATGATGATGAGATAAACGAATGCGATGCGCCCGAATCAAACAATGTACGGACAGGATGATCAAATAGAAAAACCAGACTTTCAACGGAAATAGTTCTACCTCTCTGCTGAATCGGTGGAACTGAGAGAGCCTGAACTTGCCCCCCTGCCTGAGCTGGTGCCATTAGAGCTTGCACCTGACCTCCTGAGGTAGATCCCGTCCTTTGCCCCTTCTTAGGACAATCTTTCACTAGATGCCCTGCTTCGCCACAGTGGAAGCAGTCAGTCTTCTTCTTCTTGCGACAATCCTTGCTTAGGTGGCCAGGTGTCCCATAATTGAAACACTTCTTCTTCTTGCCCTTGCCACCATTACCTTTCCCACCTTTGTTTTGTTGTTGTTGCTGAGGTCTCTTTTGATCTCCCTTCTTCTCGGGTGCCTTATTAGCATTGGGACCCTTCTCTTCTTCATGCATGAGTGCCATGTCAACTAACTTCTCAAAGGTGGCCCCCATAGGGATATGAGTCATAGCCAACCCATGCATTGGTTCATTCAAGCCTTTCACGAACCTCAAAGCCTTCTTCTCCGGTCTGTTCACCATATCTAGGCCAAACCTTGCCAATTGATTAAACTTGTTGACATATTCCTTCACCGAGAGATTTCCTTGCTTTAGAGTCAAGAATCTTTCCATATACAAGTTTTCCTCCGCCCTTGAGAGAAACTTTGCCACAAATCATTGCCTAAAATCCGCCCAAGAGTCAACGGGGCGTTCTCCATTAGTGACCTCCCACCAGAATGAGGCCTCTCCCTTCATTAACCAAGCAGCCAACTTGACTTTCTTTCCTTCTTCCATCTCAAAGATATCTATCAATTCTTCCACCTCTTTAAGCCAATCTATAGCCTCCACAAAAGTTTCAGATCCTTGAAAAGGTTTCCCTCCCATAGCTTTAAATTCCTTGCAAGTCTTAGCAAAAGTATCCGTGCGAGGAGGAGGAGGGGGAGGAGGAAGATCGGGTGCTACGGTCGGTGGAGGAACATTTGCTGGACCCGCAGTGGTGGCCCTAGCCTCCATCAATCTCCTATACCATACTGGTACCGTCACACCCTCCGGAAAGTTAAGATCCTCAGCCATGCTGAAACGAAAAAGGAAAGATTCAAAACGGAGAATTCGAAAGATAAAGATATGGCTATTGGGGATTATGCTTTTCTTTCAAAAACTTTTCTCTTTAAAGACATGTTTTTGAAAATATTTCTTCCAAAAATGTTTTTAGAAAAATAGTTTTCTAAAAATTTTATCTGTTCCGGTAACCTTTGCTCTGATACCACGTGTAACACCCCACACCCGCTATGTTCACTCTCAATGGGAATGCCATAGCATCGGTGGAGTATTTTAGTGAATATAGAACAGAAAAATTACAACAAGACAGATATAAATAGTACTTGAAATTTTAAAACATCATCTCATAACAGCGGAAATAAACATGTCTGGTTACATCATAAAACCACAATAAGAGTCAAGTACAAATATCCATTCTTGCTAAATAAAAACACATAATCCCAATACATGAACTGATAGCCATAAAAGAAAAGGGAAGCTGAGCTCTACATCTACGGTCCAAACTCCAAGAGGTAGATAAAGCAAACTGATCAAGGCCCGCTAGCACTAGGCCCAACCTGAGGACCTGAGGGGAAAAAGATAAAAACAACGGGGTCAGACATAAGCCCGAGTGAGCCCTATAACCTTAATAATACAATTATTAAAGTAATTAGGGTATGATATGAACTCGGTACGGTATCTTTGGGGATAATGACTACACTAAGTATCCAACAAACATAGGATGAACTAAGATAACCGTAAAGACGCATCTACCCACCCAAGGATAATTACTAACTGCACCACACCAGTCATTCCTACTTAAAGGTTGATCCCTCCCAAGGACTTAGAAAATTTCCCCAGTAGTTTCTTGTACTCCTAGCCACTACATAGGTGCCGTCTGCCCCTATCTCCACTAGGTGTACTCAGTAATTTTACCCAGTAGTTTCGTGTACCCCTACATAGGTGCCGTCTGCCCCTATCTTTACTAGGTGTACCCACTACTCCCCAGCGATTGGCTCCCTACCGTAGATACCCGTGCTGGTCCCACAGTGGGGTGTATCACTCCCCTAAAGTGGCTACCTGATAATATCAACGGTGCACGGCTTTATATCTACACGATGCAACAACGGCTTACCTACCAGCCCGGGCCCACACACGCATATGAAACCCGTTGGACTTGCGTTGCCACCGCTAACCCGTTTTGGCGTCTTATAATCAAGCCCAATATGCGTGTCCCGTCACTCGACATGGGTCGAGCCCACAAAGATACGTTTGGGATATTGGTTGAAATGGGCCCCTACAAGCTACCCATCTAAGCTTGTCACTTATCTAGTGTATCCCACTTAACCCTTTAATCATGTTTAATTACTTGTTTCACTTGGTTAAGTATTCTAATCGTATTTTCTATTGCCACCCAAGGCAACCCACTAGATTCCACATGCCTCCCAAGGCACCCACTTAACCCCTCATGTCCCACTACATGCTAATATGGTTAAGTGTTTCTTAATTGATTAAGAACGTAACCCTTGTAAAGACCTCTCACATTAGACCGTCTTTTATGGCAGCTGGATTTGCCGGTCGGTTCCGGGCAGCCTTACGCCATAACAGGGTCTAACCTCGTGTCTTTACACTTGTCACATATTTAATTTATGCCTAAGACCTCTCACATTGGGCCAATCATTTGTAGCCGCTGGATTTGCCGGTCGGTTCCGGGCAGTCTTATGCTACAAAAGGGTCCAACCTCGTGTCTTAGTCGATTAATTACACCTAATTAATCACCCTATATTAATTATCCCTAATTAATATCAAGTTTTTCATAACATGGGTAGACCTAACTCAATAGGTAAATTCCCATGGGGTAGACCTAACTCAATAGGTAAATTCCCACTTATGTTAATTTATTTTTATGGTATGCATAATCATACCCAATCATACTTTTATTAACATATTTATTAACCCCATCGTTCCCCACGTAAATCGTTCTCATTACAAGACATAATAAAGGGAAGATCCATCACAAATATCATGGGTTAAACCAAATATTAGCATATACTTTGTCATGGGTTAAGAGGATGTCAACTTGCATATATGAGCATATATTAACCCAACTACATTTAACCCCAAACTTGCATATTATCATACACATGACTTGCATAACATGTTGCATATGAACTTACATGTTATCATACACATATCTTGCATAACATGTTGAACTTGCATATAAGCATTCACTTAACTTGCATAACATGTTAATCTTACATATAAGCATACACATAACTTGCATAATCATTCACATAACTTGCATAAGCATGCATAACTTACTTATCATGTTAAACTTGCATTTAAACATACACATAACTTGCATAATCATTCACATGACTTCATAAGCATGCATAACATGTTAAACTTGCATTTAAGCCTACACATAACTTGCATAATCATTCACATAACTTCATAAGCATGCATAACATGTTGCACAATAGATCAATGTCCAACTTAGTGTTTTGCATCATAATCATCATGAAACATAGCACCAAACTTGCATAAAGATATAACTAGTGAGCTTGCATAAAAATGTCATGAACACATACACTAAACTTGCATGACATAGAGCATATAACTTGCAAAACACATAACATATACAATATTAAGCTTGCATAAACACATTGATCCACAAACATAACCATACATCATCATATCCTATCTTAATCAATTTAACAATTGATTATTAAGGGGATAGAAGCTCACCAAAACAAAATTAGCAAACTAATAAAGAAGATTAAGAGGCTAGAAGTTGATTTGGAATGCTATCCCTTCTCTAATTTTTGATGGAGGCTCCTTCAAGTTTCAAAGTGGCGGCATAATGGCCTTAGATCTATTTTTAGTAAGGATTAAGGGGGTATTAGGGTGTATTTATAGATTAGGAGAGTGTTTTAGGCCCTTAGATTAACCCTAGATTAGATTAGGACCCTTAGATTTCGGAAATCTCTAGAACCAGCCCTCCAAGCCAGCCTAGAACCCAACCTGGTGCAACCTGGTGCACCCAGGTTCACTGGACGCCGCGCCCCTGTCGACAGGCAAGTCGACACCCCTGTCGACAGGCCTGTCGACAGCCCTGTCGACATGGGTAAGGAGGGAATCTTCCCGCCTGGCCCCGCCTGTTCCATTTTAAAATCTGAAATTTAAATTCTTAAATCTGTTTTTTAGTTTTGTATTTTCTGCAAACTTCATCGGGCCATAACTGGGCCATACGGACTCCGATTTTCGAAAACTCGGACTCTATTTTGCGTATTTTTCCGAGTCGAACGCAATGGCGTAGCCCGTTTCCCCTAATTCCCACATCTGAGATTATTTATCCTATAATTAGTGAATTTTAGTATTAACCCAAAATACGGGGTGTTACATATATAACAAGGGTTGACACGCTTACTCCAAAACACGACTAATGTTTGCACAGTCTTAAGCTAGCATCTTAGAAAGACACATTACGACTCAATGAATAAATAATGTTCATTCCCATCACCCATGAATTCAACTTATCAAACAAGAACCAAGGTGTTATTTATGAATTTTAAGTTAGTCTTTGTTCAACGAATGACCTAGTTCATAAAATTTGATTACTGATGTAATGGAAATTCCCCCCGACACTTGAGTGTGACTGTGTCCCCACAATTGTTAATCAGACATATCTTCGTGAAAAGGAAAGAAAATAAGAGGGTAAGCATGGCTTACCAGATGCACGTGCAAAAAATACGCAATCATCGAATAGATGAACCGGTCCATAATGGACCAATGGATCAGCCTCATTAAGATTATGAGACACACCTGAAGCACAGAAAACCAAATCATAAAGGATTTTATATTATGTGTCAGATTTGGAAAAAAAATTGTTCTTTCAAAAGTTTGAGTTGCTAATTTTAAAATTTTGAGCTTACAATTGATCCTAAAATCGATTTGAATTTATGTAGCAACTAAAGAGAGGTCGTCGAGCCGGGTTTCAGCAAAAGTTTCAAAAACAAAGTTTGACTTGTTCAGATGATGTATAAATTAAGAGACATGTGCATCATTCTCACTTCCACACTTGTTTTGAGAAAAATTGTTCAGTTTTGCTTTGATATTTGAAATGTTGTTGACTAAAGGTTCATTCGCTAACCTAAAGTTAAAACCAAACAAATGAATTTTCAGTAAATTTCAAAATCGTGCTTTCTCAAAAACATTGTTATTCCAAAAAGAGTTCAAATACTGCATAAATTTATCATTGAAAAACAAGTGATAAAAGTGAGGTTCAGTTGAAACGATCAAGTCGCAAGGGGTTTCAACAGTTTCAGAAAAATCGTCATTGTGTTTAAGATCACATTCAGCAGTTTTGTTGATTTCAACCTCAAGAATTTCAAAGTTTTCAAATGCTTCATTTTTAGTTTCAGACCCAACAACATTATCGTCAATCAGTTTAAGAAGTTTTTGCTCATCATAGCTGTCCTCACTCAAATAGTTGTTACCAACTTCATTGTTTCTTTCAGGTTGACAATTTGAAGTTGCAAAATTTTCAAAAATTTTCAGAATTTGATAGAGGAAGATCAAATGGAAGATTGACATCTTCGTTTTCAAGAGAATTTAAATTCAAATCAATTACAGAGCTTTCAACAACTTCATTTAGATTTTCATCAATTTCAAAAGTTGTTAGTTGAAATTTTCGATTTCAGTAAAATTGAATTTTCAGTAGAAGCATTAGTTTGAGTTTGAATTTCAATTTCACATAAATCAGTGTTTTGCACAAGAGATTTTTCAAAACTTTTATTTTCATCAGCACTCATATCGTCAGAATAGTTAATAGTTGTTTGTAATGTTATGACGAAGTTAATGGATGACTATTTGTTTCAAAAGAAGCGTTGGTAGAAACTTGTTTGTCACTAAATTGGGAATTGAATTTGTTGTACGAGTTCGTAACTTCAGTTTAAAGAGAAGCAATTTGATAAACTATCCCAACAATTTCAATGCAACTCAGTTTACTATCTGTTATTTTTTGAGCTAGTTCTTCGAAGTAAGTCAAGCCAAGTTTCATGAAATCCTCAAATTCATCAACATAATGAATTCCCTCCAGTAATTGATTATTTATATTTTGCCAAAGTTCAATAGTGTATCGAGCCTGTTGTTGAATGAAATGCATGTTTTCAATATCTTTATTTTCAGAATCTTGTTTTTCATCTAAAGTTCGCGCCCATTCCTTGATTTCCTCGCAATAATTCCAAATTTCACACATTAATTGATCGGTTTCACTCAGACTGCCTTCAATAAAATTGGTAGACACATTAGACTTCAAAATGTTGTTTTTAAAGTTTGTCATTTCAATGTGTTCCTCGCTGGTTGACCTTAAAAATTCATCCACCTCATCTCTAAAAAGTTGTCACTCTTTATTTTCCACAACCAACATCGCCAGAAATTTAGCTTATTCGTAAAACATTTTTCATATTCGATAACCAATTTATATCTCTACTTGAATTACGAAAATCATTTTTGTTTTCAAAAATTTCATTGAAACCCATGTTGAAATTGTTTTGATTTTCAGCATTTTGCTTAGCCATTTGTGCTAATAGTCAACTCACCTTAGATAAATTCTCCTCAATCGAAAAATTTTCAGCTTGAAATTCATTTTGATTTGAATCGTAACCAAAATCATTTAAATTTTGAAAAGAATTGCAATTTTGGTTGTACGTGGGGGAAGTGCGCATGCACTAGAAAAAGAGAGTTTTTCGTTGAAACATTGGTTGCTAAATTTGTGGCTCCAAAGATACTCTTAAAAAATATGTTAAAATTTTCAAATTCGGATTATATGAATACAAGTCCAGGCCAGGTTCGGACAAGGATTATCAATGTGCCACGAATAACCGTAGATTATTTATCTTATTTTATATTTAAAATAATTGATACTGTGTATTTATAATTGTGTTTTCAGATTATTTATGATGAATGGATCAATGCACGTAATTGTTGAAAAGCTTGAAGAATTGGTGTATGAAGAGTGTTGATTTTGAGAGTTAGATTGAAGCTTGAAGAAATGTTGTTGTTCAACCACCTTCTGTCGCATATTTTAATAATCTAATGCCTTTTCACAAAGATAGCTTGTTGCAGATGCTATGGAGTTCCTATTCATGCTCAAAACAATTGAAATTGATGCCATTTGATGCCTGCAAGCTATTACAATTGCAAATCTATTCATACGCGTTCACATTAGCTCATTTGCAAGGCATCTCTCTCATGCTGCATTCACATTGGCTCATTTGAAAGGCCTTCCATTCACATGCGTTCACACTTAGCTACTTAGTTATTTTGAAAAAAGGGATTTTGTCCCACATTGTGTAATGAGCCTCTTAGCCTTGGCCAATACAGCTATAAATACCTTGTATCTTATTCATGTAAAAACATTAGGTTTTATTCTGTAATTCTCTTCTTGGAATAAAATCATTCTTCTTCCCTTATTCTATTTAGTTTTAGTTTTATTTCATTTATGTCTGTTATTTTATTTTTCTCCTCTTCTTTAGCTATGTCTAGCTAATCCCCTTTGATTGGGGGGTGACGACGCTAATAGATATGATTCAATATGAATCACATAGCCAATAAATTAGGACTTTATACATGTAGATCTGGATCTGAATCAAGGGTTAGATCTGAACCTTCATATCCTATGTCATTTAAGAGCTATGCTCCTTCACAAGGTATATTCGTGTTCGATCTAACAATTATCAGATTTAGATCTAATTTTAGGATTTTAGAAATTAATTAGTGAATCTGTCCTGATAGTCTATGGTTGTTTAAGAGCTCAGCTCCTGCATAGGCTATGCTTATTGTTATTTACTTATTTGTTTCTGAGAACCTAATTATCATTGATTCATATGTGTGATAGAAACATGAATCAGATCTATATTTATTTGTTGGCTATTGATGAGTGTGAATCCAATCTATGTCATTATCCCCTAATTTCTTTCTCTTATTATATAAATCTCTCTTTTTATTTGCTGTTACTTTCTTTGTTTTCAATCAATCAAAATCCTGGAATAACTTGATTGGATTTATTAATTAAAATATTTTTGGTCCCAGAGTTTGACACCCTCTACAACAATCCTTGTTGTTTAGGAAAACGAACGGATTTTACAGTTGTTTACAACTGTTTAATTTGTTCGCAAACAAATTTTGGCATCGTTGCCGGGGAAAGGGTACGTTTCCAAGTCAACCCATTCAAAACCCTAGAGGACAAAATTCAAACCCCAACCAAATTCACATCATTCAAGATTCAAATGTTAGTCACTTGAATGCAGTCATGACTCTTAGATCCGGCAAAAAGATTGACAACCATGTGGTCAACCCAAATGCTTTACCGGACAATCTTCCAAACCCTATCGAAAATTCGACCAACTCAGATCAAAACATTAAGCCAATTTCTGACAAGGACCATCCTCAAACTCAAGTAGCTCAACCTACTGAGTTGTCTGCTCCATTTCCTCATAGACTCCGACCTAGGAAAAAGACGGACCAAATAGAAAAGATCCTAGAAATATTTAAGGAAGTTAAAGTGAACATTCCTCTTTTAGATATTATACAACAAGTTCCATAGTACACAAAATATCTAAAATATTTGTGCTGTCAAAAACGTCATACACATGTACCTAAGAAAGTGTTTCTGGCAGCAACTCTAAGTGAGGTCTTGTCCCAATCAATGCCAGTGAAATACAAAGATCCTGGCCGCCCCACAATATCATGTACTATTGGGGACAAGAAGATCGATAGATGCCTGCTAGACTTAGGTGCTAGTGTTAACTTGCTTCCATATTCCGTCTATCGCCAATTAGGGCTAGGAGAACTGAAACCCACCAAGGTTACCCTTCAGCTTGGTGACCGTTCAATTAAGAAACCTGTGGGCGAAATTGAGGATGTATTGATCAAGATAGGCGAATTCATCTTTCCAGTTGATTTCATTGTCCTAGAAACTCAACAGGTAAGCAATCCTGCAAATCAAATCCCTTTGATTCTAGGACGACCCTTCTTAGCAACCTCTAATGCGCTTATCAACTGTAGAAATGGGTCTATGAAACTTTCTTTCGGTAACATGACCGTTGAGCTAAACATCTTTAGAACCGAAAACTCTCCTAACTCTTATGTGGACCAGTTTTCTGAAATTCATTCAGTCCAAGACAATGAACCCGAGCTCGACCATCTGAATAACGAAATTGAATCAAATTACGAAACTTTGTTTCAAGATAGTCCCGAAAATGTCTCTGATTCGATTCCTGTTGAGCCACTCACAATTGAGTCTGTCCCTCAACTAGTTTCTTCAATTGAGTCGTCCCCAACATCTGAACTCAAAATGCTGCCCAGTCATCTTAAGTGCGCTTACTTAGGAGACAATGAAACTCTTCCTGTCATTATCGCTTCTGACCTTACTTTAGAGCAGGAATAATTGCACCTTCCCATCCTAAAGAAAAATAAGGAAGCAATTGGTTGGTCCATGGCTGATATTAAGGGGATTAGTCCTTCGATAGTCCAACATCGAATCCACCTTATAGATGATGCCAAACCCACTCGTGATCCCCAGCGTCAACTAAACCCTATCATGAAAGAAGCAGTTCGTGCTGAAATCCTTAAATGTCTTGACAATGGAATCATCTACCCAATTTACGATAGTCAATGGGTTAGTCCGATTCATTTCTTACCTAAGAAATCAGGGATGACCGTGATCCAAAATGAAGCTAAGAGCTTATCCCAACCCGCACCCAGACCGGTTGGCGTGTCTGCATTGACTATAGGAAACTTAACGCTGCAACACGTAAGGATCATTTCCCTCTGCCATTTATCGATCAAATGTTAGAACGACTAGCCAGTCACGAGTACTATTGTTTCCTTGATGGGTACTCGGGCTACAATCAAATCCCTATCGCTCTTGAGGACCAAGAGAAGACCACTTTCACTTATCCATTTGGTACATTTGTGTACCATCGTATGCCTTTTGGTCTCTGTAATGCACCTGCAACCTTTTAGAGGTGCATGATTAGCATTTTTTCTGATATGATCGAGCGATTTTTTGGAAGTGTTCATGGATGATTTTTCCATCTTCAGGGATTCCTACACTGAGTGTTTACATCACCTGGATCTTGTTCTTAACCATTGCAAAGATAAACACTTAACGCTTAATTGGGAAAAGTGTCACTTCATGGTTAAACATGGCATTGTTTTAGGACATGTCATCTCTAATAAAGGAATTGAAGTAGACAAAGCCAAAATTGAGGTTATCTCGAATCTTCCCATTCCCAAATCCGTTAAGGACATCCGATCCTTTTTAGGTCATGCTGGCTTCTATCGTCGCTTTATAAAGGATTTTTGCAAAATCACTCGACCTTTGACCAATCTTCTTGGTAAGGATGTTCCTTTCGACTTCAATTCTGATTGCATTTCATCTTTTGAGCATCTTAAAAATGAACTTGTCTCTGCCCCGATCATCTTCTCTCCCAACTGGAAGCTGCCCTTTGAAATCATGTGTGATGCCTCGAATTTCGCTGTTGGCGCTGTCTTAGGACAACGCATCGATAAAATTCTTCATGTCATTTACTACGCGAGTAAGACTCTGAACGACGCTCAAATCAATTATACGACCACTAAAAAGGAACTCTTGGCAGTCGTTTTCTCTTTAGAAAAATTCAGACCTTATCTAGTTGGCTCACACATCACTGTTCATATTGATCATTCCGCACTTAGGTACCTTTTCTCTAAAAAGGATGCTAAGGCTCGTCTCATTCGTTGGATCCTTTTACTTCAAGAATTTGACCTTACCATTAAGGATAAAAAGGATCTGACAACGTTATTGCAGACCACTTGTCTCGTCTTCCAAATGCCCCGTCTTCTTCTCTTCCGATCAACAAGAATTTACGTGATGAACAGTTATTTTCTCTATCCACTGATCCTTGGTTCGCTGACATTGTCAATTACTTAGTCACCAAGCAAACCCCTTCTTTTTGGTCCAAGCAGGATAAACACAAATTCTTTTCCCAAGTGAAACATTTCTTCTGGGACGACCCCTATCTTTTCAAGTATTGTCCCGATCAAATCAATTGAAGGTGTGTTCCCAACACCAAAACTCACAGTGTCCTCTCTTTCTGTCATGACCAAGCCTGTGGTGGTCACTTCGGTCCCAAAAAGATAGCCGAGATGGTTCTCCAATCGGGTTTCTACTGGCCCAACCTTTTCAAAGACGCGTACGAATTTTGCAAAACTTGTGATAGATGTCAATTCTTAGGGAAAATTTCTAAATGGAATATGATGCCCCTAAACCCCATTCTAGAGGTCGAAATTTTTGATGTTTGGGGTATAGACTTCATGGGACCCTTCCCTAATTCTTTTGGGAACCTTTACATTCTCTTAGCTATAGATTATGTTTCTAAATGGGTCGAAGCTGTTCCATGCAAAACAAACGATAACATGATTATTGTGCGCTTCTTGAAAGAAAATATCTTCTCTAGGTTTGGCACACTTCGCACAATAATCAGTGATAACGGGACACACTTCTGTAATCGTTCTTTTGAAGCCCTTATGAGAAAGTATTCGATAACCCACAAGTTATCCACTCCTTACCATCCTCAAACTTGTGGGCAAGTTGAAGTATCGAATAGGCAGATTAAACAAATCCTTGAGAAAACTATGATTCGAAATCGTAAAGATTGGTCTCAAAAGTTAACCGACGCTCTTTGGGCTTATCGCACCGCTTTCAAAACAAACTTGGGTATGTCCCCTTATCGGTTGATTTTTGGTAAGCCATGTCACTTGCCAGTTGAACTAGAACATCGGGCGTTATGGGCAATAAAAACTTTAAATCTTGACTTAGAGCAAGCAGGTGAACTTAGAAAACTTCAGCTTAATGAACTTGATGAAATTCGAAATGATGCTTATGAAAATGAACGAATCTATAAGGACAAAATGAAAGTTTTTCATGATAAATCAATTTTACGTAAAACTTTCATGCCAAGTCAAAAAGTTTTGTTATATGACTCAAGATTGCATTTATTTTCGGGCAAGTTAAAATCTAGATGGACAGGACCTTACACTGTACGGACCGTTTTTCCGTATGGTGCGGTAGAAATTGAGAATCCAACCGATGGATCATCCTATAAGGTCAATGGTCAATGCCTTAAACCTTACTTGGAACCAATACCCAAACAAGAGGAAGTGCTTATTGTCCTCCATGAGCCACATTACATTCGGTAAGACGCACTAACCCTCTTTTGTACATATGTAAATATTCTCTTATTTTCTTTCCCTTTCACTAAGATATGTCTGATTAACGACTGTGAGGACACAGTCACACTCAAGTGTGGGAGGAAATTTACATTACATCAGCAATCAAATATTATGAACTAGGTCATTCATTGAACAAGGATTAACTTAAATTCATAAATAACACCTTGGTTCTTGTTTGATAAGTTGAATTTTTGGGTGATGGGAATGAACATTATTTATTCATTGAATTGTAGTGTGTCTTTTTAAGATGCTAGCTTGAGACTGTGCAGATGTTAGTTATGTTCTGGAGTAAGCGTGTCAACCTTTGTTATACATGTTAGAATGTGCAAGTAAAAATAATAATAAAAAATCAAATAAAAATGATTTTGCACCCACATTTGTTGGATTTTCTGAGTTTGTTTTCATGCATAATATTTTTTCTCACTCAAATTTTCAGAACCATAAGTTCTAAATCCACTTGGCCCAATTAAGGAGAAACGACTCATTGTAGCATTCTTTTTCGATACCCCACATTATTCAAACCCAAGTTTTAGTCGATTTACATTCATGTTTTGACAAGTTTTTCTTATATTGGTATACTTAAGAACCTTGTATTGATTTATTTTCAAAGGTTCAGAAACGTCACTTTTTATACCAATATTACATTACCCACTCCGTACTTGTTTAAAGGTAGGATAACCATATACCACATCTTATTTTATATGGGTTATCTATCTTACGAAATTTTGCTTATCATTCGTTTCAGCTTTTTGTATAACATCAATCCATACTTGTGTGTTGAATTAAGGTTACAGAAGTAGAGTAATAACTAGGGCACAAAACTTTCCTTTCATGAAGTGTTGGTTTAGTAGAGGAGGAATCAAATGAAATAATGTATGGTATCATTCCATTCCATCTCCATTCATCATTCATCATGCAAAAGAAGGAAAAAAAGAAGAAAAAAAGAAAAAAAAGAAATAAAGAGAGAGTCTCTCAGAATAAAATAGTCATTCATCATTCTTGACTATAAAGCATTCAGTTCCATTCCATCCATTATACCGTACTTGGAAGTGAGGATTGTAGTAGAGGAGATGAAAGGAAATAAAAATGTTCATATGTGCCTTAGTATTACTTTATCTTTTGTAGCCTGAAGTTTAACTAGTACAGTTGCCCTTTTATCTAAAATATTTTTAGAACTTACAAAATTCTCCTTCATCTATGCATAACTCACATCCAATACATTAAAGATACACTGGTGCAAAATTATTCAAAAAAAAAGTTGAATAAATGATTGGGTGCACATTGTCGATATGTAGAACTTTGGTTGACACCACGCTCTTAACCTTCAAGACAATTACAGTGTTATCAAGGAATTACGATTCAGCTTGAAATTTTTTATTCATTTTTGCACCAACGATGGGATGGACAATTTGGGATTGAACCGTTATTATTGAAGTTAGGTGAAATCCTTGGAATGTGAAAGACCTTAAATATATTGTTTGATTAATCCGCGTACTTAAGACACTTTGGATTTTGTAGGTAGTATCCGCTGAAAACCCTCATGAGACAACACTCGTCCTACTAGGGACACCTATGGGTTTAATGGCTTGTTGCATACGCTAAATGCAATCGTGTTTCCTACGAAAGTGTGACAAAAACACGACTGAAGGTGTAAGAACCTTTTTGAGTTCTAAACTCAACTGTTCCTTAGACACCTAAAAGAGTATCAATCCTAATTGTTAATTTTAACGAATATTTTGTCCTATGAGCTTTAAGGAATCCCTGATTAGATTTCAAAATAATTTTGTTTCAAAAACAAACTTTTATATTTATCCCATGTTCGTTTTAAAAAAATTCCAACCACACATCAACGACAAAATAATCAATCACAAAACAGTCATAGAATAATAAATTGTAGAAATAATTTTTTTACAAGCAAACCGTGGCACCTGCACAAAATCTTTACAAGCAATTTTATATTTTATTCTTTTTTTCCAAGCTGCAGCAGTCCCTGTAGAGTTTAGAAAATTCTCATCTAGATCGGCAGTCCGTCCAGTGCAACTGAGTAGCGCTAGCGCGTTCACACCTCACTTGGTGTGCAACTGCTCCAACAAATCAACTTCTACTATTTCCAAATCCTTTCTTATTTTGAAATCTCTATTTGCAATTCAACTCCTACTATTTCCCAATACTAATCGATTTCCGGGTTCCACTCAACATGCGGGAGATCTTCATGGCCTGCCATATAATGCTTCAAATGGAGGCATCTGCAAGCTTGCTTGATAGCTGTTATTATAGGAGAACTCAACCAAGTGCAAATGATCTTCCCATGACCTGCCAAAATGAAGAATACATGCTCACAACAAGTCTTCCAATATGCGGTTCACCCTCTCAGTCTGGCCATCTATCTGAGGATGACAAGCGGCACTCATATTCAATTTGGTCCCAAGCTCTTCTTGAAAAGCTTCCCAGAATTTTCTAGCAAATATCGGATCGCGGTCACTGATAATGCTACTGGGAACTCCATGTAGGCTAACAATCTCTCTGAAATAAAGCTGTGCCAAACTTCGAGTTGTTCTATTAGATTTGACAGGGATGAAATGTGCAGTCTTTGTGAAGCGATCTACAATCAACCATATATTGCCATTGCCTTTCCTAGTCTGGGGCAAGCCATCAATAAAGTCCATAGAAATTTCGTCCTATTTCCAACTTGGAACCCCTAGCGGTTGCAATAGACCTGCTAGCTTTTGCTGATCGCTTTTGAATTGCTGGCAGGTGGGACATCTAGCAACATATATAGAAATGTCTCTTTTCATCGCCTTCCACCAAAAAGTATGCTTAAGATCATGATACATCTTGCTTACTCCTGGATGGATGCTGAGCTTAGATTTGTGACATTCATCCATAACTTCTCTGTTTAGCTCGGCGATATCTGGCACACATATTCGCCCTTGTAGTCTGAGAGTTCCCTTGCTGTCTATTTGGAAGCTTAGCGCTTCGCCCTTTCGAACTCGCTCACTAATCGTCTGAATAAATTTGTCACCTTTCTGGAGGGCAGAGATCTTATCGATCAAGGAAGGTGCAATAATGAGATTGGCGAGGATAAGATGGTGTTGGCCGTATTCTTCCTGCTGAGTGCATCGGCTACAACATTGGCTTTCCCTGGAGTATATAAGATGTCCAGGTCATTGGGTGCAAGGAATTCAACTCAATGTTGCTGCCTCAAGTTCAAATCTCTTTGGGTGAACAGATACTTTAAGGATTTATGGTCAGTATACAGCTCGAATTTCTCACCCAAGAAATAGTGCCTCCATATCTTTAGAGCAAATACGATGGCCATTAGCACAAGATCATGAGTGGCGTAATTCTTCTCATGCGGTTTTAATTGGTAGCTAGCATATGCGACAACTTTGTCCCTTTGCATTAGCACCGCACCAATAACTTAAATAGATAAAAGGATAACATGTTAAAATAAGGTTTGACATTAGAAAAATGTCATCTCTGACATGTTTATTTAGATGAAAAGAATAACCTTCTCTGGAAGCGTCTGTCCAGACTTTCAGATCCTGATTGCCATCAATAGTGGTCAACACGGGAGCAGTGATCAACCTCTGTTTTAACTCTTGGAAAGCTGCCTCACATTCGGGTGTCCAAATGAACTTCGTATGCTTCTTAGTCAGCTTCATCAATGGACAAGATAATTTCGAAAAATCCTTAACGAATTTCCAATAATAGCCAGCCAGACCTAAGAACTTCTGACTTCTGTGGGAGTGCTAGGCTGCTTCCAATCTTAGATGGCTTAAATCTTTCCTGGATCTACTGAAATGCCTTCCTTTGATACAATATGGCTGAGGAATTTCTCCTATTATTTCCAGAATATGCATTTGGAGAATTTGGCTTTCAGCACATTTCTTCACAAAATCTCCAAGACTTCTTTCAGATGCTTTTCGTGTTCAGCAGTGGATTTAGAAAAGATTAGGATATCATCGATGAACACCACCACGAATTTACTTAAAACATCTCAGAATACTCAATTCATCATATCTACGAAGTATGCTGGAGCGTTGCATAAGCCGAAGGGCATCACTAGCCATTCATAAAATAAGTTTGGTCCTCTGAAAGCTGTCAAAGGCACAAATTCCTCGGCAATGTGTAATTGGTGGAAACCTATAGCTAGGTCCATCCTAGAGAATACTCGTGCTCCAGTCAAGCGGTCTAGCAGATCATCAATGTGTGGCAGTGGTTATTTATTTTTTAGTGTTTGCTTATTTAGATCACGGTAGTCCATACATAGCCTGAGGGTACCGTCTGACTTTGGGACAAACACCACTGCTACACCCCAGCTTGAGAAGCTAGGCCTGATCAGAACCTTCCACAAAAGTTGCTTAGTTTGATTGCTCAGCTCCTCTTTTTCTTTCAGAGTCATTCTCCGAATGGGAAGCGCAACGGGCCTTGCATTCGAAACTAAGTCAATTCTGAAATCGATTTTTCTACGCGGAGTTAAGCTGTCAACTTCTTCAAACAAATCCGCATAGTCTCTAACAATAGGAATATCCTAAATAGAAGCAAGAGTGACTTCTAGAGAAGACCAAAATTCCTTCCTATCTGCGGCTGAGCCGTGGCATGGTATAGTCATCGTATTTCCAAATTTTGTTTTAATTTTGACTACTCTTTCAACACATAGTAACTCAGCCTCATATTTCATTAGCCAGTCCATTCCAAGTATGATATCATACCCGGAGAAATTCATGATGATCAAATTAAAAGGAAATTGGAAGTAGGAATAAGAAACATGCACTCTACAATACTGATCGAGAATAAGTGAACCTCCTATCGGGCTATGAGCTCTGATTGGTTCTTTAAGTTTTCTTGGTTTAAATTTATGCTTTTAAATCGTGTCATTGGATATGAAACTTCTACATGCACCAGTGTCAAACAAAACTGTAATAGGAATGTTCTTAATGTTAAGAGTACCTCCTAAAACATCAAGTTTACCTACTCCTTCAGAAGAAGCTCTGTCATAGACATGCGCCACTTCAAATTTCTTGAGCAGAGGACAATTCTTGATAAGGTGTCCAGGCTTGTGGCAGTTTAAGCATTCCCTTGGGCCATGAGGATTCTGTCCACTGTTTTGACTTGGTCCAGACTCATTCTTTCTTGGTCTCTTTGGGGCTCGGCATTCATAGTCAAAATGCCCATTCTTTTGACAATTGAAGCACTTGACCTTAGATTTGTCCCTCTTCTTCTTCTTTTGGAGCTTGGCGGTAGAAGGATTACCCGCCTCTGATTTCTTGTCAGACTCTTTTCTCTTATTATTGGCTTGATTCCTTTCTCGATCTTACTAAAAACCTTTCTAGTCAATCTCCTCATATCTGCAAGCCATCTCGATCACTTTAGCAAATGGATGCTCAATGTGTGTCGTCACTCTATTATGATACCTCCTTGCAAGTCCATTAATAAATCCCTTATTCATCTGAAGCAGGTCTTGAACTAACTCAGGGGAATATCTCGAGAGCTCGTCGAGCTTCTTCACATATTGGGCAATAGTCATATTTCCCTATTGGAGGTTGGCAAACTCATCATGAAGGCGTTCAACTTCATGAGGTAGAATAAACTTCTCATTGAAGAGCTCTTTAAATTTCTCCTAAATTATATCAGCTTCATTACCACCAATCATAGCCGTTTCCTACCAAATCTGAGCCTAGTCCTTCAGGAATCATGTCGCTATAAATCGCTTCCTACGATCTTCTAGTTCTAGTCCTCCCAAGATTTTCTCAATTGTCTTAAGCCACGCTTGTGCCTCTGTCACCGTCTCCCGGCCCGTGAAATGCACGCCTCCTAGATTAATTATTTACTTTGCTACCTTGTCTAGATTAAAAGCATATGGAGGTGGTGGTGGTGGTGGCACCTCAGCATCCAAATTAGGTTGGTCCTGAGCAACTAGGACTGTATCTCTTTCTCCGCCCCTGCCCGCTGCTCCACCTTGACCTCTTCCTCTAGTTCTGGCTCTCGTACTCATTTTTCAATTAGTCTGTATCATCAAGGAAAGAGTTAGACTAAGAGAAACGATAATTTCAAAGGAAAGTTAAAAGTAGAGACATATGATAAGATGATAATGAAGTAATGACTGATTAATATGTGCTATTCTGCTGTGCTCATTCTAGGACATTACAAATCTTATCTCTAATGAGCTACTCATCTTAGAATACTACTGATTCTTCCTAGACGAATTGTTCTAAAAAATTTATACTCCGAAGCAAAGGTTAATCTTTAGCTTTGATACCAACTGTGAAGACCCCAACTTCCGTGGTACGAAAGTAAGGATAATCATAAGAGCATAACATAATAAAACAATAACAGATCTCAGATAATAGCATAACATATAAATCATTGCATCGGAAATGGAAATGTCATCACAACATAACATCATAGACATTAGAGTACGCAGTACAAGATACACTTAGCAAAATAGATGTCTAAAACAAGGAAAGAAATAAAGTCTCAATCTCCACCAAAATACATCAATGCTCAATAATGTCTCAATGTCCCAAGAAGTAAATAAAAAGAACAGATTCTTCATCTTCTTCCTTAGCAAGCTCCAGTCCAGAAAGTATCCATACCTAAAACCTATCATTTGGTTGCCAGTGTGGAAAGAGGGCACCCGAGTTTGCAAAGTGAAACAAACTACGAGTCAGTCATGGGACTGGTATGAGAAATCTTACTTAACTAAAAATATGGAAAATCACTGGACTACGCCGCTAACGCAGAACGCGTTTACTCCATTGGATGGTCAGTGCATAAGTTTTATAAATTTTAAGTCAAAAACAACGCAATGCTTTTTAGAAAATGAAATCATTGTAAGACTCAAGTCTCATCACACAATGCAACGCAAACCGGAGGATAGAGTTTAACCTTATAATGATAAAAAATGCTTAATACGTAGAAAATAATATTTTTAATATTATTATTAGTATCTAATAGGCTTCAAAAATAATTCAAAGTAAATGTATCAATCCTAGATGACATAGTACCCCATCCTACTATGTTGCCATATATAGGTTTACAATCAAAAGCGTAATGTCGTATTGGAGATTGGTTTTCCATCTTGAGTCAAGGCTAGGGACGATCTCCTAACCGATTCGAGACACTCTAGCAATGTCTCAGGATTCGTACGCTGGCGAACCCTTGGATACTGCAGGGCCGGTCCACAAATAACATTAGTGGATTAGTTATGCCTGAACACACACTCCCGATCCAATTGGACCTATATTTTGGCCATTGGCGACCAATAAATCCGAGGCGCCTCATAATCCATCAACCACATAAATAAAAATGTCGGGACTTGTAAAAACCCAAACACCACTTCTAGATAGAAAGAAACGTGTGCACTCCCTGTGTTCCCTTGTCCCGTTTTTGACTCTACCTGGGTGTGAGGCTCGCGAGGTAACGTAATACACAAAGCTATGCTGAAATAGGCTATGCTTTGATCATCATCCACAAGGCTCTGCTTTTCAACAAAAGCCTCGATCAATTGCATCTTGGCATGTCACATTGACAATTCATGTCATGCGATCGATAACTACTAATATATAACCTTTGAGCTCGTGCATCTCAAAGAAGGGTGTTAAGCAAGAGAATAGATTCTCCGCCACCAAATATATATATTAAATAGAAATCAATTTAATTACATGGAATGAATTTCAATGTCAGACACACATCCATTTACAAGTCCATTCTGAGTCCGAACGAAACCGGAGTCACATTATTCCTCGTCCTATAAGTCCAATACGGAAGAGAGGTGCTCGCATATCCGGACAATCAACAAGTACGTCCGGACAACTACCACTTTAACCTTTCACTGGTAGCTAACCAATGTCGGGCATCAGTAGTTATCCTTTCGATGTGTAGATCGCCGGTCTTCAATCGCCGTCTTTAAGATCTTCAATTTAGATCGTCGTTCAATCATTTGAAATGAGATTTAACTCGGTCTTTTCAAATGATTATTGCATACATATAGTTTAAAATCATTTCATATTGTTAATAGTATTTAGTAACGGTTTATCGTTATTTTTTTATTTAAAAATAGCTAAATTTATTTAACGACGCTTCGGGTCGATGGGCGGCCCTGGCGCTGTTTTTATCGAAATTTGATTTACACTTATCTCGAAATCTAACCGTTGGATTTTAACAAAATTCATATCGATGGAAAGATCTTCCCAAAGCGGTCCTAATGGTTCCAGTTTTGGGAAAATCCGACGGTTGGATCTTTCGGTATAATCATTTAAAGTTACGATTTTAAAACGCGAACTACCGCGCGCGATTCATTTATTTTTAATTTATATATATATATATATATATATATATATATATATAATTAGATATATATAAACTCTTCGACAATCTCTCTAACGTTTTTAACATGCCAAATAAAAGAACATTTTTATTGGCATATCATAACCATGTACTGTCAAACAAAGTATATTTCATTGTCATGAAAGTTTATCCAATGGCAAGCCAACTTTGCATATAAATTCTAATATGTGCAAAGGTGAATTTAAATGTAATTTTTGGCAGTACATATATTTCTAATATATACAATGTAAATATAACCATTATTTCAACAGCGCATATAAATTCTAATATATGCGATGTAATTATAAATATTATTTTAACGACGCATATAAACTCTAATATATGCGGTGTAATATAAATGTGATTTTAATAGCGCATATAAATTCTAATATATGAGATGTAATTATAAATGTGACTTTAACAACTCATATAAACTCTAATATATGCGGTGTAATATAAATGTGATTTTTATAGTGCATATAAATTATAATATAAGCGGTGTAATTAAAAATATAATTTTAACAATGCATATTATTTATAATATATGCGATGTAATATAAATATGATTTTAACCATTTCATTAAAAACAAAGTTTTTATCGTAAACATGTTTTATTTTGAAAACTTGCATGTTTGTCTTTTTACATTAAAAATGCATATTTTTAATGAAATCATGTTTTCTATTTAAAACATGAACAACTTTCATATTTTTAACATTTCTATTATTACATTAAAAATGAATTTTTAATATAGAATCTATTTTCATTTTAAAACATGTTTCTTTTCTGCATTTTTATAATTACATTAAAAAGTGAAATTTTAATGTATAACATGTTTTGCATTTAAAACATGTACATTTTCTTTATTTTAACATTTCATTAAAAATGTATATTTTTAATGGAATCATGTTTTTAATTTTAATGAAATCATGTTCATCTTTTTAGTGAAATGATGTTTTCTTTTTAAAACATGTGCATTTTCTATTTTATTTAACATTATATTAAAAATGTGAACTGCTTACATGGAATCATGTTGGATTGAAAACATGTACATTAAAAATGTATATTTTTAATTTAATAATGTTTTGACTTTAAAACATAAACACTTTTCTTATTTTTATCTTTACATTAAAAATGTATATCTTTAATGAATTCATGTTTTGATTAAAACATGAACATTTTTCTCCATTTTCCAACCATTACATTAAAATGTATATTTGATATGAAATCATGTTTTTGTTCAATCTATGAACATTTTGCTAATTTCTTTTATGACATTAAAATATGGTTTTTTTAATGACTACATGCTTTTATTCCTAAACATGTATATTTTCCTCTATTCTTAACATTTCCTTAAAATTGTATATTTTTAATGAATTCATGTTTCAGTTAAAAACATGAACATTTTCTTTGTTTTTAATATTACATTAAAATGTAAACTTTTTAATGTAATATCCTTATTTTTATCTAAAACATGAGCATTTCTATTTTTATAGTAATTCCATAATATGACAGAAATTTATGTTTCATTTTTGTTGAATATTCTAATTCAACAAAATGACAAGATTTGATATTTTTTTTTTGATTGAAACTTCTAACCAAATCAAATAACAAACAAAAGTGATATTTCTTTGTTTTGATTGAAAATTCTTATTCAATCAAATAATAACAAAAGTGGTAATTTTAGTTTGATTAAAAATTCTAGTTCAATCAGAAATAACAAAAGCGATGTTTTTATTTTGATTGAAAATTCTAATTCAATCAACAAACAAACAAGGTGATCTTTTTATTGAATTGAAAATTCTAATTCAATTCAACAAAATAAACAAAGTGATTTTTTTATATTGAATTGAAAGTTCTAATTCAATTGAACAAAATAAACAAAGTGATATATATTTTTTATTGCATTGAAAGTTCTAATTCAATTCAAAAAATAAACAAAGTGATATTTTTTTATTGAATTGAAAGTTCTAATTCAATTCAACAAAAAAAATAAAGTGATATTTTTTGAATTAAAAGTTCTAATTCAATTCAAAAAAATAAACAAAGGTGAAATTTTTATTGAATTGAAAATTCTAATTCAATTCGACAAAATAAACAAAGTGATATATTTATATTGAATTGAAAGTTCTAATTCAATTCAACAAAATAAACAAAGGTAATATTTTTATTGAATTGAAAATTCTAATTCAATCCAATAAATAAACATGATGCTCCATTTTTTTTGAATGTATATGATTCAACAAGATATAAACAAAAATGATTTATTCTAATTAACACATCACATATAGATCGATATTAACAAAATATCTAAATTAACCGATCTATATTAACACATCACATACAAATCAAATCACGTAGCATAACATATACAGCGAATCAATGAGAATACAATTACGATTTATTCTAATTATTTAAAATAAATAGTAATAAAAATAAAATAGGATTTCTCATAGTTCTTTTGAATCAGAATAGTTCAGATCTGATAATTTGGCCCAAAATTCAGTCAGCTCAGAATTGCTTCTTTTCATTCTAGAAACGTACATCTCGTCTCTAAGATCGCAACGCTTCAAAAATCGTGTTATTCTGAGTCAGTATGAGCAAGTTATGATTTAATTTGTATTGTTAACATTTAAATATAATTAATTAATTAATTAATTAAAACAACCACCTTCTTCTCTGTAATTTTCAGGCCATCATTTTCAAAGTCGGGTTCGATTTTAGGGCTTGGTTTTGCGATCACCACCCTCCGTTTCACGACGATCGGAATACCCCACGCTGGAGAAATCCGAAAGGCACCTGCAATGGTCCCACTTGCCTTGAACTCGGTGCTGGATGTCAGTGGAAAAATGGGGGCGAACGGCGGCGGTTTGTGAAGGTGGTTCGAGCACTATGCACAACGATAGGTGCTGAGATTCGTATGGATCTGAAGATTAGAGGAAGTTCTACAGTAATGTCTAAAGGAGGAGTGGGTTTCGGTGAAAGGATTGAGAGAATTTAGTGGGGGAAGGTTGGTGCATTTCGGCCATGGACGATGAAGGCGGCGGTGCTGGTATAGAGTATTAGGGTTTTGCAATTGTGATAAATGAATATTTATAATATTTTAATTGTCAATTTTTCAAATAAACCCGTAACTTCTTAATAATTCCGATTCCAACCGAAAAAGAGTTGTCCCTAACCAATAGCCCTCGTTCCGCATCTAATGGGCTAGGTCCGGTCAGCCCAAACGATTGTTTGTGGTCTGATTTCTTTATTAAATTAATTCGATCGTATATTTAAATTCACCGGGGCCGCATACGGACTCTGAAAATTCCAGAAAAATTATTTCTGGCTTAGTTTTGATGACACGGTCGTAACAAAATTAATTTCATCGAATTCCGAGATCGTTAGAAAAATAGCCATTTTCAAGTCGATTAAATTTGACTAAAATTGACAAAACACATTTTCTTTTGCCACACTCACATATTAATTCCAAAAATTCTGGAAAATTAAACTTAGCAATAATTTGAAATTTCGGATCCAACAAAAGTGGTTTTGTCGAAAATGGAGGTAGTTTGAAAAATGGCCTTTTATACGGGCTATAAATTATACCATAGCGACTATTCTGAATATTCAACTGGCCATAACTTTTGATTCCCGCTGTGAAATTTCGATTTTTCGGATTCGTTGAAAAGATGTTTTTAAATAGATTTAGATATTTTTGGTTTCACTAAAATCCGTTAAATTTTGAATCCGGTATATTTAGTCAAAGCTCGGGTTTGAATTTTCAAACTACCATGCTATTTCAAATCCTTTTGAAATCAAAATAAATATATTCGCTCTAACTTCGATTAAAATAAAGTTTTAATCGTTATTATTTAAAATAAATTACTTTAACTATTCAAAATTTACTGAAATAGCCAAAATAAAAAATTTAAATTGATTCACATTTTCCGGGTTGTTACACTTTTGTTGAACGAAATGCATGTTTTCGATATCTTTATTTTCAGAATCTTTATATCCATTTAGAGTTACTAGAACCTTAACCGGTCAAAATGAAGCTTTCTCATAGATCTATAGGACTAACAGGTTCCGCCCATCTCATCATAGTTCAGTAACCAAGAAATTCAATCTTAATGACTTTTGGGAATATCGAAAGCTTTTTTAGCTAAATTTTTCAAATGCCGTTTTGTTGGTCAAAGGAGGGTTGACCGTGGTTCGATTTAGTATTTTTTGTAATATGACTCACCATGTTATATTTCTATTTCATCCCCATAAACTTGTTATGAAAAGTCATAGAGTGCACCCAACAGAAGTGGGTTGTTCCACCAACCATAACTTTGTATCCATTTCGAGTTACTAGAGCTATAACCAATCAAAACAAAGCCCTCTCATAGATCTATAGGACTAACAAGTTCCACCCATCTCATATTAGTTCAGTAACCAAGAAATTCAATCTTAATGACTTTTAGGAACATTGGAAGGTTTTTAGCTCAATTTTTCACATGCCGTTTTGTTGGTCAAAGGGGGGATGACCATGGTCGCAATTTGATTTGCTATTTTTTGGAATATGACTCACCATGTTATATTTCTACTTCTTCCCCATAAACGAGTTTTCAAAAGTCATACAGTGCAATCTTGGATTTTCAAACAGGTGTTGCACCTTGAGACTTCAATGTTGCACCCAACAGACGTGGGTTGTTCCGCCAACCATAAATTTTTATCCATTTTGAGTTACTAGAACCATAACAAGTCAAAACTAAGCTCTCTAATATATCTATAGGACTAACAGGTTCCACCCACCTCATATTAGTTCAGTAACCAAGAAATTCAATCTTAATGACTTTTGGGAACATCAAAAGCTTTTTAGCTCTATTTTCACTTGTCGTTTTGTTGGTCAAAGAAGGGTTGACCGTGGTCGGAATTTGATTTACAATTTTTTGGAATATGATTCACCATGTTATATTTCTATTTCATCCACATAAACGAGTTCTCAAAACTCATACAGTGCAATCTTGGATTTTCAAACGGAGCTCTCTCACAGATCTATAGGACTAACAGGTTCCACCCATCTCGTACTAGTTCAGTAACTAAGAAATTCAATCCTAATGACTTTGGTAACATTGAAAGCTTTTTTAGCTCAATTTCACACATGTCGTCTTGTTGATCAAACGGGGGTTGACCGTGGTTGCAATTTGATTTACTATTGTTTGGAATATGATTCACCATGTTATCTTTCGATTTCATCCCCATAAACGAGTTCTCAAAAGTCGTATAGTGCAATCTTGGATTTCCAAACAGATGTTGCACCTCAAGAGTTCGATGTTGCATCCAATAAACGTGGGTTGTTTCGTCAACCATAAATTTTAATCCATATAGATTTGCTAGAACAATAACCATTCAAAAAGAAGCCCTCTCATAGATCTATAGGACTAACAGGTTCCACCCATCTCATATTAGTTCAGTAACCAAGAAATTAAATCTTAACGACTTTTGGGAATATCGAAAGCTTTTTTAGCTCAATTTTTCACATGTCGTTTTGTTGGTCAAAGGGGGTTGACCATGTTTGGAATTTGATTTACTATTTTTTGGAATATGAAACCGTGTTATCTTTGTATTTCATCCCCATAAACGAGTTCTCAAAAGTCATACAGTGCAATCTTGGATTTTCAAACAGATGTTGCACCTCAAGACTTCTATGTTGCACCGAACAGACGTGGGTTGTTCTACAAACCATAACTTTGTATCCATTTTGAGTTACTAGAACCATAACCAGTCAAAATGATGCTCTCTCATATATCTATAGGTCTAATAGGTTCCACCCATCTCATCTTAGTTCAGTAATAATGAAATTCAATCTTAATGGCTTTTGAGAACATCGAAAGCATTTCGAGCTCAATTTTTCACATTCGGTTTTGTTAGTTAAATGGGGGTTGACCGTGGTAGGAATTCGATTTACTATTTTTTGGAATATGATTCACCATGTTATATTTCTGTTTCATCCCCATAAACGATTTTTCAAAAGTCATATAGTGCAACCTTGGGTTTTCAGACAAATGTTGCACCTCAATACTTCGTTGTTGCATCCCACAGACGTGGGTTGTTCCGTCAAACATAAATTATTATCCATTTAGAGTTACTAGAAGCATAACCAGTCAAAACGAAGCCCTCTCATTGATCTATTGGACTAATTGGTTCCGCTCATCTCATATTAGTACAGTAACCAATAAATTCAATCTTAATGACTTTTGGGAACATCGAAAACCTTTTTAGCTCAATTTTTCACTTGCCGTTTTGTTGGTCAAAGGGTGGTTGACCGTTATCGGAATTCAATTTACTATTTTTTGGAATATGATTCACCGTGTTATATTTCAATTTCATCCCCATAAATGAGTTTTCAAAAGTCACACAGTGCAATCTTGGATTTTCAGACAGATGTTGCACCTCAAGACTTCGATTGTTCACCCAACATATGTGGGTTGTTCCATCAACCGTAAATTTTTATTCATTTAAAGTAGAACCATAGCCAGTCGAAACGAAGCTTTCTCATATATCTATAGGACTAATAGGTTCCAAGCATCTCATCTTAGTTCAGTAACCAAGTAATTCAATCATAATTACTTTTGGGAACATCGAAAGCTTTCTTAGCATAATTTTTTACATGTCGTTTTGTTGGTCAAATGGGGTTGAACATGGTCGGAATTCAATTTACTATTTTTTGGAATATGACTCATCATGTTATATTTCTATTTCATCCCCATAAACGAGTTTTCAAAAGTCAAATAGTGCAATCTTGGATTTTTCAAGTAGACGTTGCACCTCAAGACTTCGATGGTGCACCTAACAGACGTGTGTTGTTTCGTCAACCATGACTTTTAACCATTTTGAGTTACTAGAATAATTACTAGTCAAAACGAAGCCCTCTCATAGATCTATAGGACTAACAAGTTCCACCTTTATCTTCTTAGTTCAGTAACCAAGAATTTCAATCTTAATGACTTTTGGGACATTGAAAGCTTTTTTAGCTCAATTTTTCACATGTCGTTTTGTTGGTCAAGGGGGTGACCGTGGTCGAAATTCGATTTACTATTTTTTGGAACATAATTCACCATGTTATATTTCTATTTCATCCCCATAAACGAGTTTTCATAAGTCATACAGTATGATCCTGTATTTTCAAACAGACATTGTACCTCAAGACTTCGATGTTGCATGCAACAGACGTGGGTTGTTCCGCCAACCAAAACTTTGTATCCATTTTGGGTTACTAGAACCACAACCAGTCAAAACAAAGCCCTCTCATAGATTTGTTAGGCCAACAGGTTCCGCATAGCTCAAATTAGTCCAGTAACCAAGAAATTCAATCTTAATGACTTTTGGGAACATCGAAAGGTTTTTTAGCTTAATTTTTCCTATGTCGTTATGTTGGTCAAAAGGGGGTTGACCATGGTCGGAAGTTGATTTACTATTTTTTGGAATATGATTCACCATGTTATATTTCTATTTCATCCCATAAACGTGTTATCAAAATTCATACAGTGTAATCTTGTATATTCAAACAGATGTTGCACCTCAAGACTTTGATGTTGCACCCAACAGACGTGGGTTGTTCCACCAACCATAACTTTGTATCCGTTTTGAGTTACTAGAACCATAACCAGTCAAAACGAAGCTCTCTCATAGATCTATAGGTCTAACAAGTTCCATCCATCTCATCCTTGTTCAGTAATAAGGAAATTCAATCTTAATGACTTTTGGGAACATCGAAAGCTTTTTTAGCTCAAATTTTCACATTCTGTTTTGTTGGTCAAACGGGGGTTGACCGTGGTCGGAATTCGATTTTGTAACACGCCATATTTTAGCAACACTAAAAGATGATAAAATAAAGAATAATTATTTTAATATTCAGAATTAAGTAAACAGACTGCGCCATTGCGTTCATCTCGAATTCTGATCAAAACAGACACCTGGTTTGCATAAAACGGACACTGTATGAAGAAGTTATCAAGGTTTGAAGTTTGTATATGCATAAGGAGTATATTTGAATAAAATATATCCAAAAAATTCAAAACAATTCAAAATCACAGAAGTCAGGGGAGCGGGAAAATTCCCGCCCAAGGGTGTCGATACCATTAAGGGGGTGTTGACCCCTGGGTCGACCCCATAAGGGTGTGTCGACGCTTGGGTCGACCCCATAATGGGGTTCGACCCCTCTATGGAAGATCTATGCAGATTCTTCTGGCTGAATGTGGATTCCTTTCTTTACTTGGTTCATTGGCTTTAGCTATAAATAGGACCCCATTTCTCTTGTTTCTCCACACCTAAAATAATGGAGAACTAGATGCTGCCTCTGCCCTGATTGAATCAAGCCTTTTCTTCTTCAGCAATCAACTAGAGTTTTGAGATCTGTGATTCAACATCAACATTTCTTTCTTCAATTTTCTAGATCCAATCACAGTGAGTCTATGTTATTTTTAGATAGAAATAATTAAAAATGAATATTTACATCCCTATAAGTTTGGATCTAAGCCTATGACTATTTATCATGTTAGATCTTCCATTATTTGTATATCTAATTCATTGATTAGATCTCATTATGCCTTTTTATGATCATGCCACTATGCCTAATTAGTTCTATTATCACATGTTCAGCAGATCTGTTTTATATGCCTATTTTTGTTCATCAGATCTGTTCTTACATGCCTGTTTCTGCTGTCATACGCCCATTTCTATTACTTTTGGTTTTATGCCTATTCTGTTCTTCTCTCTCTTATTCCCTTTTTACTTTTATAACCAGGCTACCTCCGAGCCTAGGCCTATTGTAATAACCCGGAAAATCTGGGCCAGTTTAAAATTTTTATTTTGGAAATTTTAGCAAATTTTGAATATTTAAAATAGAATTATTTTAAATAATAACAACGAGGAATTTATTTTGAATATAATTCGACGTATATATCTATATACGTCGTCGTTAGAATATAAATAATTATATATAATTATAAATAGAATTGAAAATGGCGCGGTAGTTCGATAATTCGATTTCAAACTTCAATTGAATGTACCAGGTGCAAAACAATCCGGATTTTAGTGAAACCAAAAATAATAGAATCTAATTGACAATATCTTTCCAACGAATCCGAAAAATCAAAATTTCATAGCGGGAATCAAAAGATATGTCCAGTTGAAAATTCTGAATAGTCGCTATGGAATTCATGCCCTTAAAAATAGACATTTTGCAAATGACTTCGGATTTCGACGAAACCAGTTTTGTTGGGTCCATGATGTTAAATTATAGTTAGATTCCAAATTTCATAATTTTTCGAATCAGTATGTGAGCGTGGTAAAGGAAAACGCGTTTGACCAGTTTCAGTTGATTTTAATCGACTGGAAAATGGCCATTTTTCCAACGGTCTCGGAATTCGACGAAATTAGTTTTGTTAGGACCGTATCGTCAATACGAAGCTAGAAAATATTTTTCTGCAATTTATAGAGTTAGTATGTGACCCCGGTAAATTGAAATGTACGTTTAAAATTCAATATAGTGATGTAAATGTAAATTTAACGGAAACTGGTCGAAACGATTGAATTGTCCTACGTGGCATATCCCATTGTGTTCAGAATGGGGTTAAACGCTATGGACGACAGGCGGTGGGCCTCGTTTAGATGACGTATGAAAAAGTCAACTTTTAAAAATAACAAAATAAAAAAAAAGAAAACCCTCTCCTTAAAACCCGTTGGCCCCCCCTGATTAAATCAGAAATCGATTTCAAAAAAAAAAAAAAAAGGAAGAGAGCGACGGGGGAGGAGCCGCTGCCCCTCCCCGATGAACCGCCGCGGCCGCCAGGGGTGGCGCAGCCCCCTGCGCCGTCCTCCCTTCTTCTTCCTCCTTCTCCCCTTCTCTTCCTCGACTGCGACGCCCGAAGACCCCCCTCCTGCGCGCAACCCCGTCGCCACCTTCCCCTCCTCCCACGACCATCGCACTCCCCCCCAGGCCGCCGCCCCTGACCAGACCCCCGAGCCCCCTCCTCTTCTATCCTCTCTCCTCCTTCCTCCGCCAGTTTGAAGCCGCCGCCACTTTCGAACCAATCACCGCAGCGCACCGACGATCAAACACCTCCCTCCCGAACGAGCAAAGTGAGTGTTTATTATTCGATTGTAATTTTCCATTTTAAATTAAAGTAGCATTTTAAATCTGATTATTCGTATATGGGAAAAGTTTATTTTTAACTTATAAAAGTTTAGATCAGATTTTTAAAAGTGAAAAGATCATATTTTTAAAAGTGAAAAGATCAGATTTTTAAAAGTGAAAAGACGATATTTTTAAAATAGAATAGATTAGATTTTAAAAATAGAAAAGATTAGTTTTTTTAAAAGAAGAAAGACGATATTTTTAAATGGGGAAAGGTGAGATTTTTTTCATATGTAGTGGATTAAAAATATAATTTTTACATGTTAGGGATATTAAAAATATCATCTTTATATAGGTAGCAAAATAAAATGTGATTTCTATAGGGATGAAATAGAAAAGGCGAAAACTTCATATTTGAAAGGGCGAAATCTTTATATAGAGAATAGCATAGTAAAAATTCGATTTTTATATATTGAATAGCGAAGTGAAAATTCGATATTGAAACGTATGAAGCGATTATAAAAATATGATTTTTAAATTGAAAGTGAATAAATAAAAATGTGATTTTTATTTTAAAGACATCAAAATATAAAAATGTGTGATTTTTATATATGTAGTGACTACGGGCAACGAAGATGATAAAAGGCGAGAATGAAGAAGATTTCTATAAAAGAAGAGTCAAGTTGATTGGATAGCTTTTGGTGAGAACTTCTCACTCTAAATTCTCTTTTTCTAGTTATATATATATACTAGGATGCAGACGGTGCTTAGTAGCACCCGACACCCGTCATCCACAGACCATGGATGGCTTGTTTGTAAAATTGTTTGGTTGTGTAGTTGGTTAGATTATTTGGTTTGAATTGAATTGTTTGGTGAAATGAAATGGATTTGATTGATGTGTGAATGGCGTGGGCCTTCACTAGACCGGGGATAAGGCTAGGCCTCGTCCCGTTTCTAGTATCGTGCCGTTATGCCGCCGAAATTTTCTAAAATATGTTAGAAAAATAAAAATATCATTTTTATTGTGTAAATGAACTGAATAGAAATTCATGTGTTGAAATAGAATATTTTATCGTTAAAAATATAATTTTTAAACGTGAAAGTGAATAAAATAAAATATTCATTTACAAACTGGACGGTTTGTTTATGTACACTAATTTGACTGACATTGATTGGGACGATAAATTTTACACATCGCCCAACTGCACAAATAAAATCTGTGTTTGATTGTTTGAAACCCCACACGGGTGTTGGGATGAAATTTGGAAGTTCACTCATCCTGATTGATTAAATATGTCGATCGATTGATTGACAGGCTGTTATAAGCGTAAGATATCTATATTGATGCTTATACAGTGTAGTGCACTTTGGTTGATGGTTGATTCTTTTTTAATGCTATTATATACATGTGTTGTATGGAATCCATATAATTAACATTATATGGTGATTGATTGGGCCTCATTCCAATCGGGGAAACAAGGAATATTATAAAAGAAAATTCATGTGTTGAATATAAAAATAGTCATGTGTTGACGATGTTCATGTGTTGAGTGAAATATTTTATACAATGAAATTTACATCTTTATCATATTTAAAATTAGAACTACTTCCCAGTAGAAGTCTAATTAAAAATCAAACGATAGATACCATAGTTTTATAAAATATTTTACATAACGGAAATAGTGATGTGTAGACAGTACTCATGTGTTGAGATTAGTCGTGTGTTGAAAGAAATATATATTCATGTGTTGAATAGAATAAATATTCATTTGTTGAATAGAATAACGAATTATTGAAATATAAAGCCGTGTTGATTAGAGATGCGTTATTTTGACGCGAACGATGTTTATTTCGATTTTATTCGTTTTATAAGGAATATTGAAAAGTGATTTCAAAATTTAATATTTTGAAAGGAAATTCAAATTGAATTAGATTAAAATTCAAATTGAAATTTTATCGAATCAATTTGAAATGAATTCGAATCGAATAGAAAATGAATTCGATTCGAATTGAATAGAAAGTGAATTTGAATTCAAATAAAATAGAAATGAATTCAAATTGAAATAAATTGAATTAAAACGAATTGAAATCGTCTTGAATGGAATTTAAAACGAACTGAAATTGAATTGAAATCAATTTGAAGTGAATTTGAATTGAATGAAATAGAAGGTAAATTCAAATTAAATTGAATTGAAACGAATTAGAATTTGAATTGAATTGAAACGAATTAGAATTTGAATTGAATTGAAACGAATTTGAATTCGACTTAAATAAAATTGAAATGAATTCGAATTGAATTGAAATAAAATCGATTTAAAATTAAATATAGAGTTGAAATGGTTTTGAAAACGAATTTAAAATGATTTATAAAATACGTTTTAAAAGGAAATTGACGAAATATATACAATATATATATATATATTATATATAAAATGGCCTGAATAGAACGCGCCGCGCCGCGGCAGTTCGTGAATTTCGACCATTTATTTCAAACGGACATTGCGGGAGATCCAACCGTCGGATCCTCCTAAAACCGGAACCGTTGGGTTCGTATCGAAAAGAGCTTTCCAATGAATATTAGAAATTTGAAATCTAACGGTTGGATTTGGAGTTATGTCCAAATCAAATTAGGAAAAGGTCGCTATAAGTGCAGTTCGATGGCCGTTGTTGGAAATCGACTGTACGGGCCTTGATAAAATTATTAAAAATATCGATAATTTGTGTAAAATCATAATATGTGAATTGGAAAGAACTGGGGTGAAAAACTCCACATTTGAAATGATAAAAATAGATTTTTATCGAAATGAACTAGTTTTGAACTAGAATTAAAATCAATTTATTTTTGACAAAAATAAATTGAATTTGAAAGTGATTTTAAAAATAATCAATATTCCCAATATGTGAATTGGACTGGAGTTGAATCGAAATTATCTTCGGGATATTTCGATGTTGGATTTCGTGACTATACAGATATTGTTATGGGAATTTGAAAGATATATTTTATATCGTTACTTCCAATACGATATATGTTGGTTTCAGAATTTGATATTGAATATAAGCCGATATATTTTCTATTCAGGGCCTTGTATTTAATATCAAAGGTGATTTGGGTTTATCGTGAATCGTGTTTTAGATGACGTTGGTTCTTTAACCCAGTTAAAGGCAAGATATCGATTTTTGAAAAGATTAAAACTAAGTGGAGTTTTAATGAATCTTTAATTAGATTAAAAAAATGTGAATTGATAATTTAAATTATCAAATCTGAAAGGTGATCGAGAATGGAGTACCACCAGTTTTGCTCCAAAGCGATAGTTAAATCTTTAATTAGATTTGAACGTGAAATGGTAATTAATTTTACCGATAACACAGTGGTGTTAGATGTGGAGTATTACCAGTTTTCTCCATGGGATATATAGGTTGGGATTGGGAAATAAAATAAATAATTACTTCGGTGTGGTTCGCTAATCCCGACTAGTTTGAAATGATATCCAAAGGAAGATTAAAGAATAAATTTAGAAGAATTTATCTTGGATAAAATTAATGGGAACCTTTCCCTAAGAATGTGATTTTGTGAATAAAAGAATATTCTGAATTGGAATGAGGCGTTTGTTGTGTTTGTGTAACATTCGTTTATTATATACGTGGGTTATTCAGAAAGGCCGGGTTATACCCATTCTGAATAACCGATTCGACGAGATGTCAAAGATGAAGACGGTGGTTGAAGACCGGAAGTCTTCACATCGTTTGGTTGATTACTGATGATCTTGATTGGGCTGTACACCCAAGATGAGGGAAACAGTTGGTGATCGTCCAGACGTACTTGGAGATGGATGGATATGCGAGGAAAGTGCCTCCGGTTTCGTTCAGACCCAGAACGAACTTGTAAATGGATTGTGTGTCTGACATTGGATTTTATTCTGTGTTGATTGATCTCTATTAAATATACATCTGTTTAGCGGCGGAGAATTTATTCTCTTGCTTAACGCCCTTCTCTGAGACGTACGAGCTCAGAGGTTGTATATCGATGGACATCAGTCGCATGGAGTGAATTGCCAGTGTGGCATGCGTAAGTGGCAATTGATCAAGGCTTCTGTTAAAAAGCAAAGTCTTGTGGTTGATGATCAAAGCACGGCCTGTGTGGCATTGCTTTGTGTATAACGTGAATTCGCGAGCCTCACACCTCGGTATGAGTCAAAAACGGGATACGGACCCAAGGAGTGCACGACGTTTCTTTCTAGCTAGGGTGGTGTCAGTGACCTACCAGCCCTGACATTTATATACTTTTCACCTGTGTGGTTGTTGGATACGAGGCGCCTCGGATATAGGTCTGTAAGGACCGGGAAACGTGTGTTCAGGAATAACTAATCCTCAAAAGTAAGAGAGGACCGGCCTTGGAGGTTCCAAAGGATCAGAGTGGGGTCCTGAGGCATTGCTAGAGTGTCTCGAACGCGGAGAGGAGCTTGCCCCTTGCCTCGGCTCATGACGGAAATCCAATTTCCAATACGTGATATTGCGGTTTTAATTGTAGAACTAGTATGGCGACATGATATATGGTACCCATGCCGTCTATGATTGATATTTATGATTGAAATTGTTTTGACACTATACACTTATAATAGTATCAAATGATTTGTTTTAAACGTACCAAGCATGTTTGGCTATTATAAGGGAAACCCCTATCCTCCGGCTTGCGTTGCATTGTGTGATGGGATCTGGGTCTTATAATAGCTTCATTTTCCAAAAATCATTGCGTTGTTTTGTTATATGCACTAGTATTCTTGGGAGGAAACCCGTTCCGTGTTATACGGCGTGGTCCCTTGAATTACTCTCTTTTAAAGTAAAGTTTTAAATAACTATTTTAGTTCTTACACCAGTCACATGACTGACCTGGAGTTTATTGTTTTAACCTAAACTCTGGGTGCCCCTATTTTCCGCACGGGCAGCTAGTAGTTTTGGTTTTTGCAGATTTATATTCACAGGGTCCTGATTTACAGCTGGAACGATGCTCGGAAAGCTCTGTATCCGTGTATCACTTCTAGTTGTGGTTTTGTATATTTTTCCGCTGCTATGTAATTTATTGTAATCTCTGATATCTATCGAATGTAATTTATTCATACTCTGTATATTCTTGTAATCTGATGGAATTGTTGTAATAACAATGAAATGTTCTTCCGTCTGCGTTCTATTTTGTCTTGTACTCAACTCTATCCGTGCTTTCCTTCACGGGGAAGTTCGGGTCGTTTTAGGTTGGTATCAGAGCTTTGGTTTATAGAGCTCGAGAACAAGAAACATTAGAACCATACGAAAGAATTCATCAGATATTGGATTAGTAATTTCCAATTAGAATGACTCGTTAGAGATAGGATCAGTAGTATCCTAGAACGAGCGTGAAGAGTATATTTTTCAGATGAAAACAATTTTGTTTTGAAATTTAAATTGCTTTATACGTATTTGAATATTTATTTATTTTGAATATGGACAATCGAGTATATATAGATTTCGCGTATACGCGTCATGAACGTATAGTCGAAGTTTTAATATACTGGATAGATATAGAGTCACATTCTAGACACCCGGGGATAATTCTGGTGATGTGGCCACATCATCAGTATTTATGTTCGTGTTTCGAAGGTGTGATTTTCTATATATTTCCATCAGACTGGTGTGAGAACCAAAACTAATATAGATAGATTTATTGTTGTGAATTGGCATCAAAAACATGATTTTTTTTGTATATGTATCAAATTATGAATTTGAAACTCTAATTCACTAATTGATTGATGTTTGTGTTGTTTGTTTATTTGTTTGATAATTTTGAACCATTTAGCCTAATTGAATCAAATATTGAACTGTATTGAAAATTGGTCGCATTTGCTTGCGTATACATATACTTACATTGAACAGGTCATAGCAAGGAGGCTAGAGCAGAGAATAAAATTTGTTTGCCCGACAAATAGGTACATGTTTACTACATAATTTACTGTTTTGTTTGGGTGATGATGATTTTATGAGCCTATTGGCTAGCCGCTTGGCTTTTTCTTTTTCTTTTTGAGATCTGAAGGACCGGGGAAGCTATTTGAAATTCCCCGATGCTCCCGGTGCAGGGGAGGTTATGGCGAAATTTTTCGAAAATTTAGGGTGTTAGCCAAATTTTGGAAGAATTTGAAAATTCTCAGAAACTGAAAAGTTGGAGAATGGAAGCCAGATCGAACGTAGAGCTTATTAATCAAACCATTTTCGACTTTGTTCCTTTTCGGGGACGAAAAGTTTTAAGTGAGGGAGATTGTAATAACCCGGAAAATATGGGCCAGTTTAAAATTTTTATTTTGGAAATTTTAGCGAATTTTGAATATTTAAAAAAGAATTATTTTAAATGATAACAACGAGGAATTTATTTTGAATATAATTCGACGTATATATCTATATACGTCGTCGTTAGAATATAAATAATTATATATAATTATAAATAGAATTGAAAATGGCGCGGTAGTTCGATAATTCGATTTCAAACTTCAATTGAATGTACCGGGTGCAAAACAATCCGGATTTTAGTGAAACCAAAAATAATAGAATCTAATTGACAATATCTTTCCAACGAATCCGAAAAATCAAAATTTCATAGCGGGAATCAAAAGATATGTCCAGTTGAAAATTCTGAATAGTCGCAATGGAATTCAGGCCCTTAAAAATAGACATTTTGCAAATGACTTCGGATTTCGACGAAACCAGTTTTGTTGGGTCCGTGATGTTAAATTATAGTTAGATTCCAAATTTCATAATTTTTCGAATCAGTATGTGAGCGCGGTAAAGGAAAACGCGTTTGACCAGTTTCAGTTGATTTTAATCGACTGGAAAATGGCCATTTTTCCAACGGTCTCGGAATTCGACGAAATTAGTTTTGTTAGGACCGTATCGTCAATACGAAGCTAGAAAATATTTTTCTGCAATTTATAGAGTTAGTATGTGACCCCGGTAAATTGAAATGTACGTTTAAAATTCAATATAGTGATGTAAATGTAAATTTAACGGAAACTGATCGAAACGATTGAATTGTCCTACGTGGCATATCCCATTGTGTTCGGAATGGGGGTTAAACGCTATGGACGACAGGCGGTTGGCCTCGTTTAGATGACGTATGTAAAAGTCAACTTTTAAAAATAACAAAATAAAAAAAAAGAAAACCCTCTCCTTAAAACCCGTTGCCCCCCCTGATTAAATCAGAAATCGATTTCAAAATAAAAAAAAAAGAAAAGAAAAGAAGAGAGCGACGGGGGAGGAGCCGCCGCCCCTCCCCGATGAACCGCCGCCGCCGCCAGGGGTGGCGCAGCCCCCTGCGCCGTCCTCCCTTCTTCTTCCTCCTTCTCCCATTCTCTTCCTCGACTGCGACGCCCGAAGACCCCCCCCCTCCTGCGCGCAACCCCGTCGCCACCTTCCCCTCCTCCCACGACCATCGCACTCCCCCCCCCCCCAGGCCGCCGCCCCTGACCAGACCCCCGAGCCCCCTCCTCTTCTATCCTCTCTCCTCCTTCCTCCGCCAGTTTGAAGCCGCCGCCACCTTCGAACCAGTCACCGCAGCGCACCGACGATCAAACACCTCCCTCCCGAACGAGCAAAGTGAGTGTTTATTATCCGATTGTAATTTTCCATTTTAAATTAAAGTAGCATTTTAAATCTGATTATTCGTATATGGGAAAAGTTTATTTTTAACTTATAAAAGTTTAGATCAGATTTTTAAAAGTGAAAAGATCAGATTTTTAAAAGTGAAAAGATCAGATTTTTAAAAGTGAAAAGACGATATTTTTAAAATAGAATAGATTAGATTTTAAAAATAGAAAAGATTAGTTTTTTTAAAAAGAAGAAAGACGATATTTTTAAATGGAGAAAGATGAGATTTTTTTCATATGTAGTGGATTAAAAATATAATTTTTACATGTTAGGGATATTAAAAATATCATCTTTATATAGGTAGCAAAATAAAATGTGATTTCTATAGGGATGAAATAGAAAAGGCGAAAACTTCATATTTGAAAGGGCGAAATCTTTATATAGAGAATAGCATAGTAAAAATTCGATTTTTATATATTGAATAGCGAAGTGAAAATTCGATATTGAAACGTATGAAGCGATTATAAAAATATGATTTTTAAATTGAAAGTGAATAAATAAAAATGTGATTTTTATTTTAAAGACATCAAAATATAAAAATGTGTGATTATTATATATGTAGTGACTACGGGCAACGAAGATGATAAAAGGCGAGAATGAAGAAGATTTCTATAAAAGAAGAGTCAAGATGATTGGATAGCTTTTGGTGAGAACTTCTCACTCTAAATTCTCTTTTTCTAGTTATATATATATACTAGTATGCAGACGGTGCTTAGTAGCACCCGACACCCGTCATCCACAGACCATGGATGGCTTGTTTGTAAAATTGTTTGGTTGTGTAGTTGGTTAGATTATTTGGTTTGAATTGAATTGTTTGGTGAAATGAAATGGATTTGATTGATGTGTGAATGGCGTGGGCCTTCACTAGACCGGGGATAAGGCTAGGCCTCGTCCCGTTTCTAGTATCGTGCCGTTATGCCGCCGAAATTTTCTAAAATATGTTAGAAAAATAAAAATATCATTTTTATTGTGTAAATGAACTGAATAGAAATTCATGTGTTGAAATAGAATATTTTATCGTTAAAAATATAATTTTTAAACGTGAAAGTGAATAAAATAAAATATTCATTTACAAACCGGACGGTTTGTTTATGTACACTAATTTGACTGACATTGATTGGGACGATAAATTTTACACATCGCCCAACTGCACAAATAAAATCTATGTTTGATTGTTTGAAACCCCACACGGGTGTTGGGATGAAATTTGGAAGTTCACTCATCCTGATTGATTAAATATGTCGATCGATTGATTGACAGGCTGTTATAAACGTAAGATATCTATATTGATGCTTATACAGTGTAGTGCACTTTGGTTGATGGTTGATTCTTTTTTTAATGCTATTATATACATGTGTTGTATGGAATCCATATAATTAACATTATATGGTGATTGATTGGGCCTCATTCCAATCGGGAAAACAAGGAATATTATAAAAGAAAATTCATGTGTTGAATATAAAAATAGTCATGTGTTGACGATGTTCATGTGTTGAGTGAAATATTTTATACAATGAAATTTACATCTTTATCATATTTAAAATTAGAACTACTTCCCAGTAGAAGTCTAATTAAAAATCAAACGATAGATACCATAGTTTTATAAAATATTTTACATAACGGAAATAGTGATGTGTAGACAGTACTCATGTGTTGAGATTAGTCGTGTGTTGAAAGAAATATATATTCATGTGTTGAATAGAATAAATATTCATTTGTTGAATAGAATAACGAATTATTGAAATATAAAGCCGTGTTGATTAGAGATGCGTTATTTTGACGCGAACGATGTTTATATCGATTTTATTCGTTTTATAAGGAATATTGAAAAGTGATTTCAAAATTTAATATTTTGAAAGGAAATTCAAATTGAATTAGATTAAAATTCAAATTGAAATTTTATCGAATCAATTTGAAATGAATTCGAATCGAATAGAAAATGAATTCGATTCGAATTGAATAGAAAGTGAATTTGAATTCAAATAAAATAGAAATGAATTCAAATTGAAATAAATTGAATTAAAACGAATTGAAATCGTCTTGAATGGAATTTAAAACGAACTGAAATTGAATTGAAATCAATTTGAAGTGAATTTGAATTGAATGAAATAGAAGGTAAATTCAAATTAAATTGAATTGAAACGAATTAGAATTTGAATTGAATTGAAACGAATTAGAATTTGAATTGAAACGAATTTGAATTCGACTTAAATAAAATTGAAATGAATTCGAATTGAATTGAAATCAAATCGATTTAAAATTAAATATAGAGTTGAAATGGTTTTGAAAACGAATTTAAAACGATTTATAAAATACGTTTTAAAAGGAAATTGACGAAATATATATAATATATATATTATATATAAAATGGCCTGAATAGAACGCGCCGCGCCGCGGCAGTTCGTGAATTTCGACCATTTATTTCAAACGGACATTGCGGGAGATCCAACCGTCGGATCCTCCTAAAACCGGAACCGTTGGGTTCGTATCGAAAAGAGCTTTCCAATGAATATTAGAAATTTGAAATCTAACGGTTGGATTTGGAGTTATGTCCAAATCAAATTAGGAAAAGGTCGCTATAAGTGCAGTTCGACGGCCGTTGTTGGAAATCGACTGTACGGGCCTTGATAAAATTATTAAAAATATCGATAATTTGTGTAAAATCATAATATGTGAATTGGAAAGAACTGGGGTGAAAAACTCCACATTTGAAATGATAAAAATAGATTTTTATCGAAATGAACTAGTTTTGAACTAGAATTAAAATCAATTTATTTTTGACATAAATAAATTGAATTTGAAAGTGATTTTAAAAATAATCAATATTCCCAATATGTGAATTGGACTGGAGTTGAATCGAAATTATCTTCGGGATATTTCGATGTTGGATTTCGTGACTATACAGATATTGTTATGGGAATTTGAAAGATATATTTTATATCGTTATTTCCAATACGATATATGTTGGTTTCAGAATTTGATATTGAATATAAGCCGATATATTTTCTATTCAGAGCCTTGTATTTAATATCAAAGGTGATTTGGGTTTATCGTGAATCGTGTTTTAGATGACGTTGGTTCTTTAACCCAGTTAAAGGCAAGATATCGATTTTTGAAAATATTAAAACTAAGTGGAGTTTTAATGAATCTTTAATTAGATTAAAAAAATGTGAATTGATAATTTAAATTATCAAATCTGAAAGGTGATCGAGAATGGAGTACCACCAGTTTTGCTCCAAAGCGATAGTTAAATCTTTAATTAGATTTGAACGTGAAATGGTAATTAATTTTACCGATAACACAGTGGTGTTAGATGTGGAGTATTACCAGTTTTCTCCATGGGATATATAGGTTGGGATTGGGAAATAAAATAAATAATTACTTCGGTGTGGTTCGCTAATCCCGACTAGTTTGAAATGATATCCAAAGGAAGATTAAAGAATAAATTTAGAAGAATTTATCTTGGATAAAATTAATGGGAACCTTTCCCTAAGAATGTGATTTTGTGAATAAAAGAATATTCTGAATTGGAATGAGGCGTTTGTTGTGTTTGTGTAACATTCGTTTATTATATACGTGGGTTATTCAGAAAGGTCGGGTTATACCCATTCTGAATAACCGATTCGACGAGATGTCAAAGATGAAGACGGTGGTTGAAGACCGAAAGTCTTCACATCGTTTGGGTGATTACTGATGATCTTGATTGGGCTGTACACCCAAGATGAGGGAAACAGTTGGTGATCGTCCAGACGTACTTGGAGATGGATGGATATGCGAGGAAAGTGCCTCCGGTTTCGTTCAGACCCAGAACGAACTTGTAAATGGATTGTGTGTCTGACATTGGATTTTATTCTGTGTTGATTGATCTCTATTAAATATACATCTATTTGGCGGCGGAGAATTTATTCTCTTGCTTAACGCCCTTCTCTGAGACGTACGAGCTCAGAGGTTGTATATCGATGGACATCAGTCGCATGGAGTGAATTGCCAGTGTGGCATGCGTAAGTGGCAATTGATCAAGGCTTCTGTTGAAAAGCAAAGTCTTGTGGTTGATGATCAAAGCACGACCTGTGTGGCATAGCTTTGTGTATAACGTGAATTCGCGAGCCTCACACCTCGGTATGAGTCAAAAACGGGATACGGACCCAAGGAGTGCACGACGTTTCTTTCTAGCAAGGGTGGTGTCAGTGACCTACCACCCCTGACATTTATATACTTTTCACCTGTGTGGTTGTTGGATACGAGGCGCCTCGGATATAGGTCTGTAAGGACCGGGAAACGTGTGTTCAGGAATAACTAATCCTCAAAAGTAAGAGAGGACCGGCCTTGGAGGTTCCAAAGGATCAGAGTGGGGTCCTGAGGCATTGCTAGAGTGTCTCGAACGCGGAGAGGAGCTTGCCCCTTGCCTCGGCTCATGACGGAAATCCAATTTCCAATACGTGATATTGCGGTTTTAATTGTAGAACTAGTATGGCGACATGATATATGGTACCCATGTCGTCTATGATTGATATTTATGATTGAAATTGTTTTGACACTATACACTTATAATAGTATCAAATGATTTGTTTTAAACGTACCAAGCATGTTTGGCTATTATAAGGGAAAACCCTATCCTCCGGCTTGCGTTGCATTGTGTGATGGGATCTGGGTCTTATAATAGCTTCATTTTCCAAAAATCATTGCGTTGTTTTGTTATATGCACTAGTATTCTTGGGAGGAAACCCGTTCCGTGTTATACGGCGTGGTCCCTTGAATTACTCTCTTTTAAAGTAAAGTTTTAAATAACTATTTTAGTTCTCACACCAGTCACATGACTGACCTGGAGTTTATTGTTTTAACCTAAACTCTGGGTGCCCCTATTTTCCGCACGGGCAGCTAGTAGTTTTGGTTTTTGCAGATTTATATTCACAGGGTCCTGATTTACAGATGGAACGATGCTCGGAAAGCTCTGTATCCGTGTATCACTTCTAGTTGTGGTTTTGTATATTTTTCTGCTGCTATGTAATTTATTGTAATCTCTGATATCTATCGAATGTAATTTATTCATACTCTGTATATTCTTGTAATCTGATGGAATTGTTGTAATAACAATGAAATGTTCTTCCGTCTGCGTTCTATTTTGTCTTGTACTCAACTCTATCCGTGCTTTCCTTCACGGGGAAGTTCGGGTCGTTTTACCTATATCACTGAAATATGCGTACGAGCAAAATTGGGTTAAATTGGGAATGATTGGAAATGGTGATTTAGGGGCATAACTTGTACTTTGAATCCCGATTGGAATCTGGGGGAATAGACTATATTGTGAAGTTTAACTAAAAATCAGGGCATGATTTATACGGTAAATTATAACTTGTGGTTTGGGACATATAAATTGTAGGCTTAATTAAAGATTAAGTGAAACATGTTAATGGAACTGTAAAGAATATGTGAAACCTGTTTAATCCGTTAAAAGTGGGACATAACTTGTATTGGGAAATTTGGGTATAACTTGAATTAAAATGTGGATTTGGGCATGAACTAAAATTGTGATTAAAAGACCTTAATTTGGGGCATAAGGTTCATTACGAATATGACTTGGGAAAGGGGCATGAAAACCTATAATGACATAGGAATAATTGGTTAAAAATGGAAATGCCTAGAATTACAATAATTTGAAATTGTAACCGCGCTTAGTCATGAGGTTAGATTACACTTGTGGTAGAAGTCTGGCCGAACCCACCCAGCATATCTAGCAACCACAAGCTGTGAATCTAATGTGAGGGGTCTAAGTGCATAAATTTGTAACGTGCTAAGACACGAGGTTAAGTCCGACTTGTGGAAAAAGACTGCCCGCACCCAACTAGCATATCCAGCATCCACAACCTGTAGATTTAATGTGAGAGGTCTAGTGCATGAACATATATATGAATATATGTATATAAAATGATGGAAATAAATGACACAAATTTTGATTAATGGAAATGAATTGGAATAAACGGGGAATGATAGTAACCTATTATAATTTATTACTTTAATGAGAATATTATATAATAGGTAGGCTTGTCGTAGAAACAAGTGGAAATTATAATGTAAGTTATAATAAAAGGAAAGGAGGCTTATTATACACTACAACAAAAACATCATATTACAACTGTAATTTTACAATGGTGAGAAAATGATAGTTGTAATAATGGTTTTTTCACAACGGTATTTTGCAAAAAGTTGTAATAACCCTATTTTCAACAAGTCTTATATTTTAGCAGTTGTAATAGATGTCTATTACAACTTTTCCTCTTTGACAGTTGTAATAAATGCCTATTTTTACAACTATTTTATTGCTAGTTATAATACATGTCTATTACAATCTTCCTTTTTTCGATTGTAATATATGTCTATTTTAAACAAATATTTTTTTCGTTAGTTGTTATAGAAGTCTATTACAAAGTTTTTTGTTTGTCCGTTTTAATAATTAATTAATTATTTTAATAGTTACTATTTAAATAATTAACTAAAAATAATAATCACCATTAAATAATAATTAATTGGAAATGTGAAAGAATTCATATTCGTAATTAATATTCATTAATTAATACAATAAAAATTAATTATTATTTTATAATTAATATTAAATTATAACATAGAACTAAAAAAGTAATAATGACTAAGGAGTAATATTTAGTACTTTAGTAAAAAATTAGGTTTCAAGAAATTTATATTATATTTAATATAAATTTCTACTTATTAATTATAACTTATAATATTCATTTTTATCAATTTTGTGCTATGAACCAAGAAAAATTAATGGTATGCGGTGGGGAAACATAAGCGGCTGAAAACTTAAGCGGGAAGTCTGAAAATTTGGCTCCAAAAATTAACTCACGTTCTATGTTTCCAATCTCACCCATGCGGCCTCATATCTTCCTCTCTAAATCAATCGTCGCCCAAATCAAAATTTGTTCTCTTCCTCCCGTCAAACCAAACGAAGTTACTCCTCAATAAACCAGAGCAGCTACTTCTAAAATATAGATCTGTTGATTTTCTCTTGCTGCCCAGATCTAGGATTCGGATGGTATAGCCATCGACAAATAGATGTGTATGCTTGAAACTGAAACACATGCCTAAGATGCTTCTTGTAGGGTGTAGGATGCTAATTACTCACGTGTTCACCTCAAAGCTCATCTCTACTAGTTGAATTAAAGACGAGATTGGGTTTGACGGGTAGAGATCTGGTTTGGCGGCTGCAGATCTGGTTTGGCGCGCGGCTGTAGATCTGAGCTTATCACTCATCACTACCAGTTGAATTAAAGCTAATTACTCATGTGTTCGTGTATTAGTCTGGTATTTGGATTCTTATCCACTATATACATACAAGGTATATACATACAGTAATTCGCTATTATTTTGTATTATTTTCTAACTCAGAGTTGGCTAATGCAATTTATTTTAGGTCATGGTTGTTACTGTGAGTTGTGAAGAAATTTCCAATGAGAAGCTCAGTCTTTTAACCTCAGATGAGGTACTTTTAAATTGTTTTAACTACAGTAGATTTTGTGATATATTTTCTTGTGAGAAGTATAATCGATCAATAATTTGATGTTGAATTTGTGATAGAGGCGGCTTGAGTTGGAGGTGGCATTTCAGCCTGATCTTGTGTCTGAGTTTGGTAAACGACCAGGTTCCATTCTTGATACTTATTTGTCTCAGTAAGTACATATTGTAAAGTTTAGCAAAGATGAAAAAATAGCAGAAGGCATATTTTTTATGGAGAAAAATAAAAAAGCAAAAGTTATCCATGAGGATAAACTATAGCAAAGTTTAGGAGAGAAAGAACACAGAGTAAAATGTGCTTACTGTTGCCTTGTAAAAGTAAATAATTCGGTAAAGACAAATGGTTGTTTATTGCTTAACTTATTGTTGGAAAAACTCAAAGGAAAAATAAACCGCAAGCATATAGAAAGTGATTTTGAACGGTTGCTCGTAAATTCAATTGAAGTCAAATTATGTTCTAATACCAATTGTCCATACAAGAGAAAGAAGAAATTGGTGGTAGATTTTGCAAATGGCTTTGAATATTTTTGCTACAGTTGGTCACTAAAGGATGAAAAATTGGCTAAAAAGGTTTTATCAATCATGAAAGAAATAGTTTTGGATTTTTCAGATAAAAATTATATGTTGCAACCTTTAATTTTTAAATGGATATTCACAACCATTAAAGTACGAGGTGTGCTTTCTTGTATCTTTTTAATCATTTACCATGAGCATTTTACTAGCTGCAATCAAGAGAATGAAATATTTGGCTAAAAAAAAGCAAATACATATTATACTGACTTTGTGCTATAATACAACATTTCATAATCATCCAAAAAGTATGCTTGAACTGTCATATGAATTGGTAAATTTCTAAGTTATAACTGTTAACGTTCAAACACAAATCTTTGATTTGTGTAGTCGTAGTGATGTTTATGAAAAATGAACTAGACTAAATAATATTGATTTTCTTACAGGTATGATGCTGAAGCTGCGTACTTTGATGAAACTATTAGGACTGCAAAAAAAATCAGTTAGAAACAAGAGCATTGCAAGTAACTCTTCGAACAACATGCATTCAGTTATTCATTGCCTATAATTAAGAAGATTGATTTCTTGTTTGCTTTCATAACTTTTACAGCTTGTGCATCCTGCATTCCAAGCAATGTTAGGACATATTCATGCAAGATCATTAGACAAAATTTAAAATTAATTTAGAAACTTCTTTAAAATGTGGGAAAGGTTTCGCAGAAGTTACTAACACATGTATATAGTCGGCAATGGTTGATTTTGATTTGAATTTCATGTTGTATTTGGAAAAATTGCAGGCTGAAGAGATAAAAAACAATCCATTTTGGATTCATCATATAAAACTGATGTAACATTTCAAGATCTTCTCCCAGGTTTGAAAGCGCTCGAGAGTATCATTTTCTCTTATCCTTGATTTTGTCTTTTTCTTAAATGTTTGATATGTTTACAATACACTCTTCTAACATATACTTGGCATGTATATTTGGGAAGGAAAACGTTATCATTGTAGAAATCAAAGAAGAAAGTTAAGAAAGAAAACTGATTTCGTTCTTATGTCAAAAACTCGACCAGGGGGTCAGTGGCGATTCTTCTTTGGTAAAAAACTAGCCAGGTAACCTGTGATATCATGTTTTTTTTCAATTTTATTGGTTTATGCTTAGTATGGGATATTGGCATTAATGTATCACATAATACACAGTTATATTTTTCATCCTTATTTGAATTAAATATATTTTTGTTTCAGTTTACTATGAGAAATTTTGTGATTGGTATACAGGCGACTAGATAGGATGTTGAAGCATATAAAAACTCGGTGTGTGCGCAGTGTGTATGTATATTTATATTAAAGTGCGTATGTATATTTATATGGAAGTGTATATGTAATTGAGTGTACTGAGTAATCAGTGTATGGTGAGGAATGTATATGTGACTGACTGTATTATGTAGTAGTGAGTTGTATAATAATAAGGTCAGAAAGTTGTATTATTTCTAATATTGAAATAAAATATTTAATTGGATAAAATAACCGTTTGAGTATCAAATTCTATGCAATAACATTTTATTCAATATAAATATTTATTTCTGTATGAGACGTAATATATAATCAAACAAAAATCATATTGTGATATTCAACAGTCACAACGGTGCATAACAGTTGTAATAGCTTTTATTACAACGATGCAAAAAAGTTGTAACAACTTTTATTACAACGGCGGAAAACAGTTGTAAAATATACATTTCACAACGGTGTTCCTATGGTGCAAAACAGCTGTAAAAGATTTTAGTATATTACAACTTCTTAATAGACGAAGGTTGCCCCACCGTTGTAAAAGGTCTTTTACTACTGTTTTCCACTGTTGTAATATGGTCATTTTGTTGTAGTGTTAGTAAACCATAGTTAAGAGAACTAAGTCAATAAGTGAACAATGACAAGTTGTGGTGACATGTTAAATAGAAAACAGGTGAATTGAGATGAAGTATACTTAATTAAATATTAAGTAAAAACATGTTATTGTAACTATGGAATTAGGTAATGAATAGTATAAAAGGGATTGTAGATTACTTTCGTTAATCATAATCTAGAGAGTAACATGTGATGGGCTTATTAACAGACTTAAATGGATTAAGTTGTATATATATGAAATTAATAAGCAAGGGGAACTTGGCAAATTGAAGAGAAGTCAATGTGAATAGGATAACCTGTTAACTTGTAATACTTAACCTGTTTGAATCCATAAGGAATACATGAACTTGTTAACTTGAGTAGGGTTTAAGTAATCTTACTTGAATCAATGGAAGTATTAAGTAAATCTTAGGGCAGTGGGTAATATTTGTCTATATAGGCCCACAAACTTTACCGTTAAATAAACATGCTTGAATCAGTGGGAGGACTAAGTAAATCTTGGGTAGATGGGTAATATTAGTATATATATAGGCCTACAAACTTAACCTGTGTTGTTATGCAGTCTTTTTACTCTATTATGGCATAACCTGTGGAAAACCTAGTAGTGGGGATACAAGCCTAGGGGGAGCTTGTATCATCTTGTGTGTGGGACCCGTTTCAGTTAGTAACCCATATTTAGGTATAAGACGAGTACTCCGAACTAGGTCGGGGTCAGGGCACGCTTACTGGGCTAATTGTAAGAGATCCAAATGAAAGGGGAGGTGTGGGCGGTGCAGACCGATGGAGTCACGTGCGTGCATGGGCCTTGTAGAGGAGGATAAGACGCTGTGACACTTGTAGATATGGTTGTGCACATCCGAAAAACGAAGGGTTGCCACTTTAGGAAGTGATACATCCTACGATGGGCCCAGCACAGGGTATCTACGGAGTAGGGAGCCAATCGAGTGGGTTGGTAATTATGGTACATCTAGACTCTGGTATGTTTAGGAGCCCGTTAATACCCTTAGTGGTAACTCCGGTGTGTTTAGTTGGGTTGCTTGTTGATTGTATGGGGTTAAACCTCTCACTAGAAGTATGCCTAAGTCTACCTTCTTATACAGGTTGGGAATCACCTTGTTCATATGACACTAGTATTGGTGCAGAGAAATATAAAGTATTAGAGAAGCGCAATATATATTCTATCATGTTCATCATGTTTACCTTGTCATACCTGCCTTATCGTGTTTTTATTTATCTCTCCAGTTTATATGCATGTCATGATACTTCTACTTATTTATATGCTAAAAGTAACTGGACTCTCCATACTTTATGTCTGACCCATTTTTTTCCTCTTATTTCTCTTCCGTTCCCCCGCCCCCTAGGTTCTCAGGGTGGGAATAATCAAGCTTGATCGGCATTCTGCTTAGATGTACTGCTTGGTTTCAAATATCTCTACTATGGCTATGTTTTTTGGGATTTTGCTTCTTTTATTATTGTACTCTGATGATTTAAGTACAAGACGGAAATTTTAAATTGATGTGCTGGGTTTTATGCATTTCAGACATATGATGTAACCATGTTTTGAACTACGATGTTTTTTGCTAAATAAAATTTTGAATTCAGCTGCTATTTATTATCTATCTTGTAATGTTTCTGTTTCTGTTTACCTATAATGCTTCACGAAACTTAATGCATTCTCTTATTGAGTGATATTAATGGACGTGGGGTGTCACACTTGGTATTAGAGCTAAAGGTTACCAGATCGGATAAAAGATTTTGAAAATTGTTTTCAAAAAGCTTTTAAAAGTAAACATTTTCAAAAGAAAAGTTTGTTTTAAAAAACATATTCCCCAAAGCCATATGTAATAACTTTCGATTCTCTGGTTGAATCCCTTCTTCCTTTTTGTTTTAGCATGTCTGGGGAACCAAATATTCCCAAGGGCGTTCAAGTACCGGATTGGTTTTGTAGGTATCTTAAGGCTACGGCAGCAACCGAGAGCCATGGAGAAGTCCCTCCCATACCTGCAGCCGGTGTTCCACCACCGTCGCGGGTATATGATTCCTCTAAGAATAAATGTCATGTTTGTATACGTAGGGGTCACTTGACCAAAGATTGCAATGCCCGAGGAAAGAGGAAATGTCATAGTTGTGGGTGTGTGGGTCATTTGATCAAGGATTACACGAAAAGGAAGAACGCTTTCTTGAATTGTGGCAAAGTTGGATACCATAAGAGGGAATGCCCTAAGAAGCAAGGATAGGACCAAAGGGCAGGATCTTTTAGAGGGCAGGTGTATGCTCTCATATCCATTATACTGGATAAAGGTAGGAAAGTTTTTATTTCTCTTTCCAATCATCCCACTAGGACTCTTTTTTATTATGGATCTTTGTATTCATTTATATCTGATTCTGCGGTTGCATCTTTGCACCTTAATACTAGTATGGTAGTGGACCCTACTGTTGTTTCAAACCCCACTGGTGGTTCGGCTTATTTGTCCATGATTTGCCGGGGTTTTAGAATATCTGTGTTAGGCATCAAGTTTGAGTGCGACACATATGTGCTCGGTTTTATGGTCTATAGTTTGATTCTAGGAAAGGATTGGCTTGCCATGTATGATGCCATTCTAGATTGTGAGTGGAGAGTCAGTAGACTTTTGACTTGCCATGGGAGGACCCTCGAGATTTCTTGTGGCCCTAAGAGGTCTGTCATGCTTAATTTCCTATAGTCACTTGATGCATCTATCAATGATCTGTGATATGTACCAGTAATCCGTGAGTATTTGATGTTTTTGAGGAGGTTCGGGGCTTACCTACGAGGTGCGAGATCGATTTTCGTATATACCTAGTAGAAAATGCAAAGTCAGCTACATTGCTTGTGCGCTACATGGCTCCAAGAGATAGGAGGGAGCTTAGCAAGAAAGTAGGGGAGCTACTTGAGAAAGGGTTTATTAGGAGAAGCATATCTGAATGGGGTGCTCCAGTAGCATTCGCCACTAAGGCGATGATTCGCGTATGTGTGGATTACAGGAATTTAAATAAGCTCACTAAGAAAAATAGGTACCTACTCCCAAGGATAGATGATATGTTAGACCAGCTTGTGGTGCATCTGTTTTCTCTCAATCAGACTTGGCCACAGGGTTTCATCAGTTGAGGGTGGCCGAGGACAGTATAGACAAGAACGCCTTTAGAACTCCAGTTGGTTTCTTTGAGTAAGCTCGTCATGCCTTTTTGGTTGACGAATGCACCCGCCTATTTTGTTGATCGGATGAGTAGGGTGTTCTGGGAGTTTTCGTGGATTAGCGGGCTATTATAAGAAGTTCATTAAGGACTTCGCAAAGATATCAGCCCCACACACCAAACTGACAAGGAAGAATCTAACATTTTCTTGGGGTATAGACTGTGAGGATGCTTTTTAAGCGATTGAAGAGGGTTCTGGCAACAACCCTAGTCTTGATCTTGCTTGACGGGAACAAGGTGTTCACAGTATACACTGACGCATGTGGTACAGGGCTTGGTACGGTTCTAATGCAAGAGGGAAGAGTAGTATGTTATGGGAGTAGACAATTGAGAGTTCATAAGAAGAACTATCCTACCCATGTTTTGGAATTAGCTGTTATAGTATTCACGCTTAAGACTTGGTGGAAGTATCTTCTTGGAGAGAGGTTCGAGTTATACTTAGACCATCAGTTGCACAAGTATATGTTCTCAAAAAAGGATCTCAAATTGAGATAGTCGAGTTAGGCTTCTACTTGGACTTGATACGATTATAGAAACTTCACAAAAGATTGATCTTATCCACAGGCACATAAAGACAGCTCAGGACAGGAAGAAGTCATATGCAGACAAGGAAAGGAGTAATATTGAGTTTAAGGTGGGAGACATGGTTTTCATCAAAGTATCTCCTTTGATGAATGTGGTTTATTTTGGATCTGTAGGGAAATTGGCGCCAAGGTTTGTAGGACCCTTTCCTATAATGGAGAAGAATAGGCCGAATGGCTTATAGAGAGTAAAGCTACCAGAGAGATTATTGGGTGTTTAACTGTGGAAATGTTAGCATGATACAACAAAAGTAGTTGAGCCGAGTATGCTTGAGGAAGTAGAGGTGAAACGAAAAGTGACAGTTAAATGAGTTCCTACTGTATTCTTGGATCAGAGGTTAAGATGCTATGCAACAGAGAGGTCAAATTGATGAAAGTTCAGTGGGGAGATGACCATGAGGATGCATCTTGAGAGACTGAAGACAAGATTCGCGCTTTGTGCCCTTTTCTTTTCAAGGGTGTGCTCTTAAATTCTTTTCCAGAGCTTTTTATTCGTACTTGTTTCTATCATTCGTCTATATCCTATCGATCGAATCTTCGACCCTTAGGTAGGAAACCCATGGATGTAAACATGTGCTTGAGACAAGTTATGTTTGATGGATACAAGTGGATGCAAGTGTTTGCTAGTGGTTGCTTGTGGATGCATATATACACATTAGGCACTAGATCGGCATATCCAACATACACAAGTTGTAGACATAATGTAAGAGGTTATAATGACCCAACCGGCATATCCAACATACACAAGTTGTAGACTTAATGTAAGAGGTTGTAATTACCCACATTCTACGTATCGAAGGATCGGAGAATATTTATTTCTTTTCCATATGAGGTCGTATGGTTGTGTAACTTTGGGGAACGACTATTGGGGTCATTTTCAATGTTCACGATTTTTGCCAATTTTTAGATGACTGTTTTACCCTTGGAGAATCTTGTTTCACCTATAACTTTTGATTGGTAAGGAGTTTTGACCTGAAACCACTTCCATTGGATTCGGATGATGGTTTACCTTTCTGTAGAGTGGTCTCATTGTTCAAACGGACTTACCGTTTAGGAGATATTGCTGAAATAAGGTTTGGAAGGTGAAAAACAGCTTAACCGGGCCTAATAAGCGTAATTAACAGCTAGGCCCATAACACATTTCGGGATTAGTATTATGGGGAGGCTGAAATCAGTTAGGAAACGATTTTATTTCATTTTCTCAGTCGCCTAAAACATTTCTCTAACCCTAAAAATGGCCTCCACCTTCTAAAATCATCCCAAATCACCTTCTAATCACTAATTAAGAAGATCTACATCAAATCATGACAAATAAACACCAAATCAGAGTTGGAGCTGCTATGTTGCATAGGAAAACGCCACCAAAATAGTAGAGTTTCAGATCTAAAGTTTCATTTGTGGTTAAGGTGAGTGATTTGCATTGTTTTTCACCAATTACGGCTAATTAGGTGTGATTAGTGCTAATTAGCGAAATTATGCTTTATAAAAATCCGGAAAAGTATGTAAAAATTCTAAAATATTATTTTAGGGTTCTGATAGAAATTTGGTTTAATTTGGATAAGTTTTTCTAATTGTATGATTAAACATGATTAAGAGGGATTAAGGGGAAAACATAAGTTTTTGGGTATGTTTGATCCATACTGACATATTAAATTGTTGTTTTTGTGTTTATTGTTAGTTCTCTATGTTGTTATGATTGTATGGTATGCTTTGTGATTGATTAGAAAAGTTAGAATGGTCGAAAACGCCGTCGTACAGTGTAAAACAGTCATTGGAAAAGTTGCAGTAAATGTGCAGGGTTTCGGATCGGATCGGATCGGATAAAGGGCTTGGTTGGGATAGGAGAACCGTGCAAGGGAACTCGATTCAGATCGGAATTGGGCACTAGAGGAGGGTTGGCAAGAAGGAAGGCCACTTGTACAGTGCAATCTTGGATTTTCAAACAAATGTTGCACCTCAAGACTTCGATGTTGCACTCAACAGACATGGTCTTTTCCGTCAACCATAACGTTGTATCCATTTTGAGTTACTAGAACAATAACCAGTAAAAATGGAGCTCTCTCATACATATATAGGACTAGCAGGTTCCACCCATCTCATCTTAGTTCATTAACCAAGAAATTCAATCTTACTAACTCTCGGGAACATCGAAAGCTTTTTTAGCTCAATTTTTCACATGTCATTTTGTTTATCAAGGGGGGCAGTGCAATCTTGGATTTTGAAACAGATGTTGCACCCCAAGGGTTCGATCTTGAAGCCAATAAAAGTGGTTTGTTCCGTCAACCATAATTTTTTATCCATTTATAGTTACTAGAACAATAACAAATCAAAACGAAGCTCTCTTATAGATTTGTTAGTCGAAGGGGGGTTGGTTGTGGTTCGAATTCAATTTACTATTTTTTGGAATATAATTCACCATGTTACATTACTATTTCATCTCCATAAATGAGTTTTCAAAAGTCATACAGTGCAATCTTGGATTTTCAAACAGATGTTGTACCTCAAGACTTCGATTTTGCACACAACAGACGTGGGTTGATCCGTTAACCATAAATTTTTATCTATTTAGAGTTACTAGAACCATAACTAGTCAAAATGAATCTCTCACATAGATCTATAGGACTAACAAGTTCCACCCATCTCATCATAGTTCAGTAACCAAGAAATTCAATCTTAATGACTTTTAGGAACATCAAATGCTTTTTTAGCTCAATTTTTCACATGTTGTTTTGTTTGTCAAAGTAGGGATTACCGTGGTAGGATTCGATTTACTACATTATGGAATATGATACACAATGTTATATTTCTATTTCATCCCCATAAACGAGTTTTCAAAAGTCATCCAGTGCAATCTTGGTTTTTAAACAGATGTTGCACCTCAAGACTTCGATGTTGCACCCGACGGACGTGGGTTGTTCCGTCCACCATAACTTTGTATCCATTTTGTGTTACAAGAACCATAACCAGTCAACACGAAGCTCTCTCATAGGTCTATAGGGCTAACAGGTTCCACCCATCTCATCTTAGTTCAGCAAACAAGAAATTCAATCTTAATGACTTTTGGGAACATCGAAAGCTTTTTTGGCTCAATTTTTCACATGCCATTTACTTGGTCAATGATGGGTTGGTCGTGGTCGGAATTTGATTCACTATTTTTTGGAATATGATTCACGATGTTATATTTTTATTTCATCCCCATAAGCGGGTTTTAACATACAATGAATTTTTTGATTTTCAAACAGATGTTGCACCACAAGACTTCGATGTTGCACCCAATAGACTTGGGTTGTTCCGTCAACCATAACTTTGTATTCATTTTGAGTTATTAGAACCATTACCAGTCAAAATGAAGCTCTCTGATTGATCTATAGGACAAACTGGTTCCACCCATCTCATCTTAGTTCAGTAACCAAGAAATTCAATCTTAATGACTTTTGGGAACATCGGAAACATTTTTAGCTCAATTTTTCATATGCCGTTTTGTTGGTCAAAAGGGGGTTAACCGTGGTTAGAATCCAATTTACTATTATTTGGAATATGATTAACCTTTTTATATTTCTATTTCATCCCCGTAAATGAGTCTTCTAAATTCAGAAACTGCAATTTTGGATTTTCAAATAGATGTTGCACCTCAAGACTTCGATGGTGCACCTAACAGATGTGGGTAGTTCCATCAACCATAACTTTGTACCCATTTTGAGTTACTACAACCGTAACCAGTCAAAACGAAGATCTCTCATAGATCTATAGGACTAACAGGTCCACCCATCTCATCTGAGCTCAGTAACCAAGAAATTCAAACTTAATGAATTTTGGGAACATCGAAAGCTTTTTTAGCTCAATTTTTCACATGCCGTTTTGTTGGTCAAAGGGGGGTTGACCGTGGTCGGGATTCTATTTACTATTTTTTAAATATGATTCACCATGTTATATTTCTTTTTCATCCCCATAAACCATTTTTCAAAAGTCATACAATGCAATTTTGAATTTTCAAATAGATGTTGCACCTCAAGACTTTGATGTTGCACCCAACAGACATGGGTAGTTCCATCATCAATAGCTTTAAATCCATTTTGAGTTACCAGAACCATAACCAGTCAAAACGAAGCTCTCTAATAGATCTATGGAACTCATAGGTTCTGTCCATCTCATCTTAGTTCATTAACCAAGAAATTCAATCTTAATGAATTTTGGGAACATCGAAAGCTTTTTTAGCTCAAATTTTCACATGTCGTTTTGTTGCTCAAAGGGGGGTTGACCGTGGTCGGAATTCGATGTACTATTTTTTGGAACATGATTCACCATGTTATATTTCTATTTCATCCCCACAAATGAGTTTTCAAAAGTCATACAATGCAATTTTGGATTTTAAAACAGATGTTGCACCTCAAGACTTCGATGTTGCACCCAACAGACGTGGGTTGTTCTGCCAACTATAACTTTGTATCCATTTTGATTTACGAGAGCCAAAACCAGTAAAAACGAAGCTCTCTCATAGATCTATATAATTAACAAGTTCCACCCATCTCATTTATTTCAGCAGTCAATAAATTCAATCTTAATGACTTTTGTGAACATCGAAAGCTTTTTAGCACAATTTTTCACATGTCGTTTTGTTGGTCAAAGGGGATTTACCGTGTTAGGAATTTGATTTACTATATTTTGGAATATGATGCACTAGGTTATGTTTCTTTTTCATACATATAAATGAGTTTTCAAAAGTCGTACAATTCAATTTTGGATTTTCAAACAGATGTTGCACCTCAAGACTTCGATGTTGCACCTAACAGACATGGGTTACTCCATCAACCATAACTATGTGTCCATTTTGAGTTACTAGAACCATAAACAGTCAAAACGAAGCTCTCTTATAAATATATAGGACTAACAGGTTCCATCTATCTCATCTTATATCAATAACCAAGAAATTCAATCTTAATGACTTTTGGGAACATCGAAAGGTTTTTTAGCTCATTTTTTCACAAGCTGTTTTGTTAGTCAAATAGGGGTTGACCATGGTCGGAATTCGATTTACTATTTTTTGGAATATGATTCAATATGTTATATTTCTATTTCATCTGCATGAACGAGTTCTGAAAAGTCATACAATGCAATCTTGGATTTTCAAGTAGATATTGCACCTCAAGACTTCGATGCTGCACCCAACAGACGTGGGTTGTTCCGTCAATCATAACTTTGTATCCATTTAGAGTTACTAGAATCATAACCAGTCAAATCGAAGCTCTCTCATTAGTCTATAGGATTAGCAAGTTCCATCCATCTCATCTTAGTTTAGTAACCTAGAAATTCAATCTTAATTACTTTTGGGTACATCAAAAGCTTTTTTAGCTTAATTTTTTCACATGCCGTTTTGTTGGTCAAAGGGGGGTTGATCATAGTCGAAATTCGATTAAATATTTTTTGGAACATGATTCACCAAGGTATATTTCTATTTCATCCCATAAACGAATTTTCAAAAGTGATATAGTGCAATCTTTGATTTTCAAAAGGATGTTGCACCTCAAGACATCGATGTTGCACCCAACAGACGTGGGTTGTTCCATCAACCATAAATTTGTATCCATTTAGAGTTTCTAGAACCATAACTAGTCAAAACGAAGCTCTCTCATAGATCTATAGGACTAACAGGTTCCACGCATGTCCAAGAAATTCAATCTTACCGACATTTTGGAACATCGAAAGCTTTTTTAGCTCAACTTATCACATGTCGTTTTGTCGGTCAAATGGGGTTTTACCATTGTCGGAATTCGATTTACTATTTTTCGGAATATGATGCACCATGTTATATTTCTATTTCTACCCCTTAAATGAGTTTTCAGAAGTCATGTTGTGCAATCTTGGATTTTCAAACAGATGTTGCACCTCAAGACTTTGATCTTGCACCCAACAGACGTGGGTTGTTCCATCAACCATAAATTTTTATCCTTTTATAGTTACTAGAACCATAACCAGTCAAAATGAAGCTCTCTCATAGATCTATAGGTCTAACAGGTTCCACCCATCTCATCTTAGTTTAGTAACCATGAAATTCCATCTTACTGACTTTTGGGAACTCCGAAGCATTTTTAGCTCAATTTTTAACATGTCGTTTTGTTGGTCAAAGGGGGGTTGACCGTTTACGGAATTCGATTTACTATTTTTTGGAATATGATTCACCATGTTACATTCCTATTTCATCCCCATAAACGAATTTTCAAAAGTCATACAGTGCAATTTTGGATTTTCAAACAGATGTTGCACTATAGGAACTCGATGTTGTACCCAACAGACGTGGGTTTTCCATCAACCATAATTTTGTGTCCATTTTGAATTGCTAGAACCATAACTAGTCAAAACGAAGCTCTCTCAGAGATCTATAGGACTCACAGGTTCCACCTATCTCATCTTAGTTTAGTTACCAAGAAATTCAATCTTAATAACTCTCGGGAACATCGAAAGCTTTTTTAGCTCAATTTTTCACATGCCATTTTGTTTATCAAAAGGGCAGTGCAATTTTGGATTTCAAATAGATGTTGCACCTCAATACTTCGATCTTGAAGCCAACAAACGTGGTTTGTACCATCAACCACAAATTTTTATCAATTTATAGCTACTAGAACCATAACCAGTCACAACGAAGCTCTCTCAAAGATTTATAGGTCTAACAATTTCCACCCATATCTTATAGTTCAGTAACCAAGAAATTCAATATTAATGACTTTTGGGAACATCGAAAGCTTTTTTAGCTCATTTTTTCACATGTCGTTTTGCTGATCAAAGACGGGTTGATCGTGGTCGAAATTCGATTTAATATTTTTTGGAATATGATTCACCATCTTATATTTCTATTTCATCCCCATAAACGAGTTTTCAAAAGTCATAATCTTGAATTTTCAAACAAATGTTGCACCTCAAGACTTCGATGTTGCACCCAACAGACATGGATTGTTTCGTCAACCATAAATTTTTATACATTTAGAATTACTAGTACCATTACTAGTCAAAACGAAGCTCTCTCATAGATCTGTAAGTCAAACATGTTCCACCCATCTTATCTTAGTTCAGTTACCAAGAATTCAATCTTAATGACTTTCGGGAACATCGAAAGCTTTTTTAGCTCAATTTTTCACATATTGTTTTGTTGGCCAAATGAGGGTTGACTATGGAAGGAATTCGATTTTATATTTTTTGGAATATGATTCAACATGTTATATTTCTATTTCATCCCTATAAATGAGTTTTCAAATGTCATACAATGCAATCTTGAATTTTCAAATAGATGTTGCACCTCAAGACTTTGATGTTGCACCCAACTTACATGGGTTGTTCCATCAACCATAACTTTGTATCCATTTTGAGTTACTAGAATCATTACAAGTCAAAATTAATAGATCTTTAGGTCTAACAGGTTCTACCCATCTCATTTTAGTTTAGTAACCAAGTAATTCAATCTTAATGACTTTTGGGAACATTGAAAGCTTTTTTAGCTTAATTTTTCACATGCCATTTTGTTGGCCAAAGGGGGGTTGACCGTGGTCGGAATTCAATTTACTATTTTTTGGAATATGATTCACCATGTTATATTTCTAATTAATCCCCATAAACAGGTTTTCAAAAGCCATACAATGCAATCTTGGATTTTCAAACAGATGTTTTACCACAAGACTTTGATGTTGCACCCAACATATGTGGGTTGTTCCGTCAACATTAATTTTTTATCCATTTAGAGGTACTAGAACCATAACAAGTCAAAACGAAGCTCTCTAATAGATCTATAAGACTAACAGGTTCCACCCATATCGTCTTAGGTCAGTAACCAAGAAATTCAATCTTAGTTACTTTTGGGAACATCGAAAGCTTTTTTACCTCACATTTTCACATGCCGTTTTGTTGGTCAAAGAGGGGTTGATCGTGGTCAGAATTCGATTTACTATTTTTTGGAATATGATCCACTATGTTATATTTCTATTTGATCCCCATAAACGAGTTTTCAAAAGCCATACCGTGCAATCTTTGATTTTCAAACAGATGTTGCACCTCAAGACTTCGATGTTTCGCCCAACTGACGTGGGTTGCTCCGTCAACCACAATTTTTTATCCATTTAGAGTTACTAGAACCATAACTAGTCAAAACGAAGATCTCTCATAGATCTATAGGACTAACAGGTTCCACGCGTCTCATCTTAGTTCAGTAACCAAGAAATTCAATCTTAATGACTTTTGGGAATATCGAAAGATTTGTTAGCAAAAAAATTCACATGCTGTTTTGTTGGTCTAAGGGGGGTTTACCGTTGTAGGAATTCGATTTACTATATTTTAGAATAAGATGCACCATGTTATATTTCAATTTCATTCCATAAACGAGTTTTCAAATGTCGTACAGAGAAATGTTGGATTTTCAAACAGATTTTGAACCATATGTCTTCGATGTTGCACCCAACAGACGTGTTTTGTTCCACCAGCCATAAATTTTTATCCGTTTAGAGTTGCTAAAACCATAACCAGTCAAAACGAAGCTCCCTCGTAGATCTATAGGACTAACAGGTTCCACCCATCTGGTATTAGTTCAAAAGCTAAGAAATTCAATCTTAATGACTTTTGAGAACATCGAAATCTTTTTTAACTCAATTTTTCACATATCGTTTTGTTGGTCAAAGGGGGGGTTGACCATGGCTGTAATTCGATTTACTATTTTTTCGAATAAGATTCACCATGTTATATTTTTAATTCATTCCCTTAGACGAGTTTTCAAAATTCATACAATGAAATATTGACTTTTCAAACAGATGTTGCACCTCAAGGCTTCGGTGTTGCTCCCAACAGACATCGGTTGTCCCGTCAACCATAACTTTGTATCCATTTTGAGTTACCAGAACCATAACCAGTCAAAACGAAGCTCTCTCATAGATCTATAGGATTAATAGGTTCCACCCATCTTATATAGTTCAGTAACCAAGAAATTCAATCTTAATGACTTTTGGGAAGATTGAAAACTATTTTAGCTTAATTTTTCACATGCCATTTTGTTGGTCTTGGGGGGTTGATAGTGGTTAGAAGTCGATTTACTATTTTTTGGAATATGTATCACCATAACCAGTCAAAACGACGATCTCTCATAGATCTATAACAGGTTCCACCCATCTCATCTTAGTACAGTAACCAAGAAATTCAATCCTAATGACTTTTGGGAACATCGAATGTTTTTTAGCTTAAATTTACACATGCCATTATGTTGGTCAAAGGGGGATTGATCGTGGTCGGAATTCGATTTACTATTTTTCTGAATATAATGCAACATGTTATACTTCTATTTCTTCCCCTTAAATGAGTTTTTAGAAGAAATGCAGTGCAATCTTGGATTTTCAAACAGATGTTGCACCTCAAGACTTCGATCGTGCACCCAACGTACGTGGGTTGTTCTGTCAACCATAAATTTTTATCCATTTATAGTTACTAGAACCATAACCAATAAAAACAAAGCTCTCTCATAGATCTAAGTCTAACAAGTTCCACTCATCTCATCTTAGTTTAGTAACCAAGAAATTCCATCTTATTGACTTTTGGGAACTTCGAAAGGTTTTTTAGCTCAATTTTTCACATATCGTTTTGTTGGTCCGTGGTAAGAATTCGATTTACTATAATTTGGAATATGATGCACCATGTTGTATTTCTATTTCATCCCATAAACGAGTATTCAAAAGTCATATAGTGCAATCTTTGATTTCCAAATAGATGTTGAACTATAAGTCCTCGATATTATACCCAATAGACGTAGGTTGTTCCGCCAACCATGAATTTTTATCCATTTAGAGTTACTAAAACCATAACCAGTCAAAACGACGCTCTCTCGTAGATCTATAGAACTAACGGATTCCACCCATCTCATCCTAGTTCATTAACTATGAAATTCAATCTTAATGACTTTTGAGAACATCGAAAGCTTTTTTAGTGCAATTTTTTCACATGCCGTTTTGTTAGTCAAAGGGGGGTTGACCGTGGTCGGAATTCAATTTACTATTTTTTGGAATATGATTCACCATGTTATATTTCTATTTCATTCCCATAAATGAGTTTTCAAAATTCATACAATGCAATATTGGATTTTTCAAACAGATTTTGCACCTCAATACTTTGATGTTGCGCCAGACAGACGTGGATTGTTTCGTCAACCATAACTATGTATCCATTTTGAGTTACTAGAACCATAACCAGTAAAAACGAAGCTCTCTCTTAGATCTATAGAACTAACACGTTTCACCCATCTCATCTTGGTTAAGTAACCAAGAAATGCAATCTTAATGACTTTTGGGAACATCGAAAACATTTTTAGCTCAAATTTTCACATGCCGTTTTGTTGGTCAAAGGTGGGTTGACCGTGGTCGGAATTCGATTTACTATTTTTGGAATATGATTCACCACATTATATTTCTATTTCATCTCTTTAAATGCATTTCAAAAGTCATACAATGCAATTATGGATTTTCAAACAGATGTTGCAACTATAGACTTCGATGTTGCACCCTACAAATGTGGGTTGTTCCATCAACCATGACTTTGTATCCATTTTGAGTTATTAGAACCATAACCAGGCAAAATGAAGCTCTCTCATAGATATATAGGACTAACAGTTCCCACCCATCTCATCTTAGTTCAGTAACCAAGAAATTCAATCTTATTGACTTTTGGGAACATCGAAAACTTTTTTAGCTCAATTTTTCACATGTCATTTTGTCGGTCAAAGGTGGGTTGACTATGGTTGGAATTCGATTTACTATTTTTGGAATATGGTTCACCATGTTATATTTCAATTTCACCCCTATAAATGCGTTTCAAAAGTCATACAATGCAATTATGGATTTGCAAACAGATGTTGCACCTCAAGACATCGATGTTGCACCTAACAGACGTGGGTTGTTCTATCAACCAGGACTTTGTATCCATCTTGGGTTATGTTTGCGAACAAATTATACAATTGTAAATAACTGTAAAATTCGTTCGTCTTTCCTAAACAACAAGGATTGTTGTAGAGGGTGTCGAACTCTAGGACCAAATTATTTTATTAATAAATCCAATCAAGCTATCCCTAACTTTTGATTGGTGGAAAACAAAGAAAATAGCAGAAATTAAATAAAAGAGAGTTTTAACAATAAGTGAAAGCAATTAGGGGATAATGACATAGATCAGATTCATAATCATCAATAGCCAAAAGATTAACCAGATCTAATACATGTTTCTGTCACAAACATGAATCAACGATAATAGGTTTTTAGAAACAAATATGTAAATAACGACAAGCATAGCCTATGCAGGAGCTCAGCTCTACAACCATAGACTATCAGGACAGATTCACTAATTAATTTCTAAAACCCTAAAATTAGATCTAGATCTGATAAACGTTAGATCGAACACGAATATATCCTGTGAAGGAGCATAGCTCTTAAACGACACAAAATATGAAGGTTCAGATCTAAACCTTAATTCAGATCCAGATCTACATGTATGCAGTCTTCATCTTTTGGCTATGTGATTCATAGTGAATCATACTATCAGCGTCATCACCCCCTAATCAAAGGGGATTAGCTAGACATAGCTAAAGAAGAAGAGAAAAAGAAAATAAATAACATGAACATAAATAAAATAAACAAAAAGTAAAAAGAAAGGGAGAGAATGATTTTATTCCAAGAAGAGAATTACAGAATAAAACCTAATGTGTTTCTTACAAGACAAAAATACAATGTATTTATAGCTGATATGACAAAGGCTAGCTAGCTAATTACATAATGTGGGACTAAAGAAATAACCCAAATAACACATAAGCCAGTGTGAACGCAGCTTTAGAGTGAGTGGTCTAGCAAATAGGCTAGTGTGAACGCAACATGAGTAAGAGGCCTTCCAAATGAGCTAATGTGAATGCAGTTTGAGTCTTTATTGAGCCAAATCTTCTTAATTGAAATATAATTGCAACCGTTCTTCAAGCTTTAGACTCTTCAAGCTTTAGCAATTTTAAACTTCACTCTTTTTAAGCAAATTCTTCATGCTTTATCCATCAAACGCTCTAAACCATGCTTCTTGTCAACAATCTGAAAACACAGCTATAAATACACAATATCAATTATTTAAAAGATAAAATAAGATAAATATGCGGATAAAATATACACATTTACGTGTATATCAAATACCCCCACACTTATCTTTTTATTCGTCCTCGAATAAACTAAACTAAGATATGTCACACTTTCGTAGGAAACACGATTGCATTTAGCGTATGCAACAAGCCGTTAAACCTCTGGGTGTCCCTAGTAGGACGAGTGTTGTCTCGTGAGGGTTTTCAGCGGATACTACCCACAAAATCCAAAGCGTCTTATGTATGCAGATTAATCAAACAATATATTTAAAGTCTTTCACATTCCAAGGATTTCACTTAACTTCAATAATAACGGTTTAGTCCCAAATTGTCCGTCCCATTGTTGGTGCAAAAATGAATAAAAATTTTCAAGCTGAATCGTAATTCCTTGATAACACTGTAATTGTCTTGAAGGTTAAGAGCGTGGTGTCAACCAAAGTTCTACACATCGACAATGTACACCCAATCTTTTATTTGACCCTTTTTTTTGAATAATTTTGCACCAATGTAACTGTAATGTATTGGATGTGAGTTATGCATAGATGAAGGAAAATTTTGTAAGTTCTAAAACTGTTATAGATAAGAGGGCAAGTGTTTTAGTTGAACTTCAAGCTACAAAAGATAAAGTAATACTAAGGCACATATGAACATGTTTATTTCCTTTCATCTCCTCTACTACAATCCTCACTTCCAAGTACGGTATAATGGATGTGGATGGAATGGAACTGAATGCTTTATAGTCAAGAATGATGAATGACTATTTTATTCTGAGAGACTCTCTCTTTATTTCATTTTTTTTCTTTTCTTTTTTCTTCTTTTTTTTCTTTTCTTTTCCGTTTTTTTTTCATTCATTTTTTTTTCTTTTGTATGATGAATGATGAATGGAGATGGAATGGAATGATACCGTACATTATTTCATTTGATTCCTCCTCTACTAAACCAACACTTCATGAAAGGAAAGTTTTGTGCCCTAATTACCCTACTTCTATAACCTTAATTCAACACACAAGTCTGGATTGATGTTATACAAAAACCTGAAAGGAATGATAAACAAAGTTTCGTAAGATAGATAACCCATATAAAATAAGATGTGGTATATGGTTATCCTACCTTAAAACAAGTATGGAATGGGTAGTGTAATATTGGTATATAAAAAGTGACGTTTTTGACCTTTAAACATAAATCAGTGAAAAGGTTCTTGAGTATACCAATATAAGATAAACTTGTCGAAACATGGATGTAAATCGACTAAAACTTGGGTTTGAATAATGTGGGGTATCGAAGAAGAATGCTACAATGAGTCATTTCTCCTTAATTGGGCCAAGTGGATTTTAGAACTTACGATTTTGAAAATTTGAGTGGAAAAGAAAATATTATGCATGAAAACAAACTCAGAAAATCCAACAAATGTAGGTGCAAAATCCTTTTATTTCATGAATTTTTTTTTTTGATTTTTTTTTTGATTATTTTTACTTGCACATTCCAACATGTATAACAAAGGTTGACACGCTTACTCCAGAACACGACTAACGTCTGCACAGTCTCAAGCTAGCATCTTAAAAAGACACATTACAATTCAATGAATAAATAATGTTCATTCCCATCACCCAAAAATTCAACTTATCAAACAAGAACCAAGGTGTTATTTATGAATTTAAGTTAATCCTTGTTCAATGAATGACCTACTTCATAAAATTTTATTGCTGATGTAATGTAAACTCCCCCCCACACTTGAGTGTGACTGTGTCCTCACAGTCTTAATCAGACATATCTTAGTGAAAGGGAAAAACAAACAAGAGAATATTTACATATGTACAAAAGAGGGTTAGTGCGTCTTACCGAATGTAATGTGGCTCATGGAGGACCATGAGCTCTTCCTCTTGGTTGGGTATTGGTTCCAAGTAAGGTTTAAGGCGTTGACCATTGACCTTAAAGGATGATCCATCAGTTGGATTCTCAATTTCTACCGCACCATACGGAAAAACAGTCCGTACAGTGTAAAGTCCTGTCCATCTAGATTTTAGCTTACCCGGAAATAGATGAAGTTTTGAGTCATACAAGAGAACTTTTTGTCCTGGCATGAAAGTTTTACGTAAAATCGATTTATCATGAAAAACTTTTGTTCTGTCCTTGTAAATTCGTTCATTTTCATAGGCATCATTTCTAATTTCATCAAGTTCATTAAGTTGAAGCTTCCTATGTTCACCTGCTTGCTCTAAATCAAGATTCAAAGTTTTTATTGCCCATAACGCCCTATGTTCTAGTTCAGCTGGCAAGTGACATGGTTTACCAAAAATCAACCGATAAGGGGACATACCCAAGTTGGTTTTGAAAGCGGTGCGGTAAGCCCAAAGAGCGTCGGTTAACTTTTGGGACCAATCTTTACGATTTCGATTCACAGTTTTCTCAAGGATTTGTTTAATCTGCCTATTCGATACTTCAACCTGCCCACACGTTTGAGGATGGTAAGGAGTGGATAACTTATGAGTTATCGAATACTTTCTCATGAGGGATTCAAAAGAACGATTACAGAAATGTGTCCCGTTGTCGCTGATTATTGTGCGAGGTGTGCCAAACCTAGAAAAGATGTTTTCTTTTAAGAAGCGCACAACAACCTTATTGTCGTTCGTTTTGCATGGAACAACTTCGACCCATTTAGAAACATAGTCAACAGCCAAGAGAATGTAAATGTTCCCAAAAGAATTAGGGAAGGGTCCCATGAAGTCTATACCCCACACATCAAAAATTTTGACCTCTAGAATGGGGTTTCGGGGCATCATATTTCGTTTAGAAATTTTCCCTAAGAATTGACATCGATCACAAGTTTTGCAAAATTCGTACGCGTCATTGAAAAGGGTGGGCCAGTAGAAACCCGATTGGAGAACCTTTTCGGCTGTCTTTTTGGGACCGAAGTGACCACTGCATGCTTGGTCATGACAGAAAGAGAGGACACTGTGAATTTCAGTGTCAGGAACACATCTTCGAATGATTTGGTCGGGACAATACTTGAAAAGATAGGGGTCGTCCCAATAAAAATGTTTCACTTGGGAAAAGAATTTGTGTTTATCCTGCTTAGACCAAAAAGAAGGGGTCTGCTTAGTGGCTAAGTAGTTGACAATGTCAGCAAACCAAGGATCAATGGATAGAGAAAACAGCTGTTCATCAGGGAAATTCTCGTTGATCGGAAGAGAAGAAGACGAGGCATTTGGAAGACGAGACAAGTGGTCTACAATAACATTGTCAGATCCTTTTTTATCCTTAATGGTAAGGTCAAATTCTTGAAGTAGAAGGATCCAACGAATGAGACGGGCCTTAGCATCCTTTTTAGAGAAAAGATACCTGAGTGCGGAATGATCGGTATAAACCGTGATGTGTGAGCCAACTAGATACGGCCTGAATTTTTCTAGAGCGAAAACAACTGCCAAAAGTTCTTTTTCAGTGGTCGTATAATTAATTTGGGCATCGTTCAAAGTCTTACTCGCATAGTAAATGACGTGAAGAATCTTATCGATACGTTGTCCTAAGACAGCGCCAACAGCAAAATTCGAGGCATCACACATGATTTCAAAAGGCAGCTTCCAATTAGGAGAGCAAATGATCGGGGCAGAGACAAGTTCATTTTTAAGACGCTCAAAAGATGAAATGCAATCAGAATTGAAGTCGAAAGGAACATCCTTACCAAGAAGATTGGTCAAAGGTCGAGTGATTTTGCTAAAATCTTTTATAAAGCGACGGTAAAAACCAGCATGACCTAAAAAGGATCGGATGTCCTTAACTGATTTGGGAATGGGAAGATTTGAAATAACTTTGATTTTGGCTTTGTCTACTTCAATTCCTTTGTTAGAGATGATATGTCCCAAAACAATGCCATGTTTAACCATGAAGTGACACTTTTCCCAATTAAGCGTTAAGTGTTTCTCTTTACAGCGATCAAGAACAAGATCGAGATGATGTAAACACTCAGAGTAAGAATCACCAAATATGGAAAAATCATCCATGAACACTTCCAAAAATCGCTCGATCATATCAGAAAAAATGCTAATCATGCACCTCTGAAAGGTTGCAGGTGCATTACAGAGACCAAAAGGCATACGTCGGTACGCAAATGTACCAAACGGACAAGTGAAAGTGGTTTTCTCTTGGTCCTCAGGAGCGATAGGGATTTGATTATAGCCCGAGTACCCATCAAGGAAACAGTAGTACTCATGACCCGCTAGTCGTTCTAACATTTGATCGATAAATGGCAGAGGGAAATGATCCTTACGTGTTGCAGCGTTAAGTTTCCTATAGTCAATGCAAACACGCCAACCAGTCTGGGTGCGGGTTGGGATAAGCTCGTTAGCTTCATTTTGGATCACGGTAATCCCTGATTTCTTAGGTACGACATGAATCGGACTAACCCATTGACTATCAGAAATCGGGTAGATGATTCCATTGTCAAGGCATTTAAGGATTTCAGCACGAACTGCTTCTTTCATGATTGGGTTTAGTCGACGTTGGGGATCACGAGTGGGTTTGGCATCATCTATAAGGTGGATTCGATGTTGGACTATCGAAGGACTAATCCCCTTAATATCAGCCATGGACCAACCAATTGCCTCCTTATTTTTCTTAAGAATGGGAAGGAGCAATTGTTCCTGCTCTAAAGTGAGGTCAGAAGCGATGATGATAGGAAAAGTTTCATTGTCTCCTAAGTAAGCGTACTTAAGATGACTGGGCAACACTTTGAGTTCAGATTTTGGGGACAACTCAACCGAAGAAATTGGTTGAGGGATAGACTCAATTGTGAGTGGCACGACAGGAATCGAATCAGAGACATTTTCGGGAATATCTTGAACCAATGTTTCATAATTTGATTCAATTTCGTTGCTCAGATGGTCAAGCTCAGATTCATTATCGTGGACAGCATGGATTTCAGAAAACTGGTCCACATAAGAGTTAGGAGAGTTTTCAGTTCTGAAGATATTTAGCTCGACAGTCATGTTACCGAAAGAAAGTTTCATAGACCCATTTCTACAGTTGATAAGCGCATTAGAGGTTGCTAAGAAGGGTCGTCCTAGAATCAAAGGGATCTGGTTTGCAGGATTGCTAACCTGTTGAGTTTCTAAGACAATGAAATCAACTGGAAAGATGAATTCGCCAATTTTGATCAACACATCCTCGATTTCTCCCACAGGTTTCTTAATTGATCGGTCAACAAGCTGTAGGGTAACCTTGGTGGGTTTCAATTCTCCTAGCCCTAATCGGCGATAGACGGAATATGGAAGCAAGTTAACACTAGCACCTAAGTCTAGCAGGCATCTATCGATTTTCTTGTCCCCAATAGTACATGATATTGTGGGGCAGCCAGGATCTTTGTATTTCACTGGCATCGATTGGGACAAGACTTCGCTTAGAGTTGCCGCTAGAAACACTTTCTTAGGTACATGTGTATGACGTTTTTGAGTGCACATATCTTTTAGAAATTTTGTGTATTGTGGAACTTGTTGTATAATATCTAAAAGAGGAATGTTCACTTTAACTTGCTTAAATATTTCAAGGATTTTTTCTAGTTGATCCGTCTTTTTCCTAGGTCGGAGTCTATGAGGAAATGGAGCAGACAACTCAGTAGGTTGGGCTACTTGAGTTTGAGGATGGTCCTTGTCAGAAATTGGCTCAACGTTTTGATCTGAGTTGGTCGAATTTTCGGTTGGGTTTGAAAGATCGTTCGGTAAAGCATTTGGGTTAACCACATGGTTGTCAATCTTTTTTCCAGATCTAAGAGTCGTGACCGCATTCAAGTGACTAACGTTTGAATCTTGAATGATGTGAATTTGGTTGGAGTTAGGATTTTGACGGTTGGGGTTTGGAATGGGTTGACTCGGGAAAGTGCCTCTTTCTCGTTCGCTTATGGACGTGGCTAACTGACTCATTTGCATTTCAAGTTTAACGATCGATTGACTTGTGTTTTGCATGTGCGAAGTCAATAAATTTTGAAGATTGGTATTCGAGTGGAGATTTTGGGTCGTCGCTTTAGTCAATTCTTCGAGAGTTTTCTCAAGTGATGTCAATCGTTTATCATCTTGGGGAACAAAAGATTGTTGCGCTTGATTTTGAGACGGTGGCGCAGGGTTTTGGAATTCAGTTTGTTGAAAGGGAGGTTTCGAAGGATTATTCGAAAATAATTGAAAAGGAGGTCGAACCACATTCGAATTTGCATTGTTTTGGGTCCAAGAGAAGTTAGGATGGTTTCTCCAACCTGGATTGTATGTTGGGGAGAATGGGTCGTTCCGAACTTTGTTAAATGCGTTGAGTTGTTCCAATGAATGTGGGCATTGATCAGCTATGTGGTTAGGATCGTTACATTTGTAACATGAGATCTGAGATGCTTGAGCTTGATTTATTTGCGTTGATGAAAGGACATTATCGAATTTGGATATCATCGCGTCTATTTTTGCTTCTAAGGCTACTGATGATCCTACCGAATGAGCATTAGATCGGAAATAAATCGATTTTTCGTTAGATCTTTCCCATTGAGCTGATTTTTCGGCCAAATATTCGAGAAACTGCCAAGCGGCATTGTGATCTTGGGCTAGAAAATTTCCTTGGCACATTGATTCGAGCATGGTTCGAGAGTTATTTTCAAGTCCATCGTATAAAATTTGACAAAGAGTCCATTTTTCGAAATTATGATGTGGACATTTGACTAGAAGCTCTTTAAATCTTTCAAAATATTTTGCAAAGGATTCACCCCCAAATTGACGAAAATTGACGATTTCATTTCGAATTTTGGATGTTTTTTCCAAAGGGTAAAATTTCTTTAGAAAAATGTTCACAAATTCACCCCAAGTTCCAATTGTATTTGAAGGCAGGCTATACAACCATTTCTCAGCATAATCGGTAAGTGCAAATGGAATTAACCTAAGTTTGATTCCATCATCACTTAATTGTTGAAATTTCATGGTTGCACAAACTTGTTCAAATTTAGTCAAGAAGATATAAGGATCATCACATTCTAAATTGCCGAACTTTGGAAGAGTATTTATGTGATTCGAATGAATTTCAAAGTGGTTACCCGTTGGGGCGGGCAATATGATGCAGGAAGGAATAGAAACCCGATCCAGGAAGTATCTATCCATAAGAGATCGGGGGGAATTTTCTTCGGCCATGGTTAAAGGACTGTTTGTTCGAACTAGACGATTATCTGAAGGATCACGAGTCCAATGACGCATGCACTAGCGAGAAGAATAAGGGATGACGAGAAAAAACAAATTTGAGCGATTTTTTTTTTTTAACAAAACGAGAATTATTTTGAAAATTTTTATTTTTTTTTAGAGAAAAAGAATTAGACACAAAAGATTTTTTTTTAAATGAACCTAATGCGATTTACAATTTCTAGAATTATATAATGACGGTTTGATTTATTTCAACAAAAGACTTCTCAGCCAGTTAACGGACAGGAGTTATCGGTGCACCGGGAATCACCCTAGCAATGCAGCCGAAGGTTTAAGTACCTTCAGAGGAACAACCGATATAATATTTACGAATCACCGTAATATTTATAAACAGTTATTACTCTGCCGTAGTCTAGACACCGAGAAATAATCCGTTAGAACTAAACCAAATTGTCAAAATATAATGAAGTCCTTAGAAAATAAAAACAAAACTAAGATGAATGCAATATTTTTTTTTAATGTTTTAATCAGTCACAGAATGAACAGTCTCAGAACAGCCACAGAACAATCAATTGTAGAGATAAATAAAAAAAAGAATTTTTTTTTACAAGCAAGCCGATGCCCTGTAGAAGAGTTTTACAAGCAATGTCTATATATATATATATTTTTATTTGCAGCAGCGGTCCCTGTAGAGATAGAAAATACTCACCTTGATCGGCAGTCCGTCCAGTGCAATTGGGTAGCGCTAGCGCGTTCACACCCCACTTGGTGTGCAACCGCTCGAACACTGAATAGTCCGCTGCTTTTTATTGTTGTCCCCCCCTATAAAATTTTTATTATGACTTTTTTCAAATTACCACTGTACCTGTTTTCGAATTTTTTTTTTTTTTTTTGATGAGAAGAGAACAAAAATGAAAAGAGGGGATGACAAAGCGAAAGGCCAAAGTAAGCAAAAATAAAAGTCAATGGAAAATCAAAACAAAAGAAAAAGATTTTTTTTTTTAGCAAAAGAAACTAAAGAGTTAAAAAGAAAACTTAAAACAACTAAAAAGAAAACGAATTTTTTTTTATGAAGAGAATCAAACAAGGGAAAAAGAATAAAAAATAAAAATCTATAAAGATTCAAAAGGAAAATAAGTCAGCCCACAAGCTAGCCCAATAACACGACAGCCCAAAATACAGAAATGGACACAAATACTTCGGCTAAGATACAAATACTCAACACCTCGTTAAAAATAAAGAAATGGACACAGAAACCCAAAGCTTGCAAGCCCACTGACCAATTGATTTTAAGTATATCTCAAACAAGCAAGGCGGCATACGAGATACTTCTTTTCTCAGTTAAAACAGAACGGTGCTCCAAATCGAAAGGTGTCAATATTTTTTTTTTTTAAATATAAAATCGAAAGTTCGAGTTTTCGAATTAGCTCGAGGGTGCTGAAACTGGTTCTCTGGTTGAATTTGGGGGATTCAGATTTTTTTTTTTTTGTGGTTTTCGAATCTGAAGAGGGGAGATGGAAGCGAGATGATTGCGAGCAGTCAAGTTTGGGTTATGGCGTTGATTTGGATCGAGTTGGCTAGGAGGGGCTCGATGTTGGGTCTGGAGTTGCGTGATTTTGGGCGGTGGATGTATGGAGCTGGGTCACGTGGATGAACGGAGGGTTTTGGATTGTGTCCGAGGCGAGGTCAGGTTCAAATTTTTTTTTTTTTGTGTTGAAGTTGAAATAGCTTTGGGTGGATCAAAGTATGTGAAGGAGTGATGATGGATTGTGGGATTGGTTTCACTGTCTGGTTTGTGAAGATGTTGGTTGTTGAGGCTAGAAGGTGAAAGCTGATGGCTTTTGGGTTGAGTTATGTATGGACGGTGGTTTTTGGTCTGATGGGGGTCTGTGAGGAAGTGGAACTGCCAGGTGGTTGATGATCCGTGTTGAATAGGGAGGCTTTACGGCAATTTGGTATTAGAAGTGGAATGTGAAGCAGGGATTTTTGCTGATGGCAGATGAAAGGGAGAGGAACTTGTCAGTAGTGAAGTTTATTGAGGTCCGAGGGAGGAAATTGCGACTAGGAGGGTGGTGAATTGTTGCTGGTTATGGAAGATGATTGGAGTGTATTGAACGGGTTTGTTGCAGAGATGCTGTGAGGAAAGTGAATTTGTGGTGGATGTAATGTGAAGTGGTAATGAAGGGGACGAGAGGGTGTGAGTTTATGGTATTATGGAGATGTCTGATCAGATTGGGTTTTGAAGATGGGGGCGATATTGATGGTAGAGGAGATGTTTGAGAGATTGTGGAGCTGTTTATATGAAGGTGAATGATGCTGCTTGGTTAATTTATAAAAGACTGCTGTGAATTGGGAAAAGAAGGCAATCACGAATAAGGCAGAGAAGGAAAAGTAGCTACACAGAAGGAAAAGGAAAGCAATAACTTTTTTTTTTATTTGTAATGAAAAAGAGGAAAGAGATTTTTATTAAGTTGGAAAGAAGTAAATGAAAAAAAATGGAAGGCAAAGTAATGGGAAAGAAATCAAACCGAAATTGCAATTTTTTTCCTCTCTTAATTAGACGATCAGCAATACCAAATCAAGGCTAATCAAGAGTTTTTTTTTATCTATGCTAGAAAACAAAAGGGAACAGAAAAAAAAATTGTGTTTTTTTTTAATATGAACAAAAATAAAACTATAAAATAAGAAAATTATAACTCGAAGGATTTAAAAATAAAAATTATTTTGGTCCCCGGCAACGGCGCCAAAATTTGTTTGCGAACAAATTATACAATTGTAAATAACTGTAAAATTCGTTCGTCTTTCCTAAACAACAGGGATTGTTGTAGAGGGTGTCGAACTCTGGGACCAAATTATTTTATTAATAAATCCAATCAAGTTATCCCTAACTTTTGATTGGTGGAAAACAAAGAAAATAGCAGAAATTAAATAAAAGAGAGTTTTAACAATAAGTGAAAGCAATTAGGGGATAATGACATAGATCAGATTCATAATCATCAATAGCCAAAAGATTAACCAGATCTAATACATGTTTCTGTCACAAACATGAATCAACGATAATAGGTTTTTAGAAACAAATATGTAACTAACGACAAGCATAGCCTATGCAGGAGCTCAGCTCTACAACCATAGACTATCAGGATAGATTCACTAATTAATTTCTAAAACCCTAAAATTAGATCTAGATCTGATAAACGTTAGATCGAACACGAATATATCCTGTGAAGGAGCATAGCTCTTAAACGACACAAAATATGAAGGTTCAGATCTAACCCTTAATTCAGATCCAGATCTACATGTATACAGTCTTCATCTTTTGGCTATGTGATTCATATTGAATCATACTATCAGCGTCATCACCCCCTAATCAAAGGGGATTAGCTAGACATATCTAAAGAAGAAGAGAAAAAGAAAATAAATAACATGAACATAAATAAAATAAACAAAAAGTAAAAAGAAAGGGAGAGAATGATTTTATTCCAAGAAGAGAATTACAGAATAAAACCTAATGTGTTTCTTACAAGACTAAGATACAATGTATTTATAGCTGATATGACAAAGGCTAGCTAGCTAATTACATAATGTGGGACTAAAGAAATAACCCAAATAACACATAAGCCAGTGTGAACGCAGCTTTAGAGTGAGTGGTCTAGCAAATAGGCTAGTGTGAACGCAACATGAGTAAGAGGCCTTCCAAATGAGCTAATGTGAATGCAGTTTGAGTCTTTATTGAGCCAAATCTTCTTAACTGAAATATAATTGCAACCGTTCTTCAAGCTTTAGACTCTTCAAGCTTTAGCAATTTTAAACTTCACTCTTTTTAAGCAAATTCTTCATGCTTTATCCATCGAATGCTCTAAACCATGCTTCTTGTCAACAATCTGAAAACACATCTATAAATACACAATATCAATTATTTAAAAGATAAAATAAGATAAATATGCGGATAAAATATACACATTTACGTGTATATCAGGTTACTAGAACCATAACTGGTCAAAACGAATCTCTCTCATAGATCTATAGGACTAATAGTTCCCACCCATTACATCTTAGTTCAGTAACCAAGAAATTCAATGTTAATGACTTTTGGTAACATCAAAAGCTTTTTTAGCTCAATTGTTCACATGCCGTTTTGTTGGTCAAGGGGGGTTGATCGTGGTCGGAATTCAATTTACTATTTTTTGGAAAATGATTCACCATGTTATATTTCTATTTCATCCCCATAAACTAGTTTTTAAAAGTCTTACAGTGCAATCTTGGATTTTCAAACAGATGTTGCACCTCAAGACTTCGATGTTACACTCAACAGACGTGGATCGTTCCACCAACCATAACTTTGTATCCATTTTGAGTTACTAGAATCATAACTAGTCAAAATGAGGCTCTCTCATAGATCTATAGGATTAACAGATTCCACCCATCTCATCTTAGTTCATTAACCAATAAATTCAATCTTAATGACTTTTGAGAACATCGAAAGCTTCTTTAGCTCAATTTTTCATATGTCGTTTTGTTGGTCAAAGGAGGATTGACCGAGGTTGGAATTCAATTTAATATTTTTTGGAATATGATGCACATATTATATTTCTATTTCATCCCCATAAACGAGTTTTAAAAAGCCATACAGTGCAATTTGGATTTTCAAACAAATGTTGCACCTCAAGACTTCGATCTTGCATCCAACAGACCTAGGTTGTTCCGCTAATCATAAATTTTATTCCATTTAGAGTTACTAGAACCATAACCAGTCAAAACGAAGCTCTCTCATAGATCTATAGGATTAGCAGGTTCCACCCATCTCATCTTAATTCAATAACCAAGAAATTAAATCTTAACGACTTTTGGGAACCTTGAAAGCTTTTTTAGCTCAACTTTTGTGATGGCCCTCCCCACACCAGCCGACATTTCCCTCGAAATGCGCTGCGAATGCCCGACTAGCAAGGGACGGTCGTCAAAAGAAAAGGATTTGAAACTATGAATCACCAAAGAACCTGTAGTATATGTCACAGCGCATGGAATAAAATATAATAATATCATAACTTGACATAAAATAGGCGAGATCGTGCATAAGCTGGAAACTAAACCGTCATAGCAGCAGAATCCAAAATACAGCTTATGATCCAAACCATCATTATTACAATTTCAAAATACTGTCTCTAAAGAAAAATAGAAAAGTTACACTACTAATGCCCAAATCAGTGACCAACAGCACAGGGAGAATATATGTATATAGTATGTGGAAGCCTCCTGCTCATCTCCAGACAACTACTCGCGCATAACCACCTAACTTGTGTCTAGTGTGCTCATTTAGGAGCACCCAGAGTAATAAGAAGAGACAAAAAACTCTGGGTCAGACAAAAGTCTGGTATGAGCGATTGCAGCAAAATAAAACAATAACAGGTATAAATAATCTTACATGAACCTGGACCTGCAACCAAAGAGTTAGCACAACAAGATGTACAGTACTCTAAGGTAATACTAACATATAGTGTAAAAATGGGATAATGTCTTCACATTTTATGATCGGTAAACAACTCAAATCTTTCTCCCAAGAGATAATGTCTTCACATCTTCAATGCGAATACGATCGCTGCCAATTCCAAATCATGGGTAGGATATCTTTTCTCATGTAGTTTCAGTTGTCGACTAGCATAGGCCACAACCTTACCTCCTTGCATCAGTACAACACCTAGTCCGGTACTACATGCATCTGTGTATACTGTCATCTCTTCATTCCGTTTAGGAATAACTAAAACTGGTGTGCACATTAACTTTTCCTTTAGGCTCTTTAATGCACTCTCACACCTTTCGTCCCAAACGAAAGCTTGATTCTTCTTGGTCAACTGAGTTAACAGTGCTGCTACCTTGGAGAAGTCTTGGATGAACCTACAACAGTATTCAGCTAACCCCAAGAAACTTCTCACGTCCGTTGCACTCTTGGGCATAGACCATTCTTGTACCGTAGTGTAACAACCCGAATTTTCTATTAACTATAACTTAACAAATTAAAGTATAATTAATTCTAAATGATGGAATTAAGGGAAATGGATTACTCCATTGCGTTCGTCTCGGAATTCTGCTTGAGATAGAGTCCGAGTTTGCGTAAAACGGATACTGTATGAAGAAGATATGGACGAACGAAGTTGGGCAGAAAAACCAGAAACGGGTCAGAATGCACTGGCGCACTTGGGAAGTGCGCCAGAACAAAATAGAACTGGCGCATTTGGGAAGTGGGCCAGTACAAATTTGCACTGGCGCACCTGTCAAGTGCACCCAGGCCAGAAACCTGCTTGGTCAGGCCCTGGCTGGCCTGGTCGGGTTCTGGTCGATTTCTGAGGCTTGGCTGTGTCACTAGGGCTTACATGTCACTTTCTGATTGGTTTCTCTTGAGATGGATGGTCTGGATTCACTCTAGCTTCATCGACGGCTCTAATCAGTTTAAAATTCTATAAATACAACTCAAGTATAAACCTAAATTCACACAAATAATATAGTACTAGAGCCGCCATGCTGCTGGAAAGAAACTAGGAGTGGCCGTCAGTTAGAAAGCTTAGAGACAAGCCAATACTAAAGTAAAACACGAACCAAAACAACGTTAGTCTACCCAAAGGAAAGCATATCAAATTCAGAACTCAGAATCCAGAATTCAAGTTCGTCGTTGTTGTAAGTATAGTAATTTTTCCGATGAGAATAAAACTAAGACTTGATTCGATGTAAATTGGAAGTGGAATTGTGATATTATGTAACGACGATGTTAATTCATATCTATGTATTGAAATGATTGTGTTGTGAATGAAATTGGGAAGTTTGTGGTATAATTAAGATTGACATTGATCCTATTGTACTTTTAGAATGACAACAACATCACAAGCAAGTTGTATAGTTCATGTTTATGTGATTATATAGGTTGTTTGTGATTAGAACCTCATGTATACACTTTATGCTAGAACCTTTATGCGTAAATGGTTATGTTCATATACATGCTTCTATGTTTCTACAAAAGTTGCAAGTTCCTAATTGGATCCATGTCAAGATCCACTTTAGTACATGTTTCATGTTGTAATTAAATATGCGATTGGATCTAGTTCACAACCTTGTCATAAAGTTATACATACTTATGAAAATGGCATATTCTTGTCATATGCTAGTGATGTTCGATGTTATGCCTAGATCCAAAACATGTTTAGGCTTATGTTGTCTAAATCATATGCTAATTCATGTGACACCTATTTGGTTAGACCCTTATTTCAATGCAAATTCACATATATGTAAGTTGATTTAGGCTATGTTGCAAATTCACATATATGTGTATTGACTATTTTGCAAGTTCACACCTATGACATTCATGTTGGCTATCTTGCAAGTTCACACCTAGGATGTTCATATTGATTATGCCAAAAATGCCAAGTTTACACCTATGTCATGTTTATGTTAATGAACTTCCATATGCCAATTTTGTGTACGCTAAATTAGGCTAAGTTTTTAGCCTAATATTATATGTTAAAAATCATGCGAACGTAAAATTAGGCTAAGATTTTTAGCCTAATATTTAGACGAGGTAACGTTGGGAAAATTTAAAAATATATGAAATTGGCATGCTTGTCACATCCAAAAATTGGTGGCATTTAAACGGTATAAATTCTTGTACCAAAAATGTTAAACTTGGAATGTGGGCCATAACATTTAATTGTTGACAAATTTACATATAACAAGTAATAAAGACAAATATGTAAATTTAGAAAATCCGAATATGCTTAACACGAGGTTGGATTGAGTTGTGATGTAAACCTGCCTGGACTCGCTCGGCTGTCCAGTAGTCACAACAATACCTATCCAATGTGGGTGGTTAAGCATTGAGCCCAATAAGGACCCGAGGTTAGACTGAGTTATGGTGTAAATCTGCCCGGAACCGACCGGCACATCAAGTAACCGTAACAATATCTGTCTAATGTGAGTGGTCGGTGCTTTAAAAAGTTAAGGACAGACAAGTCAGGATGGTATGGTTAAGTTAACTAAAACACTTAACAGTTTCAACATGTTAATTAAACTGATGGGTGGGGTTAGGTAAATACAGACACTTAACCACTTAACATATTTGACTAGAAAACCCTAGTGACGGGGACCCATTTCAGCAGTAACCCAATTAGGTATCATGGTACCCTGAAACTAGGCAGGGTAGGGCACGATTACTGGGCTAATTGTAAGCGGTCAAAGCGACGGCGGTGGGTGCAACCGTGTGGGTTCTAATGGAGTGCGGGCGTGCACACACTTCGGAGCAGACAAACAGGGCACTGGGGGCACCAGTAGTATAACCTGTGCATTCTAGTATTGTGTCGGGCCGCCACCATGGGACTTGATACACCCCATGGTGGGACCAGCATAGGTATCTACAATCTTTGGGGGCCGTAAGACAGATGATTATGCGAGTAGGAGCCGAACTTTAGAAAAAGGGGATCACTTCACCTCTTGCATGGGGTGTCAGTTAAGACAGTACAAATAGGTGCAGAGTTATAGTGTGGGGTGCGATAGTATATTCGTTTCAAAACTACTATCTTAGTTTATGATACTTTCCTGTTTCCAGTTTATAACTATCATGCCCTAATTCTTATTCTCATACTGAAGAGTCACTAGACTTACCAGGCTTTATGTCTGACCCTATTTCCTTTCGTCTTCTTTTCTTCCATCCCCCCCCCCCCCAGGTCCACAGGGAGGAAACAACCCAGCTTAGTCAGATTCTTTGAAAGCTTCAAGATAGTAGATGTACGGTTTGGACTCTCTTTCCTTGGCTATGGCTGTTGGACACCCTCTATGGGGATTTATGCAGTTTTAATTATGTTTTTATGCTTCTTTATTTAATAACCAAGACAGAAATGATGATGTAATGTTTTGGGAGTTATTATGTGACAATTATGGAAATGTTTTGTATGAACACGTATTTATGAAATAAAAAGTCTGTTGTTTTCCACTGCTTATATATATGTGTTTATATCTGTCTTGTGTTTTATCTGTGACTTTTACTTACAAACATCCACCAAAGTTAAGGCAATCCCTTTGTCTGTGACATTAATGGAGGGTGGGGTGTTTCACTTGGTATTAGAGCATAGATTTACCAGACTAGATAAAAAAAATAGAAAATATTTTCAAAAATAAGTTTAAAGAAGCATCTTTTTCAAGAAAAAGTTTTGTTTTTAAAAGGCATAATTCCGCAGAGCCATATGCAATATCCCTCTATCCCTTTATCTTGAATACTTTCCTTTTTGTTCCAGCATGTCTGGAGATCTTAACCTTCCAGAAGGAGTACTGATCCCTGGCTGGTTCCGAAGGTACCTAGAGGCTAGGGCCAATGGTGCGGGCCCAGCAGACATTCCTCCTCCTACAGTGGCAACGGTTCCTCCTCCTCCTCATAGGAACACTTTCGCTAAGACGTGTAGAGACTTCAAGGCTATGGGAGGAAAGGACTTTTATGGAACTGAATCATTTGTGGTAGCAAGGAACTGGCTGAAGGAGACTGAAGATTTATCCGTTATCTTCGAAGTTGATGACAGGCAAAAGATACAACTAGCAGTGTGGTTGCTCAAAGATGAAGCTTCCTATTGGTGGGAAGTTACGCATGCGGAGAGGCCAGTGGAAACAAGGGAAGATTTCAGGATGAGGTTTGAGATTAAATTCCTCTCCCAAGCTGAAAGAAGCCTGCAGATGGAGAAGTTCCTAACTCTTAAGCAAGGGAGTATGATGATCAGGGAGTACGTCAATCAGTTTAATCAGCTGGCCAGATTTGGGCTGGATTTAGTAAACACCCAACACAAGAAGGCCCTTCGCTTCATTAAAGGCCTGAATTAGCCTATACACAGCCTTGCTATGACCCATATACCCATGGGGGCGACCTATGAAAGCTTGGTGGACATGGCGCTGCTACACGAGGAAGATAAAGGCAAGAAAGAGGCAAAGGCGGAAGTGCCTCAAGAAAAGAAGGAGGGTTTACAGGCTAAGAAAACAGACTTAAAGAAAGGCGGGAAGAACAACTAATCCCGTGAAAAGAGAAAGTGCAATTTCTGTGGCATTGTGGGACATATAGCAAAAGACTGCAGAAAGAAGAAGGCAAAGATGAATGATGGTTGCTTCAGTTGTGGAGAGACTGGACACTTGGCTAAGGACTGCCCAAAGAAGCAGGGGCAGGGACAGGGACAGAGGACTGGATCCACCTCAGGCGGACAAGTTCACGCGCTGGTGGCACCTCCACAAGAAAGAGGTAGAAATATTTCTGTATAAAGCTTAGTTTATCTGTAAGATCATCCAGTTCGCACTCTCTTTGATTCTGGTGCATCACACTCCTTTATTTCATCTGCTTTAGTAGAGTCTCTGCACCTAGACACTAGTATGGTAGAAGATCCCATGGTTGTTTCAAACCCGATTGGGGGCTCGGCTTATTTGTCGATGGTTTGCTTGGATTTGAAAATCTCTATTCTGAGTGTTGAATTTAGATGTAGTGCCTTTGTTTTGGGCTTCTCAGGATATGGACTGATCTTAGGCATGGACTGGTTATCCAGTAACGGTGCCATTCTTGATTGTGAGAAAAGAGTGGTTAGGCTCTTGACTCAGCTCGGTAACACTCTAGAAATTTATTGTAATCCCTTGAATGCTGTTATGCTTAGTTATCTAGAGTCGCTTGACGCTTCTGTTGAGAATTTGCAGTCGGTTAGGGTGGTCTGGGAATATCCGGATGTCTTTGAAGAGGTGAAAGGCTTACCTCCGAACCGGGAAATAGACTTCCGCATATATCTTGTTGATAATGCAAAGCCCGTAGCTCTTCCTGTTAGACACATGGCTCCAAAGGAGAGAAAGGAGCTCAGTAAGCGAGTTAAGGAGCTTCTCGAGAAGGGGTTTATAAGGCGGAGTATCTCGGAATGGGGTGCTCCAATTGTGTTCGTCACCAAAGCAGATGGTTCACTACGTCTTTGTGTGGACTATAGGGAGCTAAACAAGCTGACTAAAAAGAATAGACACCCGCTTCCCAGAATAGACGATCTGTTTGATCAGCTTGTAGGTGCGTCGGTCTTCTCCCAACTTGATCTAGCTATTGGGTTCCATCAGCTAAGGGTAGCTGAAGATAGCATTTATAAAACGGCATTCAGAACCCCAGACGGTTTCTTCGAGTGGCTTGTCATGCCTTTCGGCTTGACAAACGCACCTGCTTATTTCGTAGACCTAATAAGCAGGGTGTTCAGAGAATTCCTCAATAAGTTCGTGGTGGTCTTCGTAGACGATATTTTGATCTTCTCAAAGAATGAGGAAGAACATGCTCAGCATCTGAAAGAGATCATGGATACTCTCCGTGCACATCAGCTAAAAGCCAAATTCTCCAAGTGCCACTTTTGGAGAGAAGAAGTAAGGTTTCTTGGGCATATAGTGTCCAAAGAGGAGTTAGCTGTGGACCCCGCGAAAGTGGTGGCAGTGCAAGATTGGAAGACACCAAGAAATTCAACCGAAGTCCGAAGCTTTCTTGGGCTAGCCGGTTTTTACCGAAAGTTCATTAGGGATTTCGCGAAAATCTCAGCTCCACTCACAAGTCTAACAAAGTAGAATCTGGCGTTCACTTGGGATTTGGATTGCGAGTTTGCTTTCCAATGATTAAAAAGGGCTCTCACAGCAGCCCCAGTTCTGACTTTGCCAGATGGAAGCAAAATGTTCACAGTATATACGGATGCTTGTGGTACGGGGCTAGGCGTTGTTCTGATGCAAGAAGGAAGAGTAGTAGCTTATGGTGGAAGACAATTGAAAGTGCATGAAAAGAACTACCCAACCCACGATCTTGAGTTGGCCGCCATCGTCTTTGCACTTAAATCTTGGCGCCATTATCTCCTAGGTAGGAAGTTCGAATTATATACTGACCATAAATCGTTGAAGTATCTTTTCTCGCAGAATGATCTTAACTTGAGGCAGTAAAGGTGGATGGAGTTCCTTGCCTCATATGACTTTGAAATTTCTTATACTCCTGGAAAAGGCAACGTAGTAGCAGACGCGTTGAGCAGAAAGAAACTGACCTTGAGCCCTTTCTTTGTAGAAAGGCAAAGCTTGGAGTATATAGCCAGTTTTGACTTTAGGCCCTCCATAGATTTTATACCTGGTTTATTGGCATCCCTAGAAGTACGACCCATTCTTTTAGACTCGATAGGGGCCGCATAACGTGAAGACCCGCAGCTTGTGGATGTGATTGATAAACTAATTAGTGGTGAAACTTCTAGTCACCTCAATAGGTCCTCCATCGATGATAAGGGTTGGCTGAGACGGGATGGAAGGCTATGCGTCCCACAAGCTAGGGATTTGGTTAAGAAGGTTCTCGAGGAGGCACATCATTCCAAGATGACAGTACACCCAGGTGGAGAAAAGATGTACAAGGACGTAAAGAGAGTTTTCTATTGGAGCGGCATGAAGAAGGACGTGGCAGATTTCGTTTCTAAGTGCGTGACATGTCAACAGGTCAAGGCGGAACAAAAGAAGCCTGGAGGACTGCTTCATCCTCTAGAAGTCCCGCAATGGAAGTGGGATAGCATTCCAATGGACTTCATTGAGGGTTGCCTAGGTCAAGAAGAGGCAATAATTGCATTTGGGTGATAGTGGACAGGCTTACTAAAAGCGCCCAATTTATACCTATCAAGAGTAGAAGAACTGCCTCGTCTCTAGCTTCTCTTTATCTCAAGGAAATAGTTCGACTCCATGGAATACCCTCCAGCATAGTGAGTGACAGAGACCCCATCTTCACGAGCGAATTTTGGCGGAGTCTGCAAGAAGTTGTCGGCACATAGTTATGCTTGAGCACGGCCTATCACCCCCAAACTAATGGTCAGACAGAAAGGGTGAATAGAGTACTAGAAGATCTTCTAAGACTGTGCGTTCTTGACTTCGGAGGGACTTGGGAGGATCACCTTCCTTTAGTGGAATTCTCCTACAACAACAGTTACCAAGCCACCATCGGTATAGCGCCCTTCGAACCTTTGTATGGAAGACCGTGCCGATCACCAACTTTTTGGTGGGAGTCTATTGACAAGATTATACTTGGGCCGGACATGATTAGAGAAACTTCAGAAAAAGTGGACTTGATACGAAGGAGAATGAAGACTGCCCAAGACAGACCGAAATCCTACGCCGACAAAAGAAGGACCGACCTTGATTTTGAGGTTGGGGATAGGGTTTTCCTTAAGGTATCTCCTTTAAGGAACGTCGTTCGCTTTGGGTCCGCTGGAAAGCTAGCACCAAGATTTGTAGGACCGTTCCCTATCATCGAGAAGATTGGGAAAATGGCTTATAGAGTAGAGCTACCTGAAAGATTGGCTGGAATTCACAACGTCTTTCACGTTTCTCATCTCCGGAAATGTCTACATGAATCAGCGGAAGTGGTGGAGCCAAGCATTCTAGAAGAAGCCGAAGTGGAACGCGAAGCAACTGTGAGGAGAGTTCCAACTCGAATTGTAGGAACTGAAGTGAAAAAGCTACGCAACCGCGAAGTCAAGCTCATTAAAGTTCGGTGGAGCGACGCCGAGGAAGTCGCGACTTGGGAAACTGAGGACAGAATATGCGCGGCCTTCCCTTTTCTTTTTGAGGGTACATCCTTGACCTCTCTTTTCTCCTTAAGTTGTGCTTGTATCTATCTTTTTAGGTATATCTCCTCGATATTATCCTTTATCCTTAGGTAGAAACCCCTTTGGATGTAAACATGTATTTGAAACATGTTATGGTTGACGGCTGCAAGTGGTTGCTAGTGGTTGCTCGTGGATGCATATACACACACAACCTAGGTTTTAGATCGGCTCAGTCACTTCATACTACATATGCATATATGTATTCATATTTGTATATGGTTGAAACTTGATATGTTGTCATATGGATGTCACATTTGTATTGATGGTTGCGCACTCATGTAGAATTATGAGTAAGGACAAATTTGCATACATAATGGATTCATGACACTTACATGATTTGCATTAAGGAGGTCAACTGGATCAGCAGACCGCCTGATTTTGCATTAGTTAAGGACATATACACACACTGTGCAAATAATCATAAAGCATTAGAAGTCTTTTAAGAACAATGGACGCCTGTGTTTGTTGGTTGAGTAGATGGACGATTGGATGTTAGGACTTACGTTCTCCTAGACTTGAAGATTTCGGGGACGAAATCCTTTAAGGAGGGGAGAATGTAACACCCCGAATTTTCTGTTAACTGTAACTTAACAAATTAAAGTATAATTAATTCTAAATGATGGAATTAAGGGAAACGGGTTATTCCATTGCGTTCGTCTCGGAATTCTGCTTGAGATAGAGTCCGAGATTGCGTAAAACGGATACCGTATGAAGAAGACATGGACGAACGAAGTTGGGCAGAAAAACCAGAAATGGGTCAGAATGCACTGGCGCACTTGGGGAGTGTGCCAGAACAAAATTGCACTGGCGCACTTGGGAAGTGCGCCAATACAAATTTGCACTGGCGCACCTGCCAAGTGCGCCTAGGCCAGAAACCTGCTTGGTCAGGCCTTGGCTGGCCTGGTCGGGTTCTGGTCGATTTCTGAGGCTTGGCTGTGTCACTAGGGCTTACATGTCGCTTTCTGATTGGTTTCTCTTGAGATGGATGGTCTGGATTCACTCTAGCTTCATCGACGGCTCTAATCAGTTTAAAATTCTATAAATACAACTCAAGTCTAAACCTAAATTCACACAAATAATATAGTACTAGAGTCGCCATGCTGCTGGAAAGAAACTAGGAGCGACCGTCAGTTAGAAAGCTTAGAGACAAGCCAATACTAAAGTAAAACACGAATCAAAACAACGTTAGTCTACCCAAAGGAAAGCATATCAAATTCAGAACTTAGAATCCAGAATTCAAGTTCGTCGTTTGTTGTAAGTATAGTGATTTTTCCGATGAGAATAAAACTAAGACTTGATTCGATGTAAATTGGAAGTGGAATTGTGCTATTATGTAACGACGATGTTAATTCATATCTATGTATTGAAATTATTGTGTTGTGAATGAAATTGGGATGTTCGTGGTATAATTAAGATTGATGTTGATCCTATTGTACTTTTAGAATGACAACAACACCACAAGCAAGTTGTATAGTTCATGTTTATGTGATTATATAGGTTGTTTGTGTTTAGAACCTCATGTATATACTTTATGCTAGAACCTTTATGCCTAAATGGTTATGTTCATATACATGCTTCTATGTTTCTACAAAAGTTGCAAGTTCCTAATTGGATCCATGTGAAGATCCACTTTAGTACATGTTTCATGTTGTAATTAGATATGTTATTGGATCTAGTTCACACCCTTGTCATAAAGTTATACATACTTATGAAAATGTCATATTCTTGTCACATGCTATTGATGTTCGATGTTATGCCTAGATCCAAAACATGTTTAGGCTTATGTTGTCTAAATCATATGCTAATTCATGTGACACCTATTTGGTTAGACCCTTATTTCAATGCAAATTCACATATATGTAAGTTGATTTAGGCTATGCTGCAAATTCACATATATGTATATTGACTATTTTGCAAGGTCACACCTATGACATTCAAGTTGGCTATCTTGCAAGTTCACACCTAGGATGTTCATATTGATTATGCCAAAAATGCCAAGTTTACACCTATGTCATGTTTATGTTAAAGAACTTCCTTATGCCAATTTTGTGTACGCTAAATTAGGCTAAGTTTTTAGCCTAATATTATATGTTGAAAATCATGCGAACGTAAAATTAGGCTAAGATTATTAGCCTAATATTTAGACGGGGTAACATTGGGAAAAATTAAAAATATATGAAATTGGCATGTTTGTCACATGCCAAAATTGGTGGCATTTAAATGGTATAAATTCTTATACCAAAAATGTTAAACTTGGAATGTGGGCCATAACATTTAATTGTTGAGAAATTTACATATAACAAGTAATAAAGAAAATATGTAAATTTTGAAAATACGAATATGCTGAATACGAGGTTGGATTGAGTTGTGATGTAAACCTGCCAGGGCCCACCCGGCTGTCCAGTAGTCACAACAATACCTATCAAATGTGGGTGGTTAAGCATTAAGCATAATAAGGACCCGAGGTTAGACTGAGTTACGGTGTAAATCTGCCCGGAACTGACCGGCCCATCCAGTAACCGTAACAATATCTGTCTAATGTGAGTGGTCGGTGCTTTAAAAAGCTAAGGACAGACAAGTCAGGATGGTAGGGTTAAGTTAACTAAAACACTTAACCAATTCAACATGTTAATTAAACTGATGGGTGTGGTTAGGTAAATACAGACACTTAACCACTTAACATGTTTGACTAGAAAACCCTAGTGACGGGGACCCATTTCAGCAGTAACCCAATTAGGTATCATGGTACCCTGAAACTAGGCAGGGTGGGGCACGATTACTCGGCTGATTGTAAGCGGTCAAAGCGACGGCAGTGGGTGCAACAGTGTGGGTTCTAACGGAGTGCGGGCGTGCACACACTTCGAAGCAGACAAACAGGGCACTGGGGCACCAGTAGTATAACCTATGCATTCTAGTATTGTGTCGGGCCGCCACCATGGGACTTGATACACCCCATGGTGGGACCAACATAGGTATCTACAATCTTTTGGGGCCGTAAGACAGATGATTATGCGAGTAGGAGCCGAACTTTAGAAAAAGGGGATCACTTCACCTCCTGCATGGGGTGCCAGTTAAGACAGTACAAATAGGTGCAGAGTTATAGTGTGGGGTGCGATAGTATATTCGTTTCAAAACTACTTTATCTTAGTTTATGATACTTTCCTGTTTCCAGTTTATACCTATCATGCCCTTATTCTTATTTTCATACTGAAGAGTCACTAGACTTACCAGGCTTTATGTCTGACCCTATTTCCTTTCGTCTTCTTTTCTTCCATTCCCCCCTAGTTCCACAGGGAGGAAACAACCCAGCTTAGTCAGATCTTTGAAAGCTTCAAGATAGTAGATGTACGGTTTGGACTCTCTTTCCTTGGCTATGGCTGTTGGACACACTCTATGGGGATTTATGCAGTTTTAATTATGTTTTTATGCTTCTTTATTTAATAACCAAGACAAAAATGATGATGTAACGTTTTGGGAGTTATTATGTGATAGTTATGGAAATGTTTTGTATGAACACGTAGTTATGAAATAAAAAGTCTGTTGTTTTCTGCTGCTTATATATATGTGTTTATATCTGTCTTGTGTTTTATCTATGACTTTTACTTACAAACCTCCACCAAAGTTAAGGCATTCCCTTTGTGAGTGACCTTAATGGAGGGTGGGGTGTTTCACGTAGCCACCTTCGTAGATCCACGACAATACCATTCTCTGAAACAACATGGTCCAAGAATCTCACTTACCTCCTCTAGAAGTGACATTTAGAAAAAATCGCCTTCGATAAGTGTTTCCTCAACGCCCCCATCACTGTCCACAAATGTTCCTTGTGTTCTTCCTCTGTGTCCTCGAGTAAACCAAGATATTGTCCACGAACACAAGAACAAACTTATTTAATTGATCCCTGAATACCCTATTCATGAGATCTAAAAAATATGTTGGTGCATTGGTCAACCCGAATGGCATGACCAACCACTCATAAAATCCAAACGACGTTCGACATGCCATTTTAGATATACTCTCAGTTGCTACTCGAAGCTGATGAAATCATGTCGCGAGATCCAACTGGGTAAACACTCTTGCTCCATTCAGTTGATCAAACAAACCATCTATCCGTGGAAGAGGATACTCAGGCCCGGCCCTTGGCCCAGGCGAACTAGACGGCCGCCTAGGGCCACGGGTTGGAGGAGGGCATTTTACACTAAGGGCTTATTCCCCTCAACCAATTAATTTTAAGGACATGAGTTTAAAATAATTATTTTTAAGGACAAAATTTTATCGTCTCATTTCGTATGCATTCTCGATGCTCAAAAAAACCCCAAATCGATTTCAAATCCGCTTTCTTCTTCATATTTATACTTTCAAAATCAAATTTGCTTCTAATCTACTTTCGAAACAAAATCGCCTCAGCTGATTTGTCGATTGGCTGAAGAAATCCAACTGCATCACTTTTCTCAGCTGAACAAGTAAGTAATTGTGTATTTCAGCTAATTGTTATATATCGATTGCTGATGTTAATCGCCTCACCTTTATTCAAGTGACGAAACTAAGAAGTAATTTCTATTCACTATTTGCAAGACGTGGTTTATGTTCGTTGTTAAACAAGTAAGTACTTGTTAAACTTTTTTGTTTGTTGTTGCTCAATTTTTTTTATTTATTATATATTGATTATTTTTGTTAGCTGAAGTATGTAGTCATTCACTGGTTGATTTCATTTGCTATGTAAAACTGTTTATATGTATATATTCAGTGGTAGATTTTATTTTGTTTCACAACTTAAAAAGATAAAGGTGTTTATCTTTTGATTTGTATTATTTCATTACGTATTAAAATTTAGTAATATTTGAAAATTACTGATACATGTAAAACATATTTTTTTTGTTTTGTTAATTATATGTATATACTCGATGGGTTAATAATATGTAATATGAATCAATTTATAGTGATGACGAAACTGTTCATACATATATATTCAGTGGTAGATGTTAATTTATTTGAGAGCTTAAAAAGATAAAGGTGTTCATCTTTTGATTTGAATGATTTAATAACGTATTAAACCTTAGTAATATTTGATAATTACTGATATATTTTAAACATATTTGTTGTTTTTCTTATTATTTGGATTTATTATGATAAAAGCATTAAAAGATAAGTTACATAGAATATCTTATTTTATCTTTTACTAAATGATAAATATTAACATATTTATTTTTTAATATAATATCATATTTTATTTCATATTTAAAAAAAGATAATTGCATCTATCTTTTACTAAAAGATAAAGGATAAGTTACATAGAATATCTTTTTTATTTCATATTTAGTAGAATACGAAATAAGTTACATAGAATATCTTATTTTATATTTTACTAAATGATACATATTAACATGTTTATTTTTTTACGTAGAATACCTTCTTTTATTTCAGATTTAAAATAGATAATTGCATCTATCTTTTACTAGAAGATAAAAGATAAGTTACATAGACTCTTATTTTAACTTTAACTAAATGATAAATATTAACATGTTTATTTTTTTACATAGAATAACTTATTTTATTTCCAATTTAAAAAAGTTAATTGCATTTATCTTTTACAAAAGATAAGTTACATAGAATATCTTTTTTATTTCGTATTTAGTATAATACAAGATAAGTTACATAGAATATCTTATTTAATCTTTTACTAAATGATAAATATTAACATGTTTATTTTTTACATAGAATGTTTTATTTACTTCAGATTTAAAAGTTTATAATTGCATCTATCTTTTACTAAAAGATAAAAGATAACTTACATAGACTATCTTATTTTATCTTTAACAAAATGATAAATATTAACATGTCTATTTTTTACACAGAATAACTTATTTTATTTCAGATTTAAAAAAGATAATCGCATCTATCTTTTATTAAAAGATAAAATATAAATTACATAGAATATCTTATTTTATTTCAGATTTAAAGATAAGTTACATAGAATATCTTATTTTCTATTTTACTAAATGGTAAATATTAAAATGTTTATTTTTTTACATAGAATATCGTATTTTATTTTAGATTTAAAAAAGATAGATGCATCTATCTTTTCAAAACTAAACTTCAGCTTTAAAAATGATAAATGAATTTATATGTCATGTGTTAATTGTTAGTTGCAAATATGCAATGTTAATGATAAAACCGACCTTTTGATTACAAAATTGCAATTTTGTAATTAACAATTTTGTAACGTCCCGCATTTTTATTAGTTTCTATTTGGATATTTAAATTAGTTTAAATATTGAATTCATAATATAAGTGGATTTATATATTAATTAAAATGAAGTTGAACGTATAAAAATATATATTAAATATAATTGAGCTCATAACGACGCTGCAGTTCGTAATTTAACGTTTTGAACTTCAACTGAGTATACATGACTCGTTATAAACCGGATTTCTTCGAAACAAGAAATGTTGGAATCTGTTGAACTGTATTTTTCTAACGGAAGTGAAAAATCAAGATTCCAGATTATATATTGCAAGATATGTCCAAATCAAATATTCAGAAAAGCAGCGGCATATTCGTTTTTGGCCATAACAGTTATTTAAATATCGGTTTCGGATTTAGACAAGATTCTTTTGAGACGTAGTGATAATTTAATTTTTAGAATTTTATTGTAATTTTTAATTAATTGAATACGCAACTTTTTATTTGGAATATTTTGCACCTTGTATCGATATTTTAGGGTTTCATAATATGAGTTAACCTACCGATATTATTATATTTTTGGGATCGTGGCACCTCGCTGGATACGACCGTATTCTTATTTTTGTCCGTGGTGGCTCGGACATGAAACAAAATTCTATTTAGCAAAGTACGCTTAAATATAAACCATATTAACTAGACAAACTTCATGGGTAATGTATTGGTTCCTTCATGCTGAAGAAATAAAAAGGACACGCCTAACCTAATAAAAACAACTTATTCCATGGGTTATCAAATCATGTCAATACCTTACCATACCTCATGATAAATATAAATCACGCAGGGCTATGTATATTCACATCAAGCCGACCATGTTCCTACTACTGATCACCATCACCCTACAGCTTACATCTTAAGCAAACCTATGACACGTGAGGTTTAAACATAGCTGTAGACCCAAGCCATACCGCAAGGACATGCTCATTTAAATTGAAAAGACCAAAACCATACTGCAGCTACCTAGTCTCGCGTACTGTAGTGCCTAAAAACTTCATTTGTTAAGTCATACTCGCCATACTCTAAGCTCTTTGACAAGGCAATTCAAAACCATAACTTAGCCTAAAGCTTCATGTCGAAGTAACATTTAAATACATATGGGTACAGACTGTGTACTGAAACATTGAAATGGAAACACGAGGCTTTTGGGAAAATAAAATCAAACAGCAATATATTTCAACTCCTACTCACCCTAAGACTGTCCGCTACAAATGAACAGCACCTCTAATATGTTACAATTCTACTGTATCTATTAGCTACACAGATATGAGAAGGCACATCAAACTTTAAAGGATCTGCAAACCTAAGAACGAGCACCTACCTATTATTACTTGCGTCCCAAGGGTTGAAGTCTATAAGTACTGGTTCGAAGCTTTCTTCTCTTCAGGAACAGCCGAAGCCCTTCAGTGGCAAATAAAATTTGAAACTTATAGTCCTCTAAAAATCATGGAAAAATAATATTGGAGATGCTAATCAAAATCTCTTCGACCTAGCGTGTTTCTATGAAGTTCGACTGTAGAAAACTTGGATGGGCGTTATACTGAGATTTGAGTCCTTAATTGCCTTCAAGTTTTTCATCGGTGATGGAGAAAGGTATGGCAGTCGGTGGAGTCTGTCGTGGTGGTTGTGTGAGAGATCTCGGGTAAATGAACGGGAGGAAGGACTGGTTGTCGCTAATAGGATTTGTTTGGTAGCATGGAAGGAGACACACTATGCAAAACTCGAAAATGTTGTGGTTTAATATGTTGGGGTGCGGTTTCCTTGTACAGGAGGGAGCTCAAAGTTTGGAGAAAAGTGAAGCGCAGATTTGTTGTATAAGTAGTGTGTGTGTGTGTGCGAACTATTTGAGATGGAGGGTATGATATTTTGACGTGAAGATGGGGAGATTGTGCACGGCAGGTGGTGTAGCACGAGTGCATGGCAGGCAGTGGGCAAATGAACGGGCACGACAAGTTCATGGAAGCAAGATGTAGCGGGAAAAATGCCTGGAAAAAAAAAGTGAAGTATCAGTGGTTTGAAATGTTGGACGTGTGAACTATGAAGTAAAAGGGGGGCTAACGAACTATGTGCGATGGTAATGTGGAACATGTGGAGGCGTTAGGAGCTTAGTGTTGGCATGGACAAAACGGTGAAGACCAGTTTACAAAAAAAAAGAAAAAGAAAGGAGCAGCAGCCTCTGTATACACGGTGCAGGAAGGACTGTTCAAAAATTTGGATGTGTGTTTTATATTTGATCGGACGAACGTATATGCAGTCGGAAGTACGAACAGTCCGTCACGAAAGCTGGCAACGCTATGAAGTCGTTTGGAGCAAATTGAAGCCCGATAAAATTAAACGTCTGGTTTAATCGACTAACGCAAATCGTTATTTAACGGTTAACGCGCTAAGGTGAGTAAATTCACTAACTCTGTTCTATTTTAAAATACTATAATTATATTTTAAATATTGGTTGAACGTTGTGTGATGGTCGCTTTGGTAGATTACAATTAAATTGGTTGAATTATATATCGTTGCATATATACACATCATTGGTTGGACTGATTCCATCGATTATAAAATTTCCTGGTATGGAATCAGTGTTAATTGTTGACTAACATCGGTGGATGCAGGAAACCAGTTGGAGGAATCCAACCGGATTCCTCAATATTTATATGTACTGTTTGTTTTATATAGATGCACTGTTTGAACCCAAATGACTTTTGAAACCTTGTGTTGATATTGGCATTGAATGGAAATTCAAATGTTATTTTGATTTAATCAATAAATGATATCGATTAAGAAAGTGGCAACAACCAACCGTAAATGTATCATTTGTTTTAACCGCTATTGTTTTACCGAAATTCCACCGTGTGCGAAGCACGTGTTTCACCATACTTACTAAATGATTTGGTAAAGTGGATTCTTATATTAATAAGATTAATAAGTAAGCAGGCGGAGATTAACTTGATGATTAATAACAAGAATTTATTGTTTTAAGAACAATTAAATGAGATATTTACAAATAGATTATGTTTGATTCCATATTAAGTAAGATTAGTTAGAATCGATTATTGTTATTTAATAGTAAATGAGATTATTTAAAAATAAATTATTATTTTTATAGTAATCGATACAAGTGAAATTATTTGGATTAATAAATGTTATTTATTCAAAATGAAAAGATTTGTTAGAATTGATTAGTGGGTTAATCATGGCTAAATATTTACCAAGCAAACTGTTTTGATCAATAATTGGTTATTTAATTAAATTAGATTGGGCTGATTAATCTAATGTAATAAATTAACGATTAGTTGATTTAGTTTAAATAAGATTTTAAAGTATAAGGGATTTGTCTAAAGAAGACAAAGCGAGGAGGAATGTTTAATAAGGGATTTGTCTAAGAAAGACGAAGCAGAGAGAAATGTTTAAAAGTGGATTTATATAAGCTAATATAAATAACTGAGTTTTCAAAATAAGGATATGGCATCATAAAACCATATTTAAAATATACCAAGAAGCACGTTTACGGATTTTAAAGTATAAGAGGTTAGAGTTACGAACTTATATCTATTCTAAGATAAGAACGTTGTCGATCAAGGTCTGAGAGGTAATTAAAATACCCCAACTTGAACGGCTTCACTATTATCGAGGAATGGTATTTGTTTGTAACGGAAAGAGATGTCAAGATTTTTGTAATAGAAAGAGATGTCCAGATTTTTGTAACGGAAAGAGATGTCAAGATTATTGTAACAGAAAGAGATGTCAAGATTTTTGTAACGGACAGAGATGTTGAGATTAATTATAAAGTGGAATAGAGCAGCGTATTGTAAGTATTTGAACTATAGCGATAAAATAACGTTGTTGACTAGGCTTAAGCATGACTATTATGTTGAGATTAGTTATAAAGGAGAATTTTACAGCGTATGACAAGCTTTTGAACTATAACGATAAATTAGCACTGTTGACCAAGCTTTAGCGTGATTATTAGATATGGCACTTTTCCATAGAGAGGTTTGAAACTCACTTAGCCAAGTGATAAGGAAATAATTACGTCTTTCCGAAGAAGTGATATAGTTGGATTTGGCTTTGTCGAATTGTATGTATATAATCGATAGTGATATTTATTGTTAAAACCAAGTTAGTTTGATTTAATGAGATCAGTTTCTATGAGAAATAACATTCGCGGTTTAAAGTGAATTATGTTTGAAAAGCAATCATTGTAGAATTAAATGGTTATATTGGTAATTGGAAATATTTTCCAATATAAATAATGCATATACAGAAAATAAGAAGTGTGTAAAAGCGAGAAATGTTTTCGAACGTTAATGACATATAGTTTCAAGAATATGGAAAAATAAGGGTTTATAATATTTGGAAATGTTTTCCAAAGCGTGAAGGGCTTAACGAGCTTTGAGAAAATATCTAGGAAGATATAGGAAACGGGAAAATATTAGAAAGGGCCAGCGATGTGTGATGTTTGAATGGATGTGTTTTTACTTCGATAGTTAAATAACCGACTATCGAAGTGTTTTGACCATCGTTGTCAATGCAGAGAGACCGGTTGGATATATTATCCTAGACCACTCCGTATAGGCATAAGCGCTGCGATTTTGATTATGCTGAAGAAAATTGAAGACGGAGTGAAATGCAAGGGTCGTTCTGTTCCAGAATGATGTTTTCGGTTTGTCCAGTCCCAGGACAACTTGTATGGACGAATGTCTGACAAAGTATTCCTAACGGTCACATAAGACGATCCTTTCAAGATATTACGTCTGGTGGCGGAGAAATTCGTTTCTCTTAGCTTTTATACCCGTAATATTTTTGGAAAGATCAACTAGTGATTTGACGGGTTTGACGATGTGGCATTAAAAGTGTACGGTAGCCAGATGTTTTAAAAGATAGACGTAGCCTCAAGCTTCACAACCGGGAAATGACAAAAATCGGGCAGGCGACATGGCTATGTGGGTCGCTCCCATTAGGGTGTACAATCACCTATCTAGAGAAATTCTTTTTGTTTCTTAATCTATCGATTCTGCCCATTCGGGAACGGAGTCCAACCGTTGGTGATATACATTCGATACACTCAAGAGAAATGAGTGGTCGGTCATGTGTGAGCCGGGTTGCAAGACGTTCTTGTTGAACCCAGTGTATTCGCCTCTAGAGATACACTATCGGCAGGTGGTTCCATACCTTGTCATAGTTGGAATCCAATCTCCAATAAGCGCCCTACGGTTTTTGATTTTATACTATGTATGTAGAGCTTGAGATGCAAGCGTTCTACTATTTGGTTATTTATTTGATTAGACATTATTATAATATCACTGGATTTTGATATCAAAGTGTTTTGGGTTATAGTAAGGTAAAAACCGTCCATGTTTATGTGTGGGCTGGTCTTACTATTATCTTTTTGGTTTCAAAAGGATTTTCAAAGTTAAACCGTATGGTTGGAATTTACTCACACCAGTCCCATGACTGACCCAGAGTTTATTTTGTTTGTTTTCCCTAAACCCTTGGGTGCCCAAATTTGTACGGACTGTCAAGTGTTTCAGGCTTTTACAGATACGCTTGGAGGAGCTTGATGCAGGAGTCTTCAGTGTTAGTTATTTAGAGTTATTTCCGTTGTATCAAATTGTTATGTTTTACTCTGATATGGTATGGATACACAAAACAGATTTGTATTCCAAAGTTATGTTATATAATATATTTTATTCATTCTTCTGTGAGATTCGTGTTACTCTGATTATGCTCAGTTATGTTCTTCTTCTTCTTCTATTCTATTAGTTCTACCTTATCTTTTCCATCCTCTTATTTCTTTCTATTAATGATCTGGTATTTTCGATGTTTGAACAGTCGACGCTGGGTTTTGTGTCGATTTTCGGAGTCGAAAATCCCAGTTCGTTACAGTTGGTATCAGAGCTGAAGGTTAAGTGATTACCTTGGCTCTGTGGCGTAACTCAATTGAGATGGAGTTAGTAATACTCTGGATTGAGTTTGAGTGTATAGATATGAGCGCATATTTGTAAATTTATATAAAAATTGTTTTATATTGTGTCGATTGGTTTGGCGAGTGATTTATGAATTCTGGTCGATACTGGATTGCAAACTGTATCGATAGGTGTTTCTAAACTCTTGAACAGAGTTATTCGACACAATATTGTTTATAAAGGCTGGGTAAAAGAAATATTTTACCCAAAAATATATTTTGATATAAAGAAAGTATATATTATTAGAATTATTCAATATATTGGATATGTTTGTTATTATTATAGTCGAATAATGTTATGGTTAAGATGGGTACATAAATAACCCATCAGAACTTGTATAATGTAATTTGTGAAATTAAATGGATTAAATCGAAATTTAAATCCATAATTGAAATAAGCCCTGGAAATTTGGAAAAAGATTAAATATATAGAAATTTAAAATCCTGGGGAAATTGGAAAATGTTTTCTAAACATTTTGAAAGGTATTTTGAAGTGTTGATAAATGAGTTTTTAAAAGTAATATAGTATTGAACTCACTTTGATCGCTAGAAAATAAATTATGATGATGAAGTCGATCATTATCGGTGTTCATTTTCGAGTTCTAAGTGACGGATTACTACCAGAGATTTTGTTTTGAAATAAGTTGTTCGGAATTCAAATGTTTTGAATTGCTATGAATATATATATATATATATGATTTCAAACTGATTTGAAATAAATCCCAGGAATTTGAAATTTAAAATTTACTTATGAAGTAAATAAATAAAAATTTAACGAAGTTGAATAAAATTGGAATAGAATTAAACTTGGTGAATTTGTGAAATGAGATATTGGATTAGAACCGAGTTTGGTTATGGAATTGGATTGTTGACCAAGAATTTGGAAGTGAGATGGAACTGGAAGTTGAAATGAAATAGGGCTTGAGTATAAGAGAATTATTGATATAAGGATAAAAGATTCGACGCAAGGATTGAGTTATGGGAATGTGGAGTATGAAATTTTAACCAAGTAGGTTGTGAGGAGCTAGAATTAGAGCATCTCCACTTCTTAGCAATTTCGAGGACGAAATTATTTTAAGGGGGAAGGAATGTAACGTCCCGCATTTTTATCAGTTTCTATTTGGATATTTAAATTAGTTTAAATATTGAATTCATAATATAAGTGGATTTATATATTAATTAAAACGAAGTTGAACGTATAAAAATATATATTAAATATAATTGAGCTCATAACGACGCTGCAGTTCGTAATTTAACGTTTTGAACTTCAACTGAGTGTACATGACTCGTTATAAACCGGGTTTCTTCGAAACAAAAATGTTGGAATCTGTTGAACTGTATTTTTCTAACGGAAGTGAAAAATCGAGATTCCAGATTATATATTGCAAGATATGTCCAAATCAAAAAATTCAGAAAAGCAGCGACATATTCATTTTTGGCCATAACAGTTATTTAAATATCGGTTTCGAATTTAGACAAGATTCTTTTGAGACGTAGTGATAATTTAATTTTTAGAATTTTATTGTAATTTTTAATTAATTGAATACGCAACTTTTTATTTGGAGTATTTTGCACCTTGTATCGATATTTTAGGGTTTCATAATATGAGTTAACCTACCGATATTATTATATTTTTGGGATCGTGGCACCTCGCTGGATACGACCGTATTCTTATTTCTGTCTGTGGCGGCTCGGACATGAAACAAAATTCTATTTAGCACAGTACGCTTAAATATAAACCATATTAACTAGACAAACTTCATGGGTAATGAATTGGTTCCTTCATGCTGAAGAAATAAAAAGGACACGCCTAACCTAATAAAAACAACTTATGCCATGGGTTATCAAATCATGTCAATACCTTACCATACCTCATGATAAATATAAATCACGCAGGGCTATGTATATTCACATCAAGTCGACCATGTTCCTACAACTGATCACCATCACCCTACAGCTTACATCTTAAGCAAACCTATGACACGTGAGGTTTAAACATAGTTGTAGACCCAAGCCATACCGCAAGGACATGCTCATTTAAATTGAAAAGACCAAAACCATACTGCAGCTACCTAGTCTCGCGTACTGTAGTGCCTAAAAACTTCATTTGTTAAGTCATACTCGCCATACTCTAAGCTCTTTGACAAGGCAATTCAAAACCATAACTTAGCCTAAAGCTTCATGTCGAAGTAACATTTAAATATATATGGGTACAGACTGTGTACTGAAACATTGAAATGGAAACACGAGGCATTTGGGAAAATAAAATCAAACAGCAATATATTTCAACTCCTACTCACCCTAAGACTGTCCGCTACAAATGAACAGCACCTCTAATATGTTACAATCCTACTGTATCTATTAGCTACACAGATATGAGAAGGCACATCAAACTTTAAAGGATCTGCAAACCTAAGAACGAGCACCTACCTATTATTACTTGCGTCCCAAGGGTTGAAGTCAATAAGTACTGGTTCGAAGCTTTCTTCTCTTCAGGAACGGCCGAAGCCCTTCAGTGGCAAACAAAATTTGAAACTTATAGTGCTCTAAAAATCATGGAAAAATAATATTGGAGATGCTAATCAAAATCTCTTCGACCTAGCGTGTTTCTATGAAGTTAGACTGTAGAAAACTTGGATGGGCGTTATACTGAGATTTGAGTCCTCAATTGCCTTCAAGTTTTTCATCGGAGATGGAGCAAGGTATGGCAGTCGGTGGAGTCTGTCGTGGTGGTTGTGTGAGAGATCTCGGGTAAATGAACGGGAGGAATGACTGGTTGTCGCGAATAGGATTTGTTTGGTAGCATGGAAGGAGACGCACTGTGCAAAACTCAAAAATGTTGTGGTTTAATATGTTGGGGTGCAGTTTCCTTGTACAGGAGGGAGCTCAAAGTTTGGAGAAAAGTGAAGTGCGGATTTGTTGTATAAGTAGTGTGTGTGTGTGAGAACTGTTTGAGATGGAGGGTATGATATTTTGACGTGAAGTTGGGAAGATTGTGCACGGCAGGTGGTGTAGCACGAGTGCATGGCAGGCAGTGGGCAAATGAACGGGCACGACAAGTTCATGGAAGCAAGATGTAGCGGGACAAATGCCTGGAAAAAAAAGTGAAGTATCAGTGGTTTGAAATGTTGGACGTATGAACTATGAAGTAAAAGGAGGGCTAACGAACTATGTGCGATGGTAATGTGGAACCTGTGGAGGCGTTAGGAGCTTAGTGTTGGCATGGACAAAACGGTGAAGACCAGTTTACAAAACAAAAGAAAAAGAAAAAGAAAGGAGCAGCAGCCTCTGTATACATGGTGCAGGAAGGACTGTTCAAAAATTTGGATGTGTGTTTTATATTTGATCGGACGAACGTATATGCAGTCGGAAGTACGAACGGTCCGTCACGAAAGCTGGTAACGCTATGAAGTCGGTTTGGAGCAAATTGAAGCACGACAAAATTAAACGTCTGGTTTAATCGACTAACGCAAATCGTTATTTAACGGTTAACGCGCTAAGGTGAGTAAATTCACTAACTCTGTTCTATTTTAAAATACTATAATTATATTTTAAATATTGGTTGAACGTTGTGTGATGGTCGCTTCGGTAGATTACAATTAAATTGGTTGAATTATATATCGTTGCATATATACACATCATTGGTTGGACTGATTCCATCGATTATAAAATTTCCTGGTATGGAATCAGTGTTAATTGTTGACTAACATCGGTGGATGCAGGAAACCGGTTGGAGGAATCCAACCAGATTCCTCAATATTATATGTATTGTTTGTTTTATATAGATGCACTGTTTGAACCCAAATGACTTTTGAAACCTTGTGTTGATATTGGCATTGAATGGAAATTCAAACGTTATTTTGATTTATTCAATAAATGATATCGATTAAGAAAGTGGCAACAACCAACCGTAAATGTATCATTTGTTTTAACCGCTATTGTTTTACCGAAATTCCACCGTGTGCGAAGCACGTGTTTCACCATACTTACTAAATGATTTCGTAAAGTTGATTCTTATATTAATAAGACTAATAAGTAAGCAGGCGGAGATTAACTTGATGATTAATAATAAGAATTTTTTGTCTTAAGAACAATTAAATGAGATATTTACAAATAGATTATGGTTGATTCCATATTAAGTAAGATTAGTTAGAATCGATTATTGTTATTTAATAGTAAATGAGATTATTTAGAAATAAATTATTATTTTTATAGTTATCGATACAAGTGAAATTATTTGGATTAATAAATATTATTTATTCAAAATGAAAAGATTTGTTAGAATTGATTAGTGGGTTTATCATGGCTAAATATTTACCAAGCAAACTGTTTTGATCAATAATTGGTTATTTAATTAAATTAGATTTGGCTGATTAATCTAATGTAATAAATTAATGAATAGTTGATTTAGTTTAAATAAGATTTTAAAGTATAAGGGATTTGTCTAAAGAAGACAAAGCGAAAAGGAATGTTTAATAAGGGTTTTGTCTAAGAAAGACGAAGCGGAGAGAAATGTTTAAAAATGGATTTGTATAAGCTAATATAAATAACCGAGTTTTCAAAATAAGGATATGGCGTCATAAAACCATTTTTAAAATATAACAAGAAGCACATTTACGGATTTTAAAGTATAAGAGGTTAGAGTTACGAACTTATATCTATTCTAAGATAAGAACGTTGTCGATCAAGGTCTGAGAGGTAATTAAAATACCCCAACTTGAACGGCTTCACTATTATCGAGGAATGGTATTTGTTTGTAACGGAAAGAGATGTCAAGATTTTTGTAACAGAAAGAGATGTCAAGATTTTTGTAACGGAAAGAGATGTCAAGATTTTTGTAACAGAAAGAGATGTCAAGATTTTTGTAACGGAAACAGATGTTGAGATTAGTTATAAAGTGGAATATAGCAGCGTATTGTAAGTATTTGAACTATAGCAATAAAATAACGTTGTTGACTAGGCTTAAGCGTGACTATTATGTTGAGATTAGTTATAAAGGAGAATGTTACATCGTATGACAAGTTTTTGAACTATAACCATAAATTAGCACTGTTGACCAAGCTTAAGCGTGATTATTAGATATAGCACTTTTCCCTAGAGAGGTCTGAAACTCACTTAGCCAAGTGATAAGGAAATAATTATGTCTTTCCGAAGAAGTGATATAGTTGGATTTGGCTTTGTCGAATTGTATGTATATAATCGATAGTGATATTTATTGTTAAAACCAAGTTAGTTTGATTTAATGAGATCAGTTTCTATGAGAAATAACATTCGCGGTTTAAAGTGAATTATGTTTGAAAAGCAATCATTGTAGAATTAAATGGTTATATTGGGAATTGGAAATATTTTCCAATATAAATAATGCATATACAGAAAATAAGAAGTGTGTAAAAGCGAGAAATGTTTATAACCATTAATGACATATAGTTTCAAGAATATGGAAAAATAAGGGTTTATAATATTTGGAAATGTTTTCCAGAGCATGAAGGGCTTAACGAGCTTTGAGAAAATATCTAGGAAGATATAGGAAACGGGAAAATATTAGAAAGGGCCAGCGATGTGTGATGTTTGAATGGATGTGTTTTTACTTCGATAGTTAAATAATCGACTATCGAAGTGTTTTGACCATCGTTGTCAATGCGGAGAGACCGGTTGGATATGTTATCCTAGACCACTCCATATAGGCATAAGCGCTGCGATTTTGATTATGCTGAAGAAAATTAAAGACGGAGTGAAATGTAAGGGTCGTTATGTTCCAGAATGATGTTTTCGGTTTGTCCATTCCCAGGACAACTTGTATGGACGAATGTCTGACAAAGTATTCCTAACGGTCACATAAGACGATCCTTTCAAGATATTACGTCTGGTGGCGGAGAAATTCGTTTCTCTTAGCTTTTATACCCGTAATATTTTTGGGAAGACCAACTAGTGATTTGACGGGTTTGACGATGTGGCATTCAAAGTGTATGGTAGCCAGATGTTTTAAAAGATAGACGTAGCCTCAAGCTTCACAACCGGGAAATGACAAAAATCGGGCAGGCAGCATGGCTATGTGGTTCGCTCCCATTAGGGTGTATAATCACCTATCTAGAGAAATTCTTTTTGTTTCTTAATCTATCGATTCTGCTCATTCGGGAACGGTGGTTTGAGTCCAACCGTTGGTGATATACATTCGATACACTCAAGCGAAATGAGTGGTCGGTCATGTGTGGGCCGGGTTGCAAGACGTTCTTGTTGAACCCAGTGTATTCGCCTCTAGAGATACACTATCGGCAGGTGGTTCCATACCTTGTCATAGTTGGAATCCAATCTCCAATAAGCGCCCTACGGTTTTTGATTTTATACTATGTATGTAGAGCGTGAGATGCAAGCGTTCTACTATTTGGTTATTTATTTGATTAGACATTATTATAATATCACTGGATTTTGATATCAAAGTGTTTTGGGTTATAGTAAGGAAAAAACTGTCCATGTTTATGTGTGGGCTGGTCTTACTATTATCCTTTTGGTTTCAAAAGGATTTTCAAAGTTAAACCGTATGGTTGGAATTTACTCACACCAGTCCCATGACTGACCCAGAGTTTATTTTGTTTGTTTTCCCTAAACCCTTGGGTGCCCAAATTTGTACGGGCAGTCAAGTGTTTCAGGCTTTTACAGATACGCTTGGAGGAGCTTGATGCAGGAGTCTTCAGTGTTAGTTATTTAGAGTTATTTCCGCTATATCAAATTGTTATGTTGTACTCTGATATGGTATGGATACACAAAACAGATTTGTATTCCAAAGTTATGTTATATAATATATTTTATTCGTTCCGCTGTGAGATTCGTGTTACTCTGATTATGCTCAGTTATGTTCTTCTTCTTCTTCTTCTATTCTATTAGTTCTACCTTATCTTTTCCATCCTCTTATTTCTTTCTATTAATGATCTGGTATTTTCGATGTCTGAACAGTCGACGCTGGGTTTTGTGTCGATTTTCGGAGTCGAAAATCCCAGTTCGTTACAAATTTTTAAATGTAGTAGAATATCTTAATTTATTTCTGATTTAAAAAAGATAGTTGCATCTATCTTTTCAAAACTGAACTTCAGATTTAAAAAATATAAATGAATATATATGTCAAGTGTTAATTGTTAATTGCAAATATGCAATGTTAATGATAAAACATAAATTTTGATTACCAAATTGCATTTTTGTAATTAACAAATTTTAAATGTTTAATAAAATATCTTATTTTGTTTCAGATTTAAAAAAGATAGATGCATCTTTTTTAATAAAAAATGAACTTCAAATTTAAAAAAGATAAATAAATATATATGTCATGTGTTAATTGTTAGTTGCAAATATGCAATGTTAATGATACGAATGAACTTTTAATTACAAAGTTGCATTTTTGTAATTAACAAATTTTAAATGTTTAGTAGAATATCTTAATTTATTTCAGATTTAAAAAAGATAGTTGCATCTATCTTTTCAAAACTGAACTTCGGATTTAAAAAAGATAATTACAAGTTTAGCTCTACTTATGTTTGAAAAAAAAGGATACATGTTAAACAGGTTTGATGTTTTACTCATTATTTACAATTACTACATACCATATGAACTTGATTTCAAGCTTGCATAAAAAAGATAAAAGCATTTAAGTTTTTGTACAAACAACTTAGTTACATAATAATCTATAACGAAATGCTTTTTGTTGTTTTTGAATATCAAAAGATATGCCAAAATTTGGTTACATAATAAATTACAACACTAGAGCATATATCCAAATTCATGGTAAGCTAACTAAATCAAAAATATGTTATCATTTTATCAATTATTTTTCTTTCTTTCTAATTTCATCCTTAGTGATACATATTCAAAATTCCTTTGTAGGAATTCGAGGATCAACAAGCATTATTTAGTGGATGCAGCGATATGGAGACTGATCTACCAAGATAGTCACAGTCGTATTGTTTACTGTTGTGCTTGTAAATAGAATGGCTATGAACTTGCAGAGTCATGTTTTTTTTTCTGGTAACCTTAGGTTTTTTTTTGTTAATTGTTCTTTGTTGCGGAGTTAAAACCATAAATGAGCTGTGCAAATTTGTGTACAAAGGAGCTAGAAAGAACAGTGGGAAGTTATGCAGTTGGGTGTTCTTCCTTTTTATTTATCTTTTTGTGTTAAAAACAATAGCTACGACTTCTGCATTGTTCGCAATTTTAATTGTACTGTAGTACACAGTATACAAAAAAGTTCAAGTATGCCAATATGATTTAGATCATTATTGCAAGTTGTTCTTCCTTCTCTTAAAAAGATAAAAGTATTTATCTTTATCTTAAAAATATAAAAATATATACATGACGGACACTTAAAGCTAGTATTCCATTGTATCAGAAAAATATACATGAGCAGACAGTTTCATAGTTAAATCACATAAACCAACCAATATTCCGTTGTATCATTACTGCAGGCTGTTCTTTCTTCTCTGAAAAAGATAAAAGTGTTTATCTTTGTCTAAAAATACAAAAAGAAGTACATGAAACCAACTACGTGAACATTATAACTATTAGTTACAAAATCGAAAATGCACCTGCATTCAAACCACACAAAATTATATTTTACATTTCACTTGCAGTATTGTTAACTATTGTTTTAAATTTGATTTCCATTTGCTTCCCATCTTCTCTATGTTTTGCAGTTCTATGCACTATAAAACCAACCAACCATCATCAAAACACAACAGTCCTCCTTCACTTCATCAACACATGACATAAAATGAAAAGATTTTGAAAATCAAATCATTTAATCGATTCGTTCAATCGAATCATTCAATCGATTCGTTCAATCTATTCGTTCATCGAATCATTCAATCGATTCGTTCAATCGATTCATTCAATCGATTGTTGCTGTAGAAATAAAATTGAATCGTTCAATATATTCGTTTGAAACATGAAAATCTTTTGAAAATCGCCATTTTTATGAAGATCGTCTAGGGTTTCAGATTTGCAAAATAACGGCCGCGACATTTTTTTGTCCTTGAAAATTATTCTTTAAAAGTCGTGTCCTTTAAAATAATTGGACCTGACTAGTAAGCCCTTCATGCAAATTTCCACTTTTTTATATGTATATCTTGTGTCAGCTTCTATGTATATCTTTCTTTAGCAAAGTAAATTGAAAGAGTGTTGTGGTCGCGTGGTTTAGTTGCATTGCTTTCTTGTGGAGGTCTGCATTTCAATTCTAGGTAGCTCCACCACTAGGGCCAAATTTCTTTAATCCCAAACTGCCTCTGTTTTTTCCTAGGGCCACACGTGGGCCAGGGGTAGCCCTGGGGATACTTATTCTTCCTAGTCACCTTGTTCAGTTCACGGTACTCTACACATAAGCGAAGGGAACCATCGGCCTTAGTAGCAAATACAATTGGTGCTCCCCACTCGGAAACACTCCTTCGGATAAATCCCTTCTTCAAAAGATCGCTCACTTGAACCTCGAGTTCTCGCTGCTCCCTTGGCGCCATACGATGAAGAGGCATCACTTTAGGTCTGGCATCTTTCACTAAATCAATCTGAAACTCGATCTCTTAGTGTGGTGGAAGTCCGGTCACTTCCCCGAAGATGTATGGATACTCGCCAGCAATAGGCACATCTGATAACTCATCCTATGAGATGTCGAGAGAATGTAGAAAACTAGCCATCACCTCATCACTAGGTAGGCAACCCAATACCATCCTCCACCTATCATCTGCTCTAATGGTCAGTGAATACCCCTCACAGTCTACCACCACCCCATATCTTTGGAGCCAATCGACTCCCAAAATAATGCCAACCCAGTAAAACCCAAAACAAAGCAATCATAAGCAAACATACATCCATGACTCGATAAGACCAAATTACGACAAATCATACTAAGGCTAGTCGAACCACCGATCGAGTTCGTCATAACTAAAGGTCTATCGACTACCTCGGGTTCCAATTCCAACCTATCTACTAGGTCAACTAGATACAAAGAATGAGAAGCCCCAATATCAAGCAATACTCGGATAGGAACATCATAAACAGAAAGCATACCTTGAATAACGACACCTTTTCCTTTGTGCGCCACAGTTAGGGCATTCGTCGAAGAAGGAACAATATTGATAGCATATGCTTTCACGATCTGCTTCTCCTTAGGGGGTTATGGACATTTATTCTTGGAATGTCCCACTTGATCACAGTTGAAGCACTCTTTTCCCCTGGCTTTGCTCGATAATCTTTGGCATAGTGGCCCTTCTTGCCACAGCTATAGCACTCGTTATCTTTCTTATTCTTCTTTTTTTGACAATCCTTGGTTTGGTTCTGTTTTCTCTTATTCTGGGAATTCTTATTGCCTTCCCCGCTCGCTTGCGGTTTTGGCTCCCCTGCAGATGTAATAACAACCTCGGTCTCCGACTGAGGGTAAAGGATCTCTGATCTCAAGGCCTTTCCCACAATAGATTTGAATATCTCATCGATATGGTTTATTATCTTTCCTCCAAGTACCCATCCAAGCCAATTATGAACTTCTCATTCTTCTTCTCGGCAACATCAATAAGGGATAATCCATATTTCGATAAGGTATCAAATTCAGCAATATACTCTGAGATTGCCCTACCATTATACTTAAACTCCAAAAACTTCCTAAATAATTTTTATTTCTGTGCAGCTGGAATAAACTTATCACTGAAGCGAGTCTTAAACATATTCCAAGTAATTTGATCTTCGGGAGTAGCTGCTGTAATAGTATTCCATCAATTCATAGCCCGTCCTTAAAGCTGACACGATGATAACCTTCTCTTCATTGCATCATCGATCCCCAAATCCTCGAAGATGCGCTCACAACCATCAAGCTAATCCTGAACCTCCGTAGCCAACTCCGTTCCATGGAACGGCTTCCCACTAAGACTAGTTTAATCCTTGAAGAGCTTGGCGAAATTGGTTCTAGACGCCTGCGCTATCGCACCACCACCATTAGCAGCATTAGGAACTGCTCCTGTAACATCCCTAAGCATCTCTCGCATGAAGGTAGTAAACACCGTCCTCATATCAGGGACATTCCTATCATTGGCCCCTGAACCTGTACTCCTCGTATATCGGCTCATCGTTCAATCTGTAAAGAGAAAACGATTAACCTTCTCCTTAGTGGTGTCAGTGCAATGAAACTTCATCCTTAGATATACTAATGATATATATATATATATATATATATATATATAGTTTTTGAAAAACAAAATATCACAAATACGTGCTCTCATACTATCTCTCCCTAATGTCTTCCCCTAAATTAACTACGCAACCTGGCTCTGATACCAAGTGTGACGGCCCGCCACGCACCAGCCGACATTTCTTTGGAAATGTGCTGCCAATGCCCGACTAGCACGGGACGGCCGTCAAAAGAAAATGATTTGAAACTATGAATCACCAAAGAACCTTTAGTATATCTCAAAGCGCATGGAATAAAATATAGTAATAACATAACTTGACATAAAATAGGTGAGACAGTGCATAAGCTGAAAACTAAACCATCATAGCAACGGAATCCAAAATACAGCTTATGATCCATACCATCATTATTACAACTTCAAAATACTTTCTCTAAAGAAAATAGAAAAGGTACACTACTAATGCCCAAAGCAGTGACCAATAACAACACAAGGAGAATATATGTATATAATTCCCAAAGCAGTGACCAAATCTATTGAGGCCATGACGACAACTCTGTACAACTATTGCTATGACCATATTTACCTAGTCTATAATCAATAACCCTACCCAGTCCATACACCCCTGACTCTATGTTAAGGGCCAACCAGTCCACACTTTCCTGGCTCTAGTTCGTCTACATGCCCCCTCTCTTCAATGGTTAACCAAAGTTATAAATATCAGCAACCCCTTTGCACACGTCCCGCAGCAAAGCCCAACTCTAGAAGTTATCTCGTCGGTTCCCATCTCGATCCTAAGTAATAACTTCCCGATTGGACTTCCTTTGCATCTCGGGTTTTGGTTAAATTGTAGTTAATCTTCAGAAGAGTTCACAATTATCGTCGCGTGGCAGAAGTTTGAATCAGGTTCGGTTTGGAGTCACCATCTTAGTTCGGGTCGTGGTCCTCGTCAGGGTCGGTTCGTGGCTCGTGACCCCCTCCCCTCCCTCCGGTTCGTGACACCTCCGGTTCGTGACCACACCCCGGCTATTGACCCTCCTGGTTCGTGACCACCCCGGGTTCGTGACCCCCCTCTGGTTACAGACCACCCCCGGCTTGTGACCATCATCTTGGAGCGGTTTGTGACCATCACCTTGGAGCAGTTCGTTACCATCATCTTAGAGTGGTTCGTGACCATCATCTTGGAGAGGTTCGTGACCATCAACTTCGAGCGGTTTGTGAGGCATATCCCGTTCAGGAATCAAAGTTCTCCTGGGCGGTTCGTGAAGCATACCCCCTTCAGAAATCGAAGTTCTCCTGGGCAGTTCGTGAGGCATACCCCCATCAGGAACCGGTTTTCTGCAGTTTTTCCAGCAAGCTAATTTCCCCACATGATGGCGTTTTAAACCATTCTAACATTACTATGAAGTCACAAAACATACTAAACAACAGTAATAACATGTAGAATCAACCAAAAAAACCAAAATATCAATTATATGAAATATTTTAGATCAAACATACCCAAAAAACATGACTTTCCCCTTAATCACCTTAAGCATGTTTTAACTATACGATTAGCAAACTTAATCCAATTTAACTCAAATTTCCACCAGTGACATGAAATAATACTTTAGAATTTCTACATATTTTTCCAGATTTTTATAATGTATGATTTTGCTAATTATCACTAATCACCCCTAATTAGTCGTGACTAGTGAATAAAGATGCAAATCACTTACCTTAGCCACAAAAGAGTCTTAGATCTAAAAATATGAATGATATAGCATGAATTCCAATGTATAACAGCAGCTCTATCTTTGATTTGATGTTAATTTCTCTTAATTTGATGTAGTTTTGGTTAATTGGCGATTATAAAGCGATTAGAACGAGATTTGGAAGATGAAGGCCATTAGTAGGGTTCCAGGAATGTTCGTGGCAGCAGAGAAAATGAAATTAAATGTTTTCCCAAACCCTATCAGCCCTCCCATAACCTTAATCCCGAAATGGGTTATGTGCCTAGCTGCTAATTACCCTGTTAAGCCCAATTAAGCCGTTTTTAATCTTTCAAACCTTATTTCAGTCATATCTCCCAAACGGTAAGTCCGTTTGATTATTGTCACCACCCTATGGAAAGGAAAACCATTATCTGAATCCAATGGAAGCGGTTTCAGGCCTAAACTCCTTACCAATCAAAAGTTATAGGCAAAACAAGATTCTCCAGGGGAAATGACCGCAATAGTCGTTCCCCGAGGTTACACGACCATACGACGTCGTATGTGAATGAAATAAATATTCTTCGATCCTCTGATTTGTAGAATGCGGGACGTTACAACTTTCCAAATGCCATTTTGTTGGTCAAATGGTTGTCTGTGGTCAGAATTCGATTTACTATTTTTGGAATATGATTCACCATTATATTTCTATTTCATCCCCATAACGTGTTTACAAAAGTCATACAGTGCAATCTTGGATTTTCAAACAGGTGTTGCACCTCAAGACTTCGATGTTGCACCACCAGGCGTGGGATGTTCCTCCAACCATAACTTTGTATCCATTTTGAGTTACTAGAACCATAACTATTTACAACAAAGCTCTCTCATAGATACATAGGTCTAACATGTTCCACCGATCTCATCTTAGTTCAGTAACCAAGAAATTCAATTTTAATGACTTTTGGGAACATCTAAAGCTTTTTTAGCACAATTTTTCACATGTCGCTTTGTCGGTCAAAGGGGAGTTAACCGTGGTCGAAATTCGATTTACTATTTTTTGGAATATGATCCACTATGTTATATTTCTATTTCATCCCCATAAACAAGTTTTCAAAAGTCATACAGTGTAATCTTGGATTTTCAAACAGATGTTGCACCTCAAGATTTCTATGTTGCACCCAACAGACGTGGGTTGTTCTGTCAACCATAAATTTTTATCCATTTAGAGTTACTAGAACCATAACCAGTCAAAATGAATCTCTCTCATAGATCTATAGGACTAACAGGTATCACCCATCTCATCTTAGTTCAGTAACCAAGAAATTCAATCTTAATGACTTTTGGGAACATCGAAAGCTTTTTTAGGTTAATTTTTCACATATCATTTTTTTGGTCAAAGGGGGGTTGATTGTGGTTGGAATTCGATTTACTATTTTTTGGAATATGATTCACCATGTTATATTTCTATTTCATCCCCATAAATGAGCTTCCAAAAGTCATACAGTGCAATAATGGACTTTTTAAACAGTTGTTGCACCTCAATACTTCGAAGTTGCACCCAACAGAAGTGGGTTGTTCCGCCAACCATAACTTTGTTTCCATTTAGAGTTACTAGAACCATAATCAATCGAAAGGAAGCTATCTCATAGATCTATAGGATTAATAAGGTCCTCCCATCTCATATTAGTTCAGTAACCAAGAAATTCAATCTTAATGATTTTTGGGAACATCGAAAGCTTTTTTAGCTCAATTTTTCGTATGTCGTTTTGTGGGCCAAAGGGTTGTCCATTTTCCGAATTCGATTCACAATTTTTTGGAATATGATTCACCATGTTACATTTCTATTTTATCCCCATAAACGAGTTTTCAAAAGTTATACACCTTGGATTTTCAAATAAATGTTGCACTTTAAGACTTCGATGTTGCACCTAACAGACGTGGGTTGTTCCTCCAACCATAACTTTGTATCCATTTTGATTTACTAGAAACATAACTGGTCAAAACGAAGCTATTTCATAAATCTATATGTCTAACAGGATCCACCAATCTCATCTTAGTTCGGTAACTAAGAAATTCAGTCCTAATGACTTTTGGGAACATCTAAGGCTTTTTCAACTCAATTTTTCACATGCCATTTTGTTGGTCATGGGGTACCATGGTCGGAATTCGATTTACTATTTTTTGGAATATGATTCACCATGTTATTTTTCTATTTCATTTCCATAAACAAGTTTTCAAAAATCATACAGTGCAATCTTGGATTTTTAAACAGATGATGCGCCTCAAGTCTTCCACGTGGCATCCAACAGACGTAGGTTCTTCCATCAACCATATTTTTTTTATCCATTTAGAGTAACTAGAACCATAACCAGTCAAAATGAAGCTCTCTCATAGATCTATAGGACTAACAGGTACCACCCATCTCATCTTAGTTCAGTAACCATGAAATTCAACCTTAATGACTTTTGGGAACATCGAAAGCGTTTTTAGCCCAATTTTTCGCATGCCGTTTTGTTTGTCCAAAGGGGGTTAACCATGGTTGGAATTCGATTTACTATATTTTGGAATATGATTCACCATGTTTAATTTCTATTTCATCCCCACAAACGAGTTTTCAAAAGTCATACAGTGCAACAATGGGTTTTAAAACAGATGTTGCACTTCAAGACTTCGAAGTTGTACCCAACAGAAGTGGGTTGCTCCGTCAACCAATTTTTTTTTATCCATTTAGAGAACTAGAACCATAACCCATCAAAACAAAGCTTCCTCATAGATCAATAGGTCTAACAGGTTGTACCCTTCTTATCTTTGTTCAGTAACCAAGAAATTCAATCTTAATGACGTTTGGGAACTTCGTAAGCTTTTTAGCTCAATTTTTCACATGCCATTTTGTTGGTCAAATGTGGGTTGATCGTGGTCGGAATTTGATTTACTATTTGGAATATGATGCACCATGATATATTTATACTTCATCCCCATAAAAGGTTTTTAAAAAGTAATACAGTGCATTCCTGGATTTTCAAATAGATGTTGCACCTCAAGACATCGATGTTGAACCCAACAGGCGTGGGTTGTTTCATCAACCATAACTTTGTATCCATTTAGAGTTAATAGAACCATTACTAGTCAAAACGAATCTCTTTCATAGGTCTAATAGGTTCGACCAATTTGATCTTAGTTCAATAACCAAGAAATTCAATCTTAATGACTTTTGGGAACAAGGTAAGCTTTTTTAGCTCAATTTTTCACATTCCATTTTGTTGGTCAAAAGGGGGTTGACCGTGGTCGGAATTCGATTTACTATTTTTTGGAATATGACTCACCATGTTATATTTCTAATTCATCCCTATAAACAAGTTTTCAAATGTCATACAGTGCAATTTTGGATTTCCAAACAGATGTTGCACCTCAAGACTTCGAAGTTGCACCCAACAGATGTGGGTTGTTCTGCCAACGATAACTTTGTAACCATTTAGAGTTACTAGAACGGTAACCTATCAAAACAAAGATCTCTCATAGATCTATAGATCTAATAGGTTCCACCCTTCTCATCCTAGTTCAGTAACCTAGAAATTCAATCTTAATGGCTTTTGGGAACATCTGAAGCTTTTTAATCTCCGTTTTTCACCTGCCATTTTGTTGGTCAGAAGGGGTTAACCGTGCTTAGAATTTGATTTACTATTTTTTTGGAATATAATGCACCAATTTATATTTCTATTTCATCCCCTTAAATAGATTTTCAAAAGTCATATAGTGCAATTTTGGAATTTCAAACAGATGTTGAACCTCAAGACTTCGATGTTACACCAACAAACGTGGGTTGTTCCGTCAACCATAAATTTTTATCCATTTAGAGTTAATGGAACCATAACCAGTCAAAACGACGATCTCCCATAGATCTATAAGAGGTTCCACCCATCTCGTCTCAGTTCAGTAACCTGAAATTCTATCCTAATGACTTTTGGGAACATCGAATGTTTTTTATCTTAATTTTTCACATGCCGTTATGTTGGTCAAAGGGGGGTTGATCATGGTTGGAATTCGATTTACTATTTTTTGGAATATGATTCATCATGTTATATTTCTATTTCATCCCCTAAAAGTGTTTTCAAAAGTCATACAATGAAATCGTGAATTTTCAAAAGGATGTTGCACATCAAGACTTTGATATTGCAACCACATATGTGGGTTGTTCCGTCAACCATAACTTTGTCTCAATTTTGAGTTACTAGAACAATAACAAGTCAAAACGAAGCTCTCTCATAGTCTATCGGACATATAGGTTTCACCCATCTCATCTTACTTCAGTAACCAAGAAATTCAATACTAATGACTTTTGGTAATGTCGAAAACTTTTTAAGTTCAATTTTTTATATGACGTTTTGTTGGTCAAAGGTTTTGACTGTGGTCGGAATTCGATTTGCTAATTTTTGGAATTTGACGCACCATGTTATATTTCTATCTCGTCCTCATAAAAAAGTTTTCAAAATCCATACATTGCAATCTTGGATTTTCAAACAGATGTTGCACCTCAAGATTTCGATGTTGCATTCAACAAACGAGGGTTGTTCCGTCAACTGTAACTTTTTATCCATTTTGAGTAACTAGAACCATCACAAGTCAAGACGAAGTTGTCTCGTAGATCTATAGGACTAATAGATTTCAACCATCTCATCTTAGTTTAGTAATCAAGAAATTTAATCTTAATCACTTCTGGGAACATTGAAAGCTTTTTTAGCTCAATCTTTCACATGGCGTTTTGTTGGTCAAAGGGGGGTTGACCATGGTCGGAATTCGATTTACTATTTTTTGGAATATGATCCACCATGTTTTTTCTATTTCATCCCCATAAACGAGTTTTCAATAGTCATACAGTGCAATCTTGGATTTTCAAATAAATGTTGCACCACAAGACTTCGATTTTGCACCCAACAAACATGGGTTGTTCCGTCAACCAAAGCTTTGTATCCATTTTGAGTTACTAGAACCATAACCAGTCAAAACGAAGCTCTCTAATACATCTACAAGACAAACAAGTTACACACTTCTCATCTTTGTTCGGTAACTAAGAAATTTAATCTTAATGACTTTTGGGAACATCGAAAGCGTTTTTAACTCAGCTTTTCACATGCTATTTAATTGGTAAAATTGTTGTCCGTGGTCGGAATCCGATTTACTATTTTTTGGAATATGATTCACCATGTTATATTTCTAGTTCATCCCCATAAACGAGTTTACAAAAGTCATATAGTGCAATCTTGGATTTTCAAACAGGTGTTGCACTTCAAGACTTCGATATTGCACTCAACAGACATGGGATGTTCCTCCAACAATAAATTTGTATCCATTTTGAGTTACTAGAACCATAACTACTCAAAACAAAGATTTCTCATAGATCTATAAGACTAATAGGTTCCACCCATCTCATCTTTGTTCAGTAACCAAGAAATTCAATCTTAATGACTTTTAGGAACATTGAAAACTTTTTTAGCTCAATTTTTCACAGGCCGCTTTGTTGGTCAAAGGGGGGTTAACCGTGGTCGGAATTCGATTTAATATGTTTTGGAATATTATTCACCATGTTATATTTCTATTTCGTCCCTATAAACAAGTTTTCAAAAGTCATACAGTGCAATCTTGGATTTTCAAACAGATGTTGCACCTCAAGACTTCGATGTTGCACCCAACAGACATGGGTTGTTCCGTCAACCATAATTATATGTCCATTTAGGGTTACTAAAACCATAACTAGTCAAAAAGAGTCTCTCTCATAGATCTATAGGACTAATAGGTACAATCCATCTCATCTTAGTTCAATAACCAAGAAATTCAATCTTAATGACTTATGGAAACATCGAAAGCTTTTCTAGCTTAATTTTTCACATGCCATTTCGTTGGTCAAAGAGGGTTGATCGTGGTTGGAATTCGATTTACTATTTTTGGAATATGATTCACCATGTTATATATCTATTTCATCCCCTTGAATGAGTTTCAAAAGTCATACGTTGCAATAATGGATTTTCAAACAGATGTTGCACCTCAAGACTTCGAAGTTGCATCCAACAGAAGTAGGTTGTTCTGCCAACCATAACTTTGTTTCCATTTAGAGTACTAGAACCATAATCAGTTAAAACGAAGCTCTCTCATAGATCAATAGGACTAACAAGGTCCACTCATGTAACACCCCACCTCCGTTAAGGTCACTCACAAAGGGAATGCCTTAACTTTGGTGGAGCATTTTAGTAAACCGAACAGAAACTTACAAGACAGATAAAATAGTACTTGAAAAATTTATAACTTTGTTTCAACAGAAACCGAAATAAACTTGGTTACATCCTTTCAAATCACATTATCAGAATTCAAGTACAAAATATCAGTCTTGTACAAAAGCCTTCAGAATGCATAGTTTAAAATCATAATCCCCATAGAACGGAAGCTATACAAAGCCAAGCCATACTTTAAGCACTTCAAGCAGAAGAAATCCGGATCAAGCTAAAGTATTCCCTCCTTGGATAACCTGGGGGGAAACGAAAGAAAGGAGGCGAAACAACAAGGGTCAGACAAAAAGTCTGGCAAGTCCAGTGATTTTCAGTTATGAACAGATAATAATAACATGACATGAAAATAAAACTGGATGAGAGATAACTGTAACAGGTGTAACAGATATAACAGAAGAACAGAATGATATAAGCTATTGTTTTACACTTCTCTGCACTAATACTAGTATAACAGAATTAGGTGTCACCCTAATGTCTAAACTGAAATAGAAACGGGTACAGAATAATTTAACAGAAACAGAATGCTAATAATGGGCCTTTACTACCCGATCAGAAACAGACAGAAGCAGAAACAGATTAATCCCTACGGAAACAGAATGTAGAATTAGGTGTACACTAGTAATGGGCCTTTACCACCCGAACAGACGGTACCACGCAGAAACAGACAGGTGTTACCACCCAACAGAAGCAGACGGTACCAACAGAAACAGACAGAACTAAGTGTACCCTAAAACCCTACCCCAAGCGATCGGCTCCCTAATACATAAATATCCTGTGTCGGCCCCACGGTAGGGTGTATCACTCCCAAAAGTGACAACCAATTGGCACAGACCTATTTACTGATGTCACGGCGTCTTACATCCTCAGAGGCAGACCGGGATCCATGCACGCACATGACCCGGTTGGAACGCACCATCAACACCCCTCGCCATTATCAGAATGAACCTCTTATAATTAATTCAGTAAGCGTGCCCGGACCCTACTTACTGTTGGGTCAAAGTTTTGATACCAGAAAGGGTTACTGACTAATATGGGTCCCAAACAACAGATGACACAAGTAATTCCCCTCCTAACCTTGTGTCCCCAGACTAACAGATTTCAGCTTAACTAGTCTACAAGTTTCAGACATACAAAATTTAGATTAACTAGTTCACAGATCAGACAATCAAGTTAACAGGTTTTCAGACTAACGGGTCAGATATTCGGATTAACAGGCTTACAGATTAACTGGTTACAGATTAACAGACTTACAGATTAACTGGTTACAGATTATCTAACTTTGTATTAGGCCTACGGATTCACGAAACGGGTTTATCAGATTCATTGGTCCAATTGGTTTAACCTTACCCAACACGTTTTAGACATCATAGTTATCTCAGATTTTCATTAATTAAATATTAATGCCCAAACCTCTCACATTAGACTGACAATTTGCGGCTACTGGTTAGGCCGGTTGGTTCCGGGCAGGTTTCTGTCGCAAACTGAGTCTAACCTCGGGTTTCAAGCACGTTATGACTAACTTCTCACATTAGAACCTATTGTTTGCGACCACTGGAATATGTCGGGCGGTTCCGGGCAGAATTACACCGCAAACTCATTCTAACCTCGAGTTAGCCATGTTTTTCTTTGCGGCCAATTAATTAATGATTTACCATTTATACCCACGCCTAATATACATGTCAATTATTCATAACTTAGCCAATTTAGATTATGTCAATAGCGGACTAATTATATCAACTCAACAGATATTGCAGATAACATATTTTTCAGATTAGGCGACTTAACGGATTTAGCAGATTAAGCAAACTAGCAAATCTAGCATTTTCAACAGACTTAGCAGATGACAGATTTGGCAGATGAACAAATCTAGCAGACTAGGCAGTAGAGCAGAACTAGCAGATTAAGCAATATAACAGAACTAGCAGATTAAGCAATATAGCAGAACTAGCAGATTAGGCAAATATAACAGATTTAATCATTCCTTAAAGTTTCACAAACATATCTTGCCTAATTTTAAATTTGGCCTAAGCATGCCTAAATAATTATCATGATTCACACTATGATCATATATTAAATATAACCATCGATTACTATGCATGTCATATATCCCAAAGATCCCTTACTTAGGTGTTTATTTACATTTAATATATGTCCTACCTTAATGTAAATCTTTATACCTAAGCCATATGTTCTTTGTCTCAAGTCATATGTTAACATACCATGGTTCCTCTTCTTCCAATTCACAGAATATGCATAGATCTAAATCTAGTTTACAACCTATGTCCTTTTTCTTAAATCAGTCACAGATTAACCATGTCCAGTTATTCTACATTCATTATTTGTCCCAAACATTTTAGCATTCGTGCGTTAATCTCTTTGGAGATTGGCGCAGGCTCGTAGTAGCCTGGCTATAGAACAGAAAGAAGAAGAGATACAGAATAAAATAGATCAGAACAGAACATACACAACCTCAAATTCAGATTTAAAATCATGTCACAATTATGATTAAAGTTTATATTGGAAAATAACTACACTTGCCTTGGTTGGATTAAATAAAGAACTTTAATTGTTGTTGAATCGTTGCAGAAGCTTTAATCTCTAATTTGAATTGAGTTGCTTAGGTTGATGTTGATTAGCTTCTAGTTTTGATTCCAGTAGAGTAGTGACGCCATTTTTATTTTTATTTAGAACAGAGGCAGAGAAGAAGCAAAATAGAATTGTGTGTAGAGAAGGCTAGGTCTTAGGTTGTTTTTATAGGTGTAGCAATTCATTTCAGCCATCAGATTAACCCTAAAACCAATCCGGACCATCAAAAATCGTCCCTGGGCTTCAAAAACGTGTTCTGGACCGAAACAGGCCGACCAGGTCGACCTGTAGGGGGGGAGGTCGACACTATAGTCGACTCCATGGGGGAGGTCGACCCCCTGGTCGACCTGGACCCAGGTCGACCCCCAGGTCGACCTGCCCAGTTCTGTGCTGACCGAAACCTTCTGAATCTTCTACAGGCCATAACTTCTTCATCCGGACTCCGATTTTCGAAAACTCGGACTCTATTTCATGTAAAATTTCGAGAGGAACGCAATGGTGATGTACATTTTACCTAATTCCTGATTCTTAAATTAATTATCCTTATTTTACTATCTTTTCCGTTACACACACCGTTATCGAACTAATTTTTCTTCTCTTTCATGTATTAATTAATTCTTCTTATGCATCACCATTATTTACCTATCATAAGCATATTTTCATATATTTTATTTCATTTTTAATTATACTTAAAAATGCGGGGTGTTACATTCTCCCTTCCTTAAAGGATTTCATCCCCGAAATCTTCAAGTTAAGAAGAATGTGTCCTACCATCCAATCATCCATCTACTCAATCACCAATCACAGGCATTCATTGTCCTTAATAGATTTCTAATGCTGTATGAACATATGCAAGAAGTGTGTGTATATGTTCCTTGTCTAATGCAAAGATCGGGCAGTCCACTGATTCAGTTGACCTCCTTAATGCGAATTATGCCAGTGCCATGAGTCAAACATGTATGCAATTTTCCTACTCGATACATATCATTTCTATATGAGTGCACAACCATTCAGTCATATGCAACATCCATGTGCTGAGTCAATCATTTTGCATCCACAAAAATTGAAAATGCTCACACATCCATATGCAGTATGAGAGTGTTTTCGAGCCGATCTAGTGCCTAGTGTGTGTTTATGCATCCACGGGCAACCACTAGCAACCACTTGCATCCACTTGCAACCATCAAACATAACATGTCTCAAACACATGTTTACACCCATGAGTTTCTACCTAAAGTTCGAGGATTCGATCGATAGGATACAGTCGAATGATGGAAGCGAGTACAGATAAAACAAAAACTTGGTTCCCATTAGGCATGGGTCCTAAGTATCGGCCCCGAAGACCGAAACCAACATCAAATTGACACCCAGAGGATTACCCTCTTTAGACAATGTCAAAACTGGAAATCTTATCAGAAGTATTCAGATATTTACAGACTACTTGTACAAATCAGGTTCCCTAATGGCTCTTAGGAAGTTAAGCATGATAAAATCATACCCCACGAAAACTCAGAATGTATGCGTCATACTTGACGCCTAACACAGATATCCCTCAAACCCCAATCTCAAACAGACGAGCCATAACCCTTATGGGTCTGAGTCTACATAGGAATTCAGAAATAATACTAGTATTAAAGTGCAGAGTATCGATTACAAAATCAAAATACCAGAATCAGAAAAAGTCTTAACTCCATAATCAGATAAAGAAATTAAACCTACTATAGAAATTTTCCTATTTCTATCCTAGCCACTAGCCTCAAGAGTGTTCGCCTGCCCTCCTTGCCCTCGTCTCTTCGGGCTGTCCCTAGTGAAGTGTCCCATCTCTCCACAGTTGAAGCAAGTTCCTTTCCTTTTTCTGCAATCCTTGTTCAGATGGGTCGAGCTCCCACAAGTAAAGCACTTTTTCCCCTTCTTATCTTCAGACTTCTCATCCTTCTTTTGTGTTTCCTTTTTGGGCCATGCTTTCTTATTCTGTGATTCTTCCTTCTTTGTCTCTTTCGAGCCCTTGTCTTCCTCGTGAAGTAGTGCCATGTCCACCAATTTCTCGTAAGTCGCTCCCATGGGTACGTGGGTCATGGCTAGGCTGTGTAGTGGCTCGTTCAATCCTTTAACAAAGCGGAGAGCCTTTTTATGCTGAGTGTTGACTAAATCCAATCCGAACCTAGCTAGTTGGTTGAACTGGTTGACGTATTCCTTGACCGTCATACTTCCTTGCTTAAGAGATAAGAACTTTTCCAGTTGTAAACTCCGTTCAGCTTGCGAGAGAAATTTTGTCTCAAACCTTGTTCTGAAATCCATCCATGTCTCAACCGGCCTCTCGGCGTTAGTGACTTCCCACTAGTAGGAAGCTTCGTCTATGAGCAGCCATACCGCCAACTGTACCTTCTGCCTATCGTCCACCTCGAAGATAACGAATAGATCCTCAGTTTCTTTGAGCCAGTTCCTCGTTTTGACGAATGATTCAGTTCCCTTGAAATCCTTTCCACCTATGGCCCTAAAATCTCTACAGATCTTTGAGAAAGTAATTGCACGAGGAGGGGGCGGAGGAGGAGGGGGATCATTTACTGGACCTGCGGCGGCGGTCCTAGCCTCATGATATTGACGAAACCAACCGGGTACATGAACACCCTCTGGTATCTCAGATGCTTCAGACATGCTGAAACGAAAAAAGGAAAGATTCAATACAAAAAGGACTGAAGGAAAGATATATGGCTCTTGGGGATCATGTTTTTCAAAATAAGCTTTATTTTTGAAAATACTTCCTTTCAAAACCTTTTTGAAAATAGTTTTTCAAAAACTTTTATCTAATCTGGTAACCTTTAGCTCTGATACCAAGTGTAACACCCCACCTCCGTTAAGGTCACTCACAAAGGGAATGCCTTAACTTTGGTGGAGCATTTTAGTAAACAGAACAGAAACTTACAAGACAGATAAAATAGTACTTGAAAAATTTATAACTTTATTTCAACAGAAACCGAAATAAACTTGGTTACATCCTTTCAAATCACAGTATCAGAATTCAAGTACAAAATATCAGTCTTGTACAAAAGCCTTCAGATGCATAGTTTAAAATCATAATCCCCATAGAACGGAAGCTATACAGAGCCAAGCCATACTTTAAGCACTTCAAGAAGAAGAAATCCGGATCAAGCTAAAGTATTCCCTCCTTGGATAACCTGGGGGAAACGGAAGAAAGGAGGCGAAACAACAAGGGTCAGACAAAAAATCTGGCAAGTCCAGTGATTTTCAGTTATGAACAGATAATAATAACATGACATGAAAATAAAACTGGATGAGAGATAACTGTAATAGGTGTAACAGATATAACAGAAGAATAGAATGATATAAGCTATTGTTTTACACTTCTCTGCACTAATACTAGTATAGCAGAATTAGGTGTCACCCTAATGTCTAAACTGAAACAGAAACGGGTACAGAATAATTTAACAGAAATAGAATGCTAATAATGGGCCTTTATTACCCGATCAGAAACAGACAGAAGCAGAAACAGATTAATCCCTACGGAAACAGAATGTAGAATTAGGTGTACACTAGTAATGGGCCTTTACCACCCAAACAGACGGTACCACGTAGAAACAGACAGGTGTTACCACCCAACAGAAACAGACGGTACCAACAGAAACAGACAGAACTAAGTGTACCCTAAAACCCTACCCCAAGCGATCGGCTCCCTAATACATAAATATCCTGTGTCGGCCCCACAGTAGGGTGTATCACTCCCTAAAGTGACAACCAATTGGCACAGACCTATTTACAGATGTCATGGCATCTTACATCCTCAGAGGCAGACCGGGATCCATGCTCGCACATGACCCGGTTGGAACGCACCATCAACACCCCTCGCCATTATCAGAATGAACCGCTTATAATTAGTTCAGTAAGCGTGCCCGGAGCCTACTTACTGTTGGGTCAAAGTTTTGATACCAGAAAGGGTTACTGACTAATATGGGACCCAAACAACAGATGACACAAGTAATTCCCCTCCTAACCTTGTGTCCCCAGACTAACAAATTTCAGCTTAACTTGTTTACAAGTTTCAGACATACAAAATTTAGATTAACTAGTCCACAGATCAGACAATCAAGTTAACAGGTTTTCAGACTAATGGATCAGATGTTCGGATTAACAGGCTTACAGATTAACTGGTTACAGATTAACAGACTTACAGATCAACTGGTTACAGATTATCTAACTTTGTATTGGGCCTACAGATTCACGAAACGGGTTTATCAGATTCATTGGTCCAATTGGTTTAACCTTACCCAACACGTTTTAGACATCATAATTATCTCAGATTTTCATTAATTAAATATTAATGCCCAAACCTCTCACATTAGACTGACAGTTTGCGGCTACTGGTTAGGCCGGTTGGTTCCGGGCAGGTTTCTGTTGCAAACTGAGTCTAACCTCGGGTTTCAAGCACGTTATGACTTACTTCTCACATTAGAACCTATTGTTTGCGACCATTGGAATATGCCGGGCGGTTCTGGGCAGAATTACGCCGCAAACTCATTCTAACCTCGAGTTAGCCATGTTTATCTTTGCGACCAATTAATTAATGATTTACCATTTATACCCACGCCTAATATACATGTCAATTATTCATAACTATAGCCAATTCAGATTATGTCAATAGCGGACTAATTATATCAACTCAACAGATATTGCAGATAACAGATTTTTCAGATTAGGCGACTTAACGGATTTAGCTGATTAAGCAAACTAGCAGATCTAGCATTTTCAACAGACTTAGCAGATGTCAGATTTGGCAGATGAACAAATCTAGCAGACTAGGCAGTAGAGCAGAACTAGCAGATTAAGCAATATAACAGAACTAGCAGATTAAGCAATATAGCAGAACTAGCAGATTCGGCAAAAATAAAAGATTTAATCATTCCTTAAAGTTTCACAAACATATCTTGCCTAATTTTAATTTTGGCCTAAGCATGCCTAAATAATTGTCATGATTCACACTATGATCATATACCAAATATAACCATCGATTACTATGCATGTCATATATCCCAAAGATCCCTTACTTAGGTGTTTATTTACATTTAATAGATGTCCTACCTTAATGTAAATCTTTATACCTAAGCCATATTTTCTTTGTCTCAAGTCATATGTTAACATACCATGGTTCCTCTTCTTCCAATTCACAGAATATGCATAGATCTAAATCTAGTTTACAACCTATGTCCTTTTTCTTAAATCAGTCACAGATTAACCATGTCCAATTATTCCACATTCATTATTTGTCCCAAACATTTTAGCATTCGTGCGTTAATCTCTTAGGAGATTGGCGCAGGCTCGTAGTAGCCTGGCTATAGAACAGAAAGATGAAGAGATACAGAATAAAATAGATCAGAACAGAACATACAAAATCTCAAATTCAGATTTACAATCATGTCACAATTATGATTAAAGTTTATATCGGAAAATAACTGCACTTGCCTTGGTTGGATTAAAGAAAGAACTTTAATTGTTGTTGAATCGTTGCAGAAGCTTTAATCTCTAATTTGAATTGAGTTGCTTAGGTTGGTGTTGATTAGCTTCTAGTTTTGATTCCAGCAGAGTAGCGATGCCATTTTTATTTTTATTTAGAACAGAGGCAGAGAAGAAGCAGAATAGAATTGTGTGTAGAGAAGGCTAGGTCTTAGGTTGTTTTTATAGGTGTAGCAATTCATTTCAGCCATCAGATTAACCCTAAAACCAATCGGACCATCAAAAATTGTCCCTGGGCTTCAAAAACGTGTTCTGGACCGAAACAGGCCGACCAGGTCGACCTGTAGGGGGGAGGTCGACACTATAGTCGACCCCATGGGGGAGGTCGACTCCTAGGTCGACCCCCTGGTCGACCTGTGTAACACCCTGTAATTCTATAACACTAAGATTCACGAATCAAGGCAGAATTAAAAGTTAAAATCAAAATTAAGGGAAACAGGTTGCGCCATTGCATTCATCTCGGAATTCTGCATGAAAACGAGTCCGAGTTTACGTAAATCGGAGTCCGTATGAGGAAGATATGGCCTCCGGAAGTTTCAGCGAAGTTCAAATTTCAAAATAGTTCAGAAAAGCGAATTCAAATTCAAAATCTGACCCAGATTGGGCTGGGCGGAAATTTTCCCGCCCAAGGCACCCAGGTCGACTGGGTAGTCGACCTGGGGGTCGACCCCCCCCCCCCCCCCCCCGCTTTTTCCAACTTTCTGAACCTGATTCGTTTCTCTGTATCCGGACGCCCTTCTGACCAGATTCGTTGACTTCTACACTATATAAACAACCCTAGTCTTCTTCTCTATTCACAATTCTTTTCTATCCTTATGCTGCCTCTGAGAAAATATATAAATAAGTAATATATAAAATAAATCAAGACGAGGAAGTGCTGCTCAAGTTGTCAAGACGAGGTTCGAATCAAGATTAAGGCTTCAGAATGAGAATCAAAGGCTACCTCAAACGATTTCGAGCAACGTCGCACGAATCATAGCATCGCCATCTTTCTTTTCTAATCTAATCTCTGTAAGTCGGTTACTTTTTAGATTTGAACGTTTCTTTTTTCGTGACATGAAATTAAAGGAATAAAAGAGTATGCCAATTCTTTCTATTCGAATTTGTGCCTATTTCTTTGGACCTAATTAAGAACTGTTATGATTCGAGGACAAATAAGACTGTGACTATGAAACTATGGACCTTAGAACCATATGCCTCTTTGACTATAAACATTGCCTATGACTATGGAAATTGCCTATGACTGTGACTGTGACTATGAGAATTATTTCCTTGACTATGAATACAAGCCTATGCCTTTGGGTTAGGAAACATAAACTATTGCCTATGACATAACAAGGACAACTGTGATTAAACACCTATGATTCACGACTAGGAAAGTGTTGCTTAAGTTTTGTGACTATGAAATTGGATCTAAACCCGATTATCTATTCTGTCTATTCTTGGTTTTCTTTGGTTTTAGACCTTGGGAATTTACCTATTAAGTTAGGTCTACCCATGTTCTTGAACCTACTCTGTCTATTCTTGGTTTTAGACCTTGGGAATTTACCCATTAAGTTAGGTCTACCCATGTTCTTGAACCTACGTCCTATCCAAACCTTTTTATGCCAGTTATTATGTCCATCGTTTTTCATAGCATCTTTGGTTCATTCCCTATTTTCTGCGAATCTAGATTTATCTATAATCTAGACTGAATCACGATTATACGAACGGTAGGAATACGATTTGGGCAAAATATGAAATTTACTATGAACATAGTTTTTAACTTGGAAATTGGCATAAATTGGGAACATGTATTATGGCATGTTCATAGAATTGCAAATTGGATAAATTTGACATGAATTATAGGATGTGTAATTTGAATCTAGTATTGACTTGTAAATCTAGCATTTACATGAATTGTGAACTAGAATAATAAGTCTAGTTTGGCATGAACTGTAATTAGAATGTTAAATCAGAATTGGATTAGCTAATTTGGCATAAGAAGTATATTGGCATAAATTTGAAATTGGCCATAATAGGGAGTAATTGTCATGTTTAGCAAAATCATGGTTAGTGACACTTAATTTGGTATAGTTTACATATCAAAAGGGCATAAATATGATTTAGAGGGGGAAATGGGCCGTAAGAATGAATGTTGACAATTTACATTAAAAAGATTAATTAGGAGATAAGTAAATTAGGAATAATTTACTTATAGAATTTGTCCTGAATAAGGAAAATGTGAATTTAGAGAAATTAAAGGTTTATTAACGACATCTCGTTTAATGAAACACCAGAAAGTTCTAGGGTGACAGAAAGGATAGTGTCTAGGCTTGGGTTTGGAAAATACAAGTTTCCTGCTCTCCCTGGCTATCCCTAACTGATCCGACGGACGGGATGGTTACTTTCAAAACCTGATTTGAAAATTAATCAAAACCCTTTGAACTTAGAAAACACGAATATGCCTAACCCGAGGTTAGACTGAGTTGCGATGTAAACCTGCCCGGAACCAACCGACACATCCAGTATTCGCAACAATATCTGTCTAATGTGAGTGGTCGCGGCTTTAATCTACTTAATTTAAAGCTAGAGCAAGAATGGTAGGGTTAAGTTAACTAAGACACTTAACCAATTCAACAAGATAACCAAACCGATGGGTGGGGTTAGGTTCATATAGACACTTAACACAGTTAAGCTAGAATGGGAGGGTTACGTCCATAGGAACACTTAACCAACTTAACACAGTCAAGCTATAATGGGAGGGCTAAGTCCACAGGAACACTTAACCAAACTTATGGTAACAAGACCGGATTTGTAGGGGTTAAGTAACTAAGAAAACACTTAGCCAAATAAACATGTTAACTAGACTAGAAGGTGGGGTTAAGTAAAGTTAATACACTTAGCCAAATTAGCATGTTAACTAGTCTAGAGGTTGGGGTTAGGTAAATACACTTAGCCAATTTGATATGTTAGCTGGGCTAGACCGTAGGGTTAAGTAAGCTTGAACACTTAACCATCGGATTGTGATAAAGGAATAGGGTTAAGTCTAAAACATGAAGGGATGATACTTAACCATTAATAATAACATGTCAGTTAAAACAGACAGGCCAGGAACACTTAACCAATACAGGATGAATGGGTAGGATTAAGTAATAAGAAATACTTAACCAATATAACTTGGTTTGTGGTAGGGTCAAGTCAACATGAATTACTGATAACACTTAACCAGTTTGACAGGATAAATGAAGAGGGTTAAGTTGGCTTGAATTGACTAATGACACTTAACCAATCCAAATTGACGGGGAAGGGAACTAAGTAGTAAACCTTAGTTAATAAAACAACGATTCTGGAAACTAAGTGGTAAATCTTAGTTAGTAGAACTAAGTAGTAATTCTTAGTATAACACGGGAAGGAGCAAATGTCCGTCTGAGTAAAAAGGAGGCTCCAACGAATTGGGTTACGAAGCCCGAGGCTTCGAGGGGACGTGAGGGTACTCTTGGTATCCCTCTGTGAGGCTGCAGATGATCCTCCTGGGCTCACAGAGTTTAAGGTCTGCGTAGAAGAACCAGGGGTACGGCTTGGTTGCAATATATGACAACCTAAAGACTAGGATGGACCGGCGTGATTCGGCGAGAAAACGGTAGCCCTGTGATAGCAACTCGTCATCTACCATCCATCTTGAGTCAACCAAGATACGTGAAGCGGAAAGGCGGAGAACTCCAAAAGACCATATACTTGCTATCTAGTTATGGGTGAGGATGGCCATAGGATTGTAGGGCACCGGGGGCCGGCGTACAGTTTTCATTTTTCAAGGTGTGCCTTTCGTTAGTTGAGGGAGGGGTCAAGTGGGACCATAGCCATTGGAATAAAAACAGACCTTAGCATCTGCATCGGCAGATACCTGAAAGCTCCCGACCGAGTTCTGTATTCCTTGATTTGCCCTGCCACATGACTCGGACTGCACATTACAGGACATGTGCATTTAGACAAGCGATAACGATTCGCGATACATGCGTGGGGAAGTATAGGAACATACACCACTCTAGGTAGTGTGTCCTAGACTTGGGGGCATCGTTCGACAGGTAGCATAATTCCTAGTGGAACTAGGTGGCATAAACCCTGAATCCGAGAAGCGTTCAGCAGATAGCGTAAACTCTAGTTGAATCTAGAAGCACTTGATAGAAACCCTAGATTAGATCTAGATAACAAATAATAAATGTATGCCTGAAGGCAACGGAAACTACAGGGATTGGGATCACGTCGTCGTTACTAGTTGGGACACTAGTTGGGTGGTGCAGAGATATAGAAACCAGTATAACAAGGAAATAGCGAAGCAGCGAAAGTATTAGAGCATATTCTGTTTATCTTAGTTTAGCATATCTTGTGTTAATCTTGTCTAATCTTGCCAACCCTATCATCATGGTGTTATCTTGTATTCAGTTAATTCATGTCATTTTGTTTTCCCATGTTCACATGCTAGAAGTTACTGAAATTACTCAGGCTTTATGTCTGACGCTGTTTTTCTTTTGTCTTCTTTTCTTCCATTCCCCCCCCCAGGTAGTAAAGGAGGGAATAGTATAGCTCAGGTTAAGTTGGACTGTCACTCTTTCCCAGCTTGAAGATTTGTCGAAGTTTGCTTGGATTCTCTTTTCAGATGCTATGGTTGGCTCTTGCTAAAGTTGGGGAATATAAATGTTGTTTTATGCTTCTTTATTTTGTAAGACAGATGATACTCTGATATTGTAAAGAAATCATTGTACAAGCTATTTTATTAATAAAGCAAAGTTTTATTTTCTGTTGTTTAATTTCTGTCTGTCTTGTAATTTATCTGCATCTTTTACCCTAAATGCTCCACAGAACTTAGTGCATTCCCTTTGTGAGTGACACTAACGGATGTGGGGTGTTACACGTGGTATAGAGCTGAAGGTTTCCGGATCAGATAAAAGATTTGAAAAATTATTTTCAAAACGGTTTTAAAAGAAGCATTTTCAAGAGAAAAGATTTGTTTTAAAGGCATATTCCCCAAAGCCATACGCACTAACTTCTCTTCCTCTATTTGAATTCTTGTCTCCTTCTTTCTTGAGTCTCTGGGGCTCCTGGCTTTCTGGGAGGTAACCTCATCGAAGGGCGAAGTAATGCCCGACTTCCATCTATAGCCGTAGTAGTTTCACCTACGGCCAGTTTTCTTTCAAGCTTATAGGGTTTTCTGTACGATGGAGGCAACTTTCGAGAGGTTGGTCAACATGATTACACACGGAAGAGGATGAGGAATTCATGGATGTAGATTTAGGTCACGAAGGAGGAAAAAATTATAAAACATAAGACAAGAGGGAGTATCTTTACTAGGGTATGATAGGGCATATAATTAAGGACAAGGGCAAGAATGAGGAACAAGATTTTCAGAAGGGCAAGTACATACTTTCACCACCAAGCGTACCTAGGAGTAAGGTAGTAAAGTACTGTTGGAAGAGTCTAGTCTTGCTGTTCGTACTCTTTCGGTTTTAGCGCTTCGCATTTGTTCATATCCACTTCCATAGTTGAGTCTCTGCACCATAGTACTTGTATAGTAGAAAGATCCCACTAGAGTCTCGAATCCAATTGGTGGTCCGACCAGTTTATTTTTGGTTAGAAGGGATTTGAGAATAGCGATCGAGTTTGCTTATATCATCTCACGTAGGTCGTCTAAATTCGGAGGAGATATTCCTTGGGTGCTTGTCTGATATTGGTTTAGGCCTTTGGGGTTTGTACTTGAGGAATGTCGAGTTCGACTAGGATGGGTTGCATGAGAGGTGAATAGTTGTGGCAGGCACTCTAAAAAGCACGTAGTGACCTTTCAACCCTTTTAGTATGGCATGATGGATAAGCTAAGAGGAGAGACCTCTGATCATTCTAGCATATACACTCAGTATCATGGTTAACATCTGTTTATTTTGGAAATGGAGGCCAGAAACTTCACAATCGTGAAGTTAAATTAGTTAAAATACAGTGGAGTAAAGCTCAAGAAGGCTAGATACTAGCATCATACCCTTTTCCTTAAGGGTGCATCCTTGATTTCTTTGTTTAGGAGCTTTACGCATAATTGTTTCTCTCTTTCCAAAGTATATCTTCTAGGTCGTATCTTCGATCCTTAGGTAGAAGCCAACGGATGTAAACATGTGTTTGAAACATGTTATGGTTGATGGTTGCAAGTGGTTGCTAATGGTTGCTCGTGAATGCATATGCATACGTATTAGGCACTAGATCAGTTCGGACGCTTTCATATTGCATTTACATATATGTATTTGTTTGTAAGTTGAAATTGATATGTTATCATATGGATGTTGCATATGGATGAATGGCTATGCACACATGTAGTATTTACATAACTAGGGATGCTTGCGTACAAGATTGGACGCATGGCACTGACATAATTCGCATTAAGGAGGTCAACTGAATCAGTAGACCGCCTGATCTTGCATTAGATAAAGACATATACACACACTATGCATATGAACATGAAAGCATTAGAAATCTTTTAAGGAAAATGGATGCCTGTGATTGAATGGTTGAGTAGATGGGTGATTGGATGGTAGGACACATTCTTCCTAACTTGAAGATTTCGGGGACGAAATCCATTTAAGTGGGGGAGAATGTAACACCCTGTAATTCTGTAACACTAAGATTCACTAATCAAGGCAGAATTAAAAGTTAAAATCAAAATTAAGGGAAATGGGCTGCACCATTACGTTCGTCTCGGAATTCTGCAAGAAAACGAGTCCGAGTTTGCATAAATCGGAGTCCGTATGAGGAAGATATGGCCTCCGGAAGTTTCAGCGAAGTTCAAATTTCAAAACAGTTCAAAAAAGCGAATTCAAATTCAAAATCGGATCCAGATTGGGCTGGGCGGGAATTTTCCCGCCCAAAGGCACCCAGGTCGACTGGGTAGTCGACCTGGGGGTCGACCCCCCCTCCCCGCTTTTTCCAGCTTTCTGAACCTGATTCGTTTCTCTGTATCCGGACGCCCTTCTGACCAGATTCGTTGACTTCTACACTATATAAACAGCCCTAGTCTTCTTCTCTATTCACAATTCTTTTCTATCCTTATGCTGCCTCTGAGAAAATATATAAATAAGTAATATATAAAATAAATCAAGACGAGGAAGTGCTGCTCAAGTTGTCAAGAGGAGGTTCGAATCAAGATTAAGGCTTAAGAATGAGAATCAAAGGCTACCTCAAACGATTTCGAGCAACATCGCACGAATCATAGCATCGCCATCTTTCTTTTCTAATCTAATCTCTGTAAGTCGGTTACTTTTTAGATTTGAACGTTTCCCTTTTCATGACATGAAATTAAAGGAATAAAAGAGTATGCCAATTCTTTCTATTCGAATCTGTGCCAATTTCTTTGGACCTAATTAAGAACTGTTATGATTCGAAGACAAATAAGACTGTGACTATGAAACTATGGACCTTAGAACCATATGCCTCTTTGACTACATACATTGCCTATGACTATGTACATTGCCTATGACTGTGACTGTGACTATGAGAATTATTTCCTTGACTATGAATACAAGCCTATGCCTTTGGGTTAGGAAACATAAACTATTTCCTGTGACATAACAAGGACAACTGTGATTAAACACCTATGATTCATGACTAGGAAAGTGTTGCTTAAGTTTTGTGACTATGAAATTGGATCTAAACCCGATTATCTATTTTGTCTATTCTTGGTTTTCTTTGGTTTAGACCTTAGGAATTTACCTATTAAGTTAGGTCTACCCATGTTCTTGAACCTACTCTGTCTATTCTTGGTTTTAGACCTTGGGAATTTACCCATTAAGTTAGGTCTACCCATGTTCTTGAACCTACGTCATATCCAAACCTTTTTATGCCAGTTATTATGTCCATCGTTTTTCATAGCATGTTTGGTTCATTCCCTATTTTCTGCGAATCTAGATTTATCTATAATCTAGACTGAATCACGATTATACGAACGGTAGGAATACGACTTGGGCAAAATATGAAATTTACTAATAACATAGTTTTTAACTTGGAAATTGGCATAAATTGGGAACATGTATTATGGCATGTTCATAGAATTGCAAATTGGATAAATTTGACATGAATTATAGGATGTGTAATTTGAATCTAGTATTGACTTGTAAATCTAGCATTTACATGAATTATGAACTAGAATAATAAGTCTAGTTTGGCATGAACTGTAATTAGAATGTTAAATCAGAATTGGATAAGCTAATTTGGCATAAGAAGTATATTGACATAAATTTGAAATTGGCCATAATAGGGAGTAATTGTCATGTTTAGCAAAATCATGGTTAGTGACACTTAATTTGGTATAGTTTACATACCAAAAGGGCATAAATATGATTTAGAGGGGGAAATGGACCATAAGAATGAATGTTGACAATTTACATTAAAAAGGGTAATTAGGAGATAAGTAAATTAGGAATAATTTACTTATAGAATTTGTCCTAAATAAGGAAAATGTGAATTTAGACAAATTAAAGGTTTATTATCGACATCTCTTTTAATGAAACACCAGAAAGTTCTAGGGTGACAGAGAGGATAGTGTCTAGGCTTGGGTTTGGAAAATACAAGTTTCCTGCTCTCCCTGGCTATCCCTAACTGATCCGACAGACGGGATGGTTACATTCAAAACCTGATTTGAAAATTAATCAAAACCCTTTGAACTTAGAAAACACGAATATGCCTAACCCGAGGTTAGACTGAGTTGCGATATAAACCTTCCCGGAACCAACCGGCACATCCAGTATTCGCAACAATATTTGCCTAATGTGAGTGGTCGCGGCTTTAATCTACTTAATTTAAAGCTAGAGCAAGAATGGTAGGGTTAAGTTAACTAAGACACTTAACCAATTCAACAAGATAACCAAACCGATGGGTGGGGTTAGGTTCATACAGACACTTAACACAGTTAAGCTAGAATGGGAGGGTTAAGTCCATAGGAACACTTAACCAACTTAACACAGTCAAGCTAGAATGGGAGGGCTAAGTCCATAGGAACACTTAACCAAACTTATGGTAACAAGACCGGATTTGTAGGGGTTAAGTAACTAAGAAAACACTTAGTCAAATTAACATGTTAACTAGACTAGAAGGTGGGGTTAAGTAAAGTTAATACACTTAGCCAAATTAGCATGTTAACTAGTCTAGAGGTTGGGGTTAGGTAAATACACTTAGCCAATTTGATATGTTAGCTGGGCTAGACCGTAGGGTTAAGTAAGCTTGAACACTTAACCATCAGATTGTGATAAAGGAATAGGGTTAAGTCTAAAACATGAAGGGATGATACTTAACCATTAATAATAACATGTCAGTTAAAACAGACGGGCAAGGAACACTTAACCAATACAGGATGAATGGGTAGGGTTAAGTAATAAGAAATACTTAACCAATATAACTTGGTTTGTGGTAGGGTCAAGTCAACATGAATTACTGATAACACTTAACCAGTTTGACAGGATAAATGAAGAGGGTTAAGTTGGCTTGAATTGACTAATGACACTTAACCAATCCAAATTGACGGGGAAGGGAACTAAGTAGTAAACCTTAGTTAAGAAAACAACGATTCTGGAAACTAAGTGGTAAATCTTAGTTAGTAGAACTAAGTAGTAATTCTTAGTATAACACGGGAAGGAGCGAATGTCTGTCTGAGTAAAAAGGAGGCTCCAACGAATTGGGTTACAAAGCCCGAGGCTTCGAGGGGACGTGAGGGTCCTCTTGGTATCCCTCTGTGAGGCTGCAGATGATCCTCCTGGGCTCACAGAGGTTAAGGTCTGCGTAGAAGAACCAGGGGTATGCCTTAGTTGCAATATATGGCAACCTAAAGACTAGGATGGACCGGCGTGATTCGACGAGAAAACGGAAGCCCTGTGATAGCAACTCGTCGTCTACCATCCATCTTGAGTCAACCGAGATATGTGAAGCGGAAAGGCGGAGAACTCCAAAAGACCATATACTTGCTATCTAGTTATGGGTGAGGATGGCCATAGGATAGTAGGGCACCGGGGGTCGGCGTACAGTTCTCATTTTTCAAGGTGTGCCTTTCGTTAGTTGAGGGAGGGGTCGAGTGGGACCATAGCCACTGGAATAAAAACAGACCTTAGCATCTGCATCGGCAGATATCTGAAAGCTCCCGACCGAGTTCTGTATTCCTTGATTTTCCCTGCCACAGGACTCGGACTGCACATTACAGGACATGTGCATCTAGACAAGCGATAACGATTCACGATACATGCGTGGGGAAGTATAGGAACATACACCACTCTAGGTAGTGTGTCCTAGACTTGGGGGCATCGTTCGACAGGTAGCATAATTCCTAGTGGAACTAGGTGGCATAAACCCTGAATCCGAGAAGCGTTCAGCAGATAGCGTAAACTCTAGTTGAATCTAGAAGCACTTGATAGAAACCCTAGATTAGATCTAGATAACAAATAATAAATGTATGCCTGAAGGCAACGGAAACTACAGGGATTGGGATCACGTCGTCGTTACTAGTTGGGACACTAGTTGGGTGGTGCAGAGATATAGAAACCAGTATAACAAGGAAATAGCGAAGCAGCGAAAGTATTAGAGCATATCTAGTTTATCTTAGTTTAGCATATCTTGTGTTAATCTTGTCTAATCTTGCCAACCCTATCATCATGGTGTTATCTTGTATTCAGTTAATTCATGTCGTTTTGTTTTCCCATGTTCACATGCTAGAAGTTACTGAACTTACTTAGGCTTTATGTCTGACTCTGTTTTTCTTTCGTCTTCTTTTCTTCCATTCCCCCCCCCCCCAGGTAGTAAAGGAGGGAATAGTATAGCTCAGGTTAAGTTGGACTGTCACTCTTTCCCAGCTTGAAGATTTGTCGAATTTTGCTTGGATTCTCTTTTCAGATGCTATGGTTGGCTCTTGCTAAAGTTGGGGAATATAAATGTTGTTTTATGCTTCTTTATTTTGTAAGACAGATGATACTATGATATTGTAAAGAAATCATTGTACAAGCTATTTTATCAATAAAGCAAAGTTTTATTTTCCGCTGTTTAATTTCTGTCTGTCTTGTAATTTATCTGCATCTTTTACCCTAAATGCTCCACAGAACTTAGTGCATTCCCTTTGTGAGTGACACTAACGGATGTGGGGTGTTACACGTGGTATCAGAGCTGAAAGTTACCGGATCAGATAAAAGATTTGAAAAATTATTTTCAAAACGGTTTTAAAAGAAGCATTTTCAAGAGAAAAGATTTGTTTTAAAGGCATATTCCCCAAAGCCATACGCACTAACTTCTCTTCCTCTGTTTGAATTCTTGTCTCCTTCTTTCTTGAGTCTCTGGGGCTCCTGGCTTTCTGGGAGGTAACCTCATCGAAGGGCGAAGTAATGCCCGACTTCCATCTATAGCCGTAGAAGTTTCACCTGCGGCCAGTTTTCTTTCAAGCTTATAGGGTTTTCTGTACGATGGAGGCAGCTTTTGAGAGGTTGGTCAACATGATTACACACGGAAGAGGATGAGGAATTCATGGATGTAGATTTAGCTCACGAAGTAGGAAGAAATTATAAAACATAAGACAAGAGGGAGTATCTTTACTAGGGTATGATAGGGCATATAATTAAGGACAAGGGCAAGAATGAGGAACAAGATTTTCAGAAGGGAAAGTACATACTTTCACCACCAAGCGTACCTAGGAGTAAGGCAGTAAAGTTCTGTTGGAAGAGTCTAGTCTTGCTGTTCGTACTCTTTCGGTTTTAGCGCTTCGCATTTGTTCATATCCACTGCCATAGTTGAGTCTCTGCACCATAGTACTTGTATAGTAGAAAGATCCCATTAGAGTCTCGAATCTAATTGGTGGTCCGACCAGTTTATTTTTGGTTAGTAGGGATTTGAGAATAGCTATCGAGTTTGCTTATATCATCTCACGTAGGTCGTCTAAATTCGGAGGAGATATTCCTTGGGTGCTTGTCTGATATTGGTTTAGGCCTTTGGGGTTTGTACTTGAGGAATGTCGAGTTCGACTAGGATGCATTGCATGAGAGGTGAATAGTTGTGGCAGGCACTCTAAAAAGCACGTAGTGACCTTTCGATCCTTTTAGTATGGCATGATGGATAAGCTAAGAGGAGAGACCTCTGATCATTCTAGCATATACACTCAGTATCATGGTTAACATCTGTTTATTTTGGAAATGGAGGTCAGAAACTTCACAATCGTGAAGTTAAATTAGTTAAGATACAGTGGAGTAAAGCTCAAGAAGGCTAGATACTAGCATCATACCCTTTTCCTTAAGGGTGCATCCTTGATTTCTTTGTTTAGGAGCTTTATGCATAATTGTTTCTCTCTTTCCAAAGTATATCATCTAGGTCGTATCTTCGATCCTTAGGTAGAAGCCAACGGATGTAAACATGTGTTTGAAACATGTTATGGTTGATGGTTGCAAGTGGTTGCTAATGGTTGCTCGTGAATGCATATGCATACGTATTAGGCACTAGATCAGTTCAGACGCTTTCATATTGCATTTACATATATGTATTTGTCTGTAAGTTGAAATTGATATGTTATCATATGGATGTTGCATATGGATGAATGGCTATGCACACATGTAGTATTTACATAACTAGGGAAGCTTGCATACATGATTGGACGCATGGCACTGACATGATTCGCATTAAGGAGGTCAACTGAATCAGTAGACCGCCTGATCTTGCATTAGATAAAGACATATACACACACTATGCATATGAACATGAGAGCATTAGAAATCTTATAAGGAAAATGGATGCCTGTGATTGAATGGTTGAGTAGATGGGTGATTGGATGGTAGGACACATTCTTCCTAACTTGAAGATTTCGGGGACGAAATCCTTTTAAGTGGGGGAGAATGTAACACCCTGTAATTCTGTAACACTTAGATTCACGAATCAAGGTAGAATGTTAAAATCGAAATTAAGGGAAACGGGCTGCACCATTGCGTTCGTCTCGGAATTCTGCAAGAAAACGAGTCCGAGTTTGCATAAATCGGAGTCCGTATGAGGAAGATATGGCCTCCAGAAGTTTCAGCGAAGTTCAAATTTCAAAACAGTTCAGAAAAGCGAATTCAAATTCAAAATCGGACCCAGATTGGGCTGGGCGGGAATTTTCCCGCCCAAGGCACCCAGGTCGACTGGGTAGTCGACCTGGGGGTCGACCCCCCCCCCCCCCCCCGTTTTTCCAACTTTCTGAACCTGATTCGTTTCTCTGTATCCGGACGCCCTTCTGACCAGATTCGTTGACTTCTACACTATATAAACAGCCCTAGTCTTCTTCTCTATTCACAATTCTTTTCTATCCTTATGCTGCCTCTGAGAAAATATATAAATAAGTAATATATAAAATAAATCAAGACGAGGAAGTGATGCTCAAGTTGTCAAGAGGAGGTTCGAATCAAGATTAAGGCTTCAGAATGAGAATCAAAGGCTACCTCAAACGATTTCGAGCAACATCGCACGAATCATAGCATCGCCATCTTTCTTTTCTTATCTAATCTCTGTAAGTCGGTTACTTTTTAGATTAGAACGTTTCCCTTTTCATGACATGAAATTAAAGGAATAAAAGAGTATGCCAATTCTTTCTATTCGAATCTGTGCCTATTTCTTTGGACCTAATTAAGAACTGTTATGATTCGAGGACAAATAAGACTGTGACTATGAAACTATGGACCTTAGAACCATATGCCTCTTTGACTATAAACATTGCCTATGACTATGGACATTGCCTATGACTGTGACTGTGACTATGAGAATTATTTCCTTGACTATGAATACAAGCCTATGCCTTTGGGTTAGGAAACATAAACTATTTCCTATGACATAACAAGGACAACTGTGATTAAACACCTATGATTCATGACTAGGAAAGTGTTGCTTAAGTTTTGTGACTATGAAATTGGATCTAAACCCGATTATCTATTCTGTCTATTCTTGGTTTTCTTTGGTTTTAGACCTTGGGAATTTACCTATTAAGTTAGGTCTACCCATGTTCTTGAACCTACTCTGTCTATTCTTGGTTTTAGACCTTGGGAATTTACCCATTAAGTTAGGTCTACCCATGTTCTTGAACCTACGTCATATCCAAACCTTTTTATGCCAGTTATTATGTCCATCGTTTTTCATAGCATCTTTGGTTCATTCCCTATTTTCTGCGAATCTAGATTTATCTATAATCTAGACTGAATCACGATTATACGAACGATAGGAATACGATTTGGGAAAAATATGAAATTTACTAAGAACATAGTTTTTAACTTGGAAATTGGCATAAATTGGGAACATGTATTATGGCATGTTCATAGAATTGCAAATTGGATAAATTTGACACGAATTATAGGATGTGTAATTTGAATCTAGTATTGACTTGTAAATCTAGCATTTACATGAATTGTGAACTAGAATAATAAGTCTAGTTTGGCATGAACTGTAATTAGAATGTTAAATCAGAATTGGATTAGCTAATTTGGCATAAGAAGTATATTGGCATAAATTTGAAATTGGCCATAATAGGGAGTAATTGTCATGTTTAGCAAAATCATAGTTAGTGACACTTAATTTGGTATAGTTTACATACCAAAAGGGCATAAATATGATTTAGAGGGGGAAATGGGCCATAAGAATGAATGTTGACAATTTACATTAAAAAGAGTAATTAGGAGATAAGTAAATTAGGAATAATTTACTTATAGAATTTGTCCTAAATAAGGAAAATGTGAATTTAGACAAATTAAAGGTTTATTAACGACATCTCTTTTAATGAAACACCAGAAAGTTCTAGGGTGACAGAGAGGATAGTGTCTAGGCTTGGGTTTGGAAAATAAACGTTTCTTGCTCTCCCTGGCTATCCCTAACTGATCCGACAGACGGGATGGTTACTTTCAAAACCTGATTTGAAAATTAATCAAAACCCTTTGAACTTAGAAAACACAAATATGCCTAACCCGAGGTAAGACTGAGTTGCGATGTAAACCTGCCCGGAACCAACTGGCACATCCAGTATTCGCAACAATATCTGTCTAATGTGAGTGGTCGTGGCTTTAATCTACTTAATTTAAAGCTATAGCAAGAATGGTAGGGTTAAGTTAACTAAGACACTTAACCAATTCAACAAGATAACCAAACCGATGGGTGGGGTTAGGTTCATACAGACACTTAACACAGTTAAGCTAGAATGGGAGGGTTAAGTCCATAGGAACACTTAACCAACTTAACACAGTCAAATTAGAATGGGAGGGCTAAGTCCATAGGAACACTTAACCAAACTTATGGTAACAAGACCGGATTTGTAGGGGTTAAGTAACTAAGAAAACACATAGCCAAATTAACATGTTAACTAGACTAGAAGGTGGGGTTAAGTAAAGTTAATACACTTAGCCAAATTAACATGTTAACTAGTCTTGAGGTTGGGGTTAGGTAAATACACTTAGCCAATTTGATATGTTAGCTGGGCTAGACCGTAGGGTTAAGTAAGCTTGAACACTTAACCATCGGATTGTGATAAAGGAATAGGGTTAAGTCTAAAACATGAAGGGATGATACTTAACCATTAATAATAACATGTCAGTTAAAATAGACGGGCAAGGAACACTTAACCAATACAGGATGAATGGGTAGGGTTAAGTAATAAGAAATACTTAACCAATATAACTTGGTTTGTGGTAGGGTCAAGTCAACATGAATTACTGATAACACTTAACCAGTTTGACAGGATAAATGAAGAGGGTTAAGTTGGCTTGAATTGACTAATGACACTTAACCAATCTAAATTGACGGGGAAGTGAACTAAGTAGTAAACCTTAGTTAAGAAAACAATGATTCTGGAAACTAAGTGGTAAATCTTAGTTAGTAGAACTAAGTAGTAATTCTTAGTATAACACGGGAAGGAGCGATTGTCCGTCTGAGTAAAAAGGAGGCTCCAACGAATTGGGTTACGAAGCCCGAGCCTTCGATGGGACGTGAGGGTACTCTTGGTATCCCTCTGTGAGGCTGCAGATGATCCTCCTGGGCTCACAGAGGTTAAGGTCTGCGTAGAAGAACCAGGGGTATGCCTTGGTTGCAATATATGGCAACCTAAAGACTAGGATGGACCGGCGTGATTCGGCGAGAAAACGGTAGCCCTGTGATAGCAACTCGTCGTCTACCATCCATCTTGAGTCAACCGAGATACGTGAAGCGGAAAGGCGGAGAACTCCAAAAGACCATATACTTGCTATCTAGTTATGGGTGAGGATGGCCATAGGATAGTAGGGCACCGGGGGTCGGCGTACAGTTCTCATATTTCAAGGTGTGCCTTTCGTTAGTTGAGGGAGGGGTCGAGTGGGACCATAGCCACTGGAATAAAAACAGACCTTAGCATCTGCATCGGCAGATATCTGAAAGCTCCCGACCGAGTTCTGTATTCCTTGATTTGCCCTGCCACAGGACTCGGACTGCACATTACAGGACATGTGCATCTAGACAAGCGATAACGATTCGCGATACATGCGTGGGGAAGTATAGGAACATACACCACTCTAGGTAGTGTGTCCTAGACTTGGGGGCATCGTTCGACAGGTAGCATAATTCCTAGTGGAACTAGGTGGCATAAACCCTGAATCCGAGAATCGTTCAGCAGATAGCGTAAACTCTAGTTGAATCGAGAAGCACTTGATAGAAACCCTAGATTAGATCTTGATAACAAATAATAAATGTATGCCTAAAGGCAATGGAAACTACAGGGATTGGGATCACGTCGTCGTTACTAGTTGGGACACTAGTTGGGTGGTGCAGAGATATAGAAACCAGTATAACAAGGAAATAGCAAAGCAGCGAAATTATTAGAGCATATCCAGTTTATCTTAGTTTAGCATATCTTGTGTTAATCTTGTCTAATCTTGCCAATCCTATCATCATGGTGTTATCTTGTATTCAGTTAATTCATGTCGTTTTGTTTTCCCATGTTCACATGCTAGAAGTTACTGAACTTACTCAGGCTTTATGTTTGACTCTATTTTTCTTTCGTCTTCTTTTCTTCCGTCCCCCCCCCCCCAGGTAGTAAAGGAGGGAATAGAATAGCTCAGGTTAAGTTGGACTGTCACTCTTTCCTAGCTTGAAGATTTGTCGAAGTTTGCTTGGATTCTCTTTTCATATGCTATGGATGGCTCTTGCTAAAGTTGGGGAATATAAATGTTGTTTTATGCTTCTTTATTTTGTAAGACAGATGATACTCTGATATTGTAAAGAAATCATTGTACAAACTATTTTATCAATAAAGCAAAGTTTTATTTTCCGCTGTTTAATTTCTGTCTGTCTTGTAATTTATCTGCATCTTTTACCCTAAATGCTCCACAGAACTTAGTGCATTCCCTTTGTGAGTGACATCAATGGATGTGGGGTGTTACAACCTGGACCCAGGTCGACCCCCAGGTCGACCTGCCCAGTTCTGTGCTGACCGAAACTTTCTGAATCTTCTACAGGCCATAACTTCTTCATCCAGACTCCGATTTTCGAAAACTCGGACTCTATTTCATGTAAAATTTCGAGAGGAACGCAATGGTGATGTCCATTTTACCTAATTCCTGATTCTTAAATTAATTATCCTCATTTTACTATCTTTTCCGTTACGCACACTGTTATCGAACTAATTTTTCTTCTCTTTCATGTATTAATTAATTCTTCTTATGCATCACCATTATTTACCTATCATACGCATATTTTCATATATTTTATTTCATTTTTAATTATACTTAAAAATGCGGGGTGTTACAACTCATCTCATCTTAGTACAGTAACCAAGAAATTGAATCTTAATGACTTTTGGGAACATCGAAAGCTTTTTTAGCTCAAGTTTTCACATGTCGTTTATTGATCAAAGGGTTGTCCGCGGTCGAAATTCAATTTACAATTTTTTGGAATATGATTCACCATGTTATATTTCTATTTTATCCCCATAAACTAGTTTTCAAACGTCATATTGTGCAGTCTTGGATTTTCAAAAAAATGTTGCACCTCAAGACTTCGATGTCGCACCCAACGGACGTGGGTTGTTCCTCCAACCATAACTTTGTATCCATTTTGAATTACTAGAACAATAACCAATTAAAACGAAGCCCTCTCATAGATCTATATGTCTACCAGGTTCAACTAATCTCATCTTAGTTCAATAACAAAGAAATTCAATCTTAATGACTTTTGGGAACATCGAAGGCTTTTCTAGCTCAATTTTTCACATGCCATTTTGTTGGTCAAAGGGGGTTAACCATAGTCCGAATTTGATTTACTATTTTATGGAATATGATTCACCATATTATATTTTTATTTCATTCCCATAAACAAGTTTTCAAAAATCATACAATGCAATCTTGGATTTTGAAACAGGTCTTGCACCTCAAGACTTCGACGTTGCATCCAACAGACGCGGATTATTCCGTCACCAATAAATTTTTATCCATTTTGAGTAACTAGAACCATAACTAGTCGAAACGAAGCTCTCTCATAAATCTATAGGACTAACTGGTACCACCCATCTCATCTTAGTTCAGTAACCAAGAAATTCAATCTTAATGACTTTTGGGAAGATCGAAAGCTTTTTTAGCTCAATTTTTCACATGTCATTTTGTTGGTCAAAGGGGGATTGCCAGTGGTTGGAATTCGATTTAATATTTTTGTGGAATATGATTCTCCATGTTTTATTTCTATTTCATCCACATAAATGAGTTTTCAAAAGTCATACAGTGCAATAATGGATTTTCAAACATATGTTGCACCTCAAGACTTCAAAGTTGCACCCAGTAGAAGTGGGTTGTTCCGTAAACCGTAAATCTTTATCGATTTAGAGATACTAAAACCATAACCAGTAAAAACAAAGCTCACTAATAGATCTGTATTCCACCCTTCTTATCTTATTTCAGTAACCAAGAAATTTAATCTTAATGACGTTTGGGAACTTCAGAAGCTTTTTAGCTCATTTTTTCACATGCTATTTTGTTGGTCAAACGGGGGTTGATCTTGGCCGGAATTTTGGAATATGATGCACCATGTTATATTTCTATTTCATCCCCATAAATGGTTTTTAAAAAGTAATACAATGCAATCCAAGATTTTCAAGTAGATGTTGCACCTCAAGGCTTCGATGTTGCACCCAATATGCGTGGGTTGTTTCGTTGACCATAACTTTGTATCCATTTAGAGTTACTAGAACCGTTACCAGTCAAAACGAAGCTCTCTCATAGATCTATAGGTCTAACATGTTCCACCCATCTCATCTCAGTTAAGTAACCAAGAAATTCAATCTTAATTACTTTTGTGAACATCCTAAGCTTTTTCAACTCAATTTTTCACATGCCATTTTGTTGGTCAAAAGGGGGTTGACCGTGGTCGGAATTCAACTTACTATATTTTGGAATATGATTCACCATGTTATATTTCTATTTCAGCCTCGTAAATGAGTCTTCAAAAATCATAAAGTGCAATTTTGGATTTTCGAACAGATGTTGCACCTCAAGACTTCGAAGTTGCACCCAACGGACGTAGGTGGTTCCGCCAACCATAACTTTATAACCATTTAGAGTTACCAGAATAATAACTAGTCAAAACGAAGCTCTCTCACAGATTAATAGATCTAATAGGTTCCACTCGTATCATCTTAGTTCAATAACCAAGAAATTCAATCTTAATGACTTTTGGGTACACTGGAAGCATTTTAATCTCCATTTTTCACATGCCATTTGGTTGGTCAAAGGGGGGTAGACTGTGGTTGGAATTCGATTTACTATTTTTTGGAATGTGATGCACCATGTTATATTTCTATTTCATCCCCTTAAAGGTGTTTTCAAAAGTCATACCGTGCAATTGTGGATTTTCAAACAAATGTTGCACCACAAGACTTCGACGTTGCACCAACAGACGTGGGTAGTTCCATCAACCATATTTTTTTTATCCATTTAGAGTTACTAGAACTATAACCAGTAAAAACGAAGGGCTCTCATAGATATATAACAGGTGCCACCCATCTCATCTTTATTCAGTAACCAAGAAAATCAATCTTAATGACTTTTGGGAACATCGAAAGCTTTTTTAGCTCAATTTTCACATGCCGCTTTGTTCGTCAATGGGGGGTTAACCATGGTTGGAATTCGATTTACTATTTTTTGGAATATGATTCACCATGTTATATTTCTATTTCATCCCTACAAACAAGTTTTTAAAAGTCATATTGTGCAATCTTGGATTTTCAAACAGATGTTGCACCTCAAGACTTCGATGTTGCACCCAACAGACATGGATTGTTCCGTCAACCATAGTTTTATCCACTTAGAGTTACTTGAACCATAACCAGTAAAAACGAATCTCTCTCACAGATCTACAGGACTAACAGGTACCACCCATCTCATCTTATTCAGTAACCAAGAAATTCAATCTTAATGACTTTTGGGAACATTAAAAGCTTTTTTAGCATAATTTTTCGTATGCCATTTTGTCGTTCAAATGGGGTTAATCGTGGTTGGAATTCTATTTACTATTTTTTTGGAATATGATTCACCATGTTATATTTCTGTTTCATCCCCAAAAATGAGTTTTCAAAAGTCATACAGTGCAATAATGGATTTTCAAACAGATGTTGCACCTCAAGACTTCGAAGTTGCACCCAACAGAAGCGGGTTGTTCTGCCAACCGTAACTTTGTATCTATTTAGAATTACTAGAACAATAATCAGTCAAAATGAAGCTCTCTCATAGATCTATAGAACTAACAAGGTGCACCCATCTCGTCTTAGTTAAGTAACCTAGAAATTCAATCTTAATGACTTTTGGGAACATCGGAAGCTTTTTTGGCTCAAATTTTCACATGTCTTTTGTTAGTCAAAGGGTTGTCTGTGGTCGGAATTTGATTTACAATTTTTTGGAATATGATTCACCATGTTATATTTATATTTTATCCCTATAAACGAGTTTTCAAAAGTCATACTGTGCAATCTTGGATTTTCAAACAAATGTTGCACCTCAAGACTTCGATGTTGCTGCTAATAGACGTGGGTTGTTCCTCCGACCATATCTTTGTATCCATTTTTAGTTACTAGAACCTTAACCAGTCAAACTGAAGCTCTCTCATAGATCTATACGTCTACCAGGTTCCACCAATCTCATCTTATTTCAGTAACCAAGAAACTCAATCTTAATGACTTTTGGGAACATCAATGGCTTTTTTAGCTTATTTTTTCACATGCCATTTTATTAGTCAAAGGGGGTTAACCATGGTCGGAATTCGATTTACTACATTTTGGAATAAGATTCACCATGTTATATTTCTATTTCATTCCCGTAAAGAAGTTTTCAAAAATCATACAATGCAATCTTGGATTTTCAAACAGATGTTGCACCACAAGACTTCGACATTGCATCCAACAGACGTGGGTTGTTCAATCAACCATAAATTTTTATCTATTTTGAGTAACTAGAACCGTAACCAGTCAAAACGAAACTCTCTCATAAATCTATAGGACAAAAAGGTACCACCCATCTCATCTTAGTTCAGTAACCATGAAATTCAATATTAATGACTTTTGGGAACATCGAAAGCTTTTTTAGCTCAATTTTTCACATGCCGTTTTGTTGGTCAAAAGGGAGTTGACCGTGGTCGGAATCTGATTTACTATTTTCTGGAATATGATTCACCATGTAATATTTCTATTTCATCCCCGTGAATGAGTTTTCAAAAGTCATACAATGCAATTTTGGATTTTCAAATAGATGTTTCACCTCAAGACTTCGAAGTTGCACCCAACAGATGTGGGTTGTTCCGCCAACCATAACTTTATAACCATTTAGAGTTACTCTAACTATAACCAGTCAAAACAAGCTCTCTCGTAGATCTATAGATCTAAAAGGTTCTACCTATCTCCTCTTAGTCCAGTAACCAAGAAATTCAATCTTAATGACTTTTGGGAACATCTGAAGCTTTTTAATCTCCATTTTTCACATGCCATTTTGTTGCTCTAAAGGGGGTTGACCGTAGTTGGAATTCGATTTACTATTTTTTGGAATATGATGCACCATGTTATATTTCAATTTCATCCCCTTAAATAGGTTTTTAAAACTCATACAGTGCAATTTTGGATTTTCAAATAAATGTTGCACCTCAAGACTTCGATGTTGCAACAACAGACGTGGGTTGTTCTATCAACCATGAATTTTTATCCATTTAGAGTTACTAGAACCATAACCTGTTAAAACGAAGATCTATCATAGATCTATAACAGCTTCTACCCATCTCATCTTAGTTCAATAACTAATAAATTCAATCTTAATGACTTTTGGGAACATCGAAAGCTTTTTTAGCTTAATTTTTCACATGTCGTTTTGTTGGTCAATGGGGGGTTGATCGTGGTTGGAATTCGATTTGAAATTTTTTGGAGTTTGATGCACCATGTTATATTTATATTTCATCCTCATAAACGAGTTTTCAAAAGCCATACAATCCAATCTTGAATTTTCAAATAGATGTTGCACCGCAAGACTTCGACGTTGCATCCAACAGACTTAGGTTGCTCCGTCAACCGTAACTTTTTATCCACTTTGAGTAACTGGAACCATAACCAGTTAAAACAAAGTTGTCTCACAGATATATAGCACTAATAGGTTCCACCCATCTCGTCTTAGTTCAGTAACCAAGAAATTCAAAGCTTTTTTAGCTCAATTTTTCACATGGCGTTATGTTGGTCAACGGGGGGTTGACCGTGGTTGGAATTCGATTTACTATTTTTTGTAATATGATTCACCATGTTTTTTTCTATTTCATCCCCATAAATGAGTTTTCAAGATTCATACACTGCAATCTTGGATTTTTCAAACAGATATTGCACCTCAAGATTTCGATGTTGACCCAATAGACGTAGGTTGTTCCGACAACCAAAGCTTTGTGTCCGTTCTGAGTTACTAGAACCATAACCAGTCAAAATAAAGCTCTCTCATAGGTCTATTGGACTAATAAGTTCTACCCTTCTGATTGAAGTTCAGTAACTAAGAAATTCAATCTTAATGACTTCTGGAAACGTGGAAAGATTTTTTAGCTTAATTTTTCACATGCTGTTTCGTTAGTCAAAGGGGGGTTGACCGTGGTTGGAATTCGATTTACTATTTTTTGGAATATGATTCACCATGTTATATTTTTGTTTCATCCCCATAAACGAGGTTTCCAAAATCATACAATGCAATTTGGATTTTCAAACATATATTGCACCTCAAGAATTCGAAGTTGCATCTAACAGAAGTGGGTTATTCCGCCAACCATAACTTTGTTTCCATTTAGGGTTACTAGAACCATAATCCGTTAAAATGAAGCTCTCTTATAGATCGACAGGACTAACATGGCCAATCATCTCATCTTAGTACAGTACCAATAAATTCAATCTTAATGGCTTTTGGGAACATTGAAAGCTTTTTTAGCTCAATTTTTCACATGTCGTTTGTTGGTCAAAGGGTTGTCCATGTTCGGAATTCAATTTACAATTTTTTGGAATATGATTCACCATGTTATATTTCTATTTTATCCCCATAAACGAGTTTTCAAAATTCATACTGTGCAATCTTCGATTTTCAAACAAATGTTGCACCTCAAGACTTTGATGTTGCACCCAACGGACGTGGGTTGCTCCTCCAACCATAACTTTGTATCCATTTTGAATTACTAGAACCATAACCAGTCAAAACAAAGCTCTCTCATAGATCTATACGTCTACCAGGTTCCACTAATCTCGTCTTAGTTTAGTAATCAAGAAATTCAATCTTAATGACTTTTGGGAACATCGAAGGCTTTTTTAGCTCAATTTTTCACATGCCATTTTGTTGGTCTAAGGGGGTTAACCATGGTCCGAATTTGATTTACTATTTTTTGTAATATGATTCACGGTGTTATATTTCTATTTCATTTCCATAAGAAATTTTTCAAAAATCATACAATGCAATCTTGGATTTTCAAATAGATCTTGCACCTCAAGACTTCGACGTTGCATCTAACAGACGTGGGTTGTTCCATCAACAATAAGTTTTTATCCATTTAGAGTAACTAGATCTATAACCAGTCAAAACGAAGCTCTCTCATAAATCTATAGGACTAACAGGTACCACCCATCTCATCTTAGTTCAGTAACCATGAAATTCAATCTTAATGACTTTTGGGAAGATCAAAAGCTTTTTTAGCTCAATTTTTCACATGTCATTTTGTTGGTCAAAGGGGGTTGACAGCGGTTGGAATTCAATTTACTATTTTTGTGGAATATGATTCAATATTTTAAATTTATATTTCATCCACATAAATGAGTATTCAAAAGTCATAAAGTGCAATAATGGATTTTCAAACAGATGTTGCAACTCATGACTTCGATGTTGCACCCAACAGACGTGGGTTGTTCCGTCGTCTATAACTTTGCATCTGTTTTGAGTTACTAGAACCATAACCTGTCAAAATGAAGCTCTCTCATAGATATATGGGTCTAACAGGTTCCACCCATCTCATCTTAGTTCATTAACCAAGAAATACAATCTTAAGACTTTTGGGAACAAGGAAATATTTATTTGCTTAATATTTTACATGTCATTTTGTTGGTCAAAGGGGGATTTACCGTGGTCGGAATTTGATTTACTATTTTTTGGAATGATTCACCATGTTATATTTCTATTTCATCCCCATCAATGAGTTTTCAAAAGTCATACAGTGCAATCTTGGATTTTCAAACAGATGTTGCACCTCAAGTCTTTGATGTTGCACCCAACAGACGTGGGTTGTTCCTCTAACCATAACTTTGTATCCATTTTGAGTTACTATAACCATAACCAGTAAAAACGAAGCTCTCTCATAGATCTATTGGTCTAACAGGTTCCACCCATCTCGTCTTAGTTCAGTAACCAAGAAATTCAATCTTAACGACTTTTGGGAAAATCGAAAGCTTTTATAGCTCAATTTGGCACATGATGTTTTGTTGGTCAAAGGGTGGTTGGCCGCGGTCGGAATTCGATTTACTATTTTTTGGAATATGATTCACTACGTTATGTTTCTATTTCATTCCCATAGACGAGTTTTCAAAATTCATACAGTGCAATCTTGAATTTTGTGAGAGTTGCTGCGCCTCACGGCTTCGATATTGCACCCAACAGACATGGGTTATTCCGTCAACCATAATTTTTTATACATTTAGAGTTACTAGAACCATAACTAGTCAAAACGAAGTTCTATCGTAGATCTATCGTAGATCTATAGGCCTAACGGGTTCCACCCATCTCATCTTAGTTCAGTAACCAATAAATTCAATCTTAATGACTTTTGGGTACATTGAAAGCTTTTTTAGCACAAATTTTCACATGTCATTGTGTTGGTCAAATGGGGGGTTGACCGTGGCCGGAAATCAATTTACTACTTTTTGGAATATGATTCACCATGTTATATTTTTTTTTCATCCCCATAAACGAGTTTTCAAAAGTCATACAATGCAATTTTGGATTTTCAAACTTATGTTGCACCTCAAGACTTCTAAGTTGCACCCAAAGATGTGGGTTGTTCCACCAACCATAACTTTGTATCCATTTTATGTTACTAGAAACATAACCAGTCAAAACGAAGCTCTGTCATAGATTTATAGGTCTAACAGGTTCCGCCCATCTTATCTTAGTTCAGTAACCAAGAAATTCAATCTTAAGGACTTCTGTGAACATCAAAATCTTTTTTATCTCAATTTTTCACATGCCGCTTTGTTGCTCAAAGGGGGCTGACCTTGGTCGGAATTCGATTTACTTTTTTTAATATGATGCACCATGTTATATTTCTATTTCATATCCATAAATGAGTTTTCGAAAGTTATACATTGCAATTTTGGATTTTCAAACAGATGTTGCACCTATGGACTTCGAATTTGCACCTAACAGGGTTGTTCCACCAACTATAAATTTGTATCCATTTACAATTACTAGAAACATAACCAGTCAAAACGAAGCTTTCTCATAGATCTATAGCCTAACAGGTTCCACCTATCTCATCTTAGTTTAGTAAATTCAACCTTAATGACATTTGGGAACATCGAAAGCTTTTTTAGCTTAATTTTTCACATGCCATTTTGTGGATCAAAAGGGGGTCGACCGTGGTCGGAATTCGATTTACTATTTTGTGGAATATGTTGCACCATGTTATATTTCTATATCATCCCCATAAACGGGTTTTCAAAAGCCATACATTGCATTTTTGGATTTTCAAACAGATGTTGCACTCAAGACTTCGATGTTGCACCCAACAGACGTGGGTTTTTCCATCAACCTCAAATTTTTATCCATTTAGAGTTACTAGAATCATAACCAGTTAAAACGAAGCTCTATCATAGATTTATAGGACTAATAGATTCCATCCATCTTATCTTAGTTCAGTAACCAAGAAATTCATTCTTAATGACTTTTGCCAATATCGAAAGCTTTTTTAGCTTAATTTTTCACATGCCATTTTGTTGGTCAAAGCGGATTGACCATGGTAGGAATTTGATTTATTATTTTTTGGAATATGATTCATCATTTTATATTTCTGTTTCATCCCCATAAACGAGTTTTTAAAGGTTATATTATGCAATTTGAGATTTTCAAACATATATTGCACTTCAAGACATCGATGTTGCACCTTACAGGCGTGGGTTGCTTTGTCAACCACAAATTTTTATCCATTTAGAGTTACTTGAACAATAACCAGTCAAAACGAAGCTATCTCATAGATCTATAGGACTACCAAGTTCCACTTGTGTCATCTTAGTTCGGTAACCCAGAAATTCAATCTTAATAACTATTGGGAACACCGAAAGCTTTTTTAGCTCAAATTTTCACATGTCGTTTTGTTGGTCAAAGGAGCGTTGACCGTGGTTGGAATTCGATTTACTATTTTTTGGAATATGATTCACCATGATTTATTTCTATTTCATTCCCATAAACAAGTTTGCAAAAGTCATACAGTGCAATCTTGAATTTTCAAACAGATGTGGCCCCTCAAGACTTCTATGTTGCATGTAACAACCCAAATTCCGACGGAGTGATTTTTTTTCTAATCCATCGAAACTCGTGTTGGTTGCTCTGGTATCCTGCAGAACAGACAGAGATAAAAAATATATCAGAGCTCAGAAAGTATCTCACAGCGGAATGAATAAAATATAATATAATCAAAATATAGCCTTACCCAAATTATAATACTGCCTAACCGGTATCTAAAGCTATCATATCTCTGCCACAAGTCTAACCTGCGAGTATGTGATGTGGAGGGGGTCAAAACACAGGTCCTGATGACTGGATTTAAACTACACATTTTAGATAACCCTACATATACCGTTCAATCACATGTTATGATTTATTTAGTTACTTGGGTTAACATCACTCAAGGCTTACACACACGTTGTACCCATTTACTCCCGAGTGGATTAACCTTATAAAGTATATATGTAGCTACCCCCAAATTAAGGTACACACCATTGTACCCCACTTGCACGGTCTCCGCCGTAATGTCACAGAAATATATGATGTCCCTCATCTTTTGTTGGAGTGACGTACAGACCTTTATATAACAATGCGACGTTCCATATAGAACCTCCACCGCCATGCTACGTAAGCGTAAGGACCGCCACCTTTGATCGAATCAGATCGCAGAGTAATGCTCTACAGCCTATGATACACCACCCACAGTAGATGTGCATGTATCTAGACTTTCTCATGTATGTGTCATCAATCGTACTCGATGCCTTAACCGTATATATCCTCTAATATGCACCGAGTTCCGCGGTAGGGCTGTACAAGAAACACGAAACTCAGTCAGAAGCTTTTCCACATCTGCACATGCCCGCCTTTAAGGGCCTCAAAATACAGATATCCCTTGGACTATTTTTCATGGAGGCTATGGCCCCACCTCGGCCCCTCCCTCAACTAGTAAAGACTGCAAGATCTAAGCAACTTTCCCCTAACAAACAATCTAAACATCCAGTTGGCGTCAACCCTCAACCACTATGCCTCGATAGTGAAAGGTAAATGGCGTCTTGGGTTTAGGTCTAGTTTTTCTGCATCTCACCGGCTGCCAATGACGGGTACCTGACGATCTACTATCCTTGTTGGTCCTGACCCCGCCTCCCATAGAGGCGACTGTCAAATCACCCTCATGTCATCCCGTCACAGCATTCTGACTACAAAGCTACTTTTGCACCTGGTAGTAACGCGCAGACCCAACCTCTGCGATTACAGCCAAAACATCTGCCACCGCGCAGAGGTCTACCAGGAGCACCTTACGCATCTTTGGAAGCCATGTGCTTCCCCTTCTAGTCCTTCGGAGTTAACAGAATAATCATATGGATGTGCACTCCCCTCATGCCTCATGACACCACGATGATCTACTTCGTTGGGTTATTCGCCTTAAATGTGCAGACTAGTCCAAGCACCTTATTTTAATATGTTATTAGACCATATGTCTAAACATTCAATTATGTGCTTTCTCTACCTCATCGGGTTTCCATTTAACTTGGTTATTCCCATTCACATTGACTTCTTATTTAAGTTACCAAGTTCCTCTCGCTTATTAATTTCAGTCGTATAAACTAACCCATTTAAGTTTATTAATAAGCCCATAATGTGTTATTCTCTAGATTGTAATTCAAGGTCTGTAATCTACAACCTCCTTATATTATTTGTTGTCCAATTACATAGTTACAATAACATGTTTTACTTAATATGTAATTTAGTATATCTCAATTCACATGTTTCCTGTTTAACATGTCACTTATTATTTATGATTAAATATAATTTATTTCATTTCATAAGTTTTCCTCCTTCTTTCTTATTTAATCGTAATTCCATCTTATACTGTCACTACCCCTTATCGTTGTTTACTTATTAACTTAGTTCTCTTAACCAAGCTTTACTAATAAGTTTCTCTTCCCATAAATATAACTTATGTAGTCCTCATCCGTAGATTTCAAATTCTGTTCTCAATTTACCATTAAGTACAATTTATCTCATTACATAAGATATTCCATTTTCTTTATCGTTATTATAACCTAAGTTATAATTTCCAATTGTCCCTAGGACAAGCCGACCTATTATACAACATTCTAATTGATGTAATTTACTTATAATAGGTTATTATCAATCTCTGTTCATTCCACTTCTTTTACTGTTGTAATTATTTTTCATTCATTTCCATTAATCACAATTAGTGTCATTTATTTCTATCCTTTTATATACATATACTTATATATATATATATATGTTTACGTACCAGACCTCTCACATTAAGCCTACCACTTGTGAATGCTGGATTTGCCAGGCGGTTCTGGGCAGACTTCTTCCACAAGTTGGCTTAACCTCATGTCTTAGCACCGTTACATGTTTATTTGTGTGCTAGACCCCATATTAAATTAACAATTTGTGAATGCTGGATTTTCCGGGTGGTTCCGAGCAGACTTCTACCACAAGTTGAATTTAACCTCGTGTCTAAGTGCGTTACAGTTTTCTATTTAGTGTAAATTTAGGCATATTCTTTCTTTTCAAATTTTACTGTAATCTATATTTTACATGTCGTTCTTAATATCACATTAAGTCCATTTCTAATTGTTATGTCACACATTTTTCCTAACATGTAATTAACTTCATTTTTAAAATGGCAACATGTAATCATAAAATCATGTAATTATTCCTTTCTAACAATTTAACATGTAACTATCACAATTCTTACAGTCAAGGGTCCAACTATAATATGTCACAGGTTAACGATTAAGCGTTCAATTACATAATATGTCACAAATTATCATGTAATTAAAACTTACATGTATATAACAATAATTGTTTACACATTTTTAACAAGTTTACATTTCCATATGTTAACATTTTAGCTTTTTAATTATATAACATATAATCATATAAAATTAACATTTCTAACAGATTTTCATTGCATGTTAATGGGGAATGTCAAACGATAATATACCATTATCAAAAATGGTATATCTTAAATCCACTTACATTGATATGTCGATCTAGAAGAGAATCTCTTTGGATTGGTTGCAGATGGAGAGTCATGAGTTTGTATTTTCGCTGCAGTTGAAAATGCCTTATTTTCTGAATTTATCGTTATTGACGATAAATTTTCTTCTTAATTTTCATTTGGATAGCGCTTAAATATTATAATAAATAATTTTATTTAGAAATTATATCGAGGAAGAAGAAGAGAGTAAAGAAACAACAAATGAGAATGGAGAGTTATAGGGTCCTTTACATATGTAGTTCCAATTGACACTGGTTGTTTACTTTTCCTGATGAAATCTATTCTCTCCACGTTATAAGGCCAACAGGAAGTTGCCAAGTCAATATAATTTTTGAATTGGACCAATAGGATAAAGCCAACAAGGCATGCATTGTTATTTCATGACAATTAAATGTGCCAATTAGGCGCCATGTTAATTTTCTACCGTTATGCACATTAATTCCTTTTCATCTTTATTTACTATGTGCATACATTCTTCATATGTTTCTAAGTATATACACATATATCCTGTAATGTCCCATATATTCAAGGTGTAATAATTAATTTATTTAATTATATAAATAGTGATTTAGAGAATTATATGGTTGTTTAATTAAATAACTTTGAATATTTAATTAATATAATAATTAAATAATATATTTAATTCTGAAATAATTAGAATTAGTGGAATTCACAATATAATGTGAATTGGACAAGTTATAATATATAATTCAGTTTAGAGTTGAATTATATTAACGAATATATTATTTAAAATGAATTTTGAATGTATAAATTATATTATAAATATAATCGAGCTCGAAATGGCACTGCAGTTCGTAATTCTGCGATTCGAACTTTAAACGAATATACAGAAGCCGTTTTAAATCGGATTTCTGTGAAACAAGAAACGTTCAGAGCTGTTGAAGTATATTTTTCTAATGGAAGAGAAAAATTGGGATTTTGTCGTGTAGATTTTGATTTATGTCCAAATCAAATTTTAGAAAAGTCGCAATGGAATTCCTTTATGATTTATAACAATTTATTTTATCGATTTAATCGGGATTTGAAATATCAAGCTAGAAATTCACATAGGAATATTGTGGAGCTGAATAATATTCTGTGTGAATATATACGATAATATTTATTTATAAATATTTAATTTAGTTGTTTTTTTAAATATATTTATATATTTAAAAGGGTTATTTAGAGCTTTAAAAATAGCAAGTTTTGCAAATGACCTCAGAATTCGACGAAACTAATTTTGTTGGATCGGAAATGTTAAATTATTGTTAGATGTTTAGTTTCGTGATTTTTGAAGACAGTATGTGACCGTGGGCAATTTTAATGTGAAGAACAGTCGATAATTGTACCTTTAATAATACGCTGTGTGAGTAAACGGAGTCGGAATTCGACGAAACCTGTTTCGTTGGGACCGTAATGTTGAACTATAGCTGCATGTCCACTTTCATGATTTTTGTGTATCGTATATGATCACTGAAATTTTAGAGGACGAATACAATTAGCGGTTGCTTAGAATAAAATAAAATAATCGATAAAAGAAATAATATATATTTCCTATAAATTGTAACGACCTGGATTTCGCCCGACCCCAATCGATCGCAAGATCGATCAAGACCGTTCAAAACCCGCGTACGTTAACTTTAGGCATACAACACATCAGGACAACAACACAGACTTTTATAACATCAAAAATAAATGTTACATCAGAGTACAGAATATATCAGAGTACATTGATAAATAATACAGCGGAAGATACATTTACAATAAATTAAATACATTGCAGCGGAACTAATCTCAACGGAAAGCCATCAATATTCTGGACCCAGCTTCAGACTTCAATCCAGGATCCTTCTTAACTATATCTGCAAAAAGCTACTCGACTGCCCATGTGGAAAGAGGGTACCCGAGTTTGCAAAGTGAAACAAACTACAGGTCAGTCGTGGGACTGGTGTGAGAATTCTATACTTAACTTATCTGATAAGTAGGCTAATCACAGGACCATGCCGCTAACGCGGAACGGGTTTACTCCATTGGATTGCCAGTGCATAATTAAAGTAAATCGTTAAATAACGCAATGCTTTTTAGAAAAATGAAACCATTATAAGACCCAGGTCCCATCACACAATGCAACGCACACCAAAGGATAGGGTTTCAACTTATAATGGTCAAAAGATGCTAAATACGTAAAAACGATATTATTATTAGTGTGTATATATATATTTAAAAAAATTCAATATAAATGTATTAATCTTAGACGGCATAGTACCCCATCCTGCTATGTCGCCATATATAAGTTTAAAATCAAGGTCGTGATGTCGTATTGGAAATTGGTTTTTTGTCATGAAATCGAGGCTAGGGATCGTCCTCTTCCGATTCGAGACACTTTAGAAAATGCCTCAGGATCCCCCGTAGTGAACCCTTGGATCTTTAGGGCCGGTCCCCACCTAACGGTAGTGGATTGGCAATTCCCGAACACACGTTTCCCGATGCCTTTGAACCTATAGTATGACCACTTCCGGCCTATAAAAACCCGAGGTACCTCAATCCAAAATCCACATAAGTAAAATGTCGGGCCGTGTTAAAGCCCAAACACCACTAGCTAGAAAGAAACGTGTGCACTCCCTGCAGCCCTAATCCCGTTTTTGACTCATACCGGGGTGTGAGGCTCGCGAAGTCACGTTATACACAAAGCTATGCCTAAACAGGCTATGCTTTGATCGTCAGCCACAAGACCGGCTTTTCAACAAAGCCTTGATCATTTGCATCTTAGCATGTCACATTGTCAGACCCTACCATATTATTGATCATCTACAATATATATATATATAACCTCTAAGCTCATACGTCTTAGAGAAGGGTGATAAGTAAAGAATAAATTCTTCACCACCAAACAGAAATATATAATCAGTAGTGTTCAACAAACACAGCAGAAATGAATACAATGTCAGACACACAATCCAATTACAAATTCGCTCTGGGTCTGAGCGAAACAACGTCCCGTCGATCTCCAAATGCGTTTGGATGACCATCACCAAATACCTTGCCTTGGAAGGCCAATCCCAATTCAAGATACCAGTCATCATCATCCCAACGATGTGAAAACCTACAGTCTTCAATTGTCGTCTTCATCTTCGACTCTTGATCGTCGTGATGATTATTCAGAATGGGTTAAACCCGGTCTTTCTGAATAACTCGCGTATTTTGGGGTTAAAAACAAATATTGGAAAATCACACATTTCATCACATTCCAACTCCGAGTATTCTTTTAATAAGATATTCGTTTTAAAAGATTCTCATTAATTTTATCAAAGATAAAATTCTGAAAATAAAATCTATTAATCCATTTCCGAAATATGGAATTTCACAGAAATCAAATCAATACATAATCTATATAGATTTCTGTATCAGACTAATAATATAAATGGAATAACGGCAAAGCCTCTTAAATTTCATATATAATATCGGTCTTCTTTTACAGAAGCCTATTTCGATTATTACCAATCGAATTTCCACTTAATTCCTATTTAATATATTAAATTGGAAAAACTTGATTTTTAGAAAATGCATTTTTAAATCTATAAATTAGATTTATAAGTTCCAAATAATAATTTTCAATGTAAATTGGATTAAAGGACAAATGTCGTTTAAAACATCATCCACGATGAATCCACTTCACATCTCAATTTATTTATAATCACAAAAAATATAATAGCAAATGCTAGTAATCTTTTAAAAACATATTTTAAAATAATCATAAAAATATTCTTTATATAAAGACTCTAAATGAAAGGTATGCTTTATATTACGAATTCTTGCTTTTACAAATATTCTTTGTTTTAACACATAGTTGATTAAAAATATATTATGAAAACATATGCACTTTATATAAAAAGGATTTCCAATGTAAAAATATCATTATTTAAAAGAAAACCTGAATCGAAATGCGACTCAAACATTTGCCATATAATTTGGATTATATGGATTTCACACACATCATATATATGACAATAATAGTAAAACCATCAAATCATCCATCTACATCCAAAGTGTAAATTCCACTACGTAAGCGTTGAAATTCAATAATAACGCTTATCGCAGCCTGTCGATCTAACGATCAACATACAACTAAATATTGGGATTAGTGTATATAAATTTCCATCCCAACACCCGTGTGGGGTTTTCAACCAACAAACAAATAATATACTAATTTGTGCACTTGGGCGATGTGTGATAAATTATCGTCCCAATCACATACACAAGTTGGGTAACTTGTGAACGGAAGTGTAGTACACAATACATATAATGATGACAAGAAAATATCTCTATTGCAATGAATGAATAAGTATAATAACTTCGTCTCTATTTACAAATTCTATTTCGCTAATTTAAAACTCTAAACAAAATGGTTATTTTGTTTTGGCAATTCTAATGAGACAAAATGATACATATTTTGATTTAACTAAACTATCTTGACCAGTATATATCTTGCTAAACATATATAAATAAATAAATATATATATATCTATATATAAATTGCTTCAACTAATTCATTTTGACAAAAATGAATATTTCTGACAAAATGTAAAATTTTGTTTAACTAGTATAAATTGACTAAAATGAATAATTATTTTAACTAATGTAAATTAACAAAAATGAATAATTGTTTTTAACTAATATAAATTTACCGAAATGAATAATTTGTGTTTCAATTCTAATAAAATATGCCAATGCTATATTTTGTTTCATTCTTTTAATTTAGACACAAATGAGTGTTTTTGTCTATTTTACTTTAATGATAAAAATGTGAATGTTTAGTTATTAAAATGTAACTTTTAAATTCTATCCTTTATTTCAAACAATCTTTATTCATATCAAAATTATAAATCAAGAATATAATTTTCAATCTGATGGTTTGTTTGCATTAAAGAACTGCAAACAAAGATGAACTTTATTTTAAGGTTTTATTTGCAACAAGGAATGCAAATAACAAATGCAACTTTTATTGTTATTTAAAAGTATATTTGAGTGAATGTAAAAAGAACCTCATTTTCAAAGTGTATTTACATAAAAGAAACAAATTTTATTTAAATGAGTATTTGCATTTATGAATATAAACAAAGAATAGTTTTGTTTACAAATTATATTTACATTAGTGAATGTAAATAAAAGAACAAAACTTATTTTCAAAGTATATTTTAAACAAATTCTATTAAATGTATAAATGTGAAACGACCCGAACTTCCCCGGTCTCCAAAGAGAAGAGAAAGAACGAATTGTTTTGAGAACACGACACAACAGAACGTATACAAAAGAACATTTCATTGTATATTACAACAATGCATCAGATTACAAGAATATAAAGAGTATAAATGAATATACATTACACAGAAATATCAGAGATTTAAATTACATTTAAATACATCGCAGCGGAAAATAATACAATACACAATTAGAAGAGATATACGGATACAAAGCTTTCCGGATATCATTCCAGCTGTAAACCAGGATCCTGTGAATATAAATCTGCAAAACCAAAACTACTAGCTGCCCGTGTCAAAATAAGGGCACCCAGAGTTTAGGTCAAAACAATAAACTCCAGGTCAATCATGGGACTGGTGTGAGAACTAAAACAGTTATTTATCTTTATTTTAAAGTTAGGTAAATCGAGGGACCACGCCATATAACACGGAACGGGTTTTCTCCCAAGAATACCAGTGCATAAAACAAACAGCGCAATGCTAAATAAAGAAAAATGAAGCTGTTATAAGACCCAGGTCCTATCACACAATGCAACGCAAGCCGGGGGATAGGGTTTTCCCTTATAACAACCAAAGAATGCTTGATTCGTTTAAAACAAATCATTTGATACTACTATAAGTGCATAGTGTATAAAACAACTTCAAATCATAAGTATCAATCATAGACGGCATGGGTACCATATATCATGTCGCCATACTAGTTCTACAATTAAAACCGCAAATGTCTCGTATTTGGAAATTGGGTTTCCATCTATGAACCAAGGCTAGGATCGTCCTCTACCGATTCGAGACTGTCTAGCCCGAGTCTCAGGGACAGAACGCATCGACCCTTGGATCCTCAGGGCCGGTCCACCGATGTGGATTAAACTTAAATCCTGAACATGCGTTTCCCCGCCCTTTGGGGCGTAAATGAGCCAACGAATGACTCCACCGGACCTGGATCGTCCGATCAAACCGAGGCGCCTCGCAACAGCAACAACCACATAGGTGAAAAGTATATAAATGTCAGGGCTGGTAGGTCACTGACACCACCCTAGCTAGAAAGAAACGCATGCCCTCCCTGACGTCCTCTCCCATTTTTGGTTCACAACCGGGGTGCGAAACTCGCGAAGCAAACGTTACACAAAGCTACGCCACAAAGGCCGTGCTTCGATCATCAACCACAAGACTTTGCTTTTCAACAGAAGCCTCGATCAATTGCCACTTAGGCATGCCACACAGGCAATTTACTCCATGCGTTTGATATCCATCAGTATATAACCCCTGAGCTCGTACGTCTCAGAGAAGGGCGTTAAGCAAGAGAATAAATTCTCCGCCGCCAAACAGATATATATTTAATAGAAATCAATCACACGGGCTAAAATCCAATGTCAGACACACAGTCCATTTGCAAGTCCGTTCTGGGTCTGAACGAAACCGGAGGCACCTAGTACCCCGCATATCCATCGATCTCCAAGTACATCTGGACGACCACCGACTGATTCCCTCATCTTGGGTGTACAGCCCAATCAAGATCATGGGTAATCACCCAAACGACGTGAAGACTTCCGGTCTTCAACCACCGTCTTCATCTTCGACTTATCGTCGTATCAGTTATTCAGAATGGGATAAACCCGGTCTTTCCGAATAACTCGCGTATATTTTAAATAAGTGTTACACAAACACAACATACGCCTCATTCCAATTCATCAGTCACTAACCGTAAATTAACAAGAGAATAATTTCCTAAGTATTAACCCCGAAGGCCGAAACCAACATCAGATCAATACCTCAGAAACCATTCAACTAAACTAATCTCTAGTTAGTTTCTGATTTTCTTAACTCCTTTAGGTCTAAGAACAGTATTATTGAAGATACCGTTCACGACAACCCAAAATCCCATTCCATTAATTATCGGGTTAAAGAACAAGTGTTATTTAAAACACTGTTCACGATAAACCCAAAAATCAATATCCATTCAATTCCAATTAAATATTATTTAATTGGTACACTTCATTAAATCCAAATAAAAAGATTTAATCTTTTCCCAACTGGGTTCAAGAACAGTGTTAATGAAGACACCATTCACGACAAACCCAAATCACATTTGATATTAAACACAAGGCTCTGAATAGAAAATATATCGGCTTATATTCAATATCAAATTCTACGACTAACAAATATCGTATTGGAAATAACGATATATATATATATCTTTCAAATTCCCTTAACAATATCTGTATCATCACGAAATCCAACATCGAAATAATCCAAAGACAATTTCGATTCAAATCATCCCAATGTAATTATTGGAAATTCTGGTTATTTTCAAAACCATTTCAAACTCAATTTATTTATTTAAAAATAAATAGAATTATAATTCTAGTTCAAAACTAGTTTATTTCGATAAAAATCTAATTTTTATCTTTTCAAATATGGAGTTTTTCATCCCAATTCTTCACATATCATTTTCGATGATTTTACACAAATTATTAATATTTTTAATAATTTTATCAAGGTCCGTACAGTCGATTTCCATCAACGGCCATCGAACTTCACTTACAGCGACCTTTTTCAAATTTGATTTGGACATAATTCCAAATCCAACCGTTAGATTTCTAATTTCTAATATTCGTTAGAAAGCTCTTTTCGATACGAACCCAACGGTTCCGGTTTCAGGAGAATCCGACGGTCGGATCTCCCGTAATATCCGTTCGAAGTCAATGGTCGAAATTCGCGAATTGCCGCAGCGCGGCGCGTTCTATTCAGGCCATCATATTATATATATAATATATATAATATATATTTCGTCGATTTCTATTTAAAACGAATTTTGTAAATAGTTTTAAATTCGTTTCAAAAACAATTTCAACCTCCATTTCAAATTCAAATCAAAATTGAATTTTCTATTATAAATCCTTTTTACTTTCATTTCTATTTGATTTCAATTCAAATCGATTTTAATTCGATTCGAATTCATTTACTTTCAATTCGATTTTATTCGAATTCGTTTTCTTTTCAATTCGAAATCAATTCGTTTTCTATTCAATTCGAATTCAATTCGTTTTCTATTCCATTCAAATCAAATTCGTTGTATATTCAATTGAAATCAAATTCGTTATATATTCAATTTAATTCAAATTCGTTTTCTATTCCATTTAAATCAAATTCGTTTTCTATTCCATTTAATTCAAATTTCATTTCAAAATATTCGATTTCGAAATCACTTTTCAATATTCATTTTAAAATGAATAAAATCGATATAAATATCGTTCACGTCAAAATGGCATCAATCTAATCAACACGGCTTCATATATTTCTATTTTCTAATATTCTATTTCAAATATTTCTTTTTCAAATATTTCCTTTTTAAATATTTCTATTTCAAATATTTCTATTTCAAATATTTCTATTTCAAATATTTCTATTTTTAAAATATTTCGTTCAACACATGACTAATCTCAACGGATGAGTATTGTCAACACATGAACCTTTATTTTATAATATTCTTTATTTTTCAAATTGGAATGAGGCCCAATCAATTACCATATAGCGTTAAATATATGGATTCCATACCACACATGCATATAATAGCAACGCTAAATAATCAACCATCATCCAAAGTGCACTACACTGTATAAGCATCAAATATAGATATCTAACGCTTATAACAGACAATCAATCGATCGACATACAACTAATTATTGGGATTAGTGTATGCCGTATTTTATCCCAATACCCGTGTGGGGTTTCAAACAATCAAACACAGATTTTATTTGTGCAGTTGGGCGATGTGTAAAATTTATCGACCCAATCATTATCAGTCAAATCAGTGTATATAAACAAATCGGCCGATTTGTTTATAGATATTTATTTATTCACTTTCACGATAAAAATTATATTTTTAACGACCAAAATATTTTATTCAAACTATGAATATTCTATTCGGTTCATTTATTCAATAAAATGATATTTTTATTTCTCTAACATATTTTAGAAAATTTCGGCGGCATAACGGCACGATACTAGAAACGGGACAAGGCCTAGCCTTATCCCCGGTCTAGTGAAGGCCCACGCCATTCACACATCAATCAAATCAATTTCATTTCACCAAACAATTCAATTCAAACCAAGTAATCTAACCAACTACACAACCAAACAATTAAACAAACAAGCCATCCATGGTCTGTGGATGACGGGTGTCGGGTGCTACTAAACACCGTCTGCATCCTAGTATATATATATAAATAGAAAAAGAAATTTTGAGTGAGAAATTCTCACCGAAAGCTATTCCAATTCCACTACTCTTCTTAAGTAGAAATCTTCATCGTTCTCGCCTTTTTGTCACCTTCGTTGCCCGTATTCTCTACATATGTAAAAATCGAATTTTTACTTTACTATTCAATATATAAAAATCGAATTTTTACTTCGCTATCCAATATATAAAAGTCGAATTTTTACTTCGCTATCCAATATATAAAAATCGAATTTTTACTTCGCTATCCAATATATAAAAATCGAATTTTTACTTCGCTATTCAATATATAAAAATCGAATTTTTACTTCGCTATTCAATATATAAAAATCGAATTTTTACTTCGCTATTCAATATATAAAAATCAAAATTTTCTATTATAAAGATTTCGCCTTTTCAAATATATCATTATAAAAATCACATCTTTATTTTGCTACACATATAAAGATGCTATTTTTAATATTCCTATCATGTAAAAATTATATTTTTAATTCTCTACATAAACAAAAATCATATTTTTACATCTTCTATATAGTAAAGATTATATTTTTAATACTTTAAAAATATAAAAATCATATTTTTAACTGAATAAAATCTTTTCTTCACCAACATCATAGGTAAAAACTGATTTTAACAATTCTTTTAAATTAAACTAAACGAATTTTATAAAACAAATTAAATAATATATATATAAAAACTTACAGCTGAAATTATGTGGAGGGGGGGCTGCTGCGCACCGAGTTGGCGGCGCTGGTGGAGGGGGTCGGAGGCGCGCTGAGGTGGCGCTGAAGAAAGGGAGGCGGAGCTGTGGCAGGCGGTGGATCGGAGGACGCAGGGGCTTGGGGTGCGGCGGCCTTCAAATCGAAGAGGAGAGGGGCAGTCGCGAGGGGAAGAGGGAGATCGGAAGAGGGAGGGCGGTGCAGCTCCGCCACCTGCGGTGGCGCGTGGTCATCGGGGAGGGGCGGCGGCTCCTCTCCGCTTCGTCGTCTCTTTCTTCTTCTTCTTTTTTTTAATCGTTCGATTGAAAATGAACGAAAGCAGGGGGGCAGAGAGAAGTTAAGGGGAGAGGAAAGAGGGTTTTAATTTTTAATTTATTTAATTATTTTATTTTCACCAAAAAGCAACTTTTATTTTCGACCTCAAAACGAGGCCTACCGCCTGTCGTCCATAGCGTTTTACCCCCATTCCGAACCCAATGGGATATGTATCGTAGGCTGATTCGATCGTTTTGATCAGTTTTCGTTTAAATTAAATTTTAAATCTATATATTCAATTTTAAACGCACATTTCAATTTACTGGGTCACATACAGACCCCAAAAATTCCAGAAAAATTATTTCTAGCTTCGTATTGACGATACAGTCCTAACAAAACTAGTTTCGTCAAATTATGAGACCGTTAGAAAAATGGCCATTTTTAAGGGCTTGAATTCCATAGCGACTATTCTGAAATTTCAACTGGACATATCTTTTGATCCCCGCTATGAAATTTTGATTTGTCGGATTCGTTGGAAAGATATTCCCAATTAGATCCTATTATTTTTGGTTTCACTAAAATCCGGATTGTTTTTCCCCCGGTACGTTCATTTGAAGTTTGAAATCGAATTATCGAACTACCGCGCCATTTTCAATTCCTTTTATAAATATAAATAAATATTTATATTCTATCGTCGATCTATATAATATATACGTTCGAAATATATTCAAAATAAATTTCACTTCGATATTATTTAAAATAATTCATTTTAAATGTTCAAAATTCGCTAAAATTGCCAAAATAAAAATTTTAAACTGGCCCAGATTTTCGGGTTGTTACAATCTCCCCCACTTAAAACTTTTCGTCCCCGAAAAGGAAAAAGTCGAAAGTGGTTTGATTAATCAACTCTACGTTCGATCTGGCTTCCATTCTCCAACTTTTCAGTTTCTGAGAATTTTCAAATTCTTCAAAAATTTGGCTAACAACCTAAATTTTCGAAAAATTTCGCCGTAACCTCCCCTGCACCGGGAGCCACGGGAAAATCCCGAAATTGCCATACAGGCCTTCTAATCTCGAAAAGAAAAAGAAAAATCCAAGCGGCTAGCCAATTCATATAAGTTTTGGTTTATTTTTCTTGCTAAGATCCTATTTTAAGTTGTTAAAATACAAAGTAAAACCCAATTTGATCAAATTTTACTATCAATGGTATCATCATCACCCAAACAAAACAGTAAATTATGTAGTAAACATGTACCTATTTGTCGGGCAAACAAATGTTATGCTCTGCTCTAGCCTCCTTGCTATGACCTGTTCAATGTAAGTACAAGTATACGCAAGCAAATGCGACCAAATTTCAATACAATTCAATATTTGATTCAATTAGGCATAATGGTTCAAAATTATCAAACAAATAAACAAACAACACAAACATCAATCAATTAGTGAATTAGAGTTTCAAATTCATAATTTTGATACATATACAAAAATCATGTTTTTGATGCCAAATCACAACAATAAATCCTATCTAGTTTCGGTTCTCACACCAGTCAATAGGAAATATATAGAAATCTCACTTTCGTCACTCGAAAATAAATACTGGCGACGGTGCCCCATCACCAGAATTATCCCCGGGCAACTAGAGTGTGATTCTATAACTATCCAATATATTAAAACTTCGAATACACGTTTGCAAGACATATATGCAAAATCTTTATATATCGGATTGTCCCGATCAATATAGAATAAATAATCAAATACGAATAGTTGATTTAAATTTTCAAAACAAAAATTTGTTTTCACTTTAAAAATATACTCTTCACACTCGTTCTAGGATACTACTGATCCCATCTCTAACGAGTCATCCCCATTGGATATTACTAATCCAATCATCTGATGAATTCTTTCGTTCGGTTCTAATGTGTCTTGTTCTCTAGCTTTGTAAACCAAAGCTCTGATACCACCTGAAACGACCCGAACTTCCCCGGTCTCCAAAGAGAAGAGAAAGAACGAATTGTTTTGAGAACACGACACAACAGAACGTATACAAAAGAACATTTCATTGTATATTACAACAATGCATCAGATTACAAGAATATACAGAGTATAAATGAATATACATTACACAGAAATATCAGAGATTTAAATTACATTTAAATACATCGCAGCGGAAAATAATACAATACACAATTAGAAGAGATATACGGATACAAAGCTTTCCGGATATCATTCCAGCTGTAAACCAGGATCCTGTGAATATAAATCTGCAAAACCAAAACTACTAGCTGCCCATGTCAAAATAAGGGCACCCAGAGTTTAGGTCAAGACAATAAACTCCAGGTCAGTCATGGGACTGGTGTGAGAACTAAAACAGTTATTTATCTTTATTTTAAAGTTAGGTAAATCGAGGGACCACGCCGTATAACACGGAACGGGTTTTCTCCCAAGAATACCAGTGCACAAAACAAACAGCGCAATGCTAAATAAAGAAAAATGAAGCTGTTATAAGACCCAGGTCCTATCACACAATGCAACGCAAGCCGGGGGATAGGGTTTTCCCTTATAACAGCCAAAGAATGCTTGATACGTTTAAAACAAATCATTTGATACTACTATAAGCGCATAGTGTATAAAACAACTTCAAATCATAAGTATCAATCATAGACGGCATGGGTACCATATATCATGTCGCCATACTAGTTCTACAATTAAAACCGCAAATGTCTCGTATTTGGAAATTGGGTTTCCATCTATGAACCGAGGCTAGGGATCGTCCTCTACCGATTCGAGACTGTCTAGCCCGAGTCTCAGGGACAGACCGCATCGACCCTTGGATCCTCAGGGCCGGTCCACCGATGTGGATTAAACTTAAATCCTGAACATGCGTTTCCCCGCCCTTTCGGGCGTAAATGAGCCAATGAATGACTCCACCGGACCCGGATCGTCCGATCAAACCGAGGCGCCTCGCAACAGCAACAACCACATAGGTGAAAAGTATATAAATGTCAGGGTTGGTAGGTCACTGACACCACCCTAGCTAGAAAGAAACGCATGCCCTCCCTGACGTCCTCTCCCGTTTTTGGTTCACAACCGGGGTGCGAAACTCGCGAAGCAAACGTTACACAAAGCTACGCCACAAAGGCCGTGCTTCGATCATCAACCACAAGACTTTGCTTTTCAACAGAAGCCTCGATCAATTGCCACTTAGGCATGCCACACAGGCAATTTACTCCATGCGTTTGATATCCATCAGTATATAACCCCTGAGCTCGTACGTCTCAGAGAAGGGCGTTAAGCAAGAGAATAAATTCTCCGCCGCCAAACAGATATATATTTAATAGAAATCAATCACACGGACTAAAATCCAATGTCAGACACACAGTCCATTTGCAAGTCCGTTCTGGGTCTGAACGAAACCGGAGGCACCTAGTACCCCGCATATCCATCGATCTCCAAGTACATCTGGACGACCACCGACTGATTCCCTCATCTTGGGTGTACAGCCCAATCAAGATCATGAGTAATCACCCAAACGACGTGAAGACTTCCGGTCTTCAACCACCGTCTTCATCTTCGACTTATCGTCGTATCAGTTATTCAGAATGGGATAAACCCGGTCTTTCCGAATAACTCGCGTATATTTTAAATAAGTGTTACACAAACACAACATACGCCTCATTCCAATTCATCAGTCACTAACCGTAAATTAACAAGAGAATAATTTCCTAAGTATTAACCCCGAAGGCCGAAACCAACATCAGATCAATACCTCAGAAACCATTCAACTAAACTAATCTCCAGTTAGTTTCTGATTTTCTTAACTCCTTTAGGTCTAAGAACAGTATTATTGAAGATACCGTTCACGACAACCCAAAATCCCATTCCATTAATTATCGGGTTAAAGAACAAGTGTTATTTAAAACACTGTTCACGATAAACCCAAAAATCAATATCCATTCAATTCCAATTAAATATTATTTAATTGGTACACTTCATTAAATCCAAATAAAAAGATTTAATCTTTTCCCAACTGGGTTCAAGAACAGTGTTAATGAAGACACCATTCACGACAAACCCAAATCACATTTGATATTAAACACAAGGCTCTAAATAGAAAATATATCGGCTTATATTCAATATCAAATTCTACGACTAACAAATATCGTATTGGAAATAACGATATATATATATCTTTCAAATTCCCATAACAATATCTGTATCATCACGAAATCCAACATTGAAATAATCCAAAGATGTAACACCCCGTAATTCTATGACATTAAGATTCTCAAATTAAAGTATAATTAATTTTTAAAAGAAAAATTAAAAGAAAAAGATCCATGTAGTTGTTTAATTTAAGTATTGTAACTAACATGAAAAAGAGAAGTAAGGAGAGAAAAATAATTATTATTGTTCTAAGACTTATTAACAAAAGCCTCAGTAGCTCAGTTGGTTAAGGCATTGGATTTGTAGCATGGAGGTCGGGGGTTCGAACCCCGGTGGCGGCATAATTTTTTATCTTTGTTTTAGAGAGGGCCAACTGAACATGCAAATATATGTACGTATACAAATTCAAAATTTGAAATGATAAGAACGTACATATAAGGAAATAAAGAAAATATATATATATATACATATGAGAATATAAATATATATATATATGCAAAAATATATGTATACGAAAGATAAAATTCAAGATAAGGCTACAGTCAATGAAATATGGCAACATCATTTGAATTTTGAAAATAAAATGAAAGTTGTGCGTATATATATATACGCGTAAAATGGTCGTTAGAGGAATTGTATACATATAAGAATATTTCATGTGAATAAACAGTTAAATAAATTCCAGAAATTCAAAAGTTCGAAAATCAAACTTCTACGCCAAAACAATTCATTTGAAATTCAAATTTCTACGCCAAAATAGCTTATGGGACCCAATGCTGACTCAGCACTGTGTGTATGATAAGGTTTGGCTAGATTCATCTACGTACCTGGACTATTTTCTTTACCGGGTTCAATGCTGACTCAGCGCTGCGTGTACGATAAGGTCTTGAGCAGCTATATAAACAGCCCTAGTCTTCATTCTCTTTGCACCAATTCTCTTCTATCCTTATGCTGCTTAGATTCATGGCCTCTTCCTCTCCTCTTTAATTAAATAAATAAATAAAATAAAATATGATTCAAGACGAGGAGATGCTGCTAAAAGACTTTTAAGGAGAGATTCAAATCAAAGTTTCAAGTGAAGAATTCAAAGGCTAGCTCAAAAAAGTTTCAAGCAACGACGCACGAATCATAGCCACGCTTTCCTTCTTTTCTAGATCTATTTTCTGTAAGTTGGTTATTTCTAGATCTGAATATTTTGTTTTATTTGTGACATGAAATTAAAGGAATAAAGGAATATGCCAAATCTCTCTCTCTCTCTTCGAATCTGGGTTTATACTCTTGGACTGAATTAAGAACTGTTATGATTCGAGGACAAATAAGACTGTAACTGTGACTATGACTATAGAACTGTGGCCTTTGAAAGAATATGCCTTTGGACTATGACATAAGCCTTTGATTTTGGGACATATAAACATTGCCTATGACAATGACTTATGACTATGGGAATTATTTTCCCTTTTGGACTATGAACATCGCATATGACTATGGACATTTCCTATGACTGTGACTACAAGGATTATTTCCTTGACTAGGCCTATACCTTTGATTTGGACATAAACTATTACTTATGACATAATGAGGACAACTGTGATTTTGACACCCATGATTTATGATTAGGAAAATATTGCTTTAGTTTTGTGATTGAGAAGTTGGGTCTAAACCCAATTATTTATTCTACCTATTCCTTGGTTTTTATTTGGTTTTAAGACAGTGGGAATTTACCTATTAAGTTAGGTCTACCCACGTTCTTGATCCTATTTTTGCCCATTCTTTGGTTTTAAGACAGTAGGAATTTACCTATTTAGTTAGGTCTACCCATATTCTTGAACCTACATTGTTATCCAAACCTTTTTATGCCAATTATTCCTTTTTGTCATTTTGATTCATTCCCTTTTTATCTACGAATCTAGATTTATTTATAATCTAGGTTGAATCACGATTATTCGAACGGTGGGAATGCGATTTGGGGAAAAACATGGAAATGAATATGAACGTAATTGTAAACTTGGAAATTGGCATAATTTGGAATATGTATTATGACATGCATATTAAAATGAAAACGAGGAAATTTGACATGGATTAGGGAATATGTGATTTTGACATATTAAATTTAGCGTTAGCAAGTAAGCTAAATTTTAGGCATAAAATGTAAACTAGAAAAATAATTCTAGTTTTGCCATAAATTGTGAATTAGGATGTTAAACCAAGATTGGGTTAATTAAGGTTGATTTGGAATAAGTATATTAGCACAATTTTGAATTTATTCATAATTGTGAGCAATTGTCATGTTTAGAATAAATTATGGTTAGCGACACTAAATTTGGTATAATTTACATACCAAAAAGTATAAATATGATAAATAAGAGAGAATGGGCCATAATAATGTACATTAAAAGAGTAGTAATGAAATAAGTAAATTAGGAGTAATTGACTTATAGAATTCGTCATAAATGTTAAATTGTTCATTTACCGCAAAATATGTAACTTGGTTAAGTTTTGGCCATAAATTATAAACTAGGATATTTAATCTAGTTTCGGCAATGAAATAGGAAATGGCCTAAACTGCATGTTGGGTTAGGACTTGGGCCTAGAATATAAGTATACTAGTAGGCTTGACAAAATAAATATAGGCCAAATTTGTCTAAAAAGGGGAAATGGGCTTTTGAAATAAATTGTTAACAATTTATAAACAAAAGAAAAGTATTTTGATAACATCCCTTTTTATAACACATAGACCAGAAGGTTCTAGGGTGACAGATAGGATAGTGTCTAGGCTTGGGTTTGGAAAATACAAGTTTCCTGCCCTCCCTGGCTATCCCTAACTGATCCGAAGGACGGGATGGTTGTTTTCAAAACCAGATTTGGAAATTAATCAGAAAACCCTTTGAACTTAGAAAACATGAATATGCCTAACCCGAGGTTAGACTGAATTGCGGTGTAAACCTGCCCGGAACCAATCGGCACATCCAGTAACCGCAGCGATATCTGTCTAATGTGAGAGGTTGCGGCTTTAATTTATTAAAGCTAGAACAAGAATGGGATGGTTAAGTCAATAGGAACACTTAACCAACTTAACACAGTTAAAGCTAGAATGGGAAGGCTTAGTCCATGAGAACACTTAGCCAAATTAACATGTTGACTAGGCTAGAAGGCGAGGTTAAGTAAAGTTAATACACTTAGCCCAATATAACATGTTAATAAGACTAGAGGTTGGGGTTAAGAAATACACTTAGCCAATTTAATGTGTTAGTCGGACTAGACCGTAGGGTTAAGTGAACTTGAACACTTAACCACCAGAATATGATAAATGAATAGGGTTAAGTTAAAGTATAACACTTAACCAATAGTGACAGGATTTGGTCAAGTTAAAAAGGAACACTTAACCAATCCAACTTGATGAGAAAGAAAACTAAGAGGGACTAAGTAATAAAACTTAGTTGAGGATTCTGGAAACTAAGTGGTAAGTCTTAGTTAACAAAACTAAGTAGTAATTCTTAGTAGAACACGAGAAGGAGCATCAGATTTTAAAGAAGGCTCCAACGAATTGGGTTATGAAGCCCGAGGCTTCGTGGGAAGGTGGGGTCAAGTAAATTGAATTAATACCTAATCAAATTGGACATGCTAAACTATACAGACCGACTGGGGGTTAGGTTTATACAGAACCCTTAACCAACTTAGCATGTTGGCAAGAGATAGAAAACCTAGCAGCGGGGGACCCTTTTCAGCAGTAACCCTACAAGGTGTATCAGGATACCCTGTACTAGGCAGGGTGGGGGCACGATTACTGGCTGACTGTAAGAGGTCAAATCGACGGCGGTGGTGCAGCAGTGTAGATTCTAACGGAGTGCGGGCGTGCACACACTTCGGCACAGAAAAATAAGGCACTGGGCACCAGTAATATACCTATGCATTCTAGGATTGTGTCGGGCCGCCACCATGGGACTTGATACACCCCATGGTGGGACCAGCATAGGTTGCTACGACATCGGGGGCCGTAGGACACATGTAACTATGCGGGTAGGAGACGATCATTAAAAAGGATCACTACACCCGGACTATGGGATACCAGTTGGGAACGAGTACAAAGGGGTACAGAGATTAATATGGGGTACGATAGTACATTCGATCATAAGACAAGCGATAATGATTCGCGATACATGCGTGGGAAAAGTCTAGGAACATATACCACTCTAGGTAGTGTATCCTAGACTAAAGGGCATCGTTCGACAAGTTGCATAATTCCTAGTTAGACCTAGGTGGCATAATTACTAAATCCGAGAAGCGTTCAGAAGATAGCGTAAACCCTAGACTAGACCTAGGGAATAACTAATAAATGGATGCCTGAAGGCGAAGGAAAATACAGGGATTGGGATCACGTTAACATTACTAGTTAGGACACTAGTTAGGCAGTGCAGAGATATAGAAACCGGTATAACAAGGAAATAGCGAAGCAGCGAAAGTATTAGAGCGTATCCAGTTTATCTTAGCATATCTTGTGACTACCTTGTCTAATCTTGTTGACCCTATCGTCATGGTGTAATCTTGTATTCAGTTAATTCATGTCGTTTTGTTTTCCATGTTCACATGCTAGAAGTTACTGAACTTACTCAGGCTTTATGTCTGACTCTGTTTTTCTTTCGTCTTCTTTTCTTCCGTTCCCCCCCCCCCAGGTAGTAAAGGAGGGAATAGTTTAGCTCAGGTTAAGTTGGACTGCCACTCTTTCCCAGCTTGAAGATTTGTCGAAGGTTGCTTGGATTCTCTTTTCAGATGCTATGGCTGGCTCTTGCTAAACTTGGGGAATATAAAATGTATTTTTATGCTTCTTTATTTTGTAAAGACAGATGATACTCTGATATTGTAAATGAAACTTGTACAAACTGTTTTGTCAATAAAGCAAAGTTTTATTTTCCGCTGTTAAATGTTTGTCTGTCTTGTAATTTATCTGCATCTTTTACCCATAATGCTCCACAAAACTTAGTGCATTCCCTTTGTGAGTGACACTAACGGACGTGGGGTGTTACAAAAGACAATTTCGATTCAAATCATCCCAATGTAATTATTGGAAATTTTCAAAACCATTTCAAACTCAATTTATTTATTTAAAAATAAATAGAATTATAATTCTAGTTCAAAACTAGTTTATTTCGATAAAAATCTAATTTTTATCTTTTCAAATATGGAGTTTTTCATCCCAATTCTTCACATATCATTTTCGATGATTTTACACAAATTATTAATATTTTTAATAATTTTATCAAGGTCCGTACAGTCGATTTCCATCAACGGCCATCGAACTGCACTTACAGCGACCTTTTTCAAATTTGATTTGGACATAATTCCAAATCCAACCGTTAGATTTCTAATTTTTAATATTCGTTAGAAAGCTCTTTTCGATACGAACCCAACGGTTCTGGTTTCAGGAGAATCCGACGGTCGGATCTCCCGTAATATCCGTTCGAAGTCAATGGTCGAAATTCGCGAACTACCGCGGCGCGGCGCGTTCTATTCAGGCCATCATATTATATATATAATATATATTTCGTCGATTTCTATTTAAAACGAATTTTGTAAATAGTTTTAAATTCGTTTTAAAAACAATTTCAACCTCCATTTCAAATTCAAATCAAAATTGAATTTTCTATTATAAATCCTTTTTACTTTCATTTCTATTTGATTTCAATTCAAATCGATTTTAATTCGATTCGAATTCATTTACTTTCAATTCGATTTTATTCGAATTCGTTTTCTTTTCAATTCGAATTCAATTCGTTTTCTATTCAATTCGAATTCAATTCGTTTTCTATTCCATTCAAATCAAATTCGTTGTATATTCAATTGAAATCAAATTCGTTATATATTCAATTTAATTCAAATTCGTTTTCTATTCCATTTAAATCAAATTCGTTTTCTATTCCATTTAATTCAAATTTCATTTCAAAATATTCGATTTCGAAATCACTTTTCAATATTCATTTTAAAATGAATAAAATCGATATAAATATCGTTCACGTCAAAATGGCGTCAATCTAATCAACACGGCTTCATATATTTCTATTTTCTAATTTTCTATTTCAAATATTTCTTTTTCAAATATTTCCTTTTTAAATATTTCTATTTCAAATATTTCTATTTCAAATATTTCTATTTCAAATATTTCTATTTCAAATATTTCTATTTTTAAAATATTTCGTTCAACACATGACTAATCTCAACGGATGAGTATTGTCAACACATGAACCTTTATTTTATAATATTCTTTATTTTTCAAATTGGAATGAGGCCCAATCAATTACCATATAGCGTTAACTATATGGATTCCATACCACACATGCATATAATAGCAACGCTAAATAATCAACCATCATCCAAAGTGCACTACACTGTATAAGCATCAAATATAGATATCTAACGCTTATAACAGTCTGTCAATCAATCGATCGACATACAACTAATTATTGGGATTAGTGTATGCCGTATTTTATCCCAATACCCGTGTGGGGTTTCAAACAATCAAACACAGATTTTATTTGTGCAGTTGGGCGATGTGTAAAATTTATCGACCCAATCAATATCAGTCAAATCAGTGTATATAAACAAATCGGCCGATTTGTTTATAGATATTTATTTATTCACTTTCACGATAAAAATTATATTTTTAACGACCAAAATATTTTATTCAAACTATGAATATTCTATTCGGTTCATTTATTCAATAAAATGATATTTTTATTTCTCTAACATATTTTAGAAAATTTCGGCGGCATAACGGCACGATACTAGAAACGGGACAAGGCCTAGCCTTATCCCCGGTCTAGTGAAGGCCCACGCCATTCACACATCAATCAAATCAATTTCATTTCACCAAACAATTCAATTCAAACCAAGTAATCTAACTAACTACACAACCAAACAATTAAACAAACAAGCCATCCATGGTCTGTGGATGACGGGTGTCGGGTGCTACTAAACACCGTCTGCATCCTAGTATATATATATAACTAGAAAAAGAAATTTTGAGTGAGAAATTCTCACCGAAAGCTTTTCCAATTCCACTACTCTTCTTAAGTAGAAATCTTCATCGTTCTCGCCTTTTTGTCACCTTCGTTGCCCGTATTCTCTACATATGTAAAAATCGAATTTTTACTTTACTATTCAATATATAAAAATCGAATTTTTACTTCGCTATCCAATATATAAAAATCGAATTTTTACTTCGCTATCCAATATATAAAAATCGAATTTTTACTTCGCTATCCAATATATAAAAATCGAATTTTTACTTCGCTATCCAATATATAAAAATCGAATTTTTACTTCGCTATTCAATATATAAAAATCGAATTTTTACTTCGCTATTCAATATATAAAAATCAAAATTTTCTATTATAAAGATTTCGCCTTTTCAAATATATCATTATAAAAATCACATCTTTATTTTGCTACACATATAAAGATGCTATTTTTAATATTCCTATCATGTAAAAATTATATTTTTAATTCTCTACATAAACAAAAATCATATTTTTACATCTTCTATATAGTAAAGATTATATTTTTAATACTTTAAAAATATAAAAATCATATTTTTAACTGAATAAAATCTTTTCTTCACCAACATCATAGGTAAAAACTGATTTTAACAATTCTTTTAAATTAAACTAAACGAATTTTATAAAACAAATTAAATAATATATATATAAAAACTTACAGCTGAAATTATGTGGAGGGGGGGCTGCTGCGCACCGAGTTGGCGGCGCTGGTGGAGGGGGTCGGAGGCGCGCTGAGGTGGCGCTGAAGAAAGGGAGGCGGAGCTGTGGCAGGCGGTGGATCGGAGGGCGTAGGGGATTGGGGTGCGGCGGCCTTCAAATCGAAGAGGAGAGGGGCAGTCGCGAGGGGAAGAGGGAGATCGGAAGAGGGAGGGCGGTGCAGCTCCGCCACCTGCGGCGGCGCGTGGTCATCGGGGAGGGGCGGCGGCTCCTCTCCGCTTCGTCGTCTCTTTCTTCTTTTTTTTTTTTTAATCGTTCGATTGAAAATGAACGAAAGCAGGGGGGCAGAGAGAAGTTAAGGGGAGAGGAAAGAGGGTTTTAATTTTTAATTTATTTAATTATTTTATTTTCACCAAAAAGCAACTTTTATTTTCGACCTCAAAACGAGGCCTACCGCCTGTCGTCCATAGCGTTTTACCCCCATTCCGAACCCAATGGGATATGTATCGTAGGCTGATTCGATCGTTTTGATCAGTTTTCGTTTAAATTAAATTTTAAATCTATATATTCAATTTTAAACGCACATTTCAATTTACTGGGTCATATACAGACCCCAAAAATTCCAGAAAAATTATTTCTAGCTTCGTATTGACGATACAGTCCTAACAAAACTAGTTTCGTCAAATTATGAGACCGTTAGAAAAATGGCCATTTTTAAGGGCTTGAATTCCATAGCGACTATTCTGAAATTTCAACTGGACATATCTTTTGATCACCGCTATGAAATTTTGATTTGTCGGATTCGTTGGAAAGATATTCCCAATTAGATCCTATTATTTTTGGTTTCACTAAAATCCGGATTGTTTTGCCCCCGGTACGTTCATTTGAAGTTTGAAATCGAATTATCGAACTACCGCGCCATTTTCAATTCCTTTTATAAATATAAATAAATAATTATATTCTATCGTCGATCTATATAATATATACGTTCGAAATATATTCAAAATAAATTTCACTTCGATATTATTTAAAATAATTCATTTTAAATGTTCAAAATTCGCTAAAATTGCCAAAATAAAAATTTTAAACTGGCCCAGATTTTCGGGTTGTTACAATCTCCCCCACTTAAAACTTTTCGTCCCCGAAAAGGAACAAAGTCAAAAGTGGTTTGATTAATCAACTCTACGTTCGATCTGGCTTCCATTCTCCAACTTTTCAGTTTCTGAGAATTTTCAAATTCTTCAAAAATTTGGCTAACAACCTAAATTTTCGAAAAATTTCGCCGTAACCTCCCCTGCACCGGGAGCCACGGGAAAATCCCGAAATTGCCATACAGGCCTTCTGATCTCGAATAGAAAAAGAAAAATCCAAGCGGCTAGCCAATTCATATAAGTTTTGGTTTATTTTTCTTGCTAAGATCCTATTTTAAGTTGTTAAAATACAAAGTAAAACCCGATTTGATCGAATTTTACTATCAATGGTATCATCATCACCAAAACAAAACAGTAAATTATGTAGTAAACATGTACCTATTTGTCGGGCAAACAAATGTTATGCTCTGCTCTAGCCTCCTTGCTATGACCTGTTCAATGTAAGTACAAGTATATGCAAGCAAATGCAACCAAATTTCAATACAATTCAATATTTGATTCAATTAGGCATAATGGTTCAAAATTATCAAACAAATAAACAAACAACACAAACATCAATCAATTAGTGAATTAGAGTTTCAAATTCATAATTTTGATACATATACAAAAATCATGTTTTTGATGCCAAATCACAACAATAAATCCTATCTAGTTTCGGTTCTCACACCAGTCAATAGGAAATATATAGAAATCTCACTTTCGTCACTCGAAAATAAATACTGGCGACGGTGCCCCATCACCAGAATTATCCCCGGGCAACTAGAGTGTGATTCTATAACTATCCAATATATTAAAACTTCGAATACACGTTTGCAAGACATATATGCAAAATCTTTATATATCGGATTGTCCCGATCAATATAGAATAAATAATCAAATACGAATAGTTGATTTAAATTTTCAAAACAAAAATTTGTTTTCACTTTAAAAATATACTCTTCACACTCGTTCTAGGATACTACTGATCCCATCTCTAACGAGTCATCCCCATTGGATATTACTAATCCAATCATCTGATGAATTCTTTCGTTCGGTTCTAATGTGTCTTGTTCTCTAGCTTTGTAAACCAAAGCTCTGATACCACCTGAAACGACCCGAACTTCCCCGGTCTCCAAAGAGAAGAGAAAGAACGAATTGTTTTGAGAACACGACACAACAGAACGTATACAAAAGAACATTTCATTGTATATTACAACAATGCATCAGATTACAAGAATATACAGAGTATAAATGAATATACATTACATAGAAATATCAGAGATTTAAATTACATTTAAATACATCGCAGCGGAAAATAATACAATACACAATTAGAAGAGATATACGGATACAAAGCTTTCCGGATATCATTCCAGCTGTAAACCAGGATCCTGTGAATATAAATCTGCAAAACCAAAACTACTAGCTGCCCATGTCAAAATAAGGGCACCCAGAGTTTAGGTCAAAACAATAAACTCCAGGTCAGTCATGGGACTGGTGTGAGAACTAAAACAGTTATTTATCTTTATTTTAAAGTTAGGTAAATCGAGGGACCACGCCGTATAACACGGAACGGGTTTTCTCCCAAGAATACCAGTGCATAAAACAAACAGCGCAATGCTAAATAAAGAAAAATGAAGCTGTTATAAGACCCAGGTCCTATCACACAATGCAACGCAAGCCGGGGGATAGGGTTTTCCCTTATAACAGCCAAAGAATGCTTGATACGTTTAAAACAAATCATTTGATACTACTATAAGCGCATAGTGTATAAAACAACTTCAAATCATAAGTATCAATCATAGACGGCATGGGTACCATATATCATGTCGCCATACTAGTTCTACAATTAAAACCGCAAATGTCTCGTATTTGGAAATTGGGTTTCCATCTATGAACCGAGGCTAGGGATCGTCCTCTACCGATTCGAGACTCTCTAGCCCGAGTCTCAGGGACAGAACGCATCGACCCTTGGATCCTCAGGGCCGGTCCACCGATGTGGATTAAACTTAAATCCTGAACATGCGTTTCCCCGCCCTTTCGGGCGTAAATGAGCCAATGAATGACTCCACCGGACCCGGATCGTCCGATCAAACCGAGGCGCCTCGCAACAGCAACAACCACATAGGTGAAAAGTATATAAATGTCAGGGCTGGTAGGTCACTGACACCACCCTAGCTAGAAAGAAACGCATGCCCTCCCTGACGTCCTCTCCCGTTTTTGGTTCAGAACCGGGGTGCGAAACTCGCGAAGCAAACGTTACACAAAGCTACGCCACAAAGGCCGTGCTTCGATCATCAACCACAAGACTTTGCTTTTCAACAGAAGCCTCGATCAATTGCCACTTAGGCATGCCACACAGGCAATTTACTCCATGCGTTTGATATCCATCAGTATATAACCCCTGAGCTCGTACGTCTCAGAGAAGGGCGTTAAGCAAGAGAATAAATTCTCCACCGCCAAACAGATATATATTTAATAGAAATCAATCACACGGACTAAAATCCAATGTCAGACACACAGTCCATTTGCAAGTCCGTTCTGGGTCTGAACGAAACCGGAGGCACCTAGTACCCCGCATATCCATCGATCTCCAAGTACATCTGGACGACCACCGACTGATTCCCTCATCTTGGGTGTACAGCCCAATCAAGATCATCAGTAATCACCCAAACGACATGAAGACTTCCGGTCTTCAACCACCGTCTTCATCTTCGACTTATCGTCGTATCAGTTATTCAGAATGGGATAAACCCGGTCTTTCCGAATAACTCGCGTATATTTTAAATAAGTGTTACACAAACACAACATACGCCTCATTCCAATTCATCAGTCACTAACCGTAAATTAACAAGAGAATAATTTCCTAAGTATTAATCCCGAAGGCCGAAACCAACATCAGATCAATACCTCAGAAACCATTCAACTTAACTAATCTCCAGTTAGTTTCTGATTTTCTTAACTCCTTTAGGTCTAAGAACAGTATTATTGAAGATACCGTTCACGACAACCCAAAATCCCATTCCATCGAGTTAAAGAACAAGTGTTATTTAAAACACTGTTCACGATAAACCCAAAAATCAATATCCATTCAATTCCAATTAAATATTATTTAATTGGTACACTTCATTAAATCCAAATAAAAAGATTTAATCTTTTCTCAACTGGGTTCAAGAACAGTGTTAATGAAGACACCATTCACGACAAACCCAAATCACATTTGATATTAAACACAAGGCTCTGAATAGAAAATATACCGGCTTATATTCAATATCAAATTCTACGACTAACAAATATCGTATTGGAAATAACGATATATATATCTTTCAAATTCCCATAACAATATCTGTGTCATCACGAAATCCAACATCGAAATAATCCAAAGACAATTTTGATTCAAATCATCCCAATGTAATTATTGGAAATTCTGGTTATTTTCAAAACCATTTCAAACTCAATTTATTTATTTAAAAAGAAATAGAATTATAATTCTAGTTCAAAACTAGTTTATTTCGATAAAAAACTAATTTTTATCTTTTCAAATATGGAGTTTTTCATCCCAATTCTTCACATATCATTTTCGATGATTTTACACAAATTATTAATATTTTTAATAATTTTATCAAGGTCCGTACAGTCGATTTCCATCAACGGCCATCGAACTGCACTTATAGCGACCTTTTTCAAATTTGATTTGGACATAATTCCAAATCCAACCGTTAGATTTCTAATTTCTAATATTCGTTAGAAAGCTCTTTTCGATACGAACCCAATAGGAGAATCCGACGGTCGGATCTCCCGTAATATCCGTTCGAAGTCAATGGTCGAAATTCGCGAACTGCCGCGGCGCGGCGCGTTCTATTCAGGCCATTATATTATATATATAATATATATAATATATATTTCATCGATTTCTATTTAAAACGAATTTTATAAATAGTTTTAAATTCGTTTCAAAAACAATTTCAACCTCCATTTCAAATTCAAATCAAAATTGAATTTTCTATTATAAATCCTTTTTACTTTCATTTCTATTTGATTTCAATACAAATCGATTTTAATTCGATTCGAATTCATTTTCTTTTCAATTCGATTTTATTCGAATTCGTTTTCTTTTCAATTCGAATTCAATTCGTTTTCTATTCAATTCGAATTCAATTCGTTTTCTATTCCATTCAAATCAAATTCGTTGTATATTCAATTGAAATCAAATTCGTTATATATTCAATTTAATTCAAATTCGTTTTCTATTCCATTTAAATCAAATTCGTTTTCTATTCCATTTAATTCAAATTTCATTTCAAAATATTCGATTTTGAAATCACTTTTCAATATTCATTTTAAAATGAATAAAATCGATATAAATATCGTTCACGTCAAAATGGCGTCAATCTAATTAACACGGCTTCATATATTTCTATTTTCTAATATTCTATTTCAAATGTTTCTTTTTCAAATATTTCCTTTTTAAATATTTCTATTTCAAATATTTCTATTTCAAATATTTCTATTTTTAAAATATTTCGTTCAACACATGACTAATCTCAACGGATGAGTACTGTCAACACATGAACCTTTATTTTATAATATTCTTTATTTTTCAAATTGGAATGAGGCCCAATCAATTACCATATAGCGTTAACTATATGGATTCCATACCACACATGCATATAATAGCAACGCTAAATAATCAACCATCATCCAAAGTGCACTACACTGTATAAGCATCAAATATAGATATCTAACGCTTATAACAGCCTGTCAATCAATCGATCGACATACAACTAATTATTGGGATTAGTGTATGCCGTATTTTATCCCAATACCCGTGTGGGGTTTCAAACAATCAAACACAGATTTTATTTGTGCAGTTGGGCGATGTGTAAAATTTATCGACCCAATCAATATCAGTCAAATCAGTGTATATAAACAAATCGGTCGATTTGTTTATAGATATTTATTTATTCACTTTCACGTTAAAAGTTATATTTTTAACGACCAAAATATTTTATTCAAACTATGAATATTCTATTCGGTTCATTTATTCAATAAAATGATATTTTTATTTCTCTAACATATTTTAGAAAATTTCGGCGGCATAACGGCACGATACTAGAAACGGGACAAGGCCTAGCCTTATCCCCGGTCTAGTGAAGGCCCACGCCATTCACACATCAATCAAATCAATTTCATTTCACCAAACTATTCAATTCAAACCAAGTAATCTAACCAACTACACAACCAAACAATTAAACAAACAAGCCATCCATGGTCTGTGGATGACGGGTGTCGGGTGCTACTAAACACCGTCTGCATCCTAGTATATATATATAACTAGAAAAAGAAAATTTGAGTGAGAAATTCTCACCGAAAGCTATTCCAATTCCACTACTCTTCTTAAGTAGAAATCTTCATCGTTCTCGCCTTTTTGTCACCTTCGTTGCCCGTATTCTCTACATGTGTAAAAATCGAATTTTTACTTTACTATTCAATATATAAAAATCTAATTTTTACTTCGCTATCCAATATATAAAAATCGAATTTTTACTTCGCTATCCAATATATAAAAATCGAATTTTTACTTCGCTATTCAATATATAAAAATCGAATTTTTACTTCGCTATCCAATATATAAAAATCGAATTTTTACTTCGCTATTCAATATATAAAAATCGAATTTTTACTTCGCTATTCAATATATAAAAATCCAATTTTTATATTGCTATTCAATATATAAAAATCAAAATTTTCTATTATAAAGATTTCGCCTTTTCAAATATATCATTATAAAAATAACATCTTTATTTTGCTACACATATAAAGATGCTATTTTTAATATTCCTATCATGTAAAAATTATATTTTTAATTCTCTACATAAACAAAAATCATATTTTTACATCTTCTATATAGTAAAGATTATATTTTTAATACTATAAAAATATAAAAATCATATTTTTAACTGAATAAAATCTTTTCTTCACCAACATCATAGGTAAAAACTGATTTTAACAATTCTTTTTAAATTAAACTAAACGAATTTTATAAAACAAATTAAATAATATATATATATAAAAACTTACAGTTGGAATTATGTGGAGGGGGGGCTGCTGCGCACCGAGGTGGCGGCGCTGGTGGAGGGGGTCGGAGGCGCGCTGAGGTGGCGCTGAAGAAAGGGAGGCGGAGCTGTGGCAGGCGGTGGATCGGAGGGCGCAGGGGCTTGGGGTGCGGCGGCCTTCAAATCGAAGAGGAGAGGGGCAGTCGCGAGGGGAAGAGGGAGATCGGAAGAGGGAGGGCGGTGCAGCTCCGCCACCTGCGGCGGCGCGTGGTCATCGGGGAGGGGCGGCGGCTCCTCTCCGCTTCGTCGTCTCTTTCTTCTTTTTCTTTTTTATCGTTCGATTGAAAATGAACGAAAGCAGGGGGGCCAGAGAGAATTTAAGGGGAGAGGAAACAGGGTTTTAATTTTTAATTTATTTAATTATTTTATTTTCACCAAAAAGCAACTTTTATTTTTGACCTCAAAACGAGGCCTACCGCCTGTCGTCCATAGCGTTTTACCCCCATTCTGAACCCAATGGGATATGTATCGTAGGCTGATTCAATCATTTCGATCAGTTTTCGTTTAAATTAAATTTTAAATCTATATATTCAATTTTAAACGCACATTTCAATTTACTGGGGTCACATACAGACCCCAAAAATTCCAGAAAAATTATTTCTAGCTTCGTATTGACGATACAGTCCTAACAAAACTAGTTTCGTCAAATTATGAGACCGTTAGAAAAATGGCCATTTTTAAGGGCTTGAATTCCATAGCGACTATTCTGAAATTTCAACTGGACATATCTTTTGATCCCCGCTATGAAATTTTGATTTTTCGGATTCGTTGGAAAGGTATTCCCAATTAGATCCTATTATTTTTGGTTTCACTAAAATCCGGATTGTTTTGCCCCCGGTACGTTCATTTGAAGTTTGAAATCGAATTATCGAACTACCGCGCCATTTTCAATTCCTTTTATAAATATAAATAAATATTTATATTCTATCGTCGATCTATATAATATATACGTTCGAAATATATTCAAAATAAATTTCACTTCGATATTATTTAAAATAATTCATTTTAAATGTTCAAAATTCGCTAAAATTGCCAAAATAAAAATTTTAAACTGGCCTAGATTTTCGGGTTGTTACAAAAAGTGTGTACATTTGTGTTGGTAAATGTAGATAAAGAAAATAGACTATAGTTTCATTGAATATTTACATTGATAAATGCAAATAAAAGAATAAACTTTAATTTCAATGCATATATGTATTGATAAATGCAAACAAAGAAATAAACTTTATTTTCAATATATGTATGTATTGCATTGGTGAGTGCAAATGACTAATTTGTTTCAATATACATTTGCATTGGTACATGCAAATAAAAGAACAATTTCTATTTACTATATATGTTTGCATGGCTAAATGTAAATAGTAGTACAAACTTTATTTTCAAAACATGTTTACATTTTTGAACACAAAATAAAGAATAAAACTTTATTTTTCAATATATGTTTTATTTTCTAGTTTTATTTGTGTTGTCGAACACAAATAAAAATGTACTTTTTATTTTCAAGTTATGTTTGCATAGGTAATTCCAAATAAAAGAACAAACTTTATTTTCTATGTAACTTCTGAAAATAATCTCTTATTTACATAAAAAAAATGTAAACAAAATTGTTACTTTTACTCCATTAATCAAGTTTTGACAAAAATGATATTTTCAATTCAATAATCAGATTTTGACAAAAATGAAAATTTCAATTTAATAGTCAAGTTTTGACAAAAGTGATATCTTCATTTCGCTAATAAAGTTTTGACCAAAAATGTTCACTAATAAAGTTTTGGCCAAAAATGTAATCTCTCATTTCAATACTTATACTTTAACCAAAATGTTATTTTTATTTCAATATTAATTATATTGCAAATATAATCATTCTACTTCAATTTTAATTACGTTGAAAAATGTAATCATTTTATTTCAATTTTAATTACATTGAAAAATGTAATCTTTTTAATTTATTTCTAATTACATTAAAAATGTAATCTTTTTTATTTATTTCTAACATAAACAATTTTCATATGAATCATTCTTTACATAAAAAAAATGTGATTTTTTTTATGTCTTCAACACTTTTATTTTAACATGAACAATTTTCATACGAATAATTCTTTTCATTAAAAATAAGATTTTTAATGTTTCATGTTTTCATTTCAAATAGATGAACATTTTTAGTCTATTCTATATATACGGTAAAAATGTAAATTTTATCGTTAACATGGTTTCAATTCAAACAAATGAACGTTTTATGTTTTTACTTTAATTTATAAACCGTGTTCTAAATGTAAACAAACAAAAATAGGATTTTCATTAGTTAGCAAAATTCTGTCGTAATAAAAATGTATTCTATTTGTTGTTCATATTCTATTGTAAATAAACAAATAAAAAGAATATTTTATTTGTCGTTCAAATCTTATTGCAAAGTAAACAAATAAAAGTAAGGTTTTATTTGTTGTTCATTTTCTGTTGCAAAGTAAAAAAATAAACAAAAATAAAGTTTTTATTTGTCGATCAAATTCTATTGTAATTCCAACAAATAAAAATTAGTTTTTATTTGTCGATCAAATTCTATGGTTCATCTCAGAATAATAAAAATGAATTTTTTTTTTATAAATTAGAATAAATAGATCTGAATAAAATATGATTTAAATTTAAATTTAGATTTATTTTCTAATCGCAAATAAAATTCAACCATACATGAGATTTCAATGCGGATCTATCATAATATAACCAACAAACATACCACAAGCAATCATCAACAATTCAACAATCACAGAACATTTCCGATCTGAATTTACATCATTATACAATTATTTTTAACGCAAGAAAAATAATTTATAATTAATTAAATAATAAAATTCAGAATTCTCACATTGATTTTTGCTGAAAATTTGACTGTCTCGGAATCAGCTCTGGTCTGCGCCATCGCGAAGATCTCGGAAAGTCGAGTCCAACGCAACTGACAGTTCGTCAATCGGACCTCGTATGAAAGAGATATTGATTTTTAAAGATCGGATAAATTAAATATTAAATAAATAAAATAATAATAAAATATACTTCTTTCTTCTTCGTTACCATGTTCCCTCTGTTATCGGCCGAACCCAAATATCACGTCCGCTCCTTCTGCGCGCGCCACCCTCCGAGCCACCGACCGCCGATCAGACCTCGCCACTCCGATGCTCCGCCCGCGAGCCACCACCGCCCAGAAGGCCACCCAACTCGACCTCCTCCTTGCCTCGCAAATCGAACCCAAACCCGCCACGTTTCAGCCCATAATTCGTGAAATCCGTGAACCGAAACCCGATCTTGACAGTATGGATTGAAAGATCTCTCCGAGAGCTTCGATTTGGTACCAAGTTTGTCGATTTCGTTGAGCGGATCAAAAGTTATGAGCGTTTGAAATTGGAGAAATTCTGGCCTTCGGTTTAGGTGGCGGTTGCCATGTCAAATTAGGGTTTCGGCCTGAATATTTTAATAATATTTTAATGTTAAATCTCGAAAATCGTGCTTAAAAGGTGGATTTTCGGACTTTCTCTGATTTGGGCCTGCTTACTGTCATTCTTAAGGTTTTGATACCTTCTGAACGCAATGGGATAGGTCCCGTGGCCCATTTCCGAAATCTGTACGATTTTTATTTAAAATTGCACTAAAAATTAATTAATTAAATATTGACCGTACATTAAAATATGCCGGGGCCTCATACGACCTCTAAAAATTCTAAAAAAAATATTTTTAGCCTTCTTATGACAATACGGTTCTAACAAGACTAATTTTGTCGAATTCTGAGACTGTTTGAAAAATGGCCTTTTTCAAGTCGTTTAAATTTAACTGAAATAGTCAAAACACATTTTCTTTTGCCACGCTCACATATTAATTCGAAAAATTCTGAAAATTGAAACCTAGCTATAATTTGACATTCTGGTTCCAACAAAAGTGGTTTCGTCGAAAATGGAGGTCGTTTGAAAAATGACTATTTTTAAGGCCAATATATTTAATATTAAAAATACATTTTTAAACAAATAAATCCCTAAACTCAAAATATATAAGTGTTTATTGTTTTTCAATGCAGAAACGTCATTCCAAACTCAATGGAAGTGGTTTCGAGTCGAAATTCCTTCATATGTGAAAAGTAGCCTTTCGGGCCCTATAATATATATATATATATATATATATATATATATATATATATATAAATTCAACAGCGACCTTTCTAAAAATTGAATTGGCCATAACTTTTGATTTCCGCTATGAAATTTCAATTTTTCAGATTCATTAGAAAGATATGATTAAACAGATTTAAATATTTCTGGTTCACTTAATTCTGATTTATTTTGAATCCTGTACATTCAGTTAAAGTTCAAAATCAAATTTTCAAACTACCGCGCCATTTCTAACTCCATTTATATTTAAAATTAAATTTATTCGTTCTAACTTCGACAAAAATAAATTCTAGCCATTATTATTAATAATAAATTACTTTATATTTCCAAAATTTATTAAAATTTTCTAAAATAAAATTTTTAAATTGGTTCAGAATTTGCAGGTTGTTACAATCTCCCCCACTTAAAATCTTTTCGTCCTCGAAAAGGAAATGAGGCTAAAGTTGTTTATTTAACTAATTTAATTTTCATTCTTTAATTGTTTAATCATTTTATTAGTTGAATTCATATTCACACAACACAATCATCAATCAATTAGTTGATTAAATTTTCAAAAATATATAACTTTTATATATTCAAAATCATATTTTCTAAAATCGAACTATATATAATAACAAGTACGTTAATTATGAATTCTTCTTCACTCTGACTCATTCTAGGGTATTGCTAACCCCATCTCTAATGAGTATTCTCATTCTAGGATACTGCTGATCCTATCTCTAAATTCTTATTGGATATTACTAATCCAACCTCTGATGAGTCTTCTGTTTAGTTCTAACGAGTTGTACCCCAAAGATTTGAGAAAACCTGAGCTCTGATACCAGCTGTAGCGACCCGGATTTCGCCCGACCCCAATCGATCGCAAGATCGATCAAGACCGTTCAAAACCCGCGTACGTTAACTTTGGGCATACAACACATCAGGACAACAACACAGACTTTTATAACATCAAAAATAAATGTTACATCAGAGTACAAAATATATCAGAGTACATTGATAAATAATACAGCGGAAGATACATTTACAATAAATTAAATACATTGCAGTGGAACTAATCTCAGTGGAAAGCCATCAATATTCTGGACCCAGCTTCAGACTTCAATCCAGGATCCTGCTTAACTATATCTGCAAAAAGCTACTCGACTGCCCATGTGGAAAGAGGGCACCCGAGTTTGCAAAGTGAAACAAACTACAGGTCAGTCGTGGGACTGGTGTGAGAATTCTATACTTAACTTATCTAATAAGTAGGCTAATCACAGGACCACGCCGCTAACGCGGAACGGGTTTACTCCATTGGATTGCCAGTGCATAATTAAAGTAAATCGTCAAATAACGCAATGCTTTTTAGAAAAAATGAAACCATTATAAGAACCAGGTCCCATCACACAATGCAACACACACCAGAGATAGGGTTTTACCTTATAATGGTCAAAAGATGCTAAATACGTAAAAATGATATTATTATTAGTGTGTATATATATATTTAAAACATTTCAATATAAATGTATTAATCTTAGACGGCATAGTATCCCATCCTACTATGTCGCCATATATAAGTTTACAATCAAGGTCGTGATGTCGTATTGGAAATTGGTTTTCTGTCATGAAATCGAGGCTAGGGATCGTCCTCTTCCGATTGGAGACACTCTAGCAAATACCTCAGGATCCCCCACAGTGAACCTTTGGATCTTCAGGGCCGGTCCCCACCTAACGGTAGTGGATTGGCAATTCCTGAACACACGTTTCCCGATTCCTTTGAACCTATAGTATGACCACTTCCGGCCTATAAAAAACCGAGGTACCTCAATCCAAAATCCACATAAGTAAAATGTCGGGCCATGTTAAAGCCCAAACACCACTAGCTAGAAAGAAACGTGTGCACTCCCTGCAGTCCTAATCTCGTTTTTGACTCATACCGGGGTGTGAGGCTCGCGAAGTTACGTTATACACAAAGCTATGCCTAAACAGGCTATGCTTTGATCGTCGGCCACAAGGCCTGCTTTTCAACAAAGCCTTGATCATTTGCATCTTAGCATGTCACATTGTCAGACCCTACCATATTATTGATCATCTACCAATATATATAACCTCTAAGCTCATACGTCTTAGAGAAGGGTGATAAGTAAAGAATAAATTCTTCACCACCAAACAGAAATATATAATCAGTAGCATTCAACAAATACAGCAGAAATGAATACAATGTCAGACACACAATCCATTTACAAGTTCGCTCTGGGTCTGAGCGAAACAACGTCCCGTCGATCTCCAAATGCGTTTGTACGACCATCACCAAATACCTTGTGTAAAGACCCGCAAATCCCCGCCCTTTGGATCGACCATAAACCACTCAGGTCTGACCCAAAAAGTGGAAACCTACGAATACTTTAACTTTGGGCATACAACACATTACAACAGATAACAGAAGACTTTTATAACACTATAATAAATGTTACATCAGAGTACAGAATATACATATCAGAGTACATGGGAATAAAATTACAGCGGAAGTATAAATTACAATAAATGAATACATTGCAGCGGAACTAATCTCAGTGGAAGGCTATCAACATTATGGCCACAGCTTCAGTCTTCAATCCAGGATCTTGTTTTATATATCTGTCAAATAAGCTACTCGACTGCCCGTGTGGAAAGAGGGCACCCGAGTTTGCAAAGTGAAACAAACTACAGGTCAGTCGTGGGACTGGTGTGAGAATTCTTCTTAACCTATATAATATAATAAGGCTAATCACAAGACCACGCCACTTTCGCGGAACGGGTTTTCTCCTATGGATTGCCAGTGCAAGACTAAAGTAAATCGTCAAAATAACGCAATGCTTTTTAGAAAAATGAAACCATTATAAGACCCAAGTCCCATCACACAATGCAACGCAAACCGGAGGATAGGGTTTTACCTTATAATGATCAAAAGATGCTTGATACGATAAAAACGGTATTATATAATAATAGTGTGCAACCAATTTGAAATACATCAAAGTAAATGTATTAATCCTAGACGGCATGAGTGCCCCATCCCACTATGTCGCCATATATAGGTATACAATCAAAACCGCGTGATGTCGTATTGGAAATTTGGGTTTCCATCTGAGTCAAGGCTAGGGAGGAGATCCTTACCGATTCGAGACACTCTAGCAATGCCCCAGGATTGGTACTCTGTCCAACCCTTGGATCCTGCAGGGCCGGTCCACACTTACTTTTGTGGATTAGTTATGCCTGAACACACGCTTCCCGGTCCTTTTGGACCTATACTACGGCCAGTAGCGACCGCATAAACCCGAGGCCTCGAAAAATCCAACAACCACAATGAATAAATGCCAGCGCTGGTAGGTCCCTGGCACCACTCTAGCTAGAAAGAAACGTGTGCACTCCCTGCGTTCCCTTATCCCGTTTTAGACTCTACCGGGCTGTGAGGCTCGCGAAGTCACGATATACACAAAGCTATGCCTAAATAGACTGTGCTTTGATCATCAACCACAAGGCCTGCTTTTCAACAAAGCCTTGATCAATTGCTTCTAAGCATGCCACATTGTCAGACTCTACCATATCATTGATCATCTACCAGTATATATATATAACCTCTAAGCTCATACGTCTTAGAGAAGGGGGTTAAATGAAGAATAAATTCTCCACCACCAAACAGAAATATATAATCAGTAGCGTTCAACAAATACAGTAAAAAAGAATACAATGTCAGACACACAATCCATTTACAAGTCCGCTCTGGGTCTGAGCGAAACAACGTGTCCGTCGATCTCCAAATACATTTGGACGATCATTACCAAATACCTTGTCTTGGGGTGTCCAGTCCCAATTCAAGATACCAGTCATCATCATCCCAACGATGTGGAAACTTCGGTCTTCAATTGCCATCTTCATCTTCGACTCTTGATCGTCGTGATGATTATTCAGAATGGGTTAAACCCAGTCTTTCTGAATAACTCGCGTTTTTTTTTTTGTGATTAAAAATCAAATATTGGGAAATCACACATTACGCCACATTTCCCACTCAGAATATTCTTTTAATAAGATATTCATATTAAAAGATTCTCATTAATTTTATCAAAGATAATTTAATAAATTTAATCATAAATCTTCCTTAAAAGATTTATTAAAAATTCTAAATTTGATTTAATATCAAAAATCATTTTCACAAGATTATTTATTTTAAAGAATAAATCTTCTTTTAAACGGGTTAAAGAACTCGTGTCATTTAAAACACAATTCACGATAAACCCACAAATCAATTTCCAAAATATGGAATTCCACAGAAATCAATCAATACATAATCGATGTTAATTTCTATATCGGACTAACAATATACATGGAATAACGGCAAAGCCTCTTAAATTCCATATATAATATCGGTCTTCTATTACAGAAGCCCATCTCGATTATTACCAATAGAATTTCCACTTAATTCCAATTGAATATATATTAAATTGGAAAACTAGATTTTTAGAAAAATGCTTTTTTTAAATCTATAAAATAGATTTATAAATTCCAAATAATAATTTCAATGTAAATTGGAAAGTATTCTTCATATTACATATTCTTATCTTAAAAATATATTTAACTAAAATATCCTTTTTATGAAAATATATCCTTTATAAAGAGAATTTCTAGTGTAAGAATATTCTTATTTAAAAGATCATCTGAATCGAAATGCGACTCAATCATTTACCATATAATTTGGATTATATGGATTTCACACACATCATATATATGACAATAACAATATAACCATCAAATCATCCATTTCATCCAAAGTGTAAATTCCAACTGTGTAAGCGTTAAAATTAAATAATAACGCTCATCACAGCCTGTCGATCTACCGATCAACATACAACTAAATATTGGGATTAGTGTATGTTAATTTTCATCCCAACACCCGTGTGGGGTTTCAACCAACAAACAAATAATAAATTATTTGTGCACTTGGGCGATGTGTGAAAATTATCGACCCAATCACATAAACAAGTCAGGTAACTTGCCTATGGCAGTGTAATAAACAATATATAACACGATGATAAAAATATCTCTTTTATTCCTGTTCTTTTTATCGCATGTAAAATGTCAATAAAAATGTAATCTTTATTTCTATTCTTTTATCGCATCAAAATGATGATAAAAATATAATCTTTATTTCAATTTCTTTCATTGTAAATAAATGAAAAGAAAAATGTAATCTTTTAATTCCATTCGTAATAGGGGATATAAATAATAACACAAAATATAACTATTCATTTCATGCTTTATTTGCAATAGAGAATGCAAATAAAGATTCAACCTTTTTATTTGATGTTTATTTACATAGAGGAATGTAAATAAAAAAAAATTGTAACTTTTTCATTTCATAATTTATTTGCATTAAGGATTGCAAATGAAAATATTTTTTTTTATTCTCATGTTTTATTTGAATTGAGTAATGCAAATAAAAATGTAATATTTAGTTTCTAGTTTTATTTACATCAAGAAATGTAAATAAAAGAACAAATTCTTATTTTATGTCTATTTACATCAAGTGAAGTAAATAAATAAATAAAAATGTAACCTTTATTTTAATGCTTTGTTCACCTTTAAAACATGCAACAAAAATGTAACATTTGTTTTTAATAAATTTGTTTGCATCTAAATTGCAACAAAATGTAATTTTTATTTCTTGTTTGTTTGCAACTGAAGTTGCAAACAAAAATGTAATTTTATCTCCTTTGTTTTATTTGCATGACAGAATACAAATAAAAATGCATATTCTATTTTCTACATTTCGTTTGCATTGTAGAATGCAAACAAAAATGTAATTTTTATTTTCTTGTATTGTTTACATTATGAAATGTTAACAAAAATATGAATTTTTGATTTCATGAAATATTTGCATTGAAAATGCAAATAAAAATAAAAATGCACTACTTTAAAATCATGTTATATTTGTGTTGGAGTACACAAAAAAAGTTCTTTTAATTTTAATGTTTTATTTGTGTTTAAGAACACGAATAAAAAGACCATTTTAATTTTCTATGTTATATTTGTGTTTGAGAACACAAACACAAAGGATCATTCATTTTCTATAATGTATTTGTGTTTGGGAACACAAATAAAAAGGTTCGTTCATTTTTCAAAATGTATTTGCATAAGTGAATGCAAATAAAAGAATAAATTTTATTTTAATATATATATTTGTATTCGTAAATACAAATAAGAGAACAAGTTTCATTTTTAAATATATATTTGCATTTTTAGATGCAAACAAAAGAACAAGTTTATTTTTAATGTATATTTACATTGGTACATGCAAATAAAAGAATAATTTTATTTTCAATAAACCTTTGCATTGGTGAATGCAAAATAAAAGAACAACCTTTTTATTTACAAAATATATTTACAAATATAATGTAACTTCTGAAAATAATTTCTTAAAGGTTTTGTTCGC